>ML675623.1:12302600-12490103 GCA_007922155.1 Mesoclemmys tuberculata
TTCCTCATTCTAGATCATTTGATCTTGGGTGTAAAAGATGTGATTGTATACTGGAAAACATACACACAAAACACAGATCCTTTCAAGGTTACTCTTGATCTTCCCGCCTCCTACCCCTTCCCCACCCCTTTGGCTGGGCAAAGAAAGCATTTAGAAGCCTGATCCAAAAGCCACTGAAGTCAGTGGGTGTCTTTCCATTGGCTTTAATGAACTTTCAGTCAAGTCCCTTTTTTGTACCTTTAATATAAATAATATTACACACAAAACCTACACAAAATATTGATGCAGTTGCAAAGTCAAGCATTTAAAACCTAGTAAATGCCAGAATTAAGGTTGCCTGTGCAACTTCATTTCAATCCCCTTGTGTATATTCAATATGAGAGTCTTAATTATATGATCACATTTTTTCCCACAGGACCCCTGCCTAATGCGGTGCACAGAATACATGGTGCTCCCTGAAAGATAAACTATTCAATATTTTGCTTTCTCCTCCTCGTTCAATAGGTGCCCCATTCTTTATTTATTACACACTATTTCAAACCTGCTCCAAAGACAGAATTACTTTACTCATGGGCTTTCTTGGGGCATTCATCACTGTGGTATCTGAGTGCTTCACAATTATTAATGGATTTATTTTCACACCACCCCAATGAGATATGGAGGTACTATATTCCCATTTTACAGAGGAGGAATTGTGGCACAGAGAGATTAAGGTCAAAAGTAATTACTGATTTTGGATTCCTGATTGAGATGCCTAGGACCTGATTTTTCAGAGCACATAGCATTATATAGCAGATGATATGTTCAAAATACAGGTCATGTTAAGTTTAGTTGCAGGTGTGAATACTCAGCACTTCTGCATATCAGACCTTTAGGTCTCAAGCCAGGCACCAATAAAAGAATTAGTGACTACTTCTCAAATTAGTGACTACCTCTGAAAAACTTGATTTCAGTGACTTTCCTAGCATCACACTGGAACTCTGTGGCATGGGTAGGATAAAATCCAATTCCCCAGGGAACCATTCAACTGCTTTAACTAAGAGACCCTCCTTTCTATTCCTACAGTCACCTCCTTCATTCACACACATCTTCTAGCTTCTGCAGAAAACAAAGCAGGAGTTCTCCAGACAGAAGTTTCCTTCACTGCACAACCCTGATTCATCCCAGAGCAGATTGCCCTTATGTACTAAATGATGTGAGTGTCCTGTGGAAAAAATACATGATCATGTATTTAAAGACTGCATCATAATGTACGTGCACAAGCTCGCTGAATTGAGCCTTAATTCTCACGTTTTCTATCTTCTGTGGACTTGATTTTGCAACCTTAATAATATTCTCTTAGCATAGGGTTTTGTGCATAGTTTCCTAGGTTTTTTAAAAAGGAAACTGAAAACCTCCCTGAAATACCATCATAAGCAGCTGTGCCTATTATTAAAGTTGTCCAACGCTTCCATTATAAGAACCTGTTGTCAGTTGCTTGTAACTTGTAACTTGGATTGATCATCTTGACTGTGGATATTTTGATTAGATCCTGAGCATGAAGAGGGAATAACTGAGTCTGAAGGTATCAAAAAGTTCCTTGTGTTCTAGTTGCTATTGTTACATGGTTCATAAGGTTGGTTAATTCATCAGTTCAGGGTTATTGATCAGGTGGAAAAAACATTGGCAATAAAATATTCATTGCAGGATTAGAGCTTACAGGTGAAAAATGCCAGCTGGTGTACCGCAACCCAAACAAATTGGTTACCGGTTACATACGGGTGCCTAGATATCATGGTGCTTGCTGTATTATAAAAGTATAATACAGAGAGCTGCAGCTCAAATGAAGAGAGCCATCTATTATTGGTTAGAGCAGAAAGAGAAAGTCTGTGTGATGAAATTGCTGACACCAGTATTGTACTGTGATTAAAAATATGGCTTTTGATTAGCAAACAGATGGGTTTTGATCTGCATCACAAGCCTGAATACATTTGATGCCAGTCCTTGAAGTGATTTGTGTTCTTGGAATCAAACTACCAAACAATAACAGATGTGAGTACATGAGCTGTCAACAGCTCAGCGAAGGAAAACTGAGATCACTAACCAGTTTCAGAAAAAAGGTTAAGGGGATCCCTTTTTGAAAGCTAATTATTTAGGACAGCACACCTGTCAGTAGGCAGCAGCAGATACCAAAAAATAACCATTTGTCTCGCATGAATTCTTGCTCTGCCACATGTTGTTGAGTTGATAGACAGAGTTGTAGTTCAAAATTAATTGAGCTTTCAACCCTAGAATTTAAGTGAGGGAAATTCAGATTTAAGGTTATTAAAAACCATTAAAAGCTTTAGCCTGGCACACTTCCTATCATTATGAAACATTTCCTATTAATTCTTAACATTTATAAGGATGTCGTGGGTGCTAGAAAATGATCGTTAAATCCAACATACTAAATGTAAATGTCAATGTCTGTACTTTGCGTGCTGTGGTTTATCATAGAAAAGACATGGTTTTGCAGTTAAGGCGGTGGACTATGCGTTCAATTCCTGACTGCTCAGATTCATGGGTAACCTTGGCCAAGTTCCTTTATCTCTGTATGTCTCTTATGCCCTCTGTGCATCTGTAAAATTGGAATAATACTTCTTTTGTCTGTCTTGTATAAGATTAAAAGGCCGTCTTTGCCAAGAAGAGTTTACAGTGTGTTTGGACAGTGCCTAGCACCACAGAAGCTGATCTCATTTGAGGCCTGCAAGGCTACTGTAATACAAATTATAATAGCGATTGCCTAAGTTGGGTTGATCATAGCAACTTTGTGTAGATAATTTTAGACGTCTCCCCTTTGGGATGTTACTTTGAACTACGTGCTGAACTGACTAGTCTTTTTTAAAACTTTAATAGAAGATGTGTAGCTAAATCCTCTGCACTGCGTTATAAACCCAGCCCGTATGTTTAACTGAGGCAATGTTGCTCCCCTTCTGTGACCCCAGAATATCACAAAGTCACAGATTTGAAGTTCCTGGCTTTTGTTGTTCATCAGAAATGAACCATTATTTAAACATGGATATTAACTTACCATACCTGGACTACACAAGAATCCATTTCCTCTCCTTATATTAAGATCCAGGCTCTACACTGTCATCTTTAGGCAGACTGGCTATACCCTCAAACGTTGCTACGGAGCATCTTTGTCCTTTCTTACAGTTCTCAGATTATTATCCACTTCCCATCTCCACACAGTCTCTTTTATACAGTCTGACCTTTATTGCTTGAGCAACGCATGTGACCTTTTACTAGCTATTGTATTCATCCCATTCCCATGGATAAGCCTGTACGCACGTCACACATATACACAGTTTATTGTATGTCTATGCAGTGCATCCGTTCCATGCTCACTCACTGTTCAGTGGTAGTCCCTGCATCTTCCCAGCAGATGTCCAACACCTGCTTTGCACAGTGCATCCAGGACCATATAGTCTTTTTTGTGTGCCTCTGCCAAGAACCAGCTCTCTGCATCACTGGCAATTTCCTTTCACCTCACGTGATGCATTAGGCAGTTGTACTCACTGTGGCTAGTGAGAGATAAATCACTTCCTTGCAAAATGATTATTTCAATTTAAGTAGTTATTTAATCCTTCCAGTGTGATCATTGGAGGTTAATCACACCATCTTCATTAGCCTTATTGCTACTGTAAAATAGCCATGGTGGGAAACCAATGCATTTGTGCAGGCAGATTAAAATGGGCAGTTCTGAATACGTTAGTTCTTTCCAGTGAGAGGTGCTTTCCACAATTGTTCATTGAAAATATGATCTTGATTGGGGTGTTTTTGTTTTTCAAGCTTGAAGCCATCAGGAAGGCTGCATATTAGAAATGTGAAAAAAAAATTGTTTATACAATATCAAGATTCTGGTAACAGTAAGTATTACTTACAGAAAAAGTTTTTTAAAAAATAATCCATTATGTGTGGTGGATTCCCATTCCTCCCCCCCCCAATTACTTGTAGTATTAGCAGAGGATAACATCACTGGCACTGATACCAAGGATCTTACATTTATTTTGGAATATTTAAATATTATCTTCCTTGACCTTTTCTTTTCTCCCCCCATGAGCTTTCTGGAGAATAGTGTTTGTATATGTTACCTATAATGGTATCTGAAGGACTTCAGTGTGAAAACCATTATGTTTCTCTTTCAGTCTCTGGGTCTTATATGGCTCCTTCTGATTGTTCAAAACAATAACCATCCCTCTTTTTTTCTTTTTTCCAGCCTGTCAGAGAAGTGTGATTCCCTCCTCTGGGGGAGGGAGGGGTTTATTTGTTTTGTGTGCAGATGGTGATGTGTGTAAAGAAGAATTTATGCATGTGCCATATGAGAAGTTTCAGTGAAGTCAAAGGAACTATTGTGTTCAAATGGCTTGCTATGTTGAAGCATTGCTGAGGAAAAGCTAAGTCAAAGAAATAGGTTTTGCATCCAGCTTCTTATCCTACAAACACCTAAGCACAAGCATAAAGTCTCAATTGATTTGTCCCACTGCGTTCAATTTATATTCTGATCAGCAGATTCATTGTTCCCATGGAATGTAACTGTGGTGGGAGGTCACAATCACAGGACAGGCAGGTAGACCCAATCCAATGGAAGGCTTTAACTATCAGGATAGAGACTTGGAGTGTATTCAGAAGCTTAGCCATTTGGTCATGTTTTCTAGCTGAAAACAATATGGTGACTTTTTGTGTTTTTAACCTAAACGTCTGTAACTAAGCATTTATCAAAGCAGCTTTACAACATGCACGAGATAGGACAGTTCTAGAACTATCAGAGCGCCACAACGCATTCTTTCACATAGTGATTTGCATGGATATTGAGAGTATTATTCCATATAGTTTGAATATTTTCTTTCTGGGCACTTTTCACATCATATAGATAAACTGCTGGCTGAAACCACAACTGTTTTTGACACTCAAAATTGTACATAATCTGATAAAGTGTGCATAATTTAAAATGTTGCACCAGTTTCTTGGACAGGCCATCAGACTGTCAGCTTTCCTTATAGCTGTGGTTTATTAATGGATAACTTATTCCTACTTCACATTGAAATTGCTACATGTCGTTTTCTCCTTTGCAGGCTAGGTCCCCACTGTCCCACTTTGCCTCAGCCCAGGCAGCTGGTTTGGGGATGGCAGAGGCACCAAGGGGCTTGTCAACTTCTACTCTGCCACACACCTCCCCCATTTAATGAACCACCAGGTTCACCCAGCCTCTCCCTCTCTTTGGCCTAATATATTGGCCGCTACGAGGGGGTTCCCTTTTCTCCTCCTAGTGACCCACGGGGTCTTCTCCAAGGGGTTGAGTCACTCTTCCATTGGCCTTTCTCCCAGAGTGGGTCTCCTCTCCGCCTCCCCGGTATGGGCACGCCTCCCCCAAATGCTCCTTGTCCCCACAGATCCAGCATTCCGATGCCTTTCTGGGCTGCTCCCTTCTGGGCTGCCTCCCCAAGCTTCCTTGCTGTGGCTCAAGTTCCCTGGGCATCACCAGGGATCCTTTTACCACCGCTTCTACGGGAGCCACCTCGGTGGGTCGCTGAACGGCCTGGTCCAGGCGTTGCTTCCACTTGTGCCCTTTTTCCCCACCATAATCCAGCACTCCTCTGTTTCTGAGGGCTGTGAAGAGGTCTTCACTTCCCCCTCTATTTCTTGCCCCTTCCTTGACCCTCAGGTTCCACGGGGCAGCTTTTTTTCCTCCCACTGCTTGTGTCTAGAGATTTTCTTTCTCCTGATGGGGTCCTGCACCCCCTTGTCTTCCCGCTTGCTTTCCATGGGGTCACCCCAACCCCCTTCCTTGCGGTTTCCTACCTGCCCTCCCAACTCTCGGGGAGGGGGTCCCTCAATCACTCTCTGTCAGGACCAGGTAAGGTAACCTGGCCATTACCCCCACCTGTTGCTACTTGAACTGCCCTTAGGCCTCCAGGAGCACCTGCGCCAGCAGATACCACTTAGTATCCCTGTGAATGTACCTGAGATCCACCCCGGCCCCTGGGACCACCCAGTGTCTCCTCACTAGTCCCCTCCAGACCAGTGGCAGTGGGGTCCAGTAAGCACCGCTGGAGTGTTTCCCCCATCCGAATGGGTATTGTGGCCAACAGCCGTATCTTTGGCCCCTTGCCCTTCTGTCCACCCATAGAAGTCCGCCAGTCTGCACTCCATCTCGGGGCAGTCCTGTTTCTTATGACCGGGGTCAGTTCCCAGCCTCTGCCATCCCCCGGTTCAGGCCCCTTCTTGGGTGTGGGTTCTGGGGGTCTCCCCGTGATTCTGCACCTTTGGCAGGCTGACCTGTCCTCCTGGGTGCCTCAGCCTCTACATATTCCTCCGTCAGCCAAACTGACTCTGCTACTCGGCCCGGCTGATGCTGTTGGACCCAGACTCAGACAGTTTCCAGCAGGCTTTGTAGGAATTGTTCCAAGATCCGTGTGTCCAGTATTTCTTCCACTGTCTGGGTGGCTGGCCTCAACCACTGGGTGGCGCAGTCCATTAACCTCTTGGCTAATGCCTGGGGCTGCAGGCTCTCAGTCCACCTAGCCGTCCAAAACTTCTGGCAGTACTGCTCCGCCGAGAGTCTGACTTGGTCCAGGATGGCAGCTTTCACCGCCTTGTAGATCCTGGCTTGGGCCTCTCCCAATACCAGATAGGCGGCGTGGGCCTCGCCTCCCAAATACAGGGCAAGGTGCAGGGCCCAGGTCACCCGCTCTCAGCCAGGCACCTTAGCCACCCTCTTGAAAGTCCCCAAAACTACATCGGGATCATCCGTCAGGCCCATCTTACACAGTCCCCAGCTTGCCACTGTCCAGGCACCATTCCCGCTTGCTAGACTCACTATACATTGGAGCATTTGCTGCTGGGCTGCCTGCTCTTTGATGACATCCAGGCGTCTCCACTGCTGGTCGGCCTGCCAGGTCATTGGTGCCTGTCATTCTGCCTGGTGGGACTGCTGTATTTCTTGCACGGTCATTACAAGCCATTTAAGGGTCTCTTCCATTGTGGTGGCTACTCTTATCAATGGTTATGGAAGGAGTCCCAGACAAGCCCCCATATATGGCATGTTGCCATGGGCCGCCTGTCCTTCTGGGTCCTCTGGGTGGTCTCCTCCACTCTGGAATACAAGGACTCACAGGCATAATCTGGTGCAATCACCCGTGCTCATTTATTTACAGTGTATGTGTACAAGCCCCACTCTCACACTGGGCCCCGAGGCTTTGGGCTGCTCACCCACTCTGGCCAGGAGGCAAACTGAGTTTCAGGATTCCCGGCTTCCTCCCTGGCTGTGCCTCTCTATGACACCTCCCTAGCTGGTTTATATATCCCCTCCAGCTAGGGAAACAGCTGTTTCCCCTGGCCTCATTAGGCAAGGTTCTGGCTTGCTCTAATCAGCTCACTCAGCTGTTGCTTTCTCCTTTGCAGTCTAGGGCCCACTGGCCCACTTTGCCCCAGCCCAGGCAGCTGGGTTGGGGTGGCAGAGGCACAGAGGTGCTTGTCACCCTCCACTCTGCCACACAACATCAATCTGTAACATTTTCATAATGTCTACTTTGCTAACACAGCAGATTAGTAACTGTAAAAGCATCCACTAGACAGTGGAAAGATTATTAGTGTCTGCTCGTCCTAAATGGTCTATAAATCCAATCTTGTATTGACTTCAGTTTGTGAATAATTTTACTCCTGTGAGTAGTGCTATTGAAGTCAATAGCCTTCTTAAGGAAAATAATAGCTACTCATGCCAAACTTGGAGACTTTTCTAAAACAAGATATTTTTAGATGGCAGTTAATATAAAAGAAAAATAGCATTTGGAATAATCTTTCCTTCATTAACATGCAGGATGCACATTTCTGCCACTGGGGTTCCTTTACTGAAAAACAAGTTTACAAGTCTTGATCACTGCATTTTTACAAAGAATTGGGATAAATGTGTAAAGTACAAGTGTCAGTTCTTTCTCTCATTTGGCATCATACCGATGTCTTTTTTTTCTCTTAGAAATTATTCTTAAATTCTAAGAGCTAAATCTTTGAACACTAACAAGTTGTTCCTTTTCCTGTTAGTGAGATAACTCTCATAGCTCCAGTACAAAAGGTAACATTTTAAGTCTTTATGTTAGAAGGATGCTTCTTCCTGCATAGAAAATCTTCTCTGTGCTCATTTGTCCTGTTCTTTTTGATATAAATCTTTATATGAGGTATGAACATAAATTTGTTATGTTTACTTGAATAACGCTAGTTATTTCCCCCATTGGATTTTCAGATTCTTTTTTATTTCTTTCTGAGAAATTGGTGGAAAGAAATAGAGCAATAAAGCCCTGCTCCAGCAAAACATAGAATTGCAGAATCATAGAACTGTAGGATTGAAAGGGACCTCAATATTCCACAACCCTCCTTGGATAACTGTTTCAGTGCTTACCTATCCTTATAGTTAGAAAGGTTTTCCTAATACCTAACCTGAATTTCCATTGCTGCAGATTAAGCCGATTATTTCTTGTCCTGCCTTCAGTAGACATGGAGAATAAGTGATCTCCATCCTCTTTCAGACAGCCCTTAACATATTTGAAGTCTGTTACTAGATCTCTGTTCAGGTGTCTTTTCTCAAAACTAAACATGTCCAGTTTTTTTTTAGCAAGTCTTCGTAGATCAGATTTTCTAAACCTGTTATCATTTTTGTTGCAATCCGCTGGACTCTCCAATTTGTTCACATCTTTCTAAAAGTATGGCACCCAGAACTGGACACAGTACTGCAGCTGAGGCCTTATTAGTGCTGAATAGCAGACAATTATCTTTCATGAGTTACATGTGACGTTCCTCTTAATACGCCTCAGGATGATATTAGTCTTTTTCGCAACTGCATCACATTGTTAGTTCATATTAAATTTGTGATCCACTATAACCTCCAGATCCTTTTCGGCAGTAGTGCTGCCTAGGAGTTATCCCCCATGTTGCTGTTGTGATTTGATTTGTTCTTCCTAAGTGTGTTACTTTGCACTTGCCTTTATTAATTTCATTTTGTTGATATGAGACCAATTCTTCAATTTATCAAGATCATCTTGAATTGTAATACTGTCCTCCAAAGTGCTCACAAACCCTCCCAGTTTGGTGTCATCTGCAAATTTTATAAGCATATTCTCAACTCCATTATACAAGCCATTAATGAAAATATTGGCTAGTGCTGGACCCAGAGCTGGGGCTCGGGGGACCCCACTAGATACATCTTCCAAGTTTGACAGTGAACCACTGATAATTACTCTTTAAGTACGGTTTTTCAACCAGTTTTACACCCACCTTATAGTAATTTCATATATATCACATTTCCCTTGTTTGCTTCTGAGAATATCATGTGGGACTGTGTCAAAAGCCTTACTAAATCAAGATGTATCATGTGTACAGCTTCCCCCGTCCCCTAGGCCAGTAAGAACATGTGAGCACATGCTTAACTTTAGATACATGAGTGGTCCCACTGTCTTCAGAAGGACCCCTATTCTTAGAGTTAAGCATGTGTTAAGCACCTTGCTGAACTGTAGCGTAGGTCATATGATGGGTTTGCTTATAGGAAAATACACAATGATTTGCTTCTCTTCTGATTTCTTGATTTTTTAACATGTAATTCTGAAGATTTCTTATTTTTAAAGGTGTAGTATTACTTTATAAAATGCAAGATATCATTTTTATTTTTAAAAGGTACATTTCATTATAATACAGGCCCAATCCTACAAAAGTAATTTTGTTTTGTTTTAATTTTGTTTAATTTAATATGAGGAATGTTTACTCTCATAAATTGCCTCATTAATATTAATAGGGAGACTAAATTTACACATAGACATAAGTGTTTGCAAGATCTGATCTTAATTTTGACATTTTTAGGTCGAAAGACCTTTAGCTAATTCACGTTAGCTGTTTCAGTGGTAGCTGTCATGCAGGTAGATACAAACATAGCTTTAAATCCAAGTAAACTCTTAACTGCAGTGTGACTAGCAGTCTCAGTGTAATCGTAGGCATTTATTTATTAGAAAGCCACAACAACCACCAGAAAAACATGATGTAATTGGTATAGATTTCACACAAGTGACACATTATCCCTATTTACAGAGATCAGGTGCTGAAATAGCTGCTGTGTTACACAGAACAGGAGGGAGGAGAATTGGCAGTGCTACAGCCCGTGAAGATGGCTGTATTGCAACATGTTTATTTTATGCCACATTTTAACTGGTCCCCCATTCACGCTTAATTAATAAAACCTTTTTGCCATTTGAGAATTATTTAATAGTGCGACACCCACAGGGAGAAATGTGTTCTTCGATCTTTTAATTTGAATAAAAAACCCCAACCTTTGAGAAATGTCTGTAAATAGCTGCTAGATTTTAACATGGTCCCAGGATATCTTCTTGTGGATTTAAGACCCTTTTATCCTACAGTGGGAGGAGGGGAGGTTGTTCTTCGTTGAATTACTTTTTCCTTCCCAGAGGGAGGTGGCCCACATATCAAATCAAGCAGAATAGCAGACATAGAATTAGACTCTTGCATCCCATCTGAATGCACTGGCAACTTTCTCTTTAGTGTCATTTTACTTTTGCTAAGCCCTGTACAACAGAGGGTACAAACCGGTTCCTTTCATGTCTTTAATGCTAGCAACTGTGATTGGTTTTCTTCCTCTCTCGCTCCACCCACCCAAAAGCAGGTGCTTGAAGTACAATTATTGTGAATTACTTGCATTACGGGAGCACTTAGGGGCTGCAACCAAGATTGGAGCCTCATTGTTCTGGGCAATGTCCAAATCCTTAGCAAGAGACAGAAGAGACAGTTCCTGCTTGAAGAGCTCACAGCCTAAATAGACAAGAAAATCAAAAGGTGGCAGGGGAAACAAAGACATAGAGAGGGGAAGTGTCTGAAGTGACTTCCCAGGGATTGATCTCAGGTCTGAGGCCTTGTCTATACTAGAGAAAGGTTTGCTAGTGTAGCTCTACCAGCAAACTCCCCTAGTATCACTTGATGATTACCTGTTCTGTTCATTCCCTCTGATGCACCTGGCATTGGTCACTGTCAGAAGACAAGATGTTGGGCTAGATGGACTATTGATCTGACCAAGTATGGCTGTTCTTATGTTCTTAAGTATAGCCAAACCTTATACTTTTGCCACTATAGCATATGACAGTCCCTGAACAAAATAACCAATGCCAAATTAAGCACTCTTTTGCCAGCATAACAGCATTTACACTAAGGCCCAGTCTACACTTACCTTTGCGATTTGGCGGCAGTCAACGGGAGATATGCAAGTTACGTAAATCACTTGCATATCTCCCGTCGACTTTGCAGCGTCTCCTTTGCGCGGCGTCCACACTGCGCTGCGTCGAAGGAAACAGTGCTCCCTTTGACGCAGCACTATGCCACTTACCGAGGTGGTTTTCCTGTGTCGCTTCCTGGATCGACTGAGCGCGTCTATACAAACCACTAAGTCAATCCAGAGCAATCGATGTGACGGTGGCGAATTTGCCGCCATCAGTGTGGACCCAGCCTAAGGCTTTTGCCAGTATAAAAATGTCATAAAAAATCATACTTTAAATACCATTAGTATACCAGGAAAAGTTTCTAATGTAGTATCTGGGCCTTGTACCATAACAGATTGATAGCATTTTTTTTAAAGAATGAACTAGTTATGTTTGTTTTTTATTCTTTTTGCTTCTGATTATTGAGCAACAAAAAGGTAAATTAATCCATAGGAATGTGTTGAAGTACAAGTCTAGCAGGAAACTATCTTTTATGGATATTTCTTGATTCACAATCAGCAGATAATTGCATTAAACTGTTTAACTAGTGGGATTTGAAAATCATATTGAATGTAACAGTCGTATCATAGCTCAAATGACATAGGTCACTTACAGATTAAGATGTTCTCTCCCCCTGCAAAACCTTTTAAAGAGAAAGGTGTTATTGTCAGCAACCTGCATCTCTAGCTGTCAAGATCTTGATTAGTTAATTAAAGACGTGCAAATTTTCAAACTATGCAGTTGATCATGTTTTCAAGAGTCTATTGAATTCAGTTAAACAATATTTTTACCATGCACATTAAAGCATTCTTATACTGAGCCGTGCTGGACAATATGACCGGTTATGAAAGAATAATGCTTCCCCTTGCTTCATACCTTTTACATTGTTTTTGGCCATTTTCTTTTAAATGTTGTTACCAAAGTGCTCATCTTTTATAAAGCACTGTGAATTCTGCTGATGAAAAGTGGCTATGTAAGAGCTAAGTGGTGGTGGTGGTGGTGGTGTTGTTATTGATTATTAACCAAAGAAAGTATTTATTTATGAGACAACATTTGAAGGGAATTTGGAAAAAGTTGGTTATTCAGGGTAGGGTAGATCGCCCTATGGAGCTATGCAGGGAAGAGTGGGAAATAAGACTCCAATTACAGCACCCCAGATCTTGGGTCCTTATATGGGGATGAAAGCGGTAGTGAATGCCAGTTATTCCCTTACCATGAGCAAGTAGAAGGGACAGAGAGAGGCAGGAGTGCATAGAGTGATGGACAGCAATGAGCTAGTAGCACAAAGGGGAAGTATAGGTCCTTTTGCTTCTGTTGGATCTTTAGTCTTTAAACATGTTTGTATTAACTCAAAGGGTCTCTGATTTTTAGATACGTGAACCATGTAAAATTGGG
The DNA here is from genome assembly GCA_007922155.1 of Mesoclemmys tuberculata. Classification (NCBI taxonomy): domain Eukaryota; kingdom Metazoa; phylum Chordata; order Testudines; family Chelidae; genus Mesoclemmys; species Mesoclemmys tuberculata. Next base: position 12,315,263 of record ML675623.1, read on the forward strand.
CAAATGCAATAGCTGATTTTACAAGATATGCAGGAGGTTGCACCATGTGTGAGACTTGAATGACTCTGCTTCATAGGTACTGTAGTACCAATTGAAATACTTCCATGGAATGCTGTCATTATAGGTTGGGTTAAATCTTGTTGAAGCATGTGGGTATAACTGCTTTCACTTAAGACAGCTGAAGCAGTTAAGTTCCTTTATGAGACAATAGCAGTCACCATTCAAAACAAAGGTATATCCAAGGCCACTCAGGAATTAGAGCTATGTGGGTGGAGGGCTTTGCTGGGTATTGCTTGAATAGGGGTGTAGGGAGAGACAAGCAGAGAGACACAGAAACAGACAGAGAAGGAAGCACCAGACACAGCCTAGAAAAGCACAGTGTGTGGCCTTCAGAAAAACTTAGAGAAAGGGCTTTTGGGTCTGATGCTAGCTAAAAGGGGCTTGGGGCTGCCGGCAAGGAAAATATCATGTGTTGTTTAGTTCCTCCAGTGGAGTGCCATCTAGGTATGCAGATCATGCATTGCATGATCCAGGACAACCTGTGCCTACAGAATGATTCTGTCCAGCCCCCAGATGTCCTTGGCACAGCATGAGCTCACGAGGTCATGCTTTGCATACCCATGTAGCATTACACGCCTTCCTGAAAATGTCACGGCACGCCACTGGGTTTCTCTTGTGTTCAGAGAAACAGGACTTTGTACATTCATTATAAAAAACCAAGAATGCATCAAGGGTGTCTGACTCCCTCATCGTTTTCTTTTCCTAACTGGAACAACCTGCAAGACCCTGATTTTTGGCTAGCTATTAATGATGGAATAGCTAAAGTTAAGGTGCAATGATTTACCCTGAATACCTAAGATAACTAAATAAACATTAGAATGTATTCTAAATGTTTAAAATGAAGAGGAAGGTGATCAGGAACCATCAGCATAGATTCACCAAGGGCAAATCATTCCTGACAAACCTGATTGCCTTCTATGATGAGATGACTGGCTCTGTGGATGTGGGGAAAGAGGTGGACGTGATATACCTTGACTTTAGCAAAACTTTTGATACAGTCTCCCACAGTATTCTGGTATGGGCTGGATGAATGGACTATAAGGTGGATAGAAAGCCGGCTAGATCACTGGGCTCAAAGGGTCGTGATCAACAGCTCAGTGTCTAGTTGGCAGCTGGTATCAAGTGGAGTGTGGGGCCCGTTTTGTTCAACATCTTCATTAATGATATGGAGAATGGGTTGGATTGCAACCTCAGCAAATGTGCGGATGTCACTAAAATGGGGGCATGGTAGATAAGCTGGGGAACAGGGATAGGATACAGAGTGACCTAGACAAATTGGAGGATGGGGCCAAAAGAAATCTGATGAGGTTCAACAAGGGCAAGTGCAGAGTCTTGCGCTTAGGACGAAAGAATCCCATGCACTACTACAGACTAGGGACTGACTGGCTAGGCAGCAGTTCTGCAGAAAAGAACCTAGGGGTTACAGTGGACAAGAAGCTGGATATGAGTCAGTGTTTCCTTGTTGCCAAGAAGACTAGCGGCATATTGGGCTGCATTAATAGGAGCTTTGCCAGCAGATCGAGGGAAGTGATTATTCCCCAATATTCAGCACTGGTGAGGCCACATTTGGAGTACTGTGTCCAGTTTTGGGCCCCCCACTACAGAAAGGATGTGGACAAATTGAGAAGAACAACAAAAATGATTAGAGGGCAGGAGCACGTGACTTATGAGACGAAGGTAAGAGAACTGGGCCGATTTAGTCTGCAGAAGAGAAGAGTGAGGGGGCAATTGATAGCAGCCTTCAACTACCTGAAGAGGGGGTTCCAGGGAGGATGGAGCTAGGCTTTTCTCAGTAGTAGTAGATGACAGAACTAGGAGCAATGGTCTCAAGTTGCAGTGGGGGAGGTCTAGGTTGGATATTAGGAAAAACTTTTTCACTAGGAGGGTGGTGAAGCACTGGAATGGGATACCTAGGGAGGTGGTGGAATCTCCATCCTTAGAGGTTTTTAAGGCCAGGCGTGACAAAGCCCTGGCTGGGATGATTTAATTGGGGTTGGTCCTGCTTTGAGCAGTGTGTTGGATTAGCTGACCTCCTGAGGTCCTTTTCAACTCTCATCTTCTATGCTTCTATGATATTTTCTAGATACCAGCTTTATCAAGATTTTGTTCTGGAAATGTTGGCTTCTGTAGTTGTCAGATTTCTTGACCTGCTCCTGTAAATAGCGTCCTTTATTCATGAACATATTTTCATGTTAGATAGGTAAAAACTTCTCAGACTGTTATTTTAAAGTGCTCTATGCTCAAAATAGATAAAAACAGTGACTTTTGCATATTTCTAACTGAATTTCTTTGAATTTGGTATTTTGGAAAAATCAGTGATTTCTGCTAGCTAGATAAAAAGTGGGATACATATTTTCAAAGCAAGTATTTATGCTAGAATTTCTTTTTTACAAGGAAGACACAAACTAGCCCAGGCAGAAATGGCAGGAAAAAAAAGGGGTTTCTTCTTTTGTTGGCTTGTTTTCACTTAGGATTCAGTAAAAACAAAACAGCCTACTGAATATTTAGTAGGCTCTTCTGCTTTTGCTCAGTTCTTAAGTGAATCAGTGAGAAAGGAATTAAATAGATTGTCTTGTCCACATGATTAAAAGGAAGATGTAACAATAACATGTTCCTTGGGTGCAAAAATAAATAACAGTTCTGCAATCATCATTTACATTAAACTGTTAAAAACATTTTTTCTTTGCAGGCAATCATCAGCAACTGTAAAGGGATAGATCTGTGCCTTTTTTAACCACATATTGCACAGGCTTTCAGAATTACAGACCTGATCCAAAGCCATTGAAGTTGCAGAGTACATAGCTGGGCTTGTAATTACTAGTTCTAGAATTACCTACTGCAGCTTTTTGAATAAAAACCATATGCGAATTAGCAAAGACTAAAGGTTCAGGCTGTTGGTCTCTATTTATATACTTTGTATAGTACTTCCAATCTGAGCATCTCAGAGGGCTTTACAAACACTTCACACCATCCCACTGAGGGGAAAACTAAGGAATGTCTTCATTTCACAGATGAGAAAACTGAGGTAAACTGAGAAAAGGAAAAGTTTATTTTAAATAAGAAGCTGACTGGAATATTATAGTGTAAACATTACATTTGAAATCCAAAACTCTGCTGATTTCTTTCAATTCGTTTTGCCCTGTTCATTGTGAATAATATGAAAGAATGCTGTTTGCTGAAGGCTTAAAACCACTGGCGTACTCATCACCCTACTGTTAATAATACATTCCCAAGCGTTCCATTAGATGCACTTAACCTGCTGCAGGAAACAACATTGATTCCTGATTCGTAGTAACCCAGCAACAGTTTCTTAGCACTGGCTCAGCTGATGTGTGTGCAGAGCAGCAGCAGTTTTCCTGGGGAGGTGGGGGCAAGGGCGTTTCTGTATTGGAAAAAAATAGATGCACCTCATGTCGCTCCAGAATCCAGGCAAGCTGAAGAGCAAGCCAAGAATGGGAGCCAGCTAAGCAGAAATATTGGCCTACATTTTCCTTCTCTTTAATGTAAGGCATGCAAGTTTCTATGGCAACTTCTGTTTTCTGTTCTGTAAGGCCTACTGACTCATTCTGTGTAAGAGCTGCACACTGAAAAAAAATTGTTTTCTTTCTTTGCCATGTCAAGTGGCTCCTTTTCTGTGCCCATTGCTCTTGTCTGAGTGACAAAATGTCTGGTGTTTGATGCTGGCACAAATCTTTGCAATGTAGATTGACAACAAAAGACTCTTCTCTTGTAAAAACACCCTCTTCTTCTTGAAGAATTGCCATAATTAGCTTTACTTTGTCATATCTTAAAAAGCACATCAGTCTAGTTAAAACACGGGAATGCATTAGGTAAATGCTCCTTGAGATAAAGTGGTGGTGTGCTAATAAGGTAGCATTTCCCTTGAGAAAAACATCTGCAAATGAGGCAGTAGCTCTCAGACCATTGTGACTTACCCATTTTATGGGACACAAGCTGCAATGTCGCTAACAAAGACTAAATCGAAATATGCATCTAGGATGTCTGATAATGTTAACTGGAACGCTGCACACAGACTGTTATTGCCTTCTGGGATTTGTATCCACACAGTCCTCCATTAGGTCTTGAAAATGTAACCCTATAAGGGATGGTTTAGCTATTAGTACATGGCTGTATCTCATATGGAAGCCAGCTGAGTCTCGCTTTAGACCAGTTGAGTCTTTGTAAAGACGACAGCCTTGGGTAAGGGAGTTAAATGTGTGGCGATCCTTTTGGGACATCTCTTAGATCCAGTGAGGGGTATCAGACGCCTTTAAAGTAAAGAGGTGGTACTTTAGGATTACTTTGAGGATAACAACAGTTTAGAATGAAGGGAGTGGTATAAAATCAGGGCCTTGCCCAGAGCCTGCATAATCACTGCTTTAAGGGGATTATGGGTGCTTTTGACATACACCCACTGGCTAGAAGGAATCAGTACATTTTCAGAGCCTTGCACCAGGTGATGCAAAGTAGATTTGTATCTATGTATATCTGTAGCTGTATACAATTTTTTAAAACCCACTTATTTTATTTCGCCTTGGAATGCTCATTGGAACGTGGATTAATGGCTACGTCAAAACATGATTTTTCCAAAACAGGCCAGTCTCCTTTTCTAAAATGGTTGAATGCGTGCTTTATATTTTTGTGGTGTCACTCTAGATATGAGCTCTATGGGCCAGATCTTCAAATGGTGTGAATCAGTCTGGTTCCAAGAATCTGACCCTACAATTCCAGTTTGTTATGGGGAAACCAGCATAGAAATTTAGGTGTGGATTTTCAAAGGAGCCCTGGGAAGGTTGGGACCCATCTGCCATTGAAATTGTACAAGAAGAGCGAGTCTAGCTCCCTTAGGATCCGCTGAAAAACTCAGCCTTGATGTACCAAGGAACATAGTGAAGACTAGTACTACCATGGATTCCTCTGGAGCGTTCGTCTTTCTAATCACAGATATCTGGTATACTTTAAGGGAGATTAACTAGCTAGTGTTAACATGCTACCTTCTTGCTAGCTTTCCTAAGCGGGCATCCAGTCAATGGTTAAAGCAGAAGTTAGGGGAATAAAACCCAGGACTAGATTCTGCAAGTAACTTAGTGACCATGGACATTCAGTTAACCTCTCTGTGCATCAGTTTTCCTACCTGTACAATTGGAATATAGACCCACACCCTATAAAGTGCTTTGAAATCCATGGACAAATGGCACTGTGTAAGTGCAAAGATTTAATTATTTAAGTGCTGATAGGATGCTCAATATTATAGAGAATACAGATGAGTTTCTAATCTATTATTGTCTGTTTATTTATTATTAGGATTTATATTGATTGCAGATAGGCACAGTGATGCTGCTGTCAGTAAACTGTGAGGTTGTAGTTAGCAGACACTGCATATTAGCCTCCCCCCATTTGCTGTTCATGCCACTAACAGTTAGAAATAATAGCCAGATATGTGGGGATTCAAGCAGTCCTGGTCCTACTAGTTCAGTGAGTAAGACTCTTTTAAAGGACTTATGTCAGCATTTTATATAGAGATCCTCATTAATTATACGGTGTGAGAAGGGAGGCTTATGTTGTAGCCAGCACTCTAAGCCACAGTTTAATGTCGTCAGCCAAACATGTATTCTAGAAAATGGTGTAAATGTGAGTAACATGGAAAAAGCACAGACTGACTATTCTTGTTCTATATAGTAATTTCACTTCTGTGGTTTTGTGGGGAAACTTAATCTGAAATCACCCATAAATTGGCCTTCTGGTTGTTGCATTAAGCTGGATTACCCAGCGTAAAGCATTGATTTTTAGATTTTAAAATGCTGAATAATTTATGTGCACATTGCCTGCCAAACTAGATTGTGGCAGTTTGATTTCTAAAATAGGTCCAGATGATAACTGGCTTAGATATTGGCAAACTTCTAATTCTTTTATTTGGTTAACATCCTCATTAAAAAAGTACATCTTTTCCTAGGCTGTCCTATTTTATTGTGAGTTCATTTTATGAGTTCCAATTGCACAGTCCTACTGGGAGCTTTGTGGATGAGTTTGAAGTGGTTAAAACCTTCTCTTGTTATTCATTTCATTTTAATATAAGCATACATTGCCATTGGAATGTTTAATGCAAGCTGGAATCCATATGGCTGGGGAGCGATTGTATTTTTATTAACCACTTTTAGGTTAATCATAAATGGAAATAAAATCCTGTATTAGAACTCCTGTCAAATGAATTTGAGCCATTCAAACACTACTATATTCATGAATAAGTGCTGCACACTGCTGCTTAAAAATACATCAGCATTTTGAGGAATAACTTGTTTAGGTGAATTGAAGAGCTTTATATACCTTTGATTAAGACCAACATATTGGGACTTTGGTGCTGGGGAAGGTATTTTTTTTAATATAGTACATTTTTATAGACCATTGGAAAAGGGGCCAGTGTGTGCTGATGAGCCTCTTGTGCTGGGTCAGCTTTGCTTAAGACTCATCAAAAGCGAGAAACATCTATTAAATGCTCTTTTGCTGAGTCTTCAATATAAATGAATTTGCAAGAAGCAGCAACTTTTTCCCCCTCCCATTTTCCCTAGACTAGCTTCTGCATTGCTTAAAGGTCAGAACCTGCCCAATGTCTGGGAAACACTGGTCTAAACAAGCCCAAATGCAGCTATTCAGTGACAGTACAATAATCTCACTCAACAACAGTAACTTCATCCATCAAAACGATTGACCCTATATATAATAGGATGGGGGAAGAGAAAAGGTAATTGTAACAACACAATGCCTGATAGCAAACTATTCTTTATAGTAGCCTTTACCGAAGACAGTGCATTATCCTTACATAAAAGGCTATTGACACAGTGTCAGATGTTGACATTTATAGCAGAGTTATTGACAATGATTGTCCCATGTTGTAGACAGATTGGCTGCTTATAACTTTTTTCCGGTATCAAAGCTGTTTATCACCAGCTTTATAAACACACAGGTTTAGGGATCATTTCTGCTCTCCAGTTCAGGGCATGCAGTACGGAGATACCACTCACAGCTCAATAGGAAAAGACTTAAAGCAGGGATTCAGACTCTGTTATGTATGAAAAATACAGCATATCCTCTCCAAATTAATAGCACTCGCTCCTAGCCTATTACCGCCTAGCTTGGAAAATCAGTTATTGCTTTCCACCAACCCTATCTAAAGCTGGGTATTGGCTAGATGACACTAAATGAAGTTTTCTACTTGGTATATCCCACTTGAGCGCCTTTGAGTTTTGTTTTTTTAACTAGCTGCTGTTGTTTTGTTGGGGTTTTAACTTTCCGGAAAACTTGAGTCCACTGTAATTGTTAGTATTTTCCCCCAAAGTCAAGGGCTAATATTGTTTATATGTTTCAACCAAACACTGAAATCTTGGTTTATTGGTTTACAGCCTCAAAGGAAAACCACAGCTCCACTGCACTATAGTAAACAGATTTCTGTTTGGCTAGTTATTCCAGAAATAAGTGAAATGCAATTTGCGCAATGGAAATAATGCTACTGTACAAGAGCACTGGCATTACAAGAGCTTTGCCTCTCTATTTACACTACAGCAGAAGATGATTATGCGACTATTAGCTCCATTTATATTTAGTTCCGTATATCTTTAGACCTAAAGCCAATTATTGCCTGCTTAAAAACTGTATGACATTTTTCAATTAATGATCTGTATTTATAATGTTTGGTTCTTTGAAAAGGTTCCTTTATAAAACAACTTGCAGTGTTTTCCCTGTTGTGTCAGATGACAAAGGTTTTTCTCTCCTAGTTGCATATGAGATTACTACACATTAAACCTGGCTACATACATTGTAGTTGTTTCATGAGACACTGGATAGTTTTGAAGTCTGAATTACCAAGTCTCCATTAAAGCACAAAACTCCTTTCTCCTTAGAAACCATCTAGAGATATTGTTCTTTACGAAAGAAACCTGAAGACCTGAATTTTTAAGGTGAAAATACATGTACTGAAATCATCCGTTTGTAGCAGAGTTTGGGTCCATCTAGTGGTGGTAGTAAAGAATATAAACAAATATATTTTATAAATATGAAGCTTAAACCAGAGCTCTAGGATCCTGTGAGGGAGAGGGTCCCAGAGCCAGGGCTCCAGCTCTAGCCCGAATGTCTACACTGTAATTTTTAGCCCTGCAGCCCAAGTCCCGCGACCCCAAGTCAGCTGACCTAGGCCAGCTGCGGCTATGCCACGGATCTTTTATTTCAGTGTAGACATACCCTAAGGCAGGGGTTTTCAACTTTCCAGACTACGGTACCCCTTTCAGGAGTCTGCAGCCCAAGTCCTGTCATCCAGGGCTGAGGCATGTAAGTTTTGCAGGGCCCCTGTGGTGTGAGGCCCCAAACAATTGCTCTGCTTGCCACCCTCTAATGCTGGCCCTGCACTTGCGACCCCACTAAACCCTTCCCGCGACCCCTCTGGGGCTCACAACCAATAGGTCAAGAAACACTGATCTAGATGAGTTCCCCCAGGGAGATGCATACCCCGGGTTGAGAGCAACTGCTCTAAGGGAAAGAAAGCCACCAATGAATCAACAAGCAAAGCTAAGATGCTGAAATATTTTTTTTCTCCTGCACTGAATGTTTAAAGTAAGTAGACACGATAAGCACTAGCTTTTTTGGTATCTGATAGTGATGAAGACAACAACTTCATACAGATGTACTTCATACCATAATCCCTTAGAAGTGCTGACTAGGTAGATGCAAGAGGAGATGACTGATCCTGGCTTGGCACTGAGAAACCCACACATTTGGGCTTGCATCCCTATCTTTCTGAGGTACTTATATGGCCCCATTACCATAATACCTGAGTGCCTCACTCTTTTTAACAGCACCCCTGGGAGGCAGGACAGTGCTATGATCCCCATTTTACAGATGGAGAACTGAAACACAGGGAAACAAAGTGACTTGCCCAAGGTTACACAGGGATTGTAGCAGAGCAAGGAATTAGACGTGAGTCTCTCATGGCTCAGTCTAGCACCCAAACTACTGAACCATTCTTCCTTCCTGACTATGTGATCCCCTTCTGCAGGCTTCTAACATGTCAGCCCTTCCTGTCAGTGAAGTGAATGTTGATTTCTCATAGGTCACCTAAATGCAGGTGTGGATGGTGTGAGCTAGGAAGAGAGGCATGGATCTAAGGAGTGCATGTTACTTGCATGGCCTCTACAGCATAACCTCGGTTTTGTACCCTTCATTGTGTTCTAGTGCTACCAGGAAATGGAAATTGTATAGTAGGAGTTCACGTATCCAAGTTATCAGAACAAGTTGTGTCTTCCAATATGCCTCACCTGTGTGGAAGAACTCCCCTGCCTGCCTAATAAATCTAACACCCCTGTTCAGATAAGATAAATAGGGTTCCACTGTCTTAAAAAAAAAAAAAAGGTTAAATAGCAGTGTGTTGCAGCAAATGCTAAGCTAGTCCCTCAGGAACACTTGAAATATTTTCTCACTTGATTCATGAAGGGTTCCAGAAATTTAGTAGAACTCACCCATTTGGCTTTTGCATTAGGGAAACCAGATACATTATCTGTTAAATCTGTTCCTTTGGGTATGTCTTCACTGACTTGCTGCCATCATATCGATTCCTCGGGGTTGACTGAGCGGAAGTGAAGATCCACTCAATCATTCCGGAAGTCGATTTAATAAATCCACCCCTGGAAAAAGAGTAACACTGCGCCAATGGGAGCGCATTTCCCATCGGCGTAACAAAATGAAGACGCTACAGTAAGTAGAAGTTAGGAAGTTGATCGGAAATATGCAAACTACTCTATGAACCTTGCATATCTCCTGTTGACTGCTGCCAAATTTCCTCGTCAGTGTAAACCAGGCCTTAGTCTCTGAACTTTAGCTAAGCAGGGACACTGTGTTGGCTCTGGAGTGTCAAAAGTGTTCTGCTGCTTTATCAGAATTATTGTATTTGGCTCGGATTTTAACATAATTCTGAGATGACTCAGGGGAAAGTGGAGGTGAGTCATCTCCATTCTTTCTAAAAGAAGCACTCTAATCTTTTGGCAGACTGCCTGATAATTTAAAAACAGATTCACTGGAAAGGGCAAGTACACGTAACACATTGGTGTGACTGGAAATAAAAAAGGGAAAATGTCGTCATAAAGTATGTCTGTAAAGTATCTGCTCCTTTTGCTTGTTGAAAAGGCCTGCATTTGAAAGGTAAGCATGATTTTCCTGTTGAGAGAAAAGACATGAGAGTTCTATTTGGAGAATATTTAGATTTCTTTTCATCCTTTATGCATGAAACTGTATCATTTCAGCTAAGTGTTTTTTTACAGATAACAGGAATTAGTTTATATTTGATTGGGAAGATGTGTGCAGGATTCATTTTTAAAGTGGGATCGATCCTTTAGCCAAGTGGTTCTTAAACAATGGGACATGGACCACTGTTGATTCTCAGTGCTCTCCCAGGTGGCCCATGAGGCTGCTCCTGTCTTATTGGTATATAAACCATTCTTGAAGCAGTTCTAGATCCACTTATGGTTTAGAGACTCTGTGCCACATGCTTGGCAACAGGACAAGGCCTTTACCTCTCTGGAATGATACAGGGTTTCAGTTGACTTCAGTGGGCTTTGGATCAGGCCTTAAATGGAGCTCATGTTCAGGCTTGTGAATTATTGATTGCATGAGTAAGGCTTGCATGGTCTAGCCCTAAAAAGCAGCACTAAGTGTAAGGTATTGAGAAAGGCAATTAATATTTCTGAAAATCAGAGTGACATTGCGGTTCAGTTTTGCTGAACCAATATCTGTTGTGTATGTATAGCCATTTATGATACCTTTTGTAAGAATGTTATTAAGGTTTCAAGGGGAATCTAGCCATTTCCAGAAACAGAATGCACAGTCATGTTTCCAGTTATTGCGGTGGCAAGAAGGGCTAAGGCAATCCTCGGATATATAAATAGGGGGAGAGCGAGTCAGGAGGTGATTTTACCTTTATATATAGACTCATAGACTATGGACCCATAGACTATAAGGTCAAAAGGAACATTATGATCATCTAGTCTGACCTCCTGCACAACATAGGCCACAGAACTTCACCCACCCACTCCTGTAATAGACCCCTAACCTAAGACTGAGTTATTGAGGTCTTCAAATAATGATTTAAAGACTTCAAGGTACAGAGAATTCACTAGCAAGTGACCCATACCCCATGCTGCAGAGGATGGCGTTGGTGAAACTGATATGGGAATGCTGAGGATACTTCTGGTGTCCCCATTTTTTAAAGGATGTTAAAAAATTGGAGAGAGTGCAGAAAAATCCCACAAAAATGATTTGAAGGCTGGGGAAAATGTCTTACCATGGAGACTTTTTAAAGAGCTCAATCAGTTTAGCTTATCAAAAAGAAGATTGAGAGGTGACTTGATTACAATGTATACGTATCTTCATGCAGAGAAAATACCAGGTAGTAAAGAGCTCTTTAATGTAGCAGAGAAAGGCAGAACAAGAACCAATGGCTGGAAGCAGAAGCCAGGCAAATTCAAACTAGGAATCAGGCACAATTTTTTAGCAATGAGGGTGATTAGCCATTGGAATAAATTACTCAGGGATGTGGTGGATTCCTCTTCTTTTGATGTCTTATAATCAAGACTGGATGCCTTTCTGGAAGACATGCTTTATCCAAACACTGGTTATGCTTTTGTCAGACTCAAGCTATGGGGCTCAGTACAGGGATAACTGGGTAAAATGTAATGGCCTGTGATAGACAGGACAGAGGTCAGACTAGATGATCTCATGGTCCCCATGAATCTCTGAACTCGTAATGCCTTCTGATAAACTGAAAAGCATGAGTTACCCCCTCCCCTCCAACACACACACACATCCCTCTCCACCTCCCCAAAACCTCTGTGCAACTTAGAGAAACACTAAGTTCTTTTTCCACACTAGAAAGTTTTGTTGACGGTAGTTTTCTTGGTGATAAAAGAAGGGCTATAATTACAGCACTCATGCCCGTCCACACAGCACTCATTTTGTCACCATTTTGTCACGTGGTGCTGTGGTAGCAACAGTGAAAGCAGTGCATCGTGGGCAGCTATCCCAGCGTGCAGCTCAGCAGCTTCTGCCGCTAGGAATTCTGGGATGGGGGAGAGGAGCGTGGAGCAGCAAGGATGCTGGCTCAACATCCCATGATGCACTGCGTTTCTGTGCCGTCATTCACTGCTTTGTTGGCAGCGAATCTCACCATTTTTTCAATGGCTCCCCGCCCTTTTCTGCACGCCTGGTATCTCTATCTGAAAAAATGGATCCTGCACTATTCTCCACTGTTGGTTTCAGAGTTCTGAACACATCCCGGCTGGTCACGCAGTATATCATGAGCCCCGAATCGGAACAGGAAACTCAGAAGCCTCACTTGCTGAGTGGCATGAAGACAAACAGCCCCTCGTGACTGGTGTCATTTGCAGAGCATCTGCACCTGGTGAACTGCCGCTTCTGGGCGCATGAGACAAGCACTGAGTGATGGAATCTCATCGTTCTGCAAGTTTGGGATGATGAGCAGTGGCTACAGAATTTTCGAATACACAAAGCCACCTTCATGGAACTCTGTGTGCAGCTGGCCCTGCCCTGCAGCACAAAGACACCAGAATGAGAGCTGCCCTCTCAATGGAGAAGCGTGTGGCAATCGCTGTGTGGAAGCTGGTAACTCCGGACTGCTACCGGTCAGTCACTAATCAGGTCGAAGTCGGCAAGTCCACCGTTGGAGCTGTGTTATCGCAAGTGTGCAGGGCCATTAATCACATTCTGCCGCAAAGGACTGTGACTCTGAGCAATGTGCATGAAATAGCGGATGGATTTGCAGCAACGGGATTCCCTAACTGGCGGGGCAATAGATGGCACACATATCCCAATTTTGGCATCGGACCATCTTGCGACAGAGTACATCAATAGGAAGGGATAGATCTCTATGGTACTCTAGGTGCTTGTGGATCACCATGGGCATTTCACTGACATCAGCGCGAGTTGGTCTTCTGGAACATGGGCCTGTACCAGAAGCTACCATCAGGGACTTTTTCTCCAGACATCTCCTCCTTGTTTCTCTGAGGTGGCTTCCTTCTCAGTCATAGGCGATCTGCTGGCTGAGAAGATCACATCTGTGTAAGAACAAAAAACAGTGAACAAAGCCATGATTGTGAGTGCTCTAACAGTACACGTGAATCCCTGTGAAACACAGCTCATTCTTACTGTCCCCCTGCGCAGAGTACAGCTCCTTGATCAGCCTGAGAATGGTGAGTTGGGGGGGGAACCATACAAGAAGGTCTAGGTTCTGGGTGGGTGCTCGCTTGGGGCATAAATGCAGGTACATGGGGAAAACAAACTTCAAATTGTGCCACCATTCTCCACAGCCAGGGGCCATAGAAGCAGATATCTTGCTCCTTACAGTCGGCAAGGATGCTAGGCTGCATCTCCTCCACAAGAGCAGCTTCAAACTGGGTCCCTATGCTGCACGACTGTGCGCTGCTTTGGTCCCCGCTCTCGTGATTGCACATTGGCATGGGAAAGTGACCTTCAACGGGGGCAGAAACACAGCTGCTCTGCCCAGGAATCAGGGAGTACATCCAAGAAAGTTTCCTAGAGGTCATACTGGACGGTATCCATGAACTCTCAGCCTGCATTAATGTGCTTCTCAGCCATACTGCCTAGATGTGCAAGGGAACATGAAAGCACATGCAAACACAGCTACTCCTTGGCATTTCTATCCCTTCACCTACCTGTATGTTTTAGCCAAGCTAAGGACCCCCATGAATCCAGTACACAAGCAGCATCAGCTTCCAAACACCAGAGCTCCCCTCTCCTGCATCCTGAGTGCCTGAGCTGAAGGGCTGGGGCTGGCTGTAGCCTTCTGGGGTTGAGAACAGCTCCTGACTCCCAACCTCAGCAACCCGACCGTTCTCCATCTCTGGGTCAGCCTCCAGCTCCACTTCCTCATCAGTGACCTCTTTGTCAGGGTTCAGTCCAGTATCTGGTGGCCCTGGGCCCACGGAGGCGTCTACGGGCATCTTGGGGGTGGATGTGGGGTCGCCGCCAAGGATGGATTCCAGCTCTTTGTAGAAGCAGCAGCTCGTTGGCTCCACACCAGAGTGATAGTTTGCCTCCCTTGTCTTGTGGTAGCTCTGCCACAGCTCCTTGATTTTAGCTCGGCATTGCAGCATGTCCCGCTCATAGCCCTTCTCCGCCATGGCACGAGAAATCTGGATGTAGGTATCAAAGTTCCTTCAGTTAGACTGCACGGCAGACTCCCCCCAAATGCTGATCAGGTCCAGCAGGTCCAGTGTGCTCCAAGCTGGAGAGCATTTGCTGTGTGGAGCTGGCATGGGTCAGCTGGGAAGGTGAGATGCAAGCCCTCCACGTTGACCAAGTAGGAAGTGCAATAACAATTTCAAACTTACCGCAACTGTCCAGAGGGAAGGGTGGGTGGCTGCAGAGCAGTAGAGTGCAAACAGATATCCAGAGTGGCCAGGAATTGGATTGGCATTGTGGGTCATTTCTGGAGGCCATTTACTGCAAAAACATACAGCAGTGTGTACACTGATGATTTGTCACTAAAAGTTTGTTGCAAAAAGCTCTATGTCTCTCATCAAGGTAGTTTTATTTTGTCAACAAAACAGGGCAGTTTGGTCAACAAAAGGGTCATTGTAGTGTGTATGCCAGGACTGTTTTGTCGACAAAAACTGACTTTTGTCAACAAAACTCTCTAGTGTAGACCCGACCAAAGATTTGATGTGTAAACATTACAAATCAAATCTTAGCACTTCCCTTGGTGGCCAGAAGGTGGCGTATTTGTCATTTACATCCTACATTGCATTTTTATTTCAAGGAGACTTCAGAAGCTTTTTATGCACACACAATAAAATTCATTCCTGTGCAGAAGTCCCAGACAAAGCCTGTGCATCACTGAAGTCCCAACTAAGCCCTAGGGAATTAAGTGGTGCACAGGCCTTGAGCTGGCTCTCTACACAGAGGTTAATTTCAACCATTGTGTCAGACTGAAGTAGCTTTGTATAGTAATGATTAAAAATGTGCAATCAATACTGAATCTCGTGTTAGGAAAAAGACAACACAAGAATCCAATAAGGCAAGACTACTAGTTATTTTCACAATTTTTTGTTGAGTGCAGCAAACAATGGTGAAAATAACTAGGTAGTATTAAGTAATATTAAACTGAAGTCCAGTTTTCAAATAAGTACAACTGGAATAGTTTCTTAGACCTAACCATCTTTTCCAATATGAAGGAGATTAGTTAAACAAGGAGGGAAAAAAATCTAACCCTCCTAATTTAAACCTTTGCTCTCTAAGGCCCCAGTTCAGCAAAGTATTTAAGCATGTGCTTAACTTTAGCAGTTGAGGATTCCTGTTGACTTCAGTGGAAATATTCACCTGCCTAAAGTTTAGCACATATCTTGCTGTGTCAGCAATTAGAGAATTAGCTAGTTAGCGATTAGAGAAGAGCAAGTTGAAAAGACAGTGATAAACAGTGCAGCATTATGTTAGTATGCATGGTTAGAACATTGGCCTGGGAGTCAGGAATCCTGGGTTCTGTTCTTAGCGAGGCAATGTGGTCTATTAGGACATATGACTGCGACTTGGGAGACCTTGGTTCAATTCCCTGCTCTCCCACAGACTTCCTGTGTGATCAAAGTCTCTCTGTGCCTCAGATCCCCATCTGTAAAATGGGGAGAATAGCATGTCCCACTGTGCGGGCATGTTGTGAGGCTCTCAGATGCTACGGTAATAGAATTCTTATAAAGACCTTAGAGAACTGAAAACCTGAAAATGAAACTGACTGGGAACAAGAGCAGCACAAACTGGTCTGATTTCTGTCCAAAGCTATACAAGTAGCATAAGGCGTGAAAGCTAATTGACCTTATAAAATGGAGTTAGGTGCCCAGTGCGCATTGTAAGTCATTTGCTTTGTAAATTAGGAAAGAAATTAGGAAACAAAAGTTTTATGTTGTACCTGATTTTTAACCTTGTCAGTAAAATTGTGATGCCACAGCAGGCTGCCCTGCCAGGGTTTGGTCACAGAAGTTATATAGAACTATTCAAAATAAGCCAAGCCTGAATTTTTTGAGGATCTCATAACACAATTACTCAGACACCAGTACATCTGGAGAGGAATACTTCCATAAATGCTGCTTTCCAAATGGGAAAAACATGCAAACAGATAGCGGTGATGCAAGCGTACTGGCCTCTCGCATTCCATCTCATAGCACGAAGCAGCACAATGTCTGCAGCTGACAGAAAGTTTGTAGGTAGGCTCAGTAGCACTGTAACTGTGTGGGGAGACTAGGAGGCAACTAGCTGCCCCTAAGTGATAGTGTTGCAGCCAGCATACCTCCTCCAGAGCACTGCCCTAAGAGTTTTAAGAGAGGGTCCATAGTGCCAAGAGCATAAACCCCCAACAGCTGTTCCTTATAAACTCAACACTACATCCTGGTCCAGACATCTTATGCAAGAAAACCAAATGCAAGTAATTTCCGTAAGCTGGTTCTCCAATGGAAAAAAAAATTAACCAAAAATCATAGGCTGAATTGCTAATATTACAAAGAAGCAGACCTTATAAAAGTGTTGCCAAAAGTTTTGCTTATGGCTTTGTGTAACAGGAGAAAGGAAATAAGAACAGAATATTAGAAAAAGGAGAACTTCCACAGCCATATTAGAGTTATTCTTCCATGTTCAGATAGGCAAAGTCTAAAACATCCAAGTTATTGCTACATGATCTACAGTAAGTTGTTTAGATGTCTAGATTATTATGTAGCACTTACCCCATGATGAGAGTACATGACATTGGAAAATAAGAACTTCTCTACAATGCCTATTTATCATTTTCAACTGAGATTTATTTTCCTCCCGTATCAGAAGGATGTAGGTCCAAGTAAAGAGAAGGAGCCCAGTAGCCACGGCTTGTTCACCTGCTCTTTCTGTATGTAACTATCCTGATCTTAACGTTACCTACTTAAATCCAAATATATGTAAACAGCGTCCCTCACAAAAACTGAAAGGAGGACAGCACATTTCACAAAGTACAATATGGCTTTATCGAGCGTATTTGGGGCACTTAAATGATGTTCTGGCAATCAGTTTTCATGCTTAATTGTGGTGGCCAAAATCATCACTCAGATGTATCATACAAGAAATGGAGCCAATTTTATTCCTGGTGCAACTCCATTGATTTCAGGTTTAATTCCTCAGGGATAAAACTGATTGAATATTTACAAAACGGCAACATGTACTAAATAAACCGCAGAGTGGAATAAATAGGAAAAGAAAAAAAAACCTCAACATCCCTCCACCACCTGCAATAAAATACAGACCCACCAGACCATATCCACTTGAAAAGGAAAGGAAGACTTGAGATTCTGCTCTCTGGATGCCACATCTGATCTTTGGAATAGATCAAAGAGAAGAAAATTTCAGTCATAGGCCCTGCTCCCCAAACTTTCAGGATTATACCTTGGAGGAAAGTTGACCATTTCAGTCCTACTGTGATGGAAAATAAGGAAACAGGTGGTCCCAGAAGCACATAGGAGTGATATTTAAGGCTCTGAATGCTACAGGCAAAACCTTCAAGCAGGGTTGCTAAAGAATAAACAGATGGTGCAGGTCACACATCACAATCCTCAGTGACTCTCCTGGGAGAAGGCCTTGCACAGCTGTGCATTCTGTGATTATTTGCAACCTGAGTGATTTTCAAAGTAGCCCAGGTAAAGAGCATTAGAGAAACCCAATGTAGAGCCCACCAAGGTTTGAATTGCTGTGGTGAGAGCTGTTTCTACAAGAAAAGATTCTGTCTTAAAAAAAAATTGAATGATGATAAAAAACAAAACCAACAAACAAAAAAATACACTTGGACACCATCAAATCCTGAACTTCCACCTTCAGCTGTCCAGCATAGATCAAGTTCTGCTCTCTGTAAGCTACAGGATGTAACAGAGGACAGAGCATGACCTGCTATGTACTTGTTGCATATCTGCAGAGTTTTAAAGGCTCTCAGTGAGGGTTGAAGAAGTCAATCCAAATAATTGAACTGTTCTGTTTTATTGCTGTCGGTTGTAACAGGTCAAATGATTCAGCAAAAAACTGTCTTAGAATAATCCTCCAGAGGTAGATGAATACAGGAGTGATGGATTTTGGATGATTTCCCAAAATATTGTATTCATTGGGGCCCAAAGCCCTCAGTAAATGAACTTAATCAGGTGCTTTGTAAGAAGCGTTACTTTGTCTGATATAAATGTATAGGGGCCGTAATTTGTACATCCAGCTGCCAGACAAAGTCTGGAGGCGGCTTAGTAGGAAAGAGCCCTAAAGGTGGACTAAAGGTTTTAGAACAAATAGCTCTCCATGGAGATTATAGTGTTGCAAAAAGAAGTTACTAGACAGTGAGAGGGAAAATTTTGCCTCCTGCTAATCAGGTAAATTGACACATGCCTCAGCTATGCGAGTTCATCTGAAATCATTTCCTCAGCAAGCTATGTTTTAACACATGCTTTTCTACAATTGCTTCTCGTCTTGTTTTTAATTATCAGATCCAGTTCATTTTCCAAGTTTTGGAAAGTTTCTCATTTTTTAACCAATCTGCTAAAAACTAATAGTTGATGACATTGCTGCATATGGATACTATATGGACAGCCGTTGGCTGTTTTGACAACTGACGATAAAGCAGTAGGAGGGTGTATAACACTACAAAAGCACAATTTGTGTAGTTGCAAAGAGGTGAAATTATACCATTCATAGTATAAACTGGTGTTATTTGTAAACCACAGCACTTCATAACAAATTCCTGAAAAAGGCCATATATTGGAACATTTGGGTACATGTTACACAGGGTTAGAAATAGTGTTTAAAAAAGAAAAGAGAGGGGGAGTTTGAGGAAGAATTTTCAGATGAAAAAAGTCACATACATAGGCCTATCACCACTAGTTACAGCCCTACTGCAGAAACTTGGAGTGCAAAAAATGATTTTGTCCCAGCCTGACAAATTCTATTCCTTAATTCTCTTAGCTAGTCAGTCTAGATCAAAATCCATTTGATTTGTGCTCCCTTAACATTTTATCTGAATGTAGTGCTAGTGAAAGGCACCAGATTGACAACCCTACAAACCGAACCTTTATCCACAGAACATGTATAGCACAGGTAGCAGGAATTGCTTGCCCTCATAATACCTTGCTAATGTGCTTCAAGTCTGGCTCCCAGGGACCATTCACTTCTTGGCTTCTTTGCTGGGGCTCGCCAAATATAGTTGTTTTGGACAGAATGTTATACACAAGCAACTGCGTTAAAAGAACAAATTAAGAAATGCCAGAATGAACATTGCCTGTGTAGCCATAAGTCAGCTCCATTGTGCATAAATGCATTAGGATACAGTCTTTAATTACGTGATCACGTTATTTTTTTCCACAGGATCCTTACCTCATTCAGTATGCTGGGTAGACCTGTTCAGGGGTGACTCAGGGTTGTGCAGTGAAAGATTCTTGTCTATAGAACCCTGCTTCATTGGTTGCAAAAGTTGAAAGGGGTACAGGGAATGAGGCAGAGGATTACAGGAGCAGACAGGATGCTCCCGTGGTTAAGGTAGTTGAATACTAGATTCTATCTCTGTCTCTAACACAGAGTTCCTGTGTGATACTAGGCAAGCCATTACAACAAACTTTTCATGGGTGGTCATTAATTGTGTGTTCCTCATTCTCTGGTGCCGGACTTGAGACCATGGCCTCTAATTTGCAGAAATGCTGAAAACTCGCAGCTGCTGCTGAAGTCAATGGGAGCTGTACTTGAGTATATAAAGTGCTGTATAGTGCTAAGTTCCCCGAAAAGTCACATCACAGGCATCTGAAACTGGGCACTAAAAATAAATGTACACTTTTGACATTAATGTCTCTGTGCAGTTCCCCATCTGGCATTTCCTAACTTCAGAGTGTTTGACTTTGTAACCTTAATAATAGTCTTTTAATGTAGCTTTTTGCGTGTAATTTTCTAGGTGTCCTAAAAAGCAAACAGAAAATTCCCTCCTGTGGAATTTAGCAGGGAGCACTTCTGGGGCCTGGGCACTGTTCACAGTCCACTCCTCTAATGAGGATCGTATAGCTTCGCTCCTCCACAGCATGATCAATAACAAGAGAGCCTAGGCACAGTGGAACACACATCCGCAGCCCTGATAAGGGAGATTTATTAATTTCACTTTTCTCTATAGTATGTTTCTGGTCGGTTCTGCTTTCTGACCCCAGTGCACTAAAGCAATGGTGCAACGTTTGGGTTGCAATGTGTGGTGTTTAAACACAGTCCTGTTTAGATTGAATGGTAACATTTCTGTATGGTGCTAGATTGTGAGAAAGATTTGGGTTTTTTTTGTGAAGTGCTTTGGGCCAGATAGTGTAAATCAGAATAACTCTATTGACTTGTAGCTGTGCCGATTTCTACCAGCCCAGGAGCTAGTCCCTCGTATGAAAGGGGCTATAGAAGGGGGGAAATGTTACTGTTTTTTCACACAGTGTCTTTAAAACTTCTCCTTTACATTCTCATAGAGCACTGAGCAATTTTGTTTTCTCCCTCCTGAGAGAGCCATGCTAAACTGAAAGCTTTGCTTGACAATCACTGCTTTTACGTTGTCATCTGAAATTCTAACTGAATTATTAGTTTGCAACACCAAATAACTGGGCTTTTGTACTGCATGTGCTATTGTGTTATGTCATGCATATGCCTATTAAGAGGCACTGAGACAAAGAGATGAGTTACACTACAATTCTCTATTCTTTTTATTGCCCCCAAATTAATAATATCAAAGGAGGTAAATAACTTATTTGGAGCATGGTCTCTACCAGGAGAGACCCTGGGTCTTCCAGAAATACTGCATGATGGCAGATGGAGGAAATTATTGAAATGATATGTAAAATATAGGACTCACTATAAAAAGCACAAGAGGACCTCAAATGAAGGCAAAAGACTTCAGCATTTGAAGCAGCAGAGGGCTTAGCTCTGACAGTCATTCTCACAGTGGCCTTGGACAAAACATGGTATCCAGCTGCACTTTGGTTTCCGTCTATAAAATGAAGCTAATCACACGTACCTTAATAATGGTGAACACTCATTAATTAGTATTTTATGGCATTTTGTAGTTGAAAAGTGCTGAGTATTGTTACTATAACTGATCCACTGTGAGTTATATTGGTGAAAAGGTGATGAGGAGGTTAGTCCAGGTACTGGAATTTGCCAGAGATTTGGAGGAATTTTCCATCCCTCTAAAAACTAAACAAAAACTTCTTGAAGTTTCCAGGACTTGTCTGCTGCTGTTTGGGGATGCAGCTGATGTAGGTATTTCCTTACAAGGGCTGACACTGCCATTGTGCTCTGGTGGGTGATTTGGGTTATCCAGTTTTTAACACAAAGTCTAGTGCATTGCACCTTTAGCCCTTGTCTGTGCTGTGAAAAGGCATCATGTTAGAAAACATACTAGCTAGCATGATGTTAAACACAATTTTGTCCTTAGTGTGGACAAGGAAAATCATGTTTAAAAATGTGTTAATTGGGCATGGTCAACCCTAGTGGGGATTACACTAGTCCGGAGCATGTGATCGTGGTTCCTGGGCCTGGCCGCTATACAGCCTTTTACTAGCTCACAGCTAAAGGTGCTAATGCCATTACATGGGAGGGGTCAGCATGCATTGACTCTACTGCCTCCTGTTATAGAGGCCTGTGGTGCTGAAGGTTCTAGGTTCAATCCCTACTGAGGGCCATGGTGTCTGTATGTGCATATGTCCATTGTTCATTACAGACTCAAGGAACCAACTCCAGGCCTGCTGTAAAAAGATGCAGCTTCAGTTCAAAGCTGGGCCTAAAGTCATGCATTCAGCATCATTGCATCCCCGTGGCACCCCTTTGTTAGTCAATGTGCTGGATGAGGTTGGGTTTGGGATTAGGACATAGTGCTGGAGGAGGGAGCAGGACAAAGGAAGAGAAAATAAACTGGAGAAACGCTCTTCTGTCTCCATATAGTTCTTGCACTTCCTCTAAAGACGTGGAAGATCAGCACTGCTCCATTGAGGTCAGCAGAATTACAGAAGGGTTGATAATTGCCCAAGGTTTCTCTAGTCGCCACATAACTACTGTACATCTTGGTCTTTCTGTCTCTTTTAAATATGAATTCATGTGTTGTTTTATTTTTTGCTGCAGTGGGTTTGGGGCTACAAGGAATGAGAGAGCTGCAAATCTCACCTCTGGGTCATTGAATCAAATCCCAACTTTCCTATCAAGCCTTGCTTTTGGAAAATCATGATTTTGACTTGGTTAAAACTCTAGGGTGTTGCACACTCTATAATGTTGCACTTGCTAAACTTTCTAGTCTTTTGAAGCCTGATCTGAAGCCCTTTGAAGTCAATGGAAGTCAGTCCATTTTCTTCCATGGGCTTTGTATCTGACCCTTAAACGGATCTGCCCAGAATGCCTCCTATAAATAACAGGATGGGGAGGGATTGTCCATTTTAAAACACAGGATGGGGAGTCAGCAGCTGTGGTTTCTGTTCCTAGCTCTGCCATAGGTTCACTGTCTGGCCTTGACCAAATTACTTACTCTCTCTGTCTTCAATCGCCTATCTGTGTAATAAGGATTTTGCTCTTTTAATTGCATTGTTTCAAGTATAGTTTTAATTCAATTTAAATATGAATCTATTTGAGAGTTAGATCCTATCAACTAGGGGTTGTTTGATTTGTTTTGCAAAGGGGCAGCTGGAGCCTTTAGGGCCTGATCTGACAAAAGTGCTGAGCAACTTCTGAGAGGTGCTGAGCTCCTCAATGGCCATGAGAGACTTACAATGATCAGCCTTGCCATGGGAGCTGAGTGCAGTGTTGTTGTGGCCAGGTCTGTCCCAGGATATTAGGGAGACAAGGTGGGCGCGGTCATACATTTTACTGGACCCACTTCTGATGGTGAGAGAGACAAGGTCTCGCGCTACACAGAGCCTCTTCTTCAGGTCAGCCGCTAAGGAGGCGATCCGTTTTGCCGGATCGGGCTCTTAGGGCCTGGTTTTCATCCTGCAGCTGTCACTGAAGGCAAAGGGAGCTACGTGCCCTGTGTTCTGCAGGATCAGGCCCTTATTTTTAAGACTTTGGTGCTGAAAGGCTTTTTTTACACCATGTGTAGTGCTTAAATGCTGCTTTCCTATCTTTTTTTTTTTTTTTTTTTTTATTTTCCCCTGCAGGGATGCATAACAGCAGGGAACTCCCGGTTTTCAAGTCATGGTCGGAGCCAGCTCCATTTTCCTGCGCGCTGCCCAAACTTCCCTGCCTTGCCTGTCACGTAGTGTGTTCCTGGCTCACGTGTTTCCCATGGTGCGCAGCCCCTTTAAGGAGCAGGCTTGCCCAGAGCAAGCCATGACTAGACAGATTATCCCGGCCGAGGTGACTGCGTCTGCTGCTCCAACCCCCGGCGAGATCAGGAGGTTTGTGTAATCCCTGGAGCTCCGCCTCCCTCCACGTTGTTTCCCCTGATTTATTGTGGAAGATTAAAACACCGCAGCACCGAAGCGGCCCTTGCTTTGCCTCGTCTTTCCTCGCCACACCCTCCTCCTCCTCCATCCCCCGCCTGCAACAAGATCCGGCTTTTCCTTTCGGGAGCCCATCCTCAAAATGCAGGGGAGAGAGCCAGGAGTGAAATGAACGATCAGGCGGCGGCCTGGGGTTCTGTGCACCTTGCTGGTTAAAAGCGGCGTGGGAAAGAATAATGTACAGCGCCGGTCACAGGGGGAAAGGGTTCAACCGCTGGGCACCTCTCAAACCCTGACACTAAACAAATGCGTCTTCCCCCCACCCCAAGCAGAGTGAGCCCCGCAATGTGGTGTGAGGCAGCCTCCTCTTTCCTTGAATTTACGACCGCCTACAAGAAAGGCGCATCTTACCTTGCGCCCCAGAATTATGTCCTTTTCCGTGGCCTCTCGGTTTATGACAAAACCAAACGCCTCCAGCCGAACCCAAATAAGACGCCCTGCACGGTGACTAGGGAAAATGCGCCCATTTCTTATCGCCTAAGATCAAACGATCATCGGATTGGTGATGTTTCCGGCACCGGTTAGGGTGAGCGCACCCATCCCTGAGCAACCGAAATCGAAGTGCACTAAGCCTAGATTGCATCAGGCGCCTCTGTCAGACCCTGAGGTGTCTGGCGGATGCCCTTCCTTTGGGGTAATTCGTGTTGCTTGGAGACGAATGCAAGGTGCAGAGAGCGCCCCTCATGAAACAGGCAGGGCTCTCTGCGCCTTGCAGTTTTCTGACCCTTGAGAAAACATTTCACTGGTTCCTCGTGTTTATGGGATTGTGGGGTGGTGGGTCCCCCTCCCCCGCTCCCATTGCAAGTGGTTTTATTCCTCTCCCCATCGCCGCCTTTCTTTTATACCCCCCTCAGGCTTTTGCGCATCTCAGTACCAGCAGCGTGGGAAGGAAAAACCCTCTCCAATGGCACGCTGGTGGAGGGAGCAGCCATCAGGGTTCACCGGGGGTAACGTGCCCTCCTCCTTCTCCAGCGCGCTGTTCATGGCTGCCGGGGAAACTCCAAGGGTGGCTGGCCCTTTAAAGAAGACGCCGTCGGAGGCAGACGGAGCAGGGTGCCCATGTGGAGTTGCTCCATGCCTTGTTGTTTTCCAAGCGGATTGGCTCAGGGCAGGATGACATATTTTAATCGGATGCAAACGCACTGCGGGGGGAGGACCAGGTGGAAAACCCGGCTACAGGAGTTTTCCTCCACCTGCATCCCCATAGAAAAGTGAGTATTTTCCTTCCCTCATTCCCTGACAGTCAGACGTTAGACATCATTTCATGTAAAATAATAAACGAGGATTATGGGGCTGTGTGTCTTTGGGCAAAGCTAATCTGGAAAGCCAGGTGCATCCTTTCTCCCCAAGGATGAAGAAAGTGAAAGAAACTGACATGCAGCACAGCTGAAAGCAAGGCTGATGTCAGTGTAAAAATAAACGCTGCAGGGTTTTTCTCTCTGCAGAAACAGGTGAAGTGACCTTAATCTGTGTTTGTACACAATTCTGTACAATGACATCTCCCCTGTGCTGCAAGGAGCAATCCTGCCTTGGCAGCAGGGAGTGAATTAACAGGCCTTTTCTTTCTCTTAATTGCATACAATTGTTTGTTTAGCTCATCCTGTGCATGGACCCTCATTTGTTCAGTCATATAGACAGGCATATATGGATACTTGTGGTAACATTTTCTCTTCCATTTCCTTGTACAATCCCATAATACATTAAATATTCAAAAAGTGCAGGCGATAAGATGATACAGTGCCCTTTCCCTTTCTAAGGAACCTGGGCTGCAAACTGAGCCATATAGCTGGACCCCTGTCCTTGCATAGCCATCTTGCAGAATCGGTAACTGCAACATTGTCATGGTTTTTTACTGCTTGTTTTTATTAAAGATCTGTCATTTATACTGAGTTGTATGTACAGTTAAGAGAGGTATTTTGAAATAATTCAGGACATCTGAAGAAAAATCAGGTGAGGTGGGAGTTCCAAGATCTCTGTCAGTTTGTGGTAATAAAGTATCAGCTCAGGTTTAATTTGCATAAGCTATCTAGGGCCTGGTTTTCAGTCATGCTGAGCACCACAAATGTCCAGATGAAGTCCATAAGAGCTGGTGATACTCAGCACTTTTGAAAAATCAGGTCCCAATAAATAACAGGCTAGATTAATTACTGGAAACGTAGTGTGGGCAACAATACTGCAGTAGCAGTGGGTTTGGAAAGAGAGAGCAAAATTTTGATCTAATTTTGTCCATCTCTAATTATAATTCCATGAATGGCCCTCCAAAACCAGACCAAACCAGTCTACTTCATGGAGCCGAATCCTTCTTTTTGGATTAATCTGTAAAGCGTTAAAAAACCAACAACTGTCTATCACTAATCAAACAAGTCCAAGTTACATTACTGTCTGTCTATGACAGTTTGAATGACAGGTGAAATTTTAAATGTCCCACCACAATACACTCCAGCAAAAACAAATCTGTCCTGAAAGGGAGAAATGTAAAATAGAAAAACCCAGCACATTTTAAATTAATCCCAAATAAAATCTTTGGCAGATTTGCTCGTTCTCTGTGTGAGGATTCACTCAGAACAGCAGTGGGTTAAACTCCACCCCGCAATATGGCATTGGCGAGTTCCAGTCCAGTGACCTACAAAACTCCAGACTGGGGTTTGTCTGCAGCTCTCTGTATAGTAGCTGAGGGCCGTGTGTTAGTCCTTTTTTCTTGTTGTGTTTCTGTTACATACTCATCGCCATCTTGTTGCAAACCCTTTTCTTGTCTGGAAGATTCGCAGGGGATCGGGGTGGGGGGTGGCTTGATTAGGCATTTGTATTGGGGAGAAGGAAACCCCTGGTGTGTGTGTGTTTTTTTTCCCTCCAAGTCTCCAGGATTTTGGATCCTCCTCTGAAAGGCAACCCAAGAGATGAGCATTGAGACGCTTTTGGAAGCGGCCAGATTTCTGGAATGGCAAGCCCAACAGCAACAGAAAACACGTGGTAAGGGGGGGACAGCATGTAAAATCGGAATTAGCCCTGTTTAAAGACACAGGACACCATTTTCCAAAAGCTGTAAAAAAGGGGGGTTTGTTTGCACAAGGAATCGACTTTTATTTTCAGGCACTGCATTGTATGTTCCTTACTGTGTCTCGGGGGTGGAGGCTTGGAGGGATACACATCTTGCTTTCAAAGCGGATTTTGTATCTCCCCAAAAAGCATGGGCGCCCCAGTACATTATGTTCTGAGTCAAACTACATTTAAGGAACGATTGCAAAGGGGCTGAGAGGGAAATCGGTTTCCTCGCCTTTTCAGTCGCCTCTGAAGCAGGCATGGCTTTTATTTCGTGTTGGAGTTGAGCTTTCGGCCGCGGTGTGCTGACACATGCTTGCAGGCTTTCCGAGAGCCTGGCTTTTCTGGACCTTAGCGTTTTCTCATTCATACGTGTGTGTACCATGCAAAGACTCTCATTTGGCTCGGAGTCTGCAAAATGCACATTCTTTTTCTTTGCTGGCATGGGGAAAAGCCTGGTCTTTTGGGGGTTCCAAACATAGGGTTTTCATAATGATTAGAGTGCATCTGTGGGGAGGGGTAGTGATGCGACAAAATGACCCCCACTGAGCCTGCCTTCATAGAACCTGATGGAGCTTTCCTGTGCAGTTGAATTCTCATGGGGGATCCTGAATACATTAACGTGTGCAATTTTTTTTCCTTGTGAGGGGGGGAAATAAATCTCTTGTATTTCAGATCTTAGGGCGGTGGCAGTACTCCAGCAGAGCTGTGAGGGGTGGCTGCTGCTTTTGCATAATGAAATGACATAGAGTGTCATATGATACACTCCACAGTTCCTCCTCCCTCCTTTTGTGTGTGTGTGTATGTGTGTGTGTGTTCTGCCTTCCTGGAAATTTGCAGGAGGGGAATCTTGGGTTTTGGGGGCTATTTTTCTTCTTCTGCAAGGCAGTGGTGTGATGAGGTGGGTGGGGACTGGGGAGATCTGTGATTCCGTCTGTGGGAAGGATCTGGGCCAGGCCATGCCAAAGGCTGGGCTGTGTCTATCCTCTCTGATTGGAATGTAGCATGTTTCCTGGCTTGCTGCCTTCCAAACTAGTTAGTTCCACTGGGGAGGATGACGTGTCAAGCCCTGCCTTCTACCACGTGCGCTGGGGACACTCCCTCTGGGGCTTCTGCGGGGTTGCTCCATTGCTTGATGCTGCACTTTCATTCTTACAACAGTGTGTGTGTGCTGGGTGGGGGGAAGGGCCGCCCCAGTCGGAGCAAAAGGCAGAGCACCAGCCTGGGGAGATCAGAAATGCAAGCTGCGGGAGGTTTAAAGAATATTTCCAACCCCCTCCCCCCCAACTAACTGATGATCTGCTAATGAATGTTAATACAGCACTTTGAAAATGTAAGGCACAAAATACTTTTATCAGTGCATTTTTTGGTGCAGGAAGAGCGGGCCACCACCCCATGGAGTTTATAGTCAAAATGGGATAAAAACAGGGCAGCAGAGAGTGGACTGTGGTATTTTCCCTTCAGCTCATCTCCCTGACCCCCAGCCTCCCCATGAGAGCTTCATCCTGCAGATAACATATACGCACAAGCTGTTACGATTGTCTCATTTCTTCTGTCCTGCTAGGCATCCGACACATGCAAAGGCAGACTTGGTTCCTAAGTGCATCAATCTGATTGACCCATTCCCACTTGCTTGTAAGGAAGTTCCTTCAATATTCTGACCCATTTTAATGGTAGTTTTAAAATCCTCTTTCTGTGGCTGATGATGATTTTAGGTGGGGGGTGTGTGTGTACAACTCTCCTTTGGGGGGGGCGGTATTTTTGGCAGAGGGGCTATGGAAATCGCATTCTAATTGGGCTATAGAGATGGACCTGCATCGTGATGAGCCTAGTAAAAAACGAACTCTGGGCCTCCACTGGCATTTATGATAGCAGGTGCAGGAGGATATGGGCAGGATTAGACCTCCTATGTGCGGTACAGGGTAGGGCATCCCCACTTCAACCTATCATCTGTTCATCACATGGTAGAATAGTTCACGGTGCAGGTGGTATTTGCTGTTTGGCAGGAATGTCACCTTTCTGCTGCATCTCTGTACTTTTTATTGACCTTAATCCAGACGTAATTCACTTCCTCTGTAACAAGTAGTGTGAAACCTTTTCAAAAGGAGAAGATCAAGTGTGTGCGTGCACATGTGGCGTTAGACTAGCAATGCATTATTGCCGTTAGCAGGCTTTCAGTTAATTATTGTCGTGCCAAGATTCTTAAAATTATTGCACTAGAATTTTGGGATTCCCCCTTTTTATTTATTCATTTTGTGTGTGTGTTGTCAAGGCCGCTGGAGCTCTAAAGCAGCCTTAGCCCGGTGACAGTAGTGTGCCTGCTGCAAAAGCAAGAAGAAACAGTTCTCTTTGTGTGTCATTGCTGGGGGATGTAGCTAAAAATCTATTGTTTCACTGATGAGTCATGCAGGAGACCGTGGATGTTGTGAAGAAAGGCAGCTTGGAGATGCAGGCGAAAGGGCAGACAACTGTCTGGTTAACTAAGAAGGAAAAATAGTCCATGTGGGCCTGCGGGCTAGCATAGCTTCTCCTTAGCCAATGCTAAGGTCATTGCTGAGGCCTGGAGTTGTACCTGCATCCTGGAGCATCATCTTTAGGGTGAATTTAAAAAATCCATTTGCACATTTAAGACAACGATGGTTTTACAGCCTCCACGTTCAGACTTGCTCGCTGTTAATATTCCTTGCTGCACAACAAATGCACTCTAGAAAATGAAGAGGTGAAATATGTGAGATGTGATATCAGTCCATGTATTCGTTGAGCAAACCACCCCTTGCGAGGGCAGTGGTTATTTTTGAGGTGCCCAGAAATGTGTGCGGCATATCTCAGAACAAGAAGAGAGATGGTCCCAGCTGCAGCTGGCAAGGGGAGTTCAGTGGGACCTGACAAATGAGGGCCAAAACCACACAGACAGCAAGAGAGAGAACGGAGAAGAATGACAGGTCAGTGAGGCCTGTGCACAGCTCGTTAGTTGCAGGGGACTTTCGTTAAACATAGGCTTCATGGCAGAGATGAGTTTGAGGAGGGGCTTGAGCAAGGTGATGTGGCAAATGGGGTCAGAGAAGGCTTTCCAAGCACAAAGAGTGGCATGAGAAAAAACACAGAGGTACCATCTTGAGTCTGGAAACCCATCAGGACAGGGATTGTCTCTTTTTTCCCTCTGCTTGTACAGCACAATGGCCCCTGATGCCGAGTGGACTCTTCAGGTACGATCAGATGAGAAATACTACAAGCGCTGGGAGAGGAGGTATCGAGACTGGCTGCGTAGAGGGAGTGTGTGGCAGGCGCGAGCCAATGTGAAAGGAGAGCAGATCAGAGAAATAGGTAGTAACTGTCTGGCGTACAGCCTTAAAGGAGACAACAAGTTGGCTGGACTTGATAGGTGAGGCAGTGAGGAAACTGTTGAGCAACGCAAAGGTGGGGGAGTGACAAAGTTGAAGCGATGGGTAAGAGAAAATATTGTGGACCACAGCAAAACGTGTGGGGTAGAGACAGGAATCAGCAAGGCGCAGGAAGAGCATCCGCCAGGGCTGATAGGGTTTGATATTGTGCCAGCAGGGACACGCTGGAACGTCCTGGCCACGTGAGAGAGCAAAGCACAAAACCGCTGGGGAGGCCTGGCTGCCCAGTGCAAGCTCCAGACTCACAGACCGTGTCGCTCCCAATTCTGTTGCCGGAGAGAGAGAGAACTTTCTGCCATGGCACTGTGTGCATTTACCAGCCATGGGGACCAGACAGGGAGAAATCAGTGTTCTGAGTCCTTTCTGCTGGAGTTTCCAGGGTTTTTTTGTGGGGGGGGGGTCGTGTGTGTGGCAAGACCCTCATGTTTTAACATGGAACTGTTGGCCCGACAGGTCTAGTAAAGATCAGTGTGCCATTTACTCTGTTGCTCTGGGGAAAGATCCAGACACTAGTAAACGCTTTGTAGCTGGGACTGTCATTATCTGTGTATTTGTACAGCACTTAATACAATGGGCTGCAACCTGTTGGCCTCTAGGCATTACCACAATATAAAAGTAAAATGTAAAGGAGGAAGGAATTGTTTTGGGGAAGGAGGGGAAGAGTAAAGCAAGGCTGGCCCCGTGTTGAGGGATCCTGTAAATGGTAAGCGTGGCAGTGGAACTTTTCGCTTCAGTATTTGTTAGCCAGGGTTCCCTACTGTCTGTGACCTACATGCTGTGTGGGGTACATCTGGTGATGTAGAGGTTTGCCCAAGTCCTGTATTGAACCGGGAGGGGGAGGTGGGAGAGCAGCATAAGAGTGATTCAGAAAGTTGATTAGCTGGTGAGGACCCAGTGTACGCTGTCTCAGGAAATCTACAGTTAAAGCACAGGGTGGGGACCTAGGAGACCTGAGTTCTGTACGTGGCTCTGAGACCTGTTCTATATGAGTTTGGGCATATTACTTTACCTCTCTGTGCTTCATGTGTGAAATGGGGCGATCGGTGCTGATACGCCTTCCAAGGGTGTTCTGAGGCTCAATTCGTTAATATCTGTCAACTGCTTTGAGGTGCCTGGGTGGAGGATGCTGGAGAAGGACTGAGAACTACCCAAGTGGTATTAGAGCACCTGATCCTTAAATAAATAACACAACCAGGGGAAGAGACATACCAAAGGGGACAAATGTTAATACAATGTAAAGCATGTCACTTTCTCTTTGACACAAAATTACCAAGGTGTCACCCTCAGCCCAGATAGTGAGAGTGGAAGACGCCAATGGACATCCTGTTGGGTGAGGCCTTCGGTTCTAGCACAGGGTACCAGTGCATTCAGTCAAGAAAACCAGACTGGCTGAACAGTCAAGAGTTCTTTATACCAGGAAGTGGAAGAATATTCAAAGGAGGCAGCGTGGCTGGTTTGAATTCCATCTAGGGCAGTGCATCCACCTGGACAGATTCAGTGATCTCCACCCGTCTGGGCAGGTATGATGGATGGACTGCTCTTCTTGGCAGGGAGGCAGGGTTGAGGAGGAGAAAATCTGCTTGAAAACAGAGGAGGGTGTCAGATCCACTGAAGGGAGTAGCGTTTGTTTCTGTTCTCTTTTGTTCGACTTGCTGGGAGATCAGGCTAGCAGCTTCTATCACCAGGTGGTTTTGTTTTTTTTCCAGATTGACCCAGTTAGTGGATTGCAACCTGAATTTTCTCAAACTTTGGAGATTAGAGCACGGAAGAACTATTGGGAAGGCTTCATTTGCTAAAAAGTAATTAAATCACACTCTTAAGGGAGTCAGCTAACCTCTGCAGAAGTGTGAAAGGGATCTCCATCCCCAAGTATTGCATTGAACAATCATGAGATCTCTGAAGCATCAAGAAAAGCCAGTTGGATACTAGGCTTGCTGGAATGAGCTATGTGATCTGAGCTGATATGGCAAATCCTGTGTTCGTAGGACTCATGTCACTGTCAGATCAGGTGCATAAAACATCATCAGCTTCACAGGAGAAATGGTACTAGGCTCCTTAGCATCATGTCTCTTTGATTTAATTGTGTATCTCAGAAAGCTGGTTTCCCTGATCACATGTGGCTTCCACATGTTTTGTAAAGCTGACACAAGCATTTCAAAGTTTTTTGTTTCCCCAGAAGTTACACTAATGCCTTAAGACTTGGCTGTTCTGTGTTTCCTGTCAAACACACATGACTTTTTGTTTCTCTTCCAACCTTTCTGATGTGAAGAAAACTAAACCAGGTAGAGGATTGTGTACCTTTACTGGTAACCTGGGTGTTCTTTTCCTTCAGTTCTCTAAGGGCTCATGTAAATCAGAAAATTTACTGTGTTGGAGAATTGTATTTATAACATAGTTTGGTCTTACCTTTGTGGATGAGATAAAATCATGCCATTAGCCATGTTAGCATCCCTCAGCAAAACCAAATAGTTTCTAACCCAGTTGGGAAACTTTCTTGTTGTAACCCAGTGCCCCAAAATGGTAAACCTTTTTGTAGTCATAGGCTGTAAGGCTTTGTGTGCACGGGAATTCAAACTGTGTTTACAAATGGTTCTTATAAGAAAAGTGCTTGGATGCTTCGATTAAATATTTTACTATGCCTAAAATATATACTAACATGGTTTCAAATGGCAGCTTAAACAGGACCTAAATATGTTATTACCTGGTATTCAACAGCACAATATAGGTTAGGTAAGGACCTCTGGAATGAACACCAATGCAAACGGGCTCTAAAAGTTGTACCATGATTAAAACAGGTGCCAAGTTTTTAGCCTTTGCTAAAAGATGTATCAGGGTCTGCAAAAGATGGCACAGGTAGGAAATTGCCATCTCCATTCAGCCTTGGAACACAGACTTTCTAACACAGAAGAATATAATTAGGGGATTGTGTTTTAGGGGTGGGAACTGCACATGTATTTGCTCTTTAAATGGACAGCATGCAGCCGTCCCTCATGGTCTGCATATACACACCTTTCTTAATCTTCATAATGTCTTTGCAACATACACATAGATGCTTCTTTACCAACGTGGATTTTTTTTTATTGATCTTCGTTATTGTAGAGTCACTTGTAATTGCCAGTTGCATGCACCGCTTTGTTATTGTAGGGTTGCTCAAGAGCTCTACATGCCTAGTTTGCTGATGGGGAAACTGAAGCGCAAAGAAGTGAATGGCCTAATTTTAGAAGTGCTGAGCTCCGGTGTTCCCCATTCCAGGCGCCCCTGGAAAATCAAGCTGTAAGCGACAGACACAAGAGTACACTACAAGTTGCTGGCAGAACTAAGCACAGAACCCAGGCATCTTGGCTCAGGATCTCTCATTAAACACTAGCCTTGCCACCTTCTTTGTCACTAGAGTCACGCTGCATGCAGGAGCTTGATTCTTTCAAGACTCCGTGCTTCCCCAAAGAATATGGTGGAGCTTTTATTTTTGTGTTCCCCCCAAAGGCTTCCAGTTTATTTGCATTGGAAGTACACTGCAGTCAGAGAGGAGGCATGATCCATAATGGATGCACAGCAGGTAGACATAGCTCCGTTGCTGTAAACACTAGCTTGATTTTTATGAGTCTGTATAGGCCTGCTGAAAGCACAGAATAAATTGACATCAGTCTGGTTTTAGGAAAATAATTGCCTCCCATATCCCTGACCTGTCCTGTTACTGTATTGCTTGACTAAGCTGTTGTGTTCACTTTTTTTTTTAACTTTGTGATGAATGCAGATAGTACAGCATGTTAACATGTGTACAGATAATAAGGACAGGTGATACAATGAGAACAAGAGTATCTCTGAGTATCCGGAATTTAAGTCTTTTCTTTGGTACTGTCTTCGCAACTCATTGGTATTTGACACACTACAGAGAGAGAATTTTGTATCATCGTGTAAGGGGATGGGGTTGTCTAGTGGGCTGAGCAGAAAAGAAACCAGACACTGGCTGCTTCTCTTAGCCCTGCCACTGTCTCCTTTTATGGCCTTGGGAAAGTCATTTGAATTCCACAGGTGAAACCCTGACCCCATTGAAGCAAATGGCAGAACTTCCAACTGGGCCTGGTCAGTAACCTCAGGTTATCTGGGAGGGCCAGCCCCAATGGATGTGCTCCAGCCCCTCCCTCTGTGGGCCAGCAGCATCTCCTTCATCCAAGCCTCTTGTCTTAGACACCCCTGTTAAACTGGAAGGGCATCTCTTTATTGCCTGAAGACCAGCTTTCAATCTGTTACTCTGGGAGTCCACATAACGCCCCTCTGTGGGTGTTATTTAGAACACTCCCCTCGCATGCTGGGGTAAGAGCTCCCCTTTGGGAGAATAAAGTTAAACTATTTTCCCTCGTACCTACCTTTAACTTAGCCTGTGGTTGAACTGAGTTCCCACCCCACTCCCTATATCCAGTGAGGAATGACATTCCCTATCAACTGACTATGTACCTATGAAAACCCTAGAAGCTGGTGCTGGAAGTTTCCTAGCACTTTGTCTGTGCAGCCTTGTGTTTTTCTTTCCACTCAGAACTGCATGGGGCAACTAAATTCGGCTCCTGACCAACTGGCCTTGAGTGAGGGTTTCAGAAGCAGATTGGTGATTGTGGGGAGGAGAGGCATGCACTGGCCAACGAGCTGTCCATGCCCCATAAAATAAGGTAAAGCCCGTGTGCCCCTTCCTCTCACTTAGCAGCGTATAGGACCTTGCTACCACGTCCTTGTTCGTTCAGGTTAGGTGATGGGTGTTGCTTAATTTTCCGAGAGTTTCAAATAAGCATGTCATAGTGAAACCTCCAATAACCTATATTAGCTGATGCTAACAAAGGCATTTCTGTGTAAAGTCTAATTTGATTTGCTTACACAGATATGCCTATATGTCTTTTGACTGCAGAAACAGGGACTTGAGCTTTTTGTCAGTAGTTTTGCCTGGTGACTAATTTTCTGCACCTGAATTGCTAATAGCATACGGTACTTCAGTGTTGGGAAGGATGGCTTTATGGTGTGGGCATCAGTTAGGCACACCTACCCTTTGTAGAACCACAAATTCAAATGCCAGCAGGTTTGACTTCATCCTTTGGGGTGTGGTGTTGTCTGAGCGTAAGACTGGGAGCCAGGATCTCCTGAGTTTTAAGCCTTGCTCTGCTGCCAATTCCTTCCATGAGTTTGGGCAAGTGGCTTCTCTTTGGCTGCCTTTCCCACAGCTGAATCAGCATTGACTCACACCTGGAAATTCTCTGGGGTTCAGCTGCTGTGGTGGAATATAGCTGCTCCCTGACTCTGCCACTTCCTGGTCCCCAGAAATACACCACAGAGCTTCAGCAAAAGGATTTCTGCAGGGCTCCAGGGTGAGAGATGATATCATGGATTGGTAATAAACCAAGGCCCTGTCTCTTCTGTACTGACATTTAAGACACCAGGGTATATTCATAAAAGTAGTAGTTTGTCTCGGGTCCTTTTTGACAGTATTTCAGCGTCCACCACTTTTGGCAGACAGTGTCACACTCCAGAAGTGGATGCATTTCAGTGGCACTGTGCATACAAACAGCTAGTGAAACATTTGACCATCTTTCGTGATGAAAGACCATCTTAGAAATACTGAAATATTGATTGTGATTTATTTTCACTTGAATAATACGGTATTAGTAGCCACATCTCTTTGTAAGGAGAACAGGGCGTCTTGGTAGCAGCCTGGATTTTGAATGAAGTACATGGATCAGTAACAGTTGGGGGCACACTGATGGAGAAGAAGCAGCTGGCACTTTTTGTTGTGTTTATGAAGGCCCAGCTCAGCGCTGGAGATATGTGTCAAACTACATTATACTAGAACGAGGTATATACATTGGAGAGGGTTCAGAGGAGAGCCAGGAGAATGATGAAATAATTAGAAAACAGTCCTTAGCATGATAGACTCAAGGAGCTCAACCTATTTAGCTACAAAGAGAAGGTTAAGGGGTGACTTGATCATAGTCTCTAAGTACCTGCATGGGGAACAAAAACTTGATAATAGACTCTTCAATCTAGCAGATAAAGGTATAACAAGATCAAATGTCTAGAACTAGAAGCTAGACAAATTCAAACTGGAAATAGGAAATAAGGCGTAAATTGTTACGTGAGGGTAATTAACCATTGGAACAATTTACAAAGGGTCATGGTGGGTTCTCCATCACTGACAACTTTTAAATCAAGAGTGGATGTTTGTCTAAAATATATGGAATTCTATGGGGGAAGTTCTGTGGCCTGTGTTACAATGGAGGTCGGTCCAGATGATCACAATGGTCCCTTCTGGCACTGGAATCTGTGACTACAGAGACAAAGGATGAAGGAGATAAAGCAGATGGGGGAAGGTGTTTGTATCGCTTACAGAGGAAGAAGTGAAGGGTGCAGACCCCAGAGCCAGGAGGGTATTATAAATGTAGCGTATAAATGGTATTCAAGGTGTGCCTCATGCAAGGCAGATGCCAAGTGCCACTGGTCAGCTCTCATCCTCATGCTCATCATGTTGCAGATGGACTAGTGATGAGTGCATGTGTGCCCCATGTCATAATTCTGCATAAACACGGTCACGGGGGAAAAGCCGATAGGAACTTTTAAAGGCAAATTGAACCAGGTAAAGTATGTAATTTACCCCCAAGTATGTAATTTAACCAGCAAGTGTCATGCTCTGGCCTCTTTTGTCTTGGAAGGGCCCTTTCAGTTGAACCAGTACCTCCAGCCAAGACCAGATTTGTGTTTTGCTCTGACACAATGAAGGGGTCTTTTTTTGAAGGATCCTCCTTCTTAGTCTCTCATTGCTTACAAATTCCTTTACCCCTTCCCCCCCAGAACCCCACCTTCAGCTTGCCACTTGGACAATCTTATGTTAGATTTGGTCCTTTCCTGAAAGTGGGATTTTTTTCCTCCACATAAATCAGGCTCCTCAGTGCCCAGGTGGAGGGTTTGAGGATCCTAAGAGCTGTCTCTGTAATAGCAGGTGAAATTGTATCCTGCCTCTCCTGGGGTGGATGGATGGGACCATCTAACAGTACTTACCTCCTATTTCAGCCATCAGTTTCAAAGTGCTTTAAAGAGAAAGATAAATATCATTAGCCCCATGTTACTGATGGGAAAACTGAGGGGTAGGAGAGGTAGAGTGATTTTGACCAAGGTCACACAGCAGGTCGGAGGTAGAGAGTCAGGGATAAAATCTAGGTTTCTTGATTCCCAGTTCAGTGGAGAGTAAAGGGGGGTGAATGGTTGACTGTAACAGACCTTGACTTAGTAGGTGCTTATTACTATGATCCGTGTACATTCAGGCGATGGATCTTGAACTATCACCTGGGGCAAGGGGTGCAGGAAAGAAATGCAGTGAAATAGAAATTTTTTCAGTGGGATGGTAGGCAGAAGTTGGGATTGTGTTTTGTCATTTTTATCCGAACTACCAAAACTCAGAAATGCATACTCACTCCATCTCCTCTTCAAATGTGTATCCAGGCACACGTGCCACTGTGCCACTGACTGTCTCTCAGCAATCGTCTACCTTCATGCCAGCAGGGAACCACTGATTAACTGAGGGGTGGGGGTTGGCTTCCAACAACACTGGCGGTGCATGTTCCCTATTGTCAATTTCTCATCTCCCAGTCCCTCTCTCCACAGTCTGGGATCTGCACAAGCAGAAAATAGTCTTCACACTTCAGATAGTTTATTTGTAATTGCCTTGTCCTGCCATTTTCCAAATGCAACTTAGAGTGGCCTCAGTGGATTATGAGAATGAGGATGTGACATGCATTATGAATATTATTTATTTTACAATGGTAATTCAAAGATATTGTGCTGCTTTTGAAGTCTAAGACCCTAACGTGAAAAAAACAGTTTCCTCCCCATCCCTTCTTTGTCAAAGTCTCTCCTCTTTTTCTATTCCCGACAGGGGAACTCCCACCAGAAAGATCAAATCAAAGTATGTATTCATTTCAGATCTCAATTGTTTGCAGCTACAGTGTCCCACCCAGACGTTTGTAAGTAAATTTCAGTCTATGGCATTGTCCGTCATACATCTGGTTATTGCTTCAGCCCACTTGAAATGCTGGGATAGGTGATGTTTGCTGTAACATAACCTGCCTATGTTAGCGTTGCACTAAAACATGAAATAAGAAAAATGCACCGCTACAGCTGGTCTTTAAAAGATGAGCTAAGATCCATTTCTAGCACAGCTCAACAGGATTTATCTGTTCCATTTCCCCCAGTCCTACCTAATGAAGCAACCAAACTGCCTGGAAAGGAATCCTTTGTTTATTAAACAGTGATTTAACTTGTTATTCAATATACACTACTAACCTTCCTATGGAGGGGCTTATTTACAAACACATGTAAAACAGAGTATCCTCTCCAGTTAGCAGTAAAAGGAGAAATTTTCAAAGGTATACGGGGCAATTAGGCATCCGACCCACCTTAAAATCCTACGGGATTTTACCTTTAAAAATCTATCCCTAATTCCCTTAGACTAGTTTAGAAATCCCAGCCAGTAGGCACATATGTGGACATAAACAGCCTGATTTAAAGGATGAAATGTTAGGTCATCCCACTGAATATTTATTCAGAGGTAGTGACAAAAGAGTTAAACGCCTGGTGACCAGTCCCCCACCCATTTAACCTGGTGTAAATCCAGAGTAATTCCATTGCATCACGCTGATATAAAACCAGTGTGAGGTCAGTCAGAGCTTCTGTTTGACATGTGCAAGTTAATATAGTAATTTTCGAGTGTACTAAGCTACGTGAAGTATTAGATGGTTCATATGTACACTGAGGCTGGGTCTACACTGATGGCGGCAAATTCGCCGCTGTCACATCGATTGCTCTGGATCGACTGAGTGGTCTGTATAGACGCGCTCAGTCAATCCAGGAAGTGACTCAGGAAAACCATCCTGGTAAGTGGAGTAGCGCTGCATCGAAGGGAACGCTGTTCCCTT
Organism: Mesoclemmys tuberculata; assembly: GCA_007922155.1. Lineage (NCBI taxonomy): Eukaryota > Metazoa > Chordata > Testudines > Chelidae > Mesoclemmys > Mesoclemmys tuberculata. The sequence continues at coordinate 12,354,263 of ML675623.1, forward strand.
CGACGCAGCTCAGTATGGACGCCGCGCAGAGGAGACGCTGCAAAGTCGACGGGAGATGCGCAAGTGATTTACGTCACTTGTGTATCTCCCGTCGACTGCTGCCGAATTGCAAAGATAAGTGTAGACCGGGCCTGAAATGTGTCTGTATGTTGGACCTAGTTCTCCCCACATTTCCTCCAGTGTAACTATTGAGTCCAGTGCGTTCTGATTTAAACCAAGAGAATTAGGCCCAGTGCATAACTGCATGTGGAGTTAAGGAATGTTATCTTTAAATTTTCCGGCATAATTATAAAGCATACCTATAAAAAAGATGACTGATTTTGCAAAGGCATATGCTCTTTATATCTGCATTATGCATGTTTACAGTGTCCAGTTAGGAAAACTAATAACAAGGATCCTTCAAATACTGCTCTTGCAAAATGTGTTTTATTGGAAGGCTACAGCCTGCTCCCTCAATGAACTTCTGCCTTCTGACAACGGCTGCTCCTGACTAGTGGTAGCAGGAGGTCTATGTCCCAGAACTAGTACTTGTGATCGCAGCTTGAGAAAATTTCCAGGGCAGTTGAAGAGGGAGGCATTAGACTTAAACCCAGCAGATTATTAGATAACAGAGTTAGAGTCCCTGACACTGTGTGCTCCTGAGCCCTGTATGCCTTAAAATAGCTCCAATCCATTGGTCAGAGAGTGTTGATCCTGCTTCCTCTATCCTCGTGTGACTTGATTTGCTGTCCCTTCTGTTTCTCTTGCTGCTAGCCCAGCTGTCCTCTTCCTTTATTATGTGCAGCCACTGTAGTTGGGTTGGCAACTGAAATCTTCTGTTCACAGAACATACACCACTTGAGCAGGGGAAGTGAAAGTTTCCCCATTCCAGCGGGCCTCCTTTGTGACGTAGAGAGACTCCTCAGGATGAGAGGGGAATTCAGCTGTCATGATCCACGCAGACCTTATTCTCTCTGCTAAGAATGTCAAAAAGGGTGACAATTCTGATGGTGAATTTTGGGATGCCGGTCCCTGTTCAGCAATCTGTGTGGGCCAGAAACACAGGTGACTTGTATGTGAATGTTGTAAACATCACGTGTCCTACATATTGGATTTGTATGAGATCATATCCTGGCTTATAGGTGAACTAATATGAAAGTGGCCCTTTTTGTGTATCTGTGGACTGTAATACAAGACATACAGTATGCCATTTGCATCTCTATATCTGTGCATATGAAACAGATGGGAAAAGCTTGCCTGAAACAACCCAAATTATTTCATATAGACCAATGGTTCTCAACTAGGGATACATGTCCCGCTGGGGGTACAAGAAAGTTTTTCCGGGAGTACATTAACTCATCTCGATATTTGCCTAGTTTTACAACAGGCTACGTAAAAAGCACTAGTAAAATCAGTACAAACAAAAAAATTCATACCATGACCTGTTTATACTGCTCTATACATTGAAATGTAAGTACAATATTTATGTTCCAGTTGACTTATTTTATAATTACACAGTAAAACAAGAAAGTAAGCCATTTTTCTGTAACAGTGTGCTGCGACTCTTTTGTATTTTTATGTCCAACTTTGTAACCATGTAGTTTAAGTGAGGTGAAACTTGAGGTACACAAGACAAATCAGACTCCTGAAATGGGCACGGTAGTCTGGAAGGGTTGAGAGCCACTGTAATAGACTACTAAAGAGCTCTCAGAGCATCGTCTTAAAATCACAGAATCATAGAAATGTAGGGCTAGAAGGGACTTGAAGAGGTCATCTAGTCCATCCTCTTACAGTGAGGCAGACAAGTGTTTGTCTGACCTGTTCTTAAAATCCCCCACTGATGGGGTTTCCACTATCTCCCTAGGTAATCTGTTTCAGTGCTTAATTATCCTTGGAGTTAGTAAATTTTTCCTGTTACGTAACCTGAATCTCCTTGGTGCAAACCAAGCTGATTGCGTCTTATCCTACCCTCAGTAGACATGGAGAATGATTGATCACCAACTTCTTTATAACAAGGTTTTACATATTTGAAGACTGTTATCTCTAAGCTAACCATGCCCATTTCTTTCAACCTTTCCTCATAGGTCATGTTTTGTAAGTCTCTTATCATTTTTGTTGCTCTCCTTTGAACTCTGTCCAGGTTGCTCACCACTTTCTTAAAGTGTGGTGCCCTGAACTGGATAAAATACTCCAGCTGGGACCTCACCAGTTAGGCACAGGTATAAAACTGGAAAGGATGTCTGAGCAGGTTTTATGGGTCTACCAGTCCTGTTTCCACCCCACAGAATCAGCTTCACAGAGGTATAACTGGTGGAATTAGGAGAGATGTCTTAGGCACATTTTATCTATTTGCATTTTCAGGAGCAGATGTCAGGTCAGTTCATTTCCTTGGTGTTTGTAAACAAGTCAGGTCATTGATCTACTGGTGTCAAATTTGGGCTAAAACATCCTTGACATGAATCCTATAGCACAAGGGAGCCCAACATTCGTGGGGCCAAAGGCAGCTTGTCAGGAGCCTGAGGGCTCTACCTGCTTTGCAGATGCATTGACATAAGTATTTCTGAGCAGGAATACATCTCTGTAACCTTACTTTCCTGCACTCTTATCTTCCTGGATGAATTAAAATTGCTCATTGTATGAATTTCACCGACAACACTGATCTGTACGTTGATTAACATTGTCCTTGTCACAACATAAGGGCAGCTGCAGGCCATATTCTGGACTCTTACGCTATGGTTATCCCGACTTAAATACCAGGAGCCAGGACAGGTATCATTCATAGTTGAATTCAGTTGAGTTATACTGAGGATGAATTTGATTCCAGATTTTACCACCCCTAACCAGACTTGCAGTAGGTCCAGGAGTTTCTGTTACCAGACCCCCGTGAGGCCAGAATTTTACCTTCTTACACCTAGCCAGAGGTTCTCTCTCCATCCTTCACAGGCAGTAAAAACTGGCACCAGTGTGGCACTGGTGACACACCCCTTACCTCTGTGGAGCTCTGATGCTGGAGTTCCTGCTCAAACATGCAAACAGAAAACAAGTAGTCATCAGGTCACCCGGATCGAATTTCCTCTTGCGTGTTCTGTGCCAGGGCCATCCTGTTGGCTTTGGCTGTAAACCAGGCAGCAAATTAGAGCGAAAGAAATGCAGACAAAGGGCTTTTATTTATTAGTTCTTAATGTTGTTCCGTTGAAATGAATCAGTCTGAAATGGTTGGTAACTCAGGTTTAAAATCATTTACAACAGTGGATTCCTGCTCGTGGGTTTTGCCACTATATCTTCCTTTTAAAAAAAAATGTCGATAATATTTTCCCAATATAGCTTATTTTAGAGAAGGCCAGAATCAAGCCTGTCACCGTAATCCATACACCTCCTTTTAGGGCATCCAGATCCCAACTTCACCACTGGCCTTGATTTCTGTAACAGGCTGAATCCAAACGCTGCATATGAATGTCCCGCGACCTTGGGAAAGTCCAGATCACATGTGAAACTCCTTCCAAGCCATGGATTTTCACATGCTTTCCACCTGAAGTGCCGCCGTCTCACTGAAAGGGTTGGAAACCTAGCCCTAATGTTCTAGCTTGATCCAAATGTTGCCGTCAGCTTTTTTAGATGCTGAAGTATACTGAAGCGAGTCCTTGATCCAGTCTATGGTCTGGTTGGATTTATGGTTCACTTGTTACTCCAGCTGAGAAATGAACCCGTATTCTCAGGGTTCGTAGGCCACAGCTGTAATAGGGGAGTAAAAAAGAGGCTTCTTTCCCTCCTCTGCCTCAGCCAGTAGGAACCACGCTGAGCTGCCCTCAGCTGGAATTTGCTCATTGCATATTTTAATGCCTGCTGCAGTTCTCTTCCTTCTGAGTTTTGGATCCCCTCCCTGAAATGCACTGGGCCAGAGTCTGCTTTCAGTTACTCTGCTGCAAGTCTAGTTGATTCTGGTCAGGTTTGTGCCAAGTTATCTGAGCACAGAATTGGGCCTGAATACTTTTCTGTGAGTGGGTGGGAGGAAATACCCTATATCATGTCAGACAGTGAGCATGCATGCATGTTGGAATAGGGCAAAAGTTCTCTGAGAATCTGGAAGGAACATACTACTCCCTCACCTACTTTCCCAGCTAATCAACTTAACTAATGCAAAAACTTTTGTTTTTAACTGAGGAAAACAGCCTGGAAGTAGAACTGAGCTTTCAGCTTTGTGTACGTGAAGAGGATTGTTCAGTTGTCTATGGTGGAAGATTGCTTGGTTTAGGTTTTTTGTTTTGCTTAACATTTATTTATTTATTCCCTTAGGGGAACAGTTTTATCCATGGTGTTTCTCTCTCTCTCTCTCTCTCTCTCCTGCAAAAGAGAGATCCCCAATTATATGTAGGTTGCTGTGGGTTTGTTTAATTTGACTATTCTTCCCATGTATTGTGCTGGCCAGTGTATTATGAGGATAGGGGTCATCAGAGGACTGGAGTGGACAATAAAGGAGTTGCATTGCATTTTAAATAAAGCCTGTGATGTGATATATGTATTTTTGTGGTGGATGAAGACCAGTATTAGATGTTTTGGGTTCATTACTGAGCCATGAAGTCTGCTTGGATTTACAATCCACAGTAACTAAATTGCTTCAGTGGAGTTACTCTGGATTTACATCAAAGGCATAACATTATTTACATTGTGGTAGCACCCTAGAGGCGTCAGCTGAGAGCAGGGACCCATTGTGGTAGGCTCTGTACACACAGATGGTGAGAGATGGTCACAGGCCAAGGAGCTTGCACTCTAAACAGACCCAGTCAAAAAAAGTATCTTGCCCAAGGTAATACAGCAAATTAGTACCAGAGCCAGGAATAGAACACAGGTTTCCTGACTCCTGGGGCAAGGCAGGGCCTGCGCCATTGGACCATGCTGCTCCTCTAGCACAGACATCATCGCAGCTAGCTTCAGGAGGGGAAAATACCAAACCTGCTAAAATAAACAAATGGTGCAGCTCTTGCTCAAAATCCCCATTTTACTGGTATTACAAGCCTCCTTAAATTTCCATCCTGTTTTGCTGCAGCTGTTTAGGGGAAGGTAGTTTAAAAAAAAAGGTGTGTGTGTGCTGGTGTGCAGGGCAAATATCTCCATTGAGTCAGATACCTCGTGCTTCAGAGTACAAGACAACCAATAGTTTCTCCTGTGGACAGTTGATTTGACAATTGTGGATGCTTCTTGCATCTTCTTCTGAAGTCTTTGGTACTAGCCACTGTTAGAGACAGGCTACCAGATGAGCTGTACTACTGTTTGGATCCAGCATGGCAATTCCTTTGTTCCTATGTATTTGTAGGTCATTAAGGGGGAAGAGGGGTCATTGGTACATGGATGCAGCCAATGGATCAGACTCAAGGTGTAACTCCATGACTACAGTCACCCCATTAAAACTTGAGGGCAATGGGTTATCTGCCTGTTTCAAAGGAGTGAGTTTGTTTTCTAGATGTGTGGTCTAAAGCCGGGAGGTGTGTAGATGCCAAGGCTGTCTGTGTCATAGAACTTGTATAAATAAATTTCACTTGTGCATATTTGCACAATCAAAACCAGAGACCTGGGATGGATTTAATGAAGTTTATTTTGCTAGTCATAGAGATTTCATTTACTGTGTCTGGTGGCGTAAAAACACACATGGGCACATGCATGTCAAAGTGAAGTGAAAGGGCCTGATTATAATGGACAGTGGCAAAGAAGTGACAGTTTCACATCAGAGTAAATGTTGGTTTCAGTGGAATTCCTCCTCACTAAGAGTCTTACGCAGCCATTGACTTCAGTGTTGCTGGATCAGGCCCAATGCAGATGTAAATCAAAAAGTTTCTCAAGCTCAAGAAATCTTTTCTGTCCTGAACTCACCCCAATGAGACCGATTTGAACCACATGCCCATTTTTTATATTACACAGCCTTTGGATGTGCTGGCTTACATCTGTGTGAATTCAAAGAGAGGGACCCGTCTCAGCAGGGTTGGCCTGTCTCTCAAACACAGGGATCTACTTAAGGAGACAAATTTGAAATGAACTTGGTAAGCTAGAAACTGGCATTGGCTCTGATCTCTTTGGGCCTGATTTTTGCACCCATTGAAATCAACAGGAGTTTTGCCACTGTAGAGTCAACAGTTGAAAGACTGGGTCCTTTTAAAGACATTCAACAGCCCTTTGCCTGTTTATAAATGAAAAAGGAAGAATTGGAAAGGTTTGCTGTGGCTTGAATTCTGCTGCTGTAAATTAAGCTACAGGCGTTTCTTTCTAGAAGTACACAGGCATACAGAGCTTGTTGGATAAAGGGAGAGGATTCTCTAGAAATGCACTATATTGAGGGGTCAATACAAATGGCCTACTTAAAATTGTGTCAAGGCATTTAAAAGCTGGGGCCAGAGCTGCCTTTTTCTGAAGTTTCCTTGGTGTTTTTGTTATTGGTTTGGGGTTTTTTTCATTATGAAATGTTAAGAACAAGCGGCTGGAAGCCAAGGAGTTAAAATAAAGGCACTTCATTTTTATTAATGCGCAGACTCCAGATTTGTTACCAAGATTCAGAGGTATTTGGATCTCACATTTAGCTTTGGGCCTGCTGCAGCTTCTCTAGTTCAGGGTATCCGATAATAACCATGAGGGCCAAAAGATATTCCCTGTCCCACCCACGATATACGTCCTTGCACAACTAGCGGGGCCTGTTGTGAAAGAGTTTTATCACTACGAACTAGGGATAAGGCCACTGCTGGAGGCAAGATGCAGATCTCGTTCTGGTCTTGTCTGGGATGGGAAGTTCTGGCCAAACTTTGGGATGGGAGAATTGGGCCAGGACAGCCTTCTCTCTGCAGCCCCACTACCTGAGACTGTAGGAGAAGGATTACCTAGCAGTCAGTTTCTTTTCTGCCAGACCTGGTCTCTGTGTTGCTAGAGAGAGCAGTGGTTGGTTTGTCAGTGAATATGTGCAGGACCCTTAAAAACTCAGGGTTAACCAGCAGACCCGTCAGTTTCTTTTGGTGAAGGCTTGGTTCTGAAGGCAGCACATGTTATATTTTAATAATCTATGCCTGAATAACAGGAAAACGTAGGGAGAGAGCAACATGATCCGATGGCTAGATTGCAGGACCGGGAATCGAGACCTAGCCTCTGTTCCTTGCTCTGCATTGACTTCCTGCATGCTCAGGCAAGCCATTTAATCTCTCTGGGCCTCAGTTTCCCCATCAGCATAAGGGGTGGGAACTGATCCTTCCCAGCTCTGCAAAGAGACCTAAAGATGGAAAACACTGTGTCAGGGCAACGTGCCATTAGTCATTGTTGGTGCTTTTTTTGTTTCTTTTACAGAAGAAAATGAAAAGCACGAAAAGCTCCGCCTAGAAAGAGAACAAGAGCAGAAGAAGGCCAGCGTCCAAAGGGTTAACAATGCCATCCACCTGGAGGAGCCTAGGAACGAAATCCCAGCAGTGCCCATCTCTCCCCCGGCGCCAGCTCCTCCTCCTCCTCCACCTCCGCCCCTAGCAGCCCCTATATCAGTCATTCCCATCCCCGTTGTCGCTAGCCCTCCACAGCAAGCAGCCCAAACCGCTCTGTCCCCTCCGCTCATACAGCGCCGCCAGCCTCTCATCAGCAAGGAAGTGTCATCGGTTGCACCTGTTATACAGAGACCCTCTGGCCCACTTCTTTCTGATGGCAAGGCGGCTACACCCCCTTCAGGTAGCCCCAAGCAGTTGCAGCAGTATACGGCTCCCGTACTGGCCATCTCTCAGCATCATGTGGTCCAGCAGCCAATCCAACCCCAGCCTCAGCCACATCAACCACTGCAGCAGCAGCAGCAGCAGGCCCCGCCGCAGCAGCTCAACGCTTTTAAGCTGGTGCCGGCTGAAGATGCCAAACCAAATGAACAGAAGAAGAGACCTGGAGGGTGAGTCCCCAGAAATGCTTAAAGCCTTTTACAAAATATGGTCATATTGCCGCAATGCAGGATCTTTGGGCAGCTCATGAGAGAAAGGAAATGGAAGGGGGAGGGGATGGGATGGGATCTTTGACTAGCTCATCAAATCTGAGACCCCCGCGGCTTGGCGGAGGGTTCTCCGATCGGGTCCGCAGTCAGGTCACAACCATGCAGACGTCAACGAATCTTTGAAACACTCCTGGCCAGTGAGGTTTTACCTTGGTTTTCTCTGACCAGCACACACGGTTTTGTCCGTCTCCATGCTGCATCCTAACACAGTTCTCTAGACTACCTCTCTGATCCCTCTCAGTAATGGTGCTCAGGCAAAAAAACTGTCCCTGATCGCTAGGGAAACCATGTGCAGGCCTTGCTAACAACAGCCCTATTTAAACTGGATTGTCATTGGGGCAGGATCCCAGTGCAGACAGCATCTTCATTATTTCTTTGTGTAATGATCATTTGAAATACTGAATTAAATGAAAGGTGAGCACATGAACGTCCTGCTTCACAGAGAAGGAATGCCCTTGGCTCCGATGTGCAGAAACTAGCAGATCAAACTGCCCATGTATAGCTGTGGTGGATGAGTTCTTTGAGGCTGGTATCTCGGTTCAAGAATTAAAGGGGGAACTTCTTTCAAGACAAAATTATTTATAACTGGTAACTGAAGTCCTCTCTTTAGCCAGATAACAGGTAAAGCACAGGTAAAGGCTCTGCAAGCCGCTCCTACGCTGTCCTGCCAATCTGTCCGGCCTGGAGAGAGACCAGCTTTAGGGGTGTGATGGCATTCGGTCTCTATTGTCCATTCAGCCTTCAGTGCCTCTGCTGAAATTGTAACAAGGATGCCAGAAGTGATGTTGGCCTTTTTGATGTGTGTGGCTGCTTGCCAAGAATTGGATTGGCACCAGGCAACAAAAAGTGGCATTATCTTTTGCTCATTACCAAACTGAGCTGGATTTGTACCTCTAGTCAAGAGGTTCAAAGCTCCGTCGTCCTTTGTCTACACCCTGTGCTCTCCAGTCCCCTCTGCATTCGTTCTCAGCATTGCTCTCATGCAACTGCTAAAACAACAAGAAGGAAGGGCTATGAATTCTGCTAGTTTCTGGAGAGTATGTGCCTGGCGTCACTAAACAACAGCTTCCATGCCTTGGCTGACTAAGGAGTGATATTGACCCCCTGCCAAGGGGGAAATCTCATCTCGTTCGCCTCAGTCAAAAGGAAAATGGCTGCAGAATGGTGCCTTGAGAGCAGAGAAGGGGCAGTGAGGTGTAGAGAAGATTAAAGGCTCCGTAGTGTCTTTTGGGGATGCAGAGATTTCTGTCCTCCACCTGCTTTCCTAAGAAGAGGTTTGGGAAAGAGCCTAATCAGGAAGCTAAAAAGAAGATGGTGTGATTACAATTCCAGCGAGAGAGGTTATGATCTTTAACGCCCGATTATCAGAAATGCCACTTGCTACCAGGATTGCTTGTGAAAAAGAGATTGCTCATACAAATGACTGGTTAAAACGCATTACTGGTCGTTTGCGCTCAAGCAAATACCTGGTCTGTGCAATTCCAGTGATTATGCTTTCTTAATAAATGAGCAATTGGGTGCCTGAGTTTTGGGAACAGGCCCTAAGTGTTTCGTTTTGGGGGGGGGGGGGGGTTTGTTTGTTTGTTTTGCGTAGAACTAGCTCTGTTTTTGTGGGATGGGAAAAGTGCTACTTCAAAACCAATTTCCAAAGCCTTGGTCCCTGGATCAGTCTGTAGACTCTGCTTGTTGTAAGTAGCAATCTCCAGACTTGCACCCATTATTTCTGAAGGGTTCTAAGAATATACACTCGACTATTTGGCTTCAAACATGATGTGCTTGTTTCCAGGACGACAGAACTATTAAGTTTTGCATGCCATACAAGGCTTGCCTGGATCTCAGAGCACGTACCATACACTGAGCAAGCCGACTTGTAAATGCTACCCTGTTTAATGTATGTGTGTCAAACACCTCAAGATCCGTGCTGTGTTCTCCCCAGAGCTGCTTGTCCAGACACATGTACAGGGAGAGATGTTTTATTCAGCTCATAAATGTTTCATGGGAAAAGGCCCTTGGCTATTTATTTTTAATTGATTGAATAATTTTAGCCCTTATAAAAAAAAATGACCCCCCTTTCAGCGTATTTTTAATCTGAGGTAAATAATTTTGTAGGGATTGTATGGAAGCAGTCTCTTCCCTGAGTTCTCCCTGTCTAATAACATAATATACCATAGAATCTGAACACCTGGGAGGAGAAGTTGTAAGGTGGAGATGACATTTGTGAATTCATTCTGAGAGAAGTTTTTCTGTTTTTATAAAAATCTTGAGCGCTGGCCTCCCCTCTTACTGTCTCTCTTGGACGGTGCCTGGCGAATTCTGTTTTCCTTGATTACATTATTTCATAATTACATTTGGTTACACTATTTCAGTTACAGCAGAAAACTAAAAACTTTAAAGTATGCCTGCCAAGTAGCATATGTTTTAGTTTATAATTGCATAACTCCCACTCCGATTGGTGGGTGGGCGGGCATGGATTAGAAATGGGCTTGAAGTCTGGCTCGAAACACTGTGTCGAAGCCTGGATACTATAGTGATTAGCGCTGTATACATACCTAAAATTCACAGTAATGTAAATACCTCTGAGCTTTGCATCTTGTCTCCTCTCTAATGTATATACCTAATATACTAACTGGAATCTATATGTATTTAGTATACAGTATATACATTATATATTGTGTATGTGTGTGAGATATGTATGAGTGTATTTATAATATTTATATATATAGTATAGATCATATAATAAGTCTGTACTACATATACAAATAATATATTACAAAAATTATAATTTCTGAACATTTTTCTAACGGTCTTTAAAATCTCTCCCTATATCTCAGATACACACACTGCTGAAAGCTCAAGTTGAATGGACAAAGTTCTAAACCTGACACTGAGTTTATCTTTGTTCTGTTTGGGTTACAGGGTTGGGACCAGGGAAGTACATAATAAATTGGAGAAGAACAGGTGCGTAGAAAGCCAGATTTTTGTTTATTGTAACACCCTTTCTTTTGCTTATAGCTATACTTGTTTTTCTAGAAAGACTTGAAAGAAATTTGTACTGACTTTAATTAATCTTATATTATCCAACTTCCTTTTAGCTGACCCTTGTCTCTGTTGCTTCCTAATATGTTTTACTTACTACCTAATTGCATTACAATAACCTGCAAAGCCCTGATCTAGCAAAACACATCAGCACATGCATATTATTGTTGCTTATCATCAAGTAGTACCCAGAGGCTTCACCTGAGATGAGGGCCTCACTGTATTGCAAATACATAGTAAGAAACAATCCCTGTCTCAACGATCTTGCAATCTAAATAAGACAAAAAAGGGATGAGAGGGAAAACAGAGGCACAGAGAGTTAACAGGATTTACCTAAGATCATGCAACCATTCATTGGCAAAACTGGGAATAGCATCCAGGTCTGATACGCTCTAGTGCGGTAACCTATCCACTGGACCATGCTGGCTCTGTTTTAAGAGTGCAAGTAATCCCATTGACTGTTACTCACATACTTAAGTGCTTTGCTGGATCAGGGCCCAAATTAAGTCCCAGTCATCAATCAAATCATCTTTTGGTTTATGCTCCCTCAAACTGACGTGCAACTCATGTTGTCTCTTCAGACGTGCACATTTGAAAGAATGCTTTGAGACGTTAAAACGCAACATCCCCAACGTAGATGACAAGAAGACCTCAAACCTCAGCGTTCTAAGGAGTGCCTTGCGATACATCCAGGTATGGCCTTTGTGCAACTGATTTTTACTCCTGGCTGCTGATGCTAGAATGCTTTACCTGATGGAGCCAAAATCCAGTATTACGTTGTTGGTTTTTTTGTGTTTTGTTTTTTAAAGTTTAATTGTTTTCGTCTTCAGTTTTATTGTTTAGCTTTCAGTGCTTACAGAGGTAAAAAGAACAGGGACAGTCTCCGTAACTTGCAGTTGAGTCATTTGTAACTTGCCAGACTTTCAGCATCACTACCACCCTCTGTAAACCAAACTCCTATTGTCAGAAACTCCTAGTTAACCAAAAGTCATTCACGCCCATGAGAGCAATGCACTTTGGGTAAAATTTCACTCCAGTGCAGTGAGCCTCCACAAGGACAGTGCAACACTTAAATCTGATTTGAGGGGATGTGGGTGGTATATAACCCTGGTACTGGTCCTCTACACAGATGTGAATTGGACCCTTCATGCATTTTTTTCCCCGAGTACCCAAAACACTAGTATTTTTTGTGACAGTTTTGAATGTCTCCAAAACTTTTGGGGAAAACAGGGCTGTACTGCATATGTGATATACTCTGGGGCAGAGTACAGCAGGACGCTTGAGCTACAGACCTGGAAGCTGTGAGTGGCGATGATATGGGAGTACGTCAGTGAGAGATAAGGATAAAATTCAACCCTGGTATAAACAGGCCTAACCCTTGTTGAAATCAGTACACAAGTGTTCATGATTGTCTCTAGCTCTGTTTAGCCCAAGCGTGGCACTGTCTGAGGACAGAAAGCTGTCATTCATATGGATTGCTCTGTAAACACCAAGCACCTTTTCCTTATTTAATGGTTTGTCAGAGTGATTAATGGTGGCATGGTGATTAAAAAGAAATTCCCAACATTATGCCTTGTGATTGCAAAGTTACTAGAAGGGTGAATTAAACCCACTTTGTTATTTAAGATGGGTGTTTGCTAAAATATCTGTACATGTGGTATCTTGTTGCTTATTTTTAGAGGTGCTAAGCACCCACACCTGCAAGTGTCTTCACCTGGAGATCCAAGTGCTCCGCAATTGCTCTCAGACTCTCAGGATGAGACCATTACTCATCGCTTGGCTTTCTTCTCAGCCTGGCTCAATTTTTGTTTTTTTTGTTTTTGCCAAGAGGGATGTCTTCAATGGGGGACGTGTGTGGGGGCGTGGAAACCAGACAAATGTCAATGGTACCCAGCTCCTAAAGGATGTGCAAACGAAAGGAAAATAGAGCTGTGTTCCTGAGAGAGGTCATTTCTGGAGATGCAATCATTTTGCAGCTAATAGGCATCAGAAAAGTTACGAGCCTTTCATCTGATTTCCAAAGCAGGTTGCTGTCAGTAAGAAGCTGAGCTTCCATTAGCGCTAACAGACAGAGTGATCTGATCGCCTACTCTTACATTTGGGACTCGAGTCCGAAGTCACGATGTCACGAACAGAGACGTCTCTGGCGTTGTTAGCTGACGCTCTATGAATATTGATACAAGTGCAGATCTGTCCCTGTGCAGACTCTGTTCACAAGCAGAATTTTTATGCTGTGCCTCTGAAATTTAGCTTAAAATTCTCTTGAAGATGTCATTGGGGATGACTGGTTCTCTCTGTCTCGGTAGTCTAAATCCATCATAAAATACCTCAAGGGTGAGGAGCAGTGTGTACAATCAGATCTGTACATTGCTAAGAATTAAGCTCTTGCACTAGTTATAGCAGAGCATTTTCCCGATGATGGAGCTGTTTGTAAGAGGAGGATGTAAGTTTCCATTCAGTTAATGAAATATGTGGTCATGTCCTTAAATGCCTAGGAAGCATAAGCTGCATTTAGGATAGTCCAAAATGTGAGCATTGACTCAGAAGAGAAATGTGCCTGAGTTTCTCCCATGTGGTATCTGCTTCAGTTTTATCTCTGAATTGCTTCCTCGTTTCTCATCCATTCTTCACTTAGTAGGCTGTCATTATTTGTGCAGACCTGAGTGGCAGCTGAAACGATGCTGGGTTTACAGCGGCCTAGTTGCCTTTGCTAAATATCTTGGGAGCTGTGTACTGTTTGTGGGGCCTTGAAAAAAATGCATACCTATGCACTCATCTGTACAGCCACTGATTGGAACTGAAAGGCATGTCAGGGTAGTGTATAGTTGCAGCATATATAGTCATTCAGTCAAGTGAAAAATGCAAAAATCCAGGCCATTTTAATGTTGTTTTGATTTCAGGCTATTACAAAAATGGCTCTGAACTAAAGTTCATCTTCATATAATTATCCCCGTTCATCCTTCCATTAAGTTCACAATGCACATTGTGGTATCAGAGCTTTCAGGGTGCCTGCTGTTAATTTCTTCCTATGCTAAAAGCTACTTTTTATCTTGGAAATTATAAGCACAAAAAAAAGGAAGAAACTATGAAAGGGTTAGAAAACAGTGCAGCAGCTTCCTTTTCCCTTCTACTTCAAGAATGATCACATCAGCTTTCCTCTAGTAAAGTCTTTGGCCTTATGTTGGTAGATTTAGGCCAGATTGAGCGTTTTGCAGCATGGGGAATGAAAATGTAACTGGGAAATTGACCAGGCCAGGTGTTAAGAGGTATTAAATAGCAATACTTTAAGCCTCTCCAGTTTCAGTCTTGTCTCTGAAATATATCTAGCGGTTCAGCAAGCCCACAGTACCAGTGATAACCTCATCACTGCTTCTTGCAACACCCTCAGTGAACCCTGCCGTAGGAGATAGGCCTGGGTTGCCATCTGTCTAAATCCAAATGCAGTGGTTAAGCAGAGGCTAAGTTCTCTCCCCATAAATCCCATGGCTCGCAATAAGAGGAAGCACTGAGAAAAGAAAGTGGGGTGGTTTCCCCTCAAAAGTGCAATGCAGTACTGTCAGAGATTGCGTGAAGATCTTCACAGACCCAGCTGAACAGCAGGCTTTGACCAGTCCAGAGGATGAGGGAGCAGCAGGCTTCGACTAGAGAATGAAGGCTCTTTACTTTTCCCAGCAAAACAAGTATGCCATTGACTTCAGGGGAGAAGGATTGGGCTTTGTTGTTCAAATGCTGTCCCACCTGCGTTCCGTTCGCACGTGGCTCTAAATTTAACGAAGCTATTGCTGTTTCAGTTTCATGGTGCAAGGTTGGGAAGGTTATGGGGTGTGGATGTCTATTCCCCACCCACTGTGAAGCCCTGAACCGTGGGGGCCTACATTGGTGGTTATGCAGGCCAGGGGCTGGAGGAAGGTGCATAACAAGCTGATCTGCATGTAGTGGGCGCACAATGGTTGTAGAGGCTTTTGCTGATTGTCATAGCACTGTGAAAGGGAGGTGTCACAGTCATACTCCGCATTTGTGCAAACTAGGAACGGCCATGCTGGATCGGACCAAAGGTCCATCTAGCCCGGTATCCTGTCTTCTGACAGTGACCGATGCCTGGTGGTTTGGAGAGAATGAACAGAACAGGTCGTCATCAAGTGATTCAGCCAATCACCCATTCTCAGCTTCTGGCAAACAGAAGGGCCAGCCATGGTTGCCGTGCGTGTCTTGTTGCTGCATTACTGTTGCTAACAGGACTGCTTAGCTGCTCTTGCTATCATGGTGAATAACTTTTGCCTCTTGAATGTTTGTGGTGCAAAGTGGGAGATGGGCAGTTCAGTGCTTCCCTTTCGAAACCCCTGCTGTAGCCTGATTCATATGTCACTAAGAATTAAGACCTTGCTGTGCTGGTTATAAGAAAGCATTTCACAGTGGATGGATTCAGCAGGGCTAGTTGGAAGCTGTCTGTCTTCTATATAAAATATTTAATTTAGTCACGTTTTGGGCATGGAAGGAATAATATGTTTCTTTCTCTCTGCCCCCACACTCCTCCCCCCAAAAAATTATTTCAGTCTCTGGTAGCCCTTCCCTCATTTTCTTCTCCCCATTTCAGTCCCCAAAGACAAGACCAATAGAGCAGAAAGGTACCCCAACAATCCTGCCTCTGAAGCATTACTGTAGGTATGTGAAAGAAGGAACTTCTCTCCATTCCTAGCTAAGTCTGTGTCTGTAAGCCCTACCGAGGGCAATGAGGAAGTGAAGCTAACTAATCGATGTTTGCACTAAGGAGGCACAGGGTGGAGTTGATTGTCTTTTTAAATGTTGGGGACCAAATCTGAAGTTGTCGTGAGTGGATGTGATTCTGTTGACAGTATTGGAGTTACACCTGCTTATGCCATTGATGTATTTGACTCAGAAAGAACCAGTACGGGTCTCCCTGCTTTCATCACTGCCTCCGAACACCAGTACAATGGCCTATTCCTCCCATTACCGGCAGCATCAAGTGGTTTATAAATAGCCCCGTCTGAGTCTTGCTGCTTATTTGCATCCTGTGGCTCTCCTCACACACTTATGACCTCATGCTATGATCCTGGCAGATCTCACAAGTTAAACCAGGTCAGGGCAGGGCAGTATTTGGCTAGGAAACCCCAAGATCACCTTGGTGCTCCTAGAAGAGATACTGGTGATTCAGCAGGTGGCACTTTTTCATTCTGAGTCACTGGTGAACACAAATTCCAGCATGGGGTCAGGGGACAGCATACAGGTGCCTGTGCCGTCTTTCGAGTGAGACATGAAACTGAGGCCCCAGCTATGTGTGATCATTAAGGATCCCAAGGCCTTTTTCATAAGAAAACACTGGTAAGTTGTAAACAGAGTGACTTCCCCTCCCAAAATCCCCATGATTTGCCTCCTGTGGAATTCCTCTTTGCACCTGCTGACTGAATTTCAGCTCCGTTAGCCTTTGCTGCATACATTGGGTGCCTGCTGCGATGTCAGGGAGGTAGCTGCATTCCTCCAGTTTCAGCTGGGTAGTTTTGATGTCCTGTCCTAAATGGCTATGCAGTCTGTGCCCCATTAAGTAGCTCAGAGGTGGGTCACAGTGCTGGATTCTCAGGCCCAGCATGCTTTGTCTATCTTTTTGGGATCTTTCAAGTTCATGCTGCCAAAACCTGCAGGTGCAACAGCCCCGAACCCACCAGGGGCCTGTTGAAATGCTGCTGGGATGCTCATTTTTTCTGATCCCGCGCTGCTGCTCGCAGAGTGAGCGCTCTGTGGTTCCGGCCTGGTGGAGCGTGATTCCTCCCTTTTAACGTGGCCGGAGCAGGCCCCATCACAGCCTCCCGTTTGACAGGAACAACCCTTTTTTGCTATTCTTCCATACAGGCACGCATCAGTTCTGCACCCACCGCACGAGGGTGACCAGATTCCTGATTTTTATAGGCACAGTCCTGATATTTGGGACTTTTGTCTTATGCAGGCACCTACCCCCCATTTTCCACACTGCCTGTCTGGTCACCCTGCTCCCCACGTCCCAGGGTGCACGGTTTGAAGCAGGGGGATTAGATCAAATGGCCCCAATTCTGTATCCACAGAGTCTGGGGCTGGAGGGACCTTGTCCGGGGGTGGAGGCGGTCTCCCAGGCCCACATTAGCACCTTAGCCAGGAGCCCACTTGTTGGGAGTCTGAGCAGAGGGGGGCCAAAGCCAGAGTGAGCCGGGGGGAGGGAGGGAGGAAATTTCCCGTGGGGGGGGAGGGGAGGGGAGGGGAACCGTGCAAGAGAGACAGGCCCTCCAGTGCAGCAGCAGCAGTACTCAGCTGGCCGGGGCGTGCCACCAGTGGCAGCAGCGAGCCAGGCCCCACCTGCCGGAGCCATGACCGCCCGCCCCGCCCGCTGCAGCCACGTGTGCAGTGAGCACATGGCCTTGCCTGGCCCGCCCATGCCAGGACTGGGAGGCGCCAGCTGCAAGCCGCAGTGGGGAGGGACGGGGACAGACACAGAGAGACACACACACACACACACACACAGACACGCATACAGACACGCACACATACAGAGAGAGAGACACACAAACGTACGGAGAGAGAGACACACACACACACATACAGAGAGAGAGAGACATACACAGAGACACACACACAGACACAGAGAGGCACACACATGCACACACAGGCTTTTTACAGGCGATCCCTACAGAACATTTCCTTTGGGGGTTGTGTGTGTACACACACACACAGACCCTTTACAGGAGATCCCCACAGAGTGTTTCCTTTGGGGGTTGTGTACATACGCATGCATGCGCGCGCACACACACACACACAACAGAGAAGGGGGGGACTCTTTACAGGAGATCCCCACAGAGCGTTTCCTTTGGGGGTTGTGTGTACACACACAGCCCCATATACATATTATTCAAAACCCGAGGGAGGGGAAAAAAACAAACAAACCCAATTTTACTTTTCCCTTTTGGTAAGGAAAAGAAATTTGTCAGTTTCACTTTTAAGTCAGTTTCATGCCTTCAGGCAGCAGCAGGGCAGGGTTTGGGTTTCAGAGGGCTCCCAGCGGAGGCTACTCATTTACAAAGGCAATATCCATTGCATTTGAGTTTTAAAAGAAGCAGAAAAATGCGGGGGCCGTGTTCAATCGGACGGGAGCTCCCCCTTCTGTAGCTTTTCTTCAGTGCCTTTAATGTCAAATGTAGACTCAGGAATATATGTCCCCCGCAAACCCCCTTGGCCATCCTCTGGGCTTTTTGCCAGGGATCTATGTATGATTATTGTTTGCAACCATTTTTAAAAAAAAGTTTACCTCCCTTTCCCACCCCTCCCCCCCGGGAAAATACAACGTGGGACCAACAGAATTATAAAGGGTGTTCACATCTGCTGATAGATGTAAAAAAGTGGCACTCTGTTACATGTAGGCCATGTCTGTCTCATGTTTTCTGTCTCTGTCCTCCGTCTCCCACCTCTCCCTCCCAAAAAACCCCACATATCTTATAAAACTAATCCCACTCGAAAAAAGTGAGCTTTGCCAGTTCTGAAGCTGTAGTTAGTTAGCTGATGCTGTGTGCCCTCAAGGAGTGTAATGTGCTAATTTTGAAGCATCTTTTCTGGCAAAAGACTGTTTTCCCCTTTCATTCCAGCTGGAACTCCTTGGAAACAAGCCTGTTTGTTTCCTTGGTTGGATTTAAATACTTGTGTCTGCGTCACATCAGATAAATCAGAAAGTGAAATTCCGAGTGTCCCGTGTAGCTGTCATTTTAATTTTTTCACCAAGTTGCGTTTGTGATCTGCAACAATAAATGAGGATTTCTACAAGGAAACAAATTATTGCACAAAGGAAATTAGACTGAATGCAATTGGAAGTTAATAATCTTTTAAAATAAACCTCCAGGGAATATACCTGTTGAGCTGCAAACTAGCTTGCTGCAGTGCTTTCAGTGGGAGGGATTGTGCTGTATTGGTTAGAGCAGCTGACTGGGCCTCAGGATTCTTTTATTATGGCCCAGGCTTTGACACTCATTTGCTGTGCAAGCCACTTGATCTCTCTGTACCAGTTTAGTTACCTGTACAATAGGGATAACAATTCTTAACTCATGCAGGTGTTACAAGGTTTAATATACGTAAAATGCTTTGAGGTGCCGTGATAAAAGGCACTTTGGAGAAAGTAGTGGTATTGTTTATTTAGGATATTCTTTTGGTCAAAACAGTGGGCCAGATCCTCAGCATAACTGCCGTGAAGCCCATGGGGAACTAATGGGACGAAGCTCCCTTCTTTCAAAAATTGGGGAACCTCAGAAATGTGGAATTGAGCCTCTCTCTAGCTATGCTGAATAGGGCATTGCTCTCGTGGCCAATAAGCAAATAAATTCGAATTGGAGAGTAGAGATGAGGCAAAGCATTGCTGAGGTTCTAACTCAAATAGGAGTTTTGTTTCTGAGCATCTTAGAGTTTTAAGGATTCCTCCCTCCTCCTCTCCTTTCCTTTCTCCCCCCCCCCCCCCCCAGGAAACACTGTAAGCATCTTAGCCGGGGTATATTTGAGGCCCTTAAGACAGGTTACGTTTCTCTTTTATTTCTGTTCTTGAACTGGGCTCATCATCATCATCATACCTGAACACTTTCCAGTTTCAGAGGTTATTTTCTGCTGCCTGTTAGTTTAAAACAAGATCCAAGCGATTAGCTCGCCGGGTAACATCAGGACTATCAGAATCAGACTGAGCAGTGGCTACAGATTGAGCCAAAGTCTGACAGATTTCAGAGTCCTACTGCAAGCCTTACTTATTTGCCAAAGCTTTCCCACTCCAACCAAAGTCTAGTGCCAACTAACTAACAATGTGCTTACAAAAAATAAAACCAAGCTGAGCTTCCCAGAACCTGCAGGGGCAGAGAGCAAAATCCCACTGTGAGGCCTATAATGGACAAAGACATGCAGATGTAAATTACCATGTAAAGTGCTTAGATACTGTAATGGTGGGTGCTATAAAAATGCCTTAGATAGATAAATATTAAGGATCAGGCAAACCATGGGAACGTTTACTGTCAGAATACCCCTTTGGTACTGTCAGAGGGAGTTGGCCTAGTTCATTATTCACAAAAGATTTCTGCTAGCCCTGCTGCCTGCTCCTGATTTTGTATAGAGAAGCCATCTAACAGATGGAAAACTGTGGAATGCACTGGCAATACCAAATCATGATCTAACTGCTATATTTTGTTCTGGGATGGAGCAAAGGGGAGAAGGTTAGGAGTTACTTGGGACAGATGGAAAGTCAGGAGTTAAATTCTGCCCTAACTTCTGCCATTGAAGTCAGTGGACTTGTACAGGGACTGAACTGGCAGAGAATTTGCCTCCTAGTCCTATGCATCCATATGATCATCAGTTGGATTTCTGTTGTAGAAGATGACTTTTTAAAAAATATAATTCTGGTCATAGCCATATATGTTTGGGGAGTTGTCCAAATGATTTACTAAGAAAGCACTTTTCAAAGTAAAGGCCTGGTTCAATAGAACTGCTCTTATGGGCAGGAGCTGGCCCTAATGAGCTGAATCTTTGTGTCACTTGGATTCTGAACCAGCTGACTAGAGAGGTCTTTTTTTCCCCTTTTCCAAAATAAAATTAAAATAACGGCAGCCTTTATGAAATGTTCTCTCAGTCCAGTTCCCCGGGGGCAAGGGGTCACATCAGAAATTCCATTCACCTCCAGTTGGGAATAACTGGCTCTCAGAGAAGCCAAGCATTACATGGATATAAACACTGAAACACCCTGGCACCCTAGCATGAGTTTCTCCCAAATCCTGATTGAATTACATTGGCAGAGCATTGGGGGAGGAGCTTGCACTGCAGCTGCCCAGGTGATGTTCTGTACTGAGATTAAAATAGCAGTGAAGACATGGCAACTCAGGGCAGGTTAGCAACCCGAATTCATACTACTGAACCAACTGAAATATTGTCTCCACCCTAAAATGACAGACAACCAGTGTGGTTTCCATAAAGGTCTGTCTACAATCCATGCTTATCTGTACCTTGCGGAATGTGCTCGGAAAGCAACTAGAATGACGAAAGGACATTAACATTGTGTTTATAGACTTTGCAGCCATTTTTGACTCAGATCATCAGTCAGCACTGCGGTTACTGCTGTCTCAGTCTGGGGCGCCTGAGGATTTAGTGGGCCTACTGATGCTGACAGCAGATGATAATGACCTCAGGTGGGTGAATAGTTTTGTCAGTCTGGGTAGAGAGCTGGCAGCAGGAGGTTCTACAACCAAAGAAGAAGATGACCGCAATGGAGGAGTCCTGTCCAGTGTGTAGAAGGAAGGTGTAGTTCTACTGAAGATTTACAGTGCTGAGATCAAAGGAAGTAGAGTACAAGGTCCGTCACAAATGAGGCGGGAAGGTGCAATTTTGAGGGATTTAAGAAGTCTGTATCCTCCCATACTGACTCTTGACAAAGGGAGACAACTTGCAAGGGACTATTTGAGATGGAAATACATTCTGCATGATACCATTGCCATATTATAACCAGGCAAATCTACTGCTGCCAAACTCCCCTATAGGTTTAACTCCCGTTGCTAACCAGAATTAAAAGCCAAATTTTTATGTCTTCACTGCTATTTTAAGCCAAGTTAAGAACATACTTTTTGCAGTGTAGACTAATGCACATGTGTCTGAATGAAGCAATCAACTGCAGTTTCCATGGCTATCAATCTGACTCCTTTCACAGGAGCTGAGTTCACACAAAACTGGAGGTATAATTTAATTGAGCTCACTGGAATTTCTTTAGATTCCCAAATGAACCTAGTGTATTGTTCAAACCCAAACAAACTTCATATCACAGAACCTTGACCTCAGCTCACCTTATGGCTATCCAGAGCAATATTATTATACCTCATCCTCTGCAAATACTTTGAAGTTAAAGCAAGAAAGAAAGTTCATAAGTTTATGTATGTATCACTGTCACTTGTATTTGAGTATGACTAAGACTGGAACTCAGTTTCCGTGTGCCGGGGTCAGGAGATGTGCAGGGTTATTGTGCGGCCTACCCAGGCTATTTGCCTCTGCACTAGCATGGTGGCCAGCCACAGCACTTCATCATTGGTGATTTGTCAAACCGTTTGATACCCATTATGCAGCATAGGTGATGTTGTTGCTGGCAGTTAAGTTTTTGGATGTGGCGATGATAAAGGGGGCAGGTGTCTCAACGAGTATAACAGACAAAGGAGCACAACAGATCTGTAAACTTGGCATTTTGTGGACACTTTGACCCCTGGTCTTGTCCAAAATTTGAGGCCACTGACTTTAAGTGTCCTGAAAATTTATCATCAATGCCGGTGTCATCAGTAACCGTGCTACCTAGGTAGCAGAAGGACTTAATGTTTAATTAACAACCATTCAGTTTTATTTCCGGTGGTGGTGGAAGTAATGGGTTTCCGCCAGGACATGGTTGATTCAGGATTTCTGTTTTCTTTACGTTTAATACAAAGACTAAAAAGGGATCCAGCACGGGCAAAGGAAATCAGCAAATGTTGCAAGTCATTCTCAGAAAGGATGACAAATGCTGAGTCATCGACATACAGTAGATCTTTTATTTCACTTTGCTGGGATTTACGTTTAGCCTTGAATCAGTGGAAGTTTAGAAGCCTGCCATCGAATTGTATTGTATTGGTAGCATGTACAGCGATTTCCAGTACTCTGGCCAAGAACAAAGTAAATAATGTAGGTCTTACTACCAAAGTGAAGGATCACTTTTTTGATCCATCAGATGATTGAGTCTATCTTTATATACAGGAAGGATATCATCCTGCAGTAAAGGATGAGTTTTGACAGATTTTGGTCCAGTGTATAAGGTACTGGACTCTGACGCAGGAGATGTTGGTTCTAGTCCCAGCATTATCATGGACTTTTGTGTGATGTTAGGCAAGTTGCTTTATTTTTCTGTGCTTTGCTTCCTGTTTGTCTTTGCTATTTAGATTTGTAAGTTCTTCAGACCAGGGACCATCTATTACTATTTCACGAGGTGCAGAAGATGTATCATGAATCAGTTTGTCCATGTTAATTAGCAATGGTCAGAATGCTGGTTCTCATACATGGCTTTTAGTTTTTTACTTTGGTAATGAGATTAGAGCTAATTCCAACCAAACCTCTCTCGTATTTTTAATGTGGTAAAAAATTACTTGCCGTAATAATTGGTTCACCTAAAATGATGCAAGTTACCCATCCACATTAGTGAGCAACCGCGAAACTGACTACCTGGGGGCAAATCAGTACAAATATAATCCAAATGATGTCAAATTGATGCAGCTAAAAAACATTAGTCCACGGTCTTTTTTTGCTAATCTTGACAGTGGTGTCTCCCTAGCCCTCTCATTGACATCAGATGACATGGGGGATCTTTTTGCTTAGTCACAAGTGAATTTGCTGAAGGCCCCATAGCTTAGCTCTGCCCATGTATGTGGGTTTTCCAGGTGATACCACAACACCCTTCGTTTTAATTTACAGTTAATACCACCTAATCAGAGCACAGATACAGTGGCACTGTGTCAGGGATTCATCCCAACACAGTGCAGAGGACCAGCATAAAGCCTGTACACCACTTTACGTCCCATTGAAATGCTCAGACTAGGGCTTAAATAGTGCCTAGACATTGTGCATGGGTGAAATTCACACTGCATGCCTCTGGGCTTGATCCTGCATCATTGAGATAAATGGAAGTTTTGTCACTGACTTCAGTGAGAGTTGGATCAGGCCCTACTACAGATAATCTCTTCCTCCTCCTCTCCCCCCCCCGTGTTTGACTAGCACTGCAAGCCATCTTCATCCCTGCAGCAGTATATACAGGGAACCTCAGCTGCACCAGGTCTGAATTTGAACTTACGTCTATTGTTCTTCTATGATGAATCAAGCTTGTTAAGCTCAAGTGCCCCACATCAGCTGAATTACTGATAAAAATGCCTGAAGACGAGCTTTTGGTGTCAAATTTGACCATTACATTTTTTCTTTCCTCACCTTTTGAAAGTACAAGCATAACCCAGTTACTTCTTGTTTTGTGCCGACTCCTAGGTGGAGAAGTTACCTCCTACAAAACTGTACTTGATAAGAACCGCTGCCTCCGTTTGTAAGATTCCTCCTTCATGTGGCCAGCATTCACGGGCCAAGTGATGCCTCTTCATGTTGTTTACCTGACCTGATCCATTGATTTGATCTCAACTAATTAGCTTGGATTTCACTACTCAGAATAAAGCTTCCAATAGCTACGGGTTGTGCTGATGCACTAGGGTGTTTTATAATCTCCACATTCCAGAAAAAGAGGAGAAACTAGATTTAAAAAAAAACAAAACTGAAGAATTCATAAGGAGCAGCAGTTTGTAACCCTGTGTTAAAAGTACAATGGAGATGGGAGTTAAGATATAGGGCTGATCCTGCACTGGAGTAAATGGGAGTTTTGGGTGCACAAGAAATGAAGGATGTAGCTCCTATGACCAGCTTCTCATCTCATGCAAATCAGCATGACTCCACTGACTGTCCTGCTTTGAGCAGGGGGCTGGACTAGATGACCTCCTGAGGTACCTTCCAACCCTCATCTTCTGTGGTTCTGTGGCTTCAGTGGAGTTATCCTCATTTACATCTGTGGAGCATCTGGGTCCCAAAATTTAAAGGATCAATCCTGTGAGACCTTTCAGTTGATTGGCACTGGGGGCACTCAGCATCTTCCATGACTGAGTCCAAAGATGTTCAGATCTGCTCCGCCATCGTATTGTCCAGAGGGGTTCTACTCTTACGCCATTGACTTCAGTGGGAGCAAGGTCAAACCCTATGAGAAATCTTCCAAAATGGTTTTGTTATGGTTCCAGGGCATGCAAACTTTGCTAACGTTTAGTAAATGGTTTCATTAATCGTTATGGGCAGTATGTTTTGTTAGTTTCTGACCCACGTGTTTGTGGGATGAGATTATATTTAAACCATTGTTTCATACATTCATAGATTCCAAGGCCAGGAGAGTCCATCTGATCATCTAGCCCAGTGTTCAATGACCAATCTGTGGATCGGCACAGGTCCCTGAGATCTCCCTGACACAGTTTAGGAAGAAAGCAAGCCACTCCCCGGTATAAGAAAGGTTAAGAAACACTGATATATCCTGACCTCCTGTGTAACAAGAGCCATAGAACTTGTCCAAATGTATCTTTTAGAAAAAACATCCAATCTTGATTTTAAAATTGTCAGTGTTGGAGAATCGACCACCATCCTTGGTAAATTGTTTTAGTGGTTAATTACTTATTTCCAGTCTGAATTTGTCTACCTTCAACTTCCTACCATTGTTACATTTGACAATAGTTGCCTTCCCTTTGGGTAACTCACATATTCATTGACCCAAAGAATCATAGGATTTCCATACTGCATCAGACAATTGATACATCTGATCTGGCATACTAGCTTGAGCAGCAGCCAGTCCCTGACTGGGTTAAAAGCAGCCACGGAACAATGAAAAGTTCCAACCCACACATGTAGCATCCCTTGCTAGTTGTGGGATTCTTTACATGGCAAAAGATTCCTTCCCAGAGGGCTGCAACAACCAATGGATTGCTTCTCCGTTAGCATGTATGACTGCAAAGGATGTTACTCTACAGATCATACGATGAACCTGCTCTTTAAAAAAAAAATCCAGCCCACTGT
The DNA here is from genome assembly GCA_007922155.1 of Mesoclemmys tuberculata. NCBI lineage: Eukaryota > Metazoa > Chordata > Testudines > Chelidae > Mesoclemmys > Mesoclemmys tuberculata. The sequence goes on from ML675623.1 coordinate 12,379,917, forward strand.
TTCCTGTTGGTGGGATGATCAATGTGTACATAATCTTTACCATGGGAGATGGTGGTCTTCCGACACACACAAGTTCACAAAATGGAACAGGGTTTTAAACATTTCTTTTCCTCTGTCTGTTTTAAATGTTAAAAAGTTTATACCTGTCAAGTCATTATCACATAAGGAGTAATTTAAGGAGACATTCCCAAGGTTGTGACTCCTCAGGTACGACCTACCATTGTCCCATGATGCAGATTTTTATTATTACTGTTTATTTATAGGTTGTTTTAGATAGCATGCACAGTGTGCTTGGTACTGTACATACATAAAGGAAGGTACAATCCTTGCTTTGAAGTTGACCCTCTTGCAATCTAAAAACAGCAGAGAAAGCATAGGGGAAAGGAGGTATAAGCAACCAAGATGATAATTGGCCAGGCCTTGTTAACACAGGCTTTATTTTCTATTAGATATATAGAGATTTCCCCCACATGCCATTCTTATCATTTTTACAGGCATCCCGTAGAAGTGGGTCTTCTGGAGGGATTTGAATGCGGAGAGTGACAGACGCCTTGCAGACTCCTAAGCAGTCCAGCTTAGATGCTTTTGTTTTTTGCAGGAGAGACTGGTTGTATAAAGAGACTTGGCAACAGGTTACAGAGCCTTTCACTCCTGGGTGAACAGTTTTGAATCTGGTTCAGGTCCGCAGGGACCAACTGATGGTTTTGGTTCGGTGGCCGAGGGCAAATGAGAGAGGTGGGGCCACACTAGCAACCAGTGGCCTATTGGGGTTAGATCTGAGTGACCTCTTGCTGGTGGTCTCAACAGACAGAACAAGGATTGATTGACTGGACCGCGGAGACTAAGCTAGTCTCTCTTGGTCTGTTGTCAGCTCTTTGAGGCAGGGAGTCACTCTCTGTTCTGTAGCTGTACAGCAGCTCGCACACTAGGATCAGGGTCCATGATTAATGCGCACAGGTGCTATGATGATAATACTAATGGAAGTGGTCCCTCCAGAGCAAGATGGAGTCACATTGGCAGGCCAGAATGGAGGACGTTTGCCCTGCTTGCGCCAAACCTTTTCTGGGGCTAGAGGAAGGATTTTGGTGTCCCGGGCTGTCAGTCTGGCACCGCTCATCCTGCAGCCCCTCCCTCATCTGAGGGGGCATCCTTCCTTGATGGCTCACCAACTACAGCGTTACCCAGGCCGACGTATGTCATTAGGCCTCATTCACAAGTCAGGTATTAGTTTTAGCCTTTGCTTTTGAATTTTAGAGTTCCCATTTCAACTCTCTGACCCACAGCATCACACTAACCCTGACCGCATGGAGACTAAAATAGCCACTACCGTCCTTGGAGTCACAGAAGTGTCATGAGAAGATGGAGAACCAGAGTGTTATAATGTTCTCCATAATGGCAGTTTGTTGAAACAACGTATCCTGTGTTGCTATATGTGCTATAAAAATGAAACGCTCCGGAACAGGATTCTGGCACATAGAGCTCTTCAAACCTGTCTCCTCGTTTTCATAAGCGATGTGGTGTGCCAGACCTGACACTTTTCACTAATTGAGTGAGCAGATTAAGGTCACTGCCAAAACCGATCTCTGGTTTCCTTAAATAACTTGGTACAGATCACAAATCTTCATTGACTGATCGTGAGACCAGATGTTAACATGCAAGTGGAGAAAGGAATAATTACTATGGAGGAGGCTGCCTTCAAACGAGGGTCTAAATCAAGTGCTTCTCTGCCGTAGCTTTTTCCTCTACGGGTCCGAACGAAATGGCCACAGTGCATGTTGAAAAGGGGGTGATAAGTACGACTTGTCACCTGGGATCTGTTCGTGAATCACATGAATTATAAACATCAGCCTTTGGGATTTTACAGGTATAATGCTAAGGTGTGAATTACAACCTTTCCCAGATCCATTTTTCATCTTTCTTCTAATAGCTTGTTCCAGAGAAACAAACACTTGGATAAAAAAGATTTCAGTGGCATTTTTTTGTGGTTGTTTTTGGACCCAGTTTCATATTTAGAACAAATGAATCAGTAAGTTTATACGTCTCCTAGGGCTGCCCAGACAGTGCCTGTGGGCAGCCTAGAAAGTTAGGGCTAGTACAATCACCTTTCTCTTGTAATTTCTGTCCCAGGGGGAAATGCACATGGATAGAGAAGGAAGCAGTCTGAGTTATATGCCATTTCAGCCAACTCCTTTGGTTGTGTCACTGTTTTTGTGTCTTTAACATGTGGGCAATAATACTTACCCATCTCCTTCAAGGACTTTGAGATCCTCTGATGAAAGGATCTATAGAAATGAAAAAATATTATTTATTTTTGTATTATTATCCTAATGGGATTCTTGTGTCTCTTCCACCCGTGGCACTGTTAAAAATGTATACTAGCCATTAAAGGAGGGAGAAGGGGAAAAAATTAAAAGAGTTGTGCAGGAGAAACAAATGGAAGCATCTTCGCTTTCTCCTACTTTTCAGTTAAATTTCTAACAAAACCTTCCTAGCACCGATAGAATGTAAGGCAGGAAGTTGCAGAATCTGTGATGATAGAGTCAGCTCCTCTCCCCCTCAAAGAGCAATGGTTCCAAATGTCTTTCTCCCCCCTCTTTTCCCCCACCAAACCACTGTCAGAGGCCCCGTATTGATGCCACCAGAGGGGTCTTCTAAGGCAGACCAAATATTTGCAGCCTAACTCCAAAGCCCCATGACACAGAGCTCCAGAGTATTTAGGGCCCTTTTTCATGTATGTAGAGTGTGTGTGTATTGCAAAGAGAGTTTGTGATGAAGCAGATCAGAAGATGTACTTATACCCTATTTATACACATAACTATATATACCTATGTACACACTTGTGTATATAGCTATGGTTGTGTGGACATATACAATTTATATAACTGTGTTGAATAAACTCTTCATATAATCATATTTGTGTCACCAGAAATTCTCAGTGCATTTATACCCTTGTAAATTGCAGTTAATTAGTTATTAATCTATTAAATTACTAACAGGAAAACAACAATTATTGCCCATCGCATTGCGCCAGAGCATTACAGAGCTGAGCTTGTTACTCAATAGGCTGTAGTCACAGATGTGAATTACATTCTTTGCTGGACATGATTAATAAATTACAAAGTAATAAATGAGAGGGATCCTGCAACTTTTTAATGAACACCAGCAGAAAGCTCATGTCTATAACCACCCGGTGTCAGATTAACATTGATCTTATGTTCTGTTGACACTGATATAACTTATTTTGGAGAAAATGGAAATGTGGGTAGGATTCAAGAGACTGTATTGACTTAAAATTTTGTCATTTTCCAAAGATTAATTAAATGTAGTTTCTGGTTTTACACCTGCCCCTGATTCCCCTGCCAGCTTTTATGGCCTTTACCCTCATGCTATTCTGTTTTAGGATAATGTTTTTTCTCTCTCCTGTTGCTGTGGGAAAGACCCACACAAAGAGGGGAAACTGGCTTTCCTTTGGGGGGTAAGGGGGGGCGAGGGGGACGACAGGACAGTTTATACACAAAGTGAGCAGATTGGGGAAATAACACTTTTCTCTCATCTCTTTCAGTTGCAGTGATCTTAAGAGTCACTTGCAACCTTGGTAGGTTAAACAAATTCAGAAAGAAGTTTGCATGTCTTTAATTGTAGCTTTGTGCTGTTCTTTTTCATAATAACAATAATACGCCTCTTAGAGGTAATCCAGGGACAGCCAATGTGCAGCCGTGTCGTTGTCTTCCCCGCGCGCGTGCTCGCATGGCCTGCAGAGCTCCAAATACAGCTCACAGATGCTGATAGTGAGGGCACCCTGCAGAGATGGCAGGTCCCATCATGCCTGGATCCATCTTGATCCAAATAGCTAGGCTGCTGAACTCAAGAGAAAGTTCGGCATGCTGCATGCCTGCTTGAAAGAGGAAGGCAGATGCCATCTGACCTGTTAATTTATACAAGTTAGCTGCCCTCTGTTGAGCAACATTTTGATTCCTTTGGTGTAGTTCCATCTTGGGGAATCTAGTTCCGAGCACTTAGACACCACTGTCTTTATGATGTCACCTGAACTCTCCAGTGGCCTTAGAAAGACTGGCCTTTGCTTTGCTTGTCTTCCCAAAAGCCAGAGATGTTTTGAGTTCAGAGGAAAGTGCCATTTTATATTTAAAAAAGCATATATTAAATTTTCCAGACAAAACTCACCAGCAAAGACTCATCGTGTATTTGTGTCTAACTCGTGTCTTTCTAGGTAACTGACATATTCTTCTTAATCTTGGTGCATTGTCCTTAATTAGGTGAGCCAGCACCATCAGAAGATCTGGCTGTCAATTGCTGTTAAGAGATTAGTCACTAGGATCTCTGGAATTGATCACTGCAACACTGTATTTTTCCCTGCAAATTGCTACGCTGGGGAGAGAAAGGAATCTGCTGGGGCTTAGTCTGTGTTTTTGTCCCTGATGCAGCAGGGGCACAAGAATGATCCTGGGATCTGGGTGCTTTGCTGGTATCTCTCAGTCAGTCGGCTTCTTTTATTTTCGGTAAGATTTTTCAAGGGCACTGGAGTGATTTCGGAACCTAAGTCCCTTTGAGTTGTGATGGTTTATGCGGCCCTGTCTACACTACAAACTGTGGTCTACACAAGTTACATCAGCGTACGGCTGCCAAAGTTGGTATATCACTGGGGTGTGTGTCTACTTGGCGGCTTGTGTTGGTGCTGCGCGTAGTCACCAGGAGTGCTTGTGTCCTTGTAAAGTTGCTTTTGGTAATGGGACGTAGGCTCCTAGGTCACTTAGAGGCTTTTTTAAATTTTACCCTTTGTTTGTTCCCCCTTCCCCCCCAATCGTTGTAGCATCTAAAAAGATTGCTAATTTGCATTATGGAATCACAGGAAAACATTGATGGTTTACATTATAGGTACACAAAGTGGGAAAGGTAGCAAAACAAAAAAACCATAACCTGTGATGCTACTGTATACATCAGCATAGTCCTCTAGCACTGACATTAGCTTTATCCTCAGGAAAAATGAGATTTTTCTCAACTTCTACACTCGAACTACTGTTGTAATAGTACGTTCAGAGGAGAAGCTGCAGAATGCTGATCTGCTAGGAATTACGAAAACTTTCGTAATAGGAATGAACCATAAATAAAACAGAATTTAATTCAACTATTCCATAAGAAATTCTCTGCAGTGCTTTGCTCCTTAGACTTATATATACATATATATTTATTGTGAATCAGGATTCATTATCATCAGTAGTTATGCTCCTTTCTGTCACTTTCTACTTGAAAATCTAAGAGTGCCTTATTTACTATGGGGAAAAGTTCCAGAGGGGTAGCCATGTTAGTCTGTATACAGCAAAATAACGAAAGTCCTATACAGCCCATGAAAGCTTATGCCTGCAGAAATTTGTTAGTCTTTAAAGTGCTACAGGACTTTCTTTTTTATTTACTATGGATTAAGTCTCACCTCATTTTCCTCAATTTACAGATAGGGAAATTTAGGCATAGAGCTTGTATGACTTGGCCCATCACCTGTTAAGCCATTGACTGAGCTGGGAGTAGAACCCAGGTTCTTGACTCCCATTCCTGCACTTTACACATGACAGCATTTAAACTTAAGCAGGGCGAGTGACTGCTTGGCTATTGCCTTTGCTCACAACCCCCAGGACGGCCTTGCCTCTTCCTTCTAGCAGAGCAAGATGACTCAGAGTCTAACGTCCACCATCCCCAGGAGTTTTCAAACAATAAGGCATGGACATAGCCTACGGGCTATCTTTGCTCCATATTTCTTCGCTCTTGGTGTACTAATTTGAATCTGTGTGGGAGGCTCCTCCTTCCAGCTTTTTTGATTTCCCCCATGACATGTACTAGCATCAGGCATCATCTGACTTTTAGCATCTTCTGCACTTCCTCTTCCTGTGCTGTTTTTTTGTTTGTTTGTTTGTTTGTTTGTTTCATCCAGTTTTATTCTCTGTCTCACCAGGACAGTCTCAACTGCTTTACTCTTCCACAGTTTCCCTGGGATGGGACCAGAGCTTCAGTAGAGAGGACACGAACAGTTGGCTGTTTGTCTTTATTTTGTTGATAGTAGCGACAAGCACTTCAATATTGCTACTTTTGGTGGGGTTGGCCCAGTGGCAAGTTACCCTGTTTGCCTTCTGTGCCGAGAGAGGAAGAAAGTTGCTGAGATCAACTGATTATGAGCTGCCAAAACCATGCATGTGGTAGAAGTGTCACCTGTTCCAATTATATTATGGAATTAGAGGTAGGACTAAAACAGGTAATGTGTGTGCTCCTCCCACTCCACAAACTTTGGAGACATTTGTCTCTCAGTCAGAACCTCGTTTGTTGTTGGCATTTATCAGTGGGCTGAACCAAAACACCGGATGCAGGAACATATGAATTGCCAGCATGAATCAGACTCATGGTCCGGTAATCAGCACCAGATGCTTCAGAGGTGGGTGTATGAATCCTGCAGCAGGTAGATCTATAAGGTACGTCTTATCCTGATCTGTAATAGTCAGAGATTAGCTTAAGTGCTGAAGCATGACGTTTAATATTCCTTCCAGAATTTTTGTTACCTGTACATCCGTTTGGCTGTGGGTTCTGCAGGATGCGGCTCTGACAGAGAGATGAAAGGCTGTTGTTTAGCTGCCTTTTGTTCCTCCTTCCCTGCTTATTAAATCTACTTCATTCATAGAATCATGTCTGCCATGAGGGGCAGGCTAGATCCAGGCTCATACAGGTATGGGGCAGAGACGATTTTTTTGTTATGTTCGTGCGCAGGTCTTGGCACAACAGGGCTCTGAGCACTAACACAATGTAAATAATACATCATAAAAGTTTCCCTCCCCAGTCCCCCCCGTCAGTCCTCTCCTCTGCCCCTTTGTCCCCTCTAGTTTGGGAAGCACTCTGATGAGATAGCTAGGTAGATCTGCTCTATCAAACTAGAAAGAATAGGAGTGGCTATGCCAAAAATGTATTTAATCACCAGCTTGAGTCGACTGAAATGATCCTCTGGCCGCTTGTGGAAAGGGCAGCGCTATTCCTGCAGCAGGTGAGTTGTTCACTTCCTGGAAGCACCGTGTTTGCTGCATATGTATGAGTGTGAAATCACATCCTAGAATATAGCAAACCTCCTTGGTTACCGTCTCCCCGACCCATGTGTTATGTAGATAGAAAAACTGGGTGACGAGGCCACTAACAAAAGACCAGTTCAGGTCTGTATGATCCATGTATAGACCCATACCCCTCTCATCCGTACTATGGATCACGTAGCCTTCTTGAAATAACGTGGCAAATTCACTATTTGTAGGTTAATACAGTACCCCTGACTGATACAAGGATTGGTGAGAGACATAGGGAGTAAGGTGAGATGGCTGACTAGGCTCTTCTTTTGTTTGATTTATTTGTCTGTACATTTTGTTATGTGAATTTTAACACTTGCATAAAAAGCTGGCTTGACAGCCCGGGAGACCGATGGACATTGGTGTCCGTTGCACCACCCTATCAGCATGCCCTATGAGAAGGGTGAGAGGAAGGTTCAGTCTCTAGGGCTTGGTCAGTCCTTGATGTCGCTGCTCTTGTTGCTAACAAAACAGGTGCGCGCTGTATGCTAGCTGTCGTGGTTTGTGTAATATAGACCCTTATCCTCCAAGAGCAGGGGCTTTCAAAATCCTTTCTCATAGGCCACCAAACCGCCATCAGCTGGGAGTCATTCTCAGTGACTCCTAAAGGGTATTTTTTCCCAAAAGCAAAACAGACCCACTGCCAAAGCTATAGATTTTTGCCTTTCCTTAGAAGTGATGGCATTTTAGCGTCCAATCAAAAGCAGGTGGAAACTAATGGGAATCTTCCCATTAACTTTGTTCGGCTTTGGATCAGGCCCTTAATGATCTCATATTCTGCTTGGGGAGACATGAGAATTTGCCGCCATCAGATTGATCTATCTGGATCAACTGACCAGTCAATGAAGACCCACTTAGTCGATCCCGACGTCAGTGCGTTAAAACCACCCCCTCAAGTGGCACAGCTCAGTGAAGACGCCGCCTGGAAGAGGAGTTACAAAGTCAACAGAAGTTATGCAAGCGTAACTCCTGTCAACTGCTGTTGAATTTGAAGGTAAGTGTAGACCAGTCCATAGATGCCAGTCTTCACGGAGTCAGGACTCCCACTGAAACCAACAGTACAAACTGCTGGGAGTAGGCTTGTGTGGTTGATTTGAATTGTACGCACGTGCACGTGTGTGTGTGTATGCAGGTATGTGTATATGTCTTTCCCCAAATGTTGAAATCTGCAGCAGCAAAGAGGTTACTTTGACAGTCCTTTTTCTTTGAATGAGAAAGATCCTGTGGTGCAGAGACATGTATTTTCCCATCTGTGGCAAGACTAAAGAAAGCAGGAACTTCCACTGCCGCCGTGGCGAGATTTCATCTGTGAAAACCAGCCGAATGAAACAGTTGCTATAGAAACCCTCATTTTTGTTCCCTTGGAAACCAGTTGGGGGTTTCACACATGCAGAGTATGAAATACAACTCTTACCTCTGCTGCTCAGCTGATCCTGCCAAGTGCTGAGCGCTGTACCTTCAGTCCTGGGGACTTCACTGACTACTAGACCTCTTCTGTTCCTGTTGGTGTCAGTGGGATTTGGGCTATTGAGTGCGGTGATAGCAGGAGCAGGGCCTTTGTATAAGGACTAAGGACATGATATTATGACCCATACTCAGATAACTAGTCTTTATTAACGTGAGTCATTCCAGTTAGGTAAATGCAGCCACTGATGTGACTAAGGACTTGGAGAACGAGCCCTTAGTTTTCATGTTTGTCTTACTCGGGGAAAATCCCAGCACTATAAGAAGTCCAGTCAATGTACAGAATAGCAGGAGTGATTTGAATAGAACTGCAGTAGGGCTCTGCAGAAATTATTCTAGACGGTTATAGAACTTAATAGAGAATTTACCAAGATTCAGAGAGCGATTAGGCATTTTTCTGCATAACAAGAATATCTAGAATTATAGTTAATTCTAAAAAATATGTATATCTATAATATATATAATTTAATAATATATTAAAATATTGTATATAAAATATATATATAAGCCTCATGCCCCTGATCTCTAGAGTTTGGTTTGTGGGGGACAGATTATTGCATTAACTTCCTACAGGGTACTTTTTTGCGCCTTCCTCTGAAGCAGCTGGTTCTGGCTGCTGCTGCCAGACTGGAATAGCTTCCAGTTTCTATGAGAATTCGATTCCTTTCTGTAGGCTTTTGTTCTTTTCAATCATCCGATCAAATTCTACAGCAGGGATAGAAGTCCCTACTAAGTGCTCTGTGGTGGTTCCAAAGAACCCTATAGCATTTATCGTTTCCTATTAGACTCAGTAGGGATTTGCTATGTAAGGTTGATTTCACTGGGAAGTTTCTTTGCGTAAAAACGGAATAAGGAACTCACTTTTTGGCATAGTGGCCACAACTCTCATTAGTAAGGACTGCAAAATCGGGCTCTAAATTACAAGTCATTTTCATGATCGCTCTGCTGATGAGGCATTCTAAATCATCTGATGCCTGGTAATGTTGCACAAAATGTGTTCTTGGAAAAGCTCGTGATTTGAAATGTGTTTTTAAATTGGCAATATAATGTATATAAGGGGAGCATTTTAATAAGACCTTTTAAACTTGGGATGCCAGGTACGTGGCTAGCATTATTCTGGAGGTGGAATGCGGAGGAAGTGTCAGGGCCTTATTTTCATCCAGACATAAAAAAGTTAATCACAGCTTGAATCTGCCTGTTGCATGTCAAGGAAGAAAATCTGATTCTTGTGGGATGTAAAAATCCACCTACACATTCAGGTTCTAATTTGGTGGATGTTCATTTAAATAAAATACAAAAGGGCCTGATTCTCCCTTGGCTTGTGCCTTGTATAGTCACTTACAGATATGCACAGTGGCTGTAAATGTGCTATGAAATCAGGATTGTCGGCTAATACCAGTGGAAGCATTTTTACACCCTCTGCACAGGTGTAAATGATGGCACAAGGCAACAGAGAATCAGACCCAAAGAGTTAGGAGCCAGTCCTTTCAGCCTTTTGTCACACAGATTCAGCAAAACACTAAGCACATGCTGAACTTTAAGTATACAAGTGTGCCAATGCGACTGCTCATCTGCAAAGGTAAGCATGTGCTTATATGCATTACTGCAGTGAGGGCCTGTGTGTGTATATCTCATTCTAAATAGAACCTGGCTCTCCAGAAAGAATGTTAATAGCTTTTTACCTTTTGGGGGATGGAAAAAGCTCCTGATCTCAGAGGAATTCGGGCTCTTACTGCCCTGTTCCTGTGTGTCATCACTCAGCTTCTACTCTCTGTTAACCTCTCCTACCGCCTAGGATTTAATTTAGCAGCTGTGGAGGTTTCTCCGTGAAATTGGTTCAACTGTTTCTCATCAGAGCCACCGGCCCACGTGCAAAAATCCCCAAATGTCAAAAGGCATGGATGCTTTTCGGTAAACAACATGAAAATCATGGAATCCGTAACACTCTCAGCGGCAGTGTTGGGTCCAGTGTCTATTATCCCCATCAGTGCAGTACTGTGGCTGAGATTTTTATATGCACAAGTCAAGAAATTCAAAGTTATAGTTGTCACAGCAACCCCTTTACACTGTAGAGTAACAGTTGCCTTGGCAACCAGTCCTTTGAATTTCCTGACAGGTTGAAAAAAATTGCCATCATAATTTCACATGAACATAAGGACGGGTTTGCATGGAAATTTTTTGCTTAGAAAACAGCGGCCTCCAGAGATGGTGCATTTGTTGAACTAGCTAAAATCAGACTGTGCCCCGTGCAACTGTTGGGTGACATCTGTGCATTGTCAGGTGGCATCTTGTGTGCTACTAGCAGGTGACATCGTCACATAAAATATTACATATTGCTGGGCTCTGACTGCCCTGTTGAGTGTGCAAACATAAAATGGGTAACATGGATGTCCAGGATAAAAAAAAACCTACAAAAAATCACCAAACATAAGGGTCCCATTTGATTACTCTTGTAAGTAGCATGATCTGGTCTCAGCTTTCCTTTGAGGCACAGAACCTCTGAACTACACATTTTGAATGGAACATGAATGTGAATGAGTGCCTGGTTTAATACAGTGGTGCTAATGAACATCTCCAAACCAGAGTCACCCTCCCAAACAGCCAGTAAAATCTCAGTTTGCACTTTCTCCAAGTTAACTTACACGTTCAGGTGGCCAGCTCTTAGAAGGGCCAGAATAACAGTAGCCCCTTGGATTGCTGCCAGCCGATTTTGCTGTATGATGGTAGCATTTATTGCCTCTATAATAGTTTACACTTCCAACATAAATTGATCTTCCTAACTGTCTCTGAGGTAGGGAAGTGTTATCTGGTTTTCAGGTAGAGAAACAGAGTACTAAATAATTTAACTGGTTTGCCCAAGGCCAAGAGAAGGAATCCATGGCTGAACCAAGGTTTAGTTTAGGATTTTTTGGCTGTGAATGGCATGCTTAACCCACGAGTCCCTGCTGCTTTATCTGAGAAACACAAATGCGTTAAGTAGCATGGCAGGATAGCAGTCCAGGGTGCACAATGAGCGTGGAGCAGTCATTGTAGAGCTCAGGTAGTCTGCTTTAACTGGCTTACACTATTTGAATATACAGTTCTCCAGGTACGTATATCTGCAGTATTTCAGTGTCGGAATTGTGCATAAATTAGTCGGATATTGGCTGCTGCACGGGAATGATGGAATTTTTGAACACTTACCACTTTTCTCAGATGTGTGCCAGGGTTTCGTCCTCATCAAAGACCAAGTGCACGGTGATTTTGAAGTTAGTCTAAGCAGAGAAACTGCACGTGGGCAATTGGATATCTGGTGAAAAACTCTTAAGGCACGACACTAGAGAGTTTACAGTGCCGCAGTTGTATGGGTGCAGCTACTCTGCTATAAGCTCTCTAATGTTGCTGCTGTAAGGCGATGGGAGCAAAGCCTTTGTTTTTCACACTGACAGAGATCACTAACCTTGGACTTCTGCAGTATTATATTCCTGTATTATCTCGGTAAGTGCTAGTTCTGTCACTCTGGAAAAGGGGAGCGCTTAAGGATAGAAAATGAATTTCCTAGTGATCTAGATCTTTTTGAACTTCTTGGTAGGAGTAAAGAATTCTTGGCTAATTGAGAGTAGGTGAGAGTTTGATGTCTTTGTTTTTAAATGGTCTAAGTTGGTGTTTCACATCACCCTGCTCCAGGAAGAGGGACTCCCGTTGTGCATGTTTCTTCCCTGTGCACTGTTGCTCTATAACACTAGAATACTGTGTCCTAGCAGTTAGTTTCCCACACTGCCATGCAAGCTACCTGTGTTTAATTTCTCTTTGTGGTTTCTCCCTCCTTCAATGCATTCTCCCTTCCTAGAGAAGTGACTGCTTCCATGTTGCTCAGCAGCAGATGATTGGAGATTAGATAAACTCCCTTGCAGTCAGTCCTCTGCTGGAAATATGGTTCAGGACACCTGGTTGATGCTCTGAGGATGCATTGAAGGAAAAAGCAACTATATAGCATGGACCAGATCATCTCTTGTTCAGTAAGAGGCCCAGGGGAGATATCACTATATGTTTCTTGTGGAGGTTTCCATTCTGTTTCTTGGGGAGAATCAGCAGGCGTCCAACTGTCAGTTACATTTAAAGGTTGATGTCTGGTTTTAATCCCTCCTCACGCACTCACGAGCCCCCCCTCCCCTGCTCTCAATATAAGACAATGCTCATTGGTTTCAGAAAGTTTAAGAACCAAAGACATACACACAAAGCTTCCGTTTATGGATCTTCTACCTCCCAGCTTCCTTTTAAATTGGAAGCCATCTACAAGGGGAGAAAGACGGAGGTGTGCTTTAGTGGTCCGAGCGCAGGACTGGGACACTGGACTCTGGAATTCTCATCCAAGCTCTCGTGCCGTCACGTAGCCTTCTTACCTCTGTTGCCCTGTCTATAAAACGAGAATAATAATATTAATTAGCTAGCTTGCAAGGGCTTGGGGAGGATTCAACAGTTAATACTTGTAGAGCACTTGGAGGATGCGCAGTACTGTGCTGAGTATTATCGGTAGGTATGTTTGTGAGCTCATTGCTAGGAAGTACAAAAGTTCCTTTGTTAGTGTATTTCAGTCCATACACACACTGCAGTCCTACACATCCTTTGCTGAGGGGAGTGAAGAATGCCAGAGAGCAAGCAGTCTCCTTTGAACACAGTCAGGCAAGACCGTTATTGGAACGTGAGGTGAGAGGGGACCAGATGGGACTGTGCAAAGTGTTTCACGTGAAACACGTCTTCCCTTCAGGACAGGAAGCTCCGAATGGGACCATATCCTGATGAAAACAGCAGTGCAGCCTGGAAAGAGGAAGTTTCCCTTTGTAAAGGGCGTTGGTCTAAGCAAAAGATTTGAACATTCAGGCTATGAGACCCACTGGGCCAAAGGTGGAAAACATACATCTCTCCATATCTTGGCAGACAACCTAATCTTTATCCCTGTGACAAGCCCCTGAAAACACCTTACCGGAGTCTTAGCTTCGTCTTCCCTGACTGTTTCCATTTGGAGTGACAGCTTGGGAAAGCAGGTCAGACCGCACTTAAAAACCTGCCTCTGTCCCAAATACAGTGCAGCCACTTTAACCAAACATCAAACCCAGAAAGAGAAGTATCGGCGGTATTGTGTTAATGCCTTCATTGCAGCTTCATTCCTCCTAGTGTAATTGTTGCTGTTCATTATCAGTGGTCTTGTGTTTTTTTCCTGCCCACTCTGGCCTTGTTTTCAAACTCTGTTGCAGAGCCAGTAGATCAGCTCAGGTGAGATGGGGGAGTATGTGTGAACGTATCAATATACAGTCGCTGTGGTTGACTATTATTCTGACAGTGGTGCCGGGCGGCTGGCTCCCCTTGTGATAGGCATGGTCATAAGAATTCTTTGAGCAACGTGCTGGGGCACAGGGAGGTCTGTTGAAAGATGCTTTGCATGGCTGAGCGTGTGTAGGCAAGGAGATGCAGAAGATACAGGATTTGGGTATCGCTGTTCCCTTCCTGCTGAATTAGCTGGCATCCCAGAGTGTGGGTATTGAGAATGCTCAGCTCTGGAGAGGCAAATGCTTTGTCCGAAATGACCTGTAGGTGATGCTGAAAGGATGAGGGTGAAATTCACCTCTGATCTACTTAATCCGTACTGTGTGGGAGGTGTAAGCGCAGCAGGACCTTTGCAAGCAGGACTCTGCATTGGCCCCGGTGTCTGGAATGGACTGGGAATGCTCTGATTCAGCAATTCGTCTGGAGGGGGGTCCTCGTTGCAAACTAAAGCCGATTCCTCAAAGCAGAAACTTCTGAAGAAGGAGGGTATCAGCCAGGCTACACTTCCTGCTGGAGGTGAATCTTTTGTAAAGTACAGGGATCAGCTGGTACAGGGAGGTTTCAGTTCCACCCTCTGCTCTCTCTGTGGTGAATGCAACTCATTGTTTGTTTGGGTTTTTTTGGGGGGGGTGTTGGGGGGGTGTTCTTTAAAGTTGTAGGAATATCTCCCAGGGGGCTGGATTGTGCGAAGCAGGCTGAGTTAATCTTTGTAAAGGGCTAGGGCAGCCTCAGATGAGCAGGACTCAAAGAAAATGGAAATACCCTGATAATACTGAGTTATTCATAATAACGCCTGGTGTGGCAGTAGGCCGTGATTGTGAAATGCATCTTTACGTAGGAAGAAAGAGGAGGGTGCAGGCTCCTAGGAGCTTATGGTGTTAGAGAGAGCCTTGGCGCTAATGCAAGGGCCCTCTGGCCTTGCTGCTTATCTCCGTGCGCAAGAGCACGCACCACCACGCATGTTCGTGCACCAGTGTCAGGAGAGCTGTTTGCACACGCCCTAAAAGGAATGTGTAGCTCCGGTGAATGGCTGTTGGGAGCTGGCACCCATTCAAGTCGTTTCCCAGCAGAGGGAGGGATGCAGGCTGCTGACATGTGTAGCTCTGCTCCGGAGGGGAGCGGGAGGTGGCGGTGGATGGTGAGAGGAAGGGATGGGCCTGGAGCTTTGCCATGCAGACTGCCTGGTTTCCAAGAGGCGGTCCCAGAGCCATGTGAGCTATGGGGGAGTGGATTACTGAGCGAGCACCAGCATGTAATCTCTGACCCCGGTAGCTGGGAGAGTGTCTGGTAACTGTTGCTAGGGGGCTGCTTTCCTTTTGGTAATTAAATGTGTGTCGCTAATTAAACCCAAGTAGCTGCGCTGACTCACCTGGCGTCACACTCTTCTGTTGCTCGGATTCTTCGCTCGCAGGAGGGAAGGAAATAAAATCCGAGTCGGGATTCTTATGACGTAGGAGAGAACGGGCTCAGAGACTCTGCGGAATGATTTTTCCAAAGCTAAGCGGCTCTGTGTTCCCCTTTCACTCATCACGCCATGTGGATAATCACGTGGAGATGTCTTTGGAGGGAGATTATGCATGAGAGTTGTGGCAGATCTTTTGTGCGCGCATGGGTTTATGAGGATTTTATTGGCAGACTTTTTCCTTTTTCCCGGCTTACGTTGCAAAGAGACAACTCCTTGTCTGCTTCCCTGGGGGCTCTTCCAGTGTAGGAATCTTTTTACGGCTGAGAATAGGGACCCGTGTCTTCCTCAGCTTCCCACAGTCTCCTCCGCTACCTTAGAAATCAGAACACAGTTACCTTGTGTTAAACATTGCACAGGTTTATAAGGCACCTGCCACAGCCCGACAAGAAGCTGCAGAATAATGGATTTAAACTGGGTCTCCTAAGACTGCAGAGCAGCTGTAATACAATCAGGCACCCAGACCCTTTAATCCCCATCTATAGGAGTCATAGAATTTATGATTTACCTGCGATTTAACGGCCCAGCATCTGCCGTTGCTCCTGTGAGATGTCAGTGATTTCCATTATATACCTCTGGGATTGGAGGCTCTGGTATAATTTGCTTGTTTTTTTTAAAAAAAAAAGAAAGAAAGAAAGAAAGAAAATTCTCTTGGAGTGAAAATATTAACTTGTAAAAGATTGTTTACATTCAACTAAATCCAGCTGCAGCATAAAGTGAAGGCAACCCCATTTAAGTCAGTTGCCCTTATGCCAAGGCTGAATTTGGCCAATTACATACATGAGTTGAGTATAGTTTTAGGGTAGTTGCTTTGTTTGCTACAGAGGAAAAAGCCACCGGTAATTTCCGTGGCTCACTAATATAGTTTTGACTCTTTTTCCTGTAAGAAGGAAGCAGGAGCTACCTCAGTCCATTGTTTTGGCATCTAACAAACGTCTTGTTCCCATTAAAGTCAAGCAAGCTCTGAGGGTTTCCCAAGTAAGTCTTGAGCCAGTTGACCTTCGGGACCATTCAAGTGTATGGGGTCATATTCTGATGGGAGACAACACACCGGTAGAACTGGGGCCTAGGTGCCTGTTTTCTGAAGATCATGTGGCTGATCGTGCACGAGGGAGATCAGTGGAAGCTTTGCCTTAGACTTCAGCGAGCGCCAGGCGTGAGTGGGGAGACACACCCAGGATGGACTATGTGAAACGCTCTTTGGGTAAAATTTTCAAAAGCACCTATGTGATGTGGGCTTCTGAGTGCCTCTCGCTTTTGAAAATTGGATATATGTTCCTAGGACCTTGAAAGTGGGACTTAGAGGCATTTTTGCAGATTTTACCCCTTTCCTCTCTTTACGGCTTGTAATTGAAGTCAGAGCGGTAAAGATTTCTCCTTATTCACAGACAGTTCTGACCTGAACTGGAGTTGTAATTCTCCACCTACAGCTGAAAGGTTCTGTACCCCATTATCAGTAACCTGTACCTCAGTGCTGACTTCTTCAGAAAATGGAAACATTTATGAAGATCACCTATACTTGCTTGCTTGCGCTCTCTCTCGCTTTCTTTCTTTTCATTCTTTCATTCATTCATTCATTCACATGCACAGAGCCATCAATGCAGCTTTTCCACCATGCTGCCCTGCCACAGATTTTGGGCAGCAGATCACTATAGATTCATTGGCCACATCCCTTCAGTGGCCATCCCACCGATCTCAGGTCTCCTCCAACGCAGTGGTGCAAAGACAGTGTGCATTCCATCTCCTTTGCACCCTTTCCATGGCCCTGCTTCTGGATTTGATCCTTAAGCTCTTTAAATATTTATGGGAGAGGTGAAATAAGGCTGATGTTAGGAACCAAGAAGGACTCCTATTGCTCTGTCTAAAGGCATGTTATAGCAGAGAAGATGCCAGGGACACCCTCAGACTGGGACAGAGGAGGGGGGTGGAAGGGGTAAACAGTTCATGCTGCTGCTTTGGTGTAATGCTCTTACTGGCTCCTTTGCTGCTTCATCAGCTTATGTTTCATAAATGTAGTATGTGCTCTGCATCCGTGATTCATTTGCTGATGTCCTTAAGAGAGCCTCTTTCCATGTCAGCATTTGCCACGCACGTACAGTCAGAGTGTTCTGGCATGGAGCTTAGGAAGTCAGCGGGGTGGAAGCGCTGTTCTTTCACATTCCTCAGGAATCGCATTCATTTCTTGGGTCTTAATTTCTGAGTTTTGTCAGAGTGCTGGGTCGGGGGCAAGGAGCGGGAGGAATGCAGAAAGAAGCGGCTGGTTTGTTTGAAAGAAAAACAACTGACATTGTAAACCTGGGCTCATTCGGGTTTCAGAGTCTGGGTTATATTTCCATAGAGTTAAAGTGGTTTTATGTGAGACAACACATATACAATTATTTTTCTTCTTGGTTCCATCTATAATCAGTCCTCCTACCTTAGTTTATGACCCTCCCAGATCAAATCTGAGGTTTAGATAATGGAGAACTCAAACTACTAAAAGTTTTCAGCCGTGATTGTGCCTGGCATTTTAATGGATCCCAAACGGTGCACATACAGAATTCATTTAAATGCAGCCAAGTTTTGGGGACAGAGCAGTTCTCAGATGGGTAAAAAACCATATAGCATTTCGGGAAGGGGAAAATTTGGATGCTGGGGCAAACCCTTTCTCTCACGAAAAGTGGAGTGAGATCTGTGGTATTCATTGAGACCAGATGTGATTAGGTTTTTAAGGTCTCATCTGAAAGATTTTGTATGGGGTAAATTCCATGGAATATGAAATATGTGCCTTGGAAGGACTGAGTTGATCCTGCTGGGATTTGAATTTATTGTTTTTAGGGGTCTAGCTGTTTGAAAACTGAGAGCAGAATTTGGCCCGCTATGTTTTTGAGCCAAAGATCTTCTGTGTAAGACCCCTGCATGAGCTAGTCGAAGTTTCCGACTTCTCCATATATTCCAGTGTCTCTTCTATAATCTCCTCTTTCACCTTGCTGCTTTCATCTCTTCTCTTGACCCATCCAAAGTAGAATAGAGAGCAGAGAGGTGGAGTTTCAGCTGGTGAGACTTACACAGCAGAACCAGATTACTTGCCAATTCAGTGTACCGGCTGTAATTCTTTTCACCGTAGGATGCTTAGGACCTGGTCCTGAGAGGTGCTGAGTGCTCAAAACTCCCACTGCATTTAAAGGCAGTTTTAGGTGCGCAGCATTTCTCTGGATCAGGCCATTAGAGAGCCCATTTTCCTACCATTAAACAGGGATGGGTCTGAGGAAGCCTGGTCTGTTTACCTGTTGCGTTGGATCACCTGCTACTAGAATCAGCCACTAAGCACTTTTCCCACTGTTGCAGAGTTGGCCAGGTGCATTATGGGATGTTCTCACATTGCTCTGAAGCATCCAGCAGGAACCACAAGTCAAATGCAGGTTGCTGGCTTTGACAGACTATAAATTCACTCGAATGTGGCACATCTTACATTCTAAGAGCACGGCTTCATGAGCTTTGCAGCCACCTGTTACTGTTTATCAAGGAAGGGGAGGAGGCAGTATTTAGACGTTTCTTGCACAATAAGTTGTTGTGTTGTGTCTTTTTATTAAATTAACTGGCCCAGTGCCACCTATTCTAGATTGCAATTAACACAAATCCCACAAGTTTTGGTTGACAAATCCAGTGAGTTTTGCAATCTAAAATATAGAGAGAAACAAAAGCGTCAGCGAACACATGGTAGGTGAGACTTCTGTAATGTGGGCCACAATTTGCCTTGTCTACTGCAACGTGGATTATGCTGCTCTGTTAATTGGTGCTGTGGTCCTAGAGTAAGGTTCCAATCTTCAAAGTCCTGAGTGGTCACTGCATCTCTCAAGACTACTGGGACCTATATTTTCAGTAGGACATTGCACTTTCAGGTGAGAACAGTGGTCACTTTGTTTTTCATTAACAAATTGAACAGCCCTTTGCTGGGTACGTAAAGCCTAAGCAGATCACAGTTCTGTCTGGTTATCAAGCCTTGGGTCAAGATTTTCTAAAGTGATTAGTGGTTTGGGTTTTGTGTTCTTTGTGTTAGATGTCCAACATCAGACAGCTTAATGGGGTTTGATTTTTAAAGGGAGGATGCTTAGCACTTTCTGAAAATTGAAAATCGCCAGTCACTTTTGAAATTCTTGGCCTTAGGCCTATAATTAAATACAAAAGAGTTCGATAATAATAATATATTTCAGTGCAGAAATATAGTCTACTTAAACAGAAAGAAATACAGTAAAAGGATCAGTATTATCTTATCTATTTGATCCTCCTTCCTTCCCTCTCTCGTGGGTTTATTTTTGTTTGTTTGTTCTTGGATTTTTTTGTCTGAGAAGCTTGCTTGTTGTAAATTTTGGGAGAAGGGGGTTTTTTGGTTTTTTTAGTTGTTATGGAGGGGGCATTTTGGTAGATGAGGATGTTAATGATGGGAGTATCATCCGTGCTCTTTCCTCCAAAAGAGCGTTTTTTGGAGGAAAGGTTTTGCAGCATTTTCTAAAGATGGCCAGACCTGGAGTCTCCTGTATTCTTTGGAAGTTTGCTCCATGGCTGGAAACCTTCAGCTGAGAATGATTTGTCCTGCAGTCTCAGAGATTTCGTCAGGGGTTTTGTGATCTGCATTGTCCCAGAGATGCAGGACTGTTTTGACTGTTCATAGATCAAAATTAGACCTTTGGTGTAGCTGGGCTTATTCCTAGCCTGACGTTCTGTAATTTGAGGGGATGTAGGACAGTTACCATTGATGTAAGACTATTAAGAATTTCCAAAGGCGAAATAATTGTTGACACTATTAAACCTTAGTTTAAAAACACACATACATACACACTATTTAGTCAGAGCTATGGTTATACTGGGCTAAATTCAGACCTAATGTAAGCAGGTGCAATTCCAGTGATATCCATAGAGTTGCATTTACTTATACCTGGTCTGATTTTGGCCCATTACTCACTTCATTTTTGGTGCTGTGTTCAGACACTGAGGTCAGCACTACTCCTGTTATGGGAGAGATTCCATAGGATTGACAGCGGAGCGTTCTATTTTATATGGCCGTCACCAGCCCTCTCCTTTACTGTGGGGATAGAGAAGGGGTAACCATGACTGGAAGCTTTTTATATTAATAAAACGAATGATAAAAGTGAAGGCAACCAGCAAAGGCAGTGGACGTCTCCTAGTCAGAGTGGGTCACATTTTTATTTGTACTTCTTCCTTTGTGTTTTCATCATCCTGTCCTTAGACTTTAAAGAGAAAGGAAAAGGAATATGAACATGAGATGGAGCGGCTGGCCAGGGAGAAGATCGCTACCCAGCAGCGACTGGCAGAACTGAAAAATGAGTTAAGCCAGTGGATGGATATCTTGGAAATTGACAGAATTATTCGACAGACAGTTCAGCCAGAGGATGATCAGGCATCTACCTCGACTGCATCAGGTATCATTAGCTTCTCTGTTATTGCTGTGGCATTGCATGTGGTAGTTTGACATTGAAATGATACAAAACAACCTGAGTTTTCTCTGAGTTCCACCCCAGACCTATGAATGTGGTGCTAAGAGATGGAATCTCCTTTCAAGGTCATTAAGACTTTTGTCTAACCCCGCCCATATTTTGGTTTTGTAACAGAACTTGGAAGCTGGACAAGTTTCACATGGTTAAAAGCTCCATTTTAGCCTGGTCCAACCTAGCTGAAATATTCTTCCCAGCACCGTTTAACACTATCAGCAAAGTAGCTTTCACAGCCAGATAGCTGCAGCCACCCTACCTTTCTAAAGACCGTTGTTACATCCAACACTGTTTCCAAAGTGGGTAGCAAATAGTGTTTTCCAAATGAGGCTGGAGGATTCAAATATGGTTGTCCAGCCTGCTTTACCTGTTCAGGAGTTGCAGAATAGTATGTGTTTGCAAACCCTGGTATCCAGTTTTAAATTGTGTTAAGTGCACTACTCCTGGAGGAATCTGGAGATGGAATTCATTGGGACTTTTTTCATGCACATTAACAGGTGGGTAATCTTTAAAGGTCAAACCTTAATAATACATCCAAACCTGAAATCAAGCTTAAATCAGAGTGGCTTGGTGATGAGAATACAGAATTGGGAACCAGATGACCTGAGTTTTAACCCTTCGGGCAGGTCAGTTTGGCCCAGATATTTAAAAGTGTTCTCCATTTTTGGGTGCCCAGTGTCACAGCCTGATGTTTGATTTGCAGAGGGCAGAGCACCGGAAGCTCTTCTGGACTTCACCTGGAGCTGCGGGTGCTTGGCTGTTCTGGAGATCAAACTCAAAGTTTGTTGGGCTCGGCATTTGAAATGAGAGGGCACTTTTGAAAACAGTTGTCCTTCGCCTCTCACGTGGAGGTGATCTGTTCTTGCCCATCTTCATAAAGCCCACTGATAGCCTTGCATGAGAGGTTCTGTAACAAAGCCGTGTGATTTGCAAATGCAATTTTGCCCACTACAGTCTATGTTTTGGAAGTCCTTCTTGGAAAAACTCAGCTCCCCGCATTCAAAACCCAATTGTAATCGAATGGCAACACTTGATCCTGCTTGTTAGATCTGAGTGAATTTAAAGCAAGGGATGTATTTGCATGAAAATCTCAGGGTTTTTTCTGCCATGTAGAGAAGAAGAGTCTTTAGAAGGGGGCTCCTGGAGGAAGAAGTCACCAGAGCATTCAAACAGTTTAATGAGCCTTACCATTGTTTGAGAAGGACCCATGAAGAAAAGTAAATTGTTGTTAATGGAGGCAAGACCTTGTCAAGAGTCTGTAACAGTTTGTTTCAGTTCCTTCACACAGGAATGGAATCTTTGTGAAACTACATTCAGGTGATACACCAGCAGCCAGAAAGGGAAAACCTGAGTTTACTAGTTCTGTGCAGGTTCTTGTATTATGCCCGTCACCATGCTGTCTGAGCGCCAACAGACTCGGAATTTAGGCCGATGGAAATGAGGAGTGATGTCAACCTTCCATCGCTTGAGCTGCCATCTGCAGGGAAGGATCTCTTAAAGGGTTGGGAAGAGGGAAAGGTCTTCCCTGGTTTTCTCAAGCCGCTGCGTCTTCCAAGATATGTAATTGCCAAGCATTGCTGGCTTTAGAATGAGCGATGCAAAGTACCACGTGCAAGGTCCCAGTCTCGTTCAGGTCCCCACAGTTCTGCACTGACTCAGCAATTCACTGGCTGGACCAGTCTCCCTTTTCTGTAGCCAGAGAGTAAGGAAACGAGCAGCCGTGTTTCCCCATCATTGCTTCCTTCCTGATGTGAGAGCAGAAAGAGAGGTGCAAGCTGATGAAATGACTTGGCGGAAAAAGATTAAAACAGTCCCAGTTAGCAAGGTCTCTCTACGACAAGAAACCTCCCCAGCTTAGAATTCGGCCCAGTCCTAAAACTCTTGAGTGTGCAGCCGTGACTTCCATCTGTCCCATGCAGTTATTCTTTATAACCTTCCCCTGAGCGCCTGTGATGCTGGGACCAAATTCACCTCTTGTAAAGCGAGGACCAAGTATTGTCCCTGCCCCCATCACAGGAAGCAACTTTGACTGTCTGATTTCTTCCCCCCTGCCTGGCATCTCCGGGGCACCACTCTTAACTGAGGCATCTCACGTCCTAAGGCTGGCGTGGCACTGCTGTGAAAATCCCCATGTGGGGAATTGTGCTGGGAGTGGGAGTGGGGATGCAAAGCTTGGTCGCGCCTGTGGTCAAAGGAAGGCATGAACCTGCGTGTGCTTGTGCTACCCTCATGCGCTGGAGTAATGACTCTGTCCTGCAGTTACCATCTCTTCCTCCCTTCTGTGCCCTTACAGATGAGGCGGGATTGCCAGTCATCCCCTGCCTTCTGTTCACCACCATTTCTTCTTTTTGTTTTTTTTCCCAGAGGGTGAAGACAACATTGACGAAGACATGGAAGACGATCGGCCGGTGAACTCATTACCAAAACTAACCCAGCGCCAGCACACTGAGCTACTGAAAGCTGTCCCTCCTAATGCTGCTCCTCATCACCCAGCCGTCTTGCCTCATCACCTGTCTGTCCACCAGAAACAAACCCCACCCCATGCGCAACCTCCCCTCCAGAGCCAGGCACTAGTCCAGCCACAGGCGATCGTCCCAGCACAGACTCACCTCGTGGCGGCTTCCACTGTGCAATCGACTGTTATTGCCCACACCGCCACCACCCATGCGTCGGTCATCCAGACGGTCAACCACGTGATTCAGGGTCCTCAGACCAAGCACATTGCTCACATAGCACCTTCCACGTCCAGCCCTGTGCAACTCACCACTACTGCTCAGCCTATTGGCCACATCACTGTGCACCCGGCGACCATAAATCACATGACCCACCTCGGCCAGCAGCTACCCATTTATCCTCAGCCCGTGGCTGTCAGCCAACCGGTTGTGAGCCACATCGCTCATACTATTTCTCACCAGCAAGTGAATGGAACCACAAACCTAGGCCAGCAAGCAGTGATGGCCAAGCCTACTGTAGGAACCCAAGTTGTCCACCATCAACAGCTAGTTGGGCAAACAGTGCTAAACCCGGTAACTATGGTCACCATGCCGTCATTCCCAGTGAGCACGCTGAAGCTGGCCTAGAACAGGAAGCCCACTGGCAAAATCTTTGGCAGGCCATCTTTCCCGAAACTCCATACATTCCAACCGCGTCCGATTCCAAGGAAGAGAAGTGCAGGAACTCTGTGAAAGTGGGAAGAGTGACACACCTAAGGTTGGGACTGTCGAGTCCATCCTTAATCTTTTACTAACCCAACCTGGAAATGGTAATGAGAAACAGGGCTTCTCTGCACTTGAATTTTGCTAATCAGAGAAAACTTTAATGACAGTTGTTCATAATGATTTTTTTTCCTTTTACGTGTAATCAGTGAACTCTGAAGATGATGTTCTTAAGACTTTAATTTTCCCCTTTCATGTGTTGCTTCTTTGTAGAATAAAAATATGGCTGATCTCTTTATTGAGACATTGCGTAGAATGGGAAAAAAAATCATAGACCTCTATATTTATATGTATGTGTATCTGCCCAAAGCTACATATATATAAATAAATTTAACAGTGGAGAAGGCCTTTGGCAAGGTTGATTGTTTGCAGGATTATTAGACAACTTAAATGTTAATTTTTGGAGGAAGAGAGCAGAGTGTCCTCTTCAAAAAAGAAACTTTACAGACAGATGGTTTAGTGGACCAGGGTACAAATATTTGATGACAAATAAATACAAAACATGTTAAAGGTATGTCCCTTCAGTATATTACATTTCAGTAAACCATCTAAAATCACTGTGACTTGTTATGGCATTTAAAGGAAATTCTCTGTCCTGTTTAATAAAAGGAAAAAGAATACACAAGCGGACTTCATTTGTTGGAATTTCATAAATGACTCAATTTTTACAGCTTTGTCAGAAGAATTCTCATGTTTGTTATTTTAATGGTTTAAAAATATGTTTTGTTTTGGGTTTTGGGCTTTTTTTTTTTTTTTTTTTTTTTGCTAATGCAATAATTGATTTCACAAAACTTTCTGTGCATGGCTCTTTCTATTTCAAGATTCCTCATACCAGTTCCATTCCCTAAAACAATTTTGACAAGCAGTTATTTTGAGCTAGCAGCTTTGCAATATATTTCACTAGTTGGGTGGAATGGAACCTGGGACAAGAAGGCCAACAAAAATTATGTTGATTTGTTGTTGCTGTTTTCCTGAACTGGCCACGTTTTAGTGCAGGATAGTGAACGGATTAAAAAATGGCTTATAATGCATGTGAAATGCTCCAAAGTGCAAGGGCTTTTGAGAGCTTTAAAAAAAAAGAAATTTAGTTTTGTATAGGAGGACAGTATATTCCATTAAATCAGTATATATAATCTGACATTGTGTCTTACAAAATACAGTGAAACCTGCACTAAAAATCAACCCCCGTTTTATTGTAAGTGATTACTTTAAAGCCGACCAAAGTTTCTGGTATAATTTTGTTCCATCTTTTGACACGGCAGAACTGGATCTTATTGAAGGGTTTTTTACCAGGTCTTTTCATTCTCTTTGGTGGTTGCTTAAGAAATGTTTAATTATCTGTTATTTGAATCTTGTGTTCCTTGTCCCACTTTCCATGTTGTACTGCTGCTAATATGATCCTTTTTCCTCTTTCTTTTTGATCTGTAATCCTGGTGCAGGCAAAACTCCCACTGCGAGCTTCTGTCCTTTTCTATCATGTTAATGTCTGGAAATGGCTAGCAGTGGGAGGTAAAGATGTGATTAAGCCAACCTCCTTTGGAAATGGTACCAACCCAGATTAGGATGTAAGGAGTGTGTTGAGCAGTCAAGTGATTGGACACCTTCACCACTTAGTGTGCAAATCTATTTCTGAGTTGAGATCTTCCCTGGGAGATTGGAACCTTTTGACCATATTTGTCCAAAATTCCCATTGACTTTCACCTGTGTAAAGACTGCAGGATTTGGTTCTCTGGCATCATCACAGTCTGATAATTAACATACAGTTGTTTGTTTGAAAATCTACCCAAATTTAGACTCTGCCCCACGCTACAGTTGTCACGGTTAGAAGCAGTGGTTGCGGCTAGCGGAGATCTAACACGCCGTTTCCCTTGCCAGTGTGGGTAAGTGTGGATATTTCTCCTAGGAACTGTAACAGGGCCATATTTCTAAAACCTTGCATGAAGTGAGGAGCACAATTGTCAGGGGGGAAATAATCCCTGTTCACACTCGTCTGGGAAATGGTATTAATCTTGCCTGCGTTGCTAGCACACTGTCAGTGACAGAGCAGACAGATGTCAGAGTGAATTAGGCCGTATCCCCGAACCACCTTCGCACAAACTTATTCCTGGTCAGTGCTGGTACTGTGAACGTTGCGGTAATAACAGAATCACTACAGGGTCGTTTGCTGCTTTTTAAATGCGAGTGCTTTCTCGGTAAGGTGGTATTTCTTGTGTGAGTTGGAGCCTTTGATGGACCTCTGTGGAGCTCAGAGTTAGCCAGCAGGACAGTGACTGTCAGCAGATAACCTTGAAAACATGGAATATGTGTGGCTGGGTTGCCTGCCTGTTTAGGAATATCTGTGTGGCTTTGTCTCCTGTCGCTGTCCAGGAGTGAAGGGGGAACAAAGTTCCCACCTACCCTCTGCACAGTTCCAATCTGATGGGTCTCTAAAGGATAAGAAAAGCAAGACAGGAAGTCACAATTTTGGCTGACGAAGGCCACATTTTCCAAAAGACAAGAGGCTTTGATCCAGGTGCTAGAACTCATCTTGCACATGGTTACTGTGATTACACGTACACATTGCCAGCTAGGACAAATGTGGCTAGTGAGACGTTTGAGCAGGATTCGAGACAATGGTAGTTCAGGGCACCCAGTACCCCACAGGATTGGACCCCCAATTACTAAATTACAGTAATTGCATGTGCAACTTGGAGTGCTTTGTACACACATTTTTGCATGTGGATTTGTTGGCAAATATGGCCCTGGAGGGGTATTTGAGAGCCTTTCCTAAAGGACCTTGGTTAGCTAACAGTGCAGTAGACACACAGTTACTCCTAAAAACATGGACCCCAGCCACAGCATTTTTTCTGGTGAAAAGAACGCCCTCGTTTCATTTTACACAGGGGAGTACATTTTTTGTGGCTTCTTTCATGATTTTATTGTGTCGGGACATCATCTTCCCAGCCTTCGAATCTTTTACTCCTGCTGTCTGTAGATTAAATGGTGACACTAGGAGTGATGATGGAGAAGCATCTCCGTTTTAATTCCTGTCATTTAGTTCTACCCAACATCCATCAATGATGTTAACAAGCTCCATTACAAGAAAGGCTCCTCCTATCTGGCCAGACCTCAGCCAGTCAGTCAGTCTAGACCAACCCCATTCTCATGGCCATTTTCCATGACAATTGGAAATACCCCCCCCACCCATCAACAATTTTCTTTCTGTCCTGGGGGAGGGGAAATCCCACCCCTGACTTTTCTGTCATCACCATTCCCATTCACAAATTTCAGATTTACTCGAATGCTTCTTAGAAATCATGTTCAGTACTGTATAACAAGGGGCACTTTAGAAATCCCTCTCCTCCTTTGATATGTGTGTTTTCCCTATGGAGAAAGCTATATATAAATAAATATATATATATATATATAAATATATATATATATATATATATATATCTGAACGCTTGGGGCTTCAAAAGATCAATCTGTCCCCAAAAAAAAAACAACAAAAAAAACAAATAAATATGAAGTTTACAAGAAATCTTTTCTGTTGTTGAATAATATTAGTTACTGGTAATCCTACCACAGAGAAGGTAGTAAAAATGGGTTTCCTGGGCAAACTGCTGCTGTCATTTAGGACCTGATTCAAAGCCCATGGAAGTCAATGGAAAGGTTTTCATTAACTTCAGTGATCTTTGGATCAAATCACTTGAACTGCAGTGTTTCCTGGCACCGCAGCCTTTACACAAGCCATGGTGCATGTATAACACTACGTGTAGTGTAGGATGCACTCCAAGATAGGGTACTTGAGAACAAGCAGTAGGAGGGTCTGTTTGAAGTTAATTTCTAAAACGAATATGCTGGAGAAGGTACATTGAAATGCCATCAACTTGGAATAAAAACAAACTGGCTTTTAAAAAAAAATCAGATGACCTCAAAACAATAGATCTTGCAGCTGACACATTAAACATGGAGCATGACCCTACCTCACATAGAAGTCAATCAAGAGTAACTCCCTAGATGTCAGTAGATCTCAACCAGTATGAGATTAGAATCTGGTCCACTTTTCCATCCTTTTGCACCTTGGGTAGCAACTTCTGCTTGTGTCAAGTGGGTGTAAAGTGTTCCCCTTCTGGTCTGGGAGTGTTCTATGCACACTTTGCATTCCCATTGCACAGGCCTGAATGAGACACAAGGAGCAAAGCTTTGGAGAATCCACTGGTGCTGATGCACCGTGGTTCATGATAGCAAACAGACACACAGAGTCTCCTGTTCTTAAAGGCATTGCTCTTGTCCCAGCTGCTGTTTGATAGGCCCTGCTTTCTCCCTTTCATCATCCACATATTGGGGAGGGGGAACAGATCAAAACAGCATCTGTAGTTTTAAAATAAGAATAATCACTTTTAACTGATGTCAAATTTTAAAAAAGCCAAGGATGGTGACTGGAATTGGCTGTCACTTAGACCCAGAAGTTCCCATTCCTTTCCAAAGGACTTCTGCTCCTGAGTCATGTAGGTACTTGTGAAAATAGCACCCAGGACACACAGCCAATGTAATCTGTGCTGGGGAATTGTGTCGGCTACAAACTCATTTCCTCAGATTGGAGTGAGGGGTTCAGTTCTGCCACCTTTACTTAAGTTGAATGGCACTTTCTCAGGCCCGGAGCATCACAGAAATGGAGGGCTTTGTTAGTGTAAGCCCTAATCAGCGTGAGAAAGGGTGGCAGAATCCATCTCTGGTAGAAGAGCTTTCCTCATCAGTTCATGAAGTCAGACATGCACTGAGGTACTAAATTCAGATGGCGCTTGGTAATTTACAGCCAGATCTTGACTCATGCCTTTTTCAGATAAAACTCCTTGATCTCAGTAAAGACTGAGAAAAGACGTCAAGCTTTAGGACCTGCTCACACAGTCACATACGACCAGCTGTAGTATTTAATACCACTGAGGTTCCTGATAGAACCCCTATGCCTCGTAGCACAGCACCCTGGGGCTCCGCTTCTACAACAGATGGGGCGCAGCCTGACTGCATGTTGTCAATTGCACAGTCGGTGTCAGGAAGCTTCTGACGAGTAGGATGAGTGCAACTTTTACATCAAAGTTTCCAAAGTAAAAAAAATAAACAAACAACCTTGCAACCTGCACTGCTGTATGAAACAAAAATAACTCGTTTTATATGAGGCTAAATCAGACCATCTGCTTTAACTTTCCTTTTTAAACAAGGCCTTCTTTCCTCTCGTGTTTAATATGTAAGCAGAAAGAGCAAGAGAAGGAATCTTAATTACTAACAGTCTGTAGGGCAGGTGTGTGGGGGGGTGTTTTTGAGCCTGGCTATTGAACGTATTCGGTAGATTTGAAAGCTAGTTTTGACCAAAAAGGTTCTTGTACATTTTACTATAATATAAACAAAGATAATCATTACTTATAAAGGCTTTTATGAAGGCCACCCATATAGAAGGACTCAAGTACAGCATTTGTGCTCTCCATTCCTGGATAACAGGCCCCTAATGTGATTAAAATGGGGCTTTGGTTTTGGGGGTGGGAAATCATCTGTTTAATCAGATCCCCTCTCTTTTCTGTGTCTGGCATTCAGTGTGCAATTAAACCCTCTCTTTGCTTAATCATTGGCGATTTCATTGCTCTATAAAAGATGTGGTGCAACATCCAAAGCAATAAACCCACAGCAGGGGACGGTGCTGGTGCATTGGGGAGGGGGCTTACTGAACTCCTCTTCCCATCGAGTACATTGAATTGCTTGTTACTGTCACAGGTGAGCTATTCCTTAAATCCTTCCTGTTGTGCTCATGTCAGAATACAGCAATGGTTCAGTGTCCAGTTTGGACCCAGTTTTGCATTCCTAGCGCCTCTGGATGTTGAGAGTTAGAAGTGCTCAAGGAGTGCAAGACGGAGGCCCTTCAACAGTACTAAGGGACACATGCAGAGTGATGAAAACTGGGGCATAAAGACTGGCAATATAGCCACATCATTGTGTGTGTGTGTCTACATACATATGTGGGGGGGGTGCCTATATAACGTGTGCAAGTGTGTGCATATAAAATGATGGGGCCGACCCAAAACCTCAGACCTAAATACCCTCAAACTTTGGGGAAAATCTGATCTAGACCCAAAGCTTTGTGTGCAGGCCTCATTGCGTGTGCACGTGTGTGTGTGTGTTGCAAAGTTGTAATTAAGTGCAAGCTAACCAATGAAAAGTAGCTTTGGCACTAAATTCTCTGTGGTAATACTTTAGTGTATGATAGTGGAAAACGCTAACTAAAACCACATACTGCTGTTCAGAGCTGCAGACCGCCAGGTTATATTAGTCCATCCATGACATCCAAGTGTTTGAAGAGCCTTAAATCTTCCTTGAAGGGAAATGTAAATTAGGAAGAAAACAGCTGGGGGGGGCAGTTTTTGGTGGCTGTTTGTTTGTTTGTTTACCAGTGTCCTGTTGGGTGGGAAGGGGAAAACCAGTAGCAAATTATTTGAGTTGTTCAAGGTTTGATCCTGCATTATTCAAGTCAATGAGAGTTTTGCCATTGTCTCCAATAGAAGCAGGATCAAGTTTACAGAGCACAGAGCAAAAGGGGGTTAATTCTTAAGATTCTTTTTCCCTAACCCCAGCACAGAATCTGATAGATACGATGTTCCATTTGTGCAGCTGTTTCTACTGCTTGTGTACCATTTATCTGGGTGGATCGGTAGGAAACTTAATAACCAGTTACGATTTAGTTTATTGTGTCAGAAAAAATAACAGGTCCAAAGATCAGATGGGGCAGTTGGATTCTATTTGTCTTTCTGTTGTGTTTTGGGTTTTTTTCTTTCTTTGTATAAAAAGTGGCCTTTCGTAACAAAAATAAAAACCAATAAAATAAAATGCCTTTGAGTGGATTAGGTGGAGGTGAGACTACATTGCTGCTTTTGTCGATGTTGGTGTGATTGTCCGTATGCACGCCTGTTTATAAACGTAGAGAAGTTCAAGCAAAGATTTTATCGTGTCTCTGATTTTTGTATGTAGCCTGTGTCTCTTTTGGACTGATCTGCATCCTGAGTGAATTTTTTGCATTTAAAAAAAAATGTGTGACAATTGTTTCGGGTGGGAAGGGGTGGGAAAGGGGGATTTGAAGAAAATCACCGTGAGTGTATGGGGATTTGGACGGGTGGGGGTAGGGGAGCCAGGGAAAAGACTTAATTTGCCTCGTGTGAAAAAGCTGCATTTGATGTTCGTTTGTTTTTCCCCCTCTTGCTTTCCGTGATGTATATTGAAAAAGGGATTGAATAAAGGTAAACCTTTCTTAGCTGGGTTCTAAAGGGACACAATCCTGGGCAGTGCAGAGGATCTCTTCCAAAGCCTAATGAAGTCAATGGAAGTCTTTCCATCAACTTCAGTGGTCTTTGGATCAGACCCAGAAGGCCCCAATTCCGCACTTCTTCTATTCAGTAAAAACACTTAAGTGCGTGCTTAGGTCCCATTGACGTTAGTGGGAGTTAAGCATGTGCTTCGGTGCTTTACTGAATAGGGATGGATTTAAATCCATATTGCAATACTTTGCTTAACTGGGACCTAAATGCCTTGACTTTCCTGAAGTCAGTGGGAGAGGCGGTGCGTAGAAGCTGCTCAACACCTTTCAGGACCAGGCTCTTAAGACTTTTAAACTCTTTCTTCTAAAGTAGCTAGTTGCCCATCTTAATTTTTTGTTTAAATTTTAGTGGACAGTGGAATTAAAGAAGGAAAACCCCCAATGTTTTTGACCTACTTTCAACCTCTCATTGTTTGTACAGATTAAAATTGATTCCAAGACTTTTTATTTATAGATTTCTTTGTTAGTTAAAATATCATCTGTCAGGAATAGACATTCGGCGTTAAGGACAAGGCCGGCTTTTCTAAATGAATAAGAAGGGGTTCTAAAAATAATACATGGCTTTGTTTCTCTGCCTCTTTTATAGTATTTAAATAAATAAATAAATCCAAAACTTGAACAGCCAACAAGAGACCAGCATAAATGCAGAATCATTTGCCAGGATCAGAAAAGTGTAATATTGATCAGTGTTTCAGCTGGATGTTATTTTTCTCATTCAAGCACTGGGAAAATGCTGATTTTTAACTCTAATTTAGGATTTCTGTACCAGTTTGCAAAAAAATTATCTTAGGTCTAATGTTCCAGAGGGGGAGCTGTGTTAGTCTGTATACAGCACAAACAAGAGTCCTGTAGCACTTTAAAGACTAATAAATTTCTGTGAGCATAAGCTTTTGTGGGCTGCAACCCACTTCTTAGATCTGATTCTCACTTACCTTAAGGACTTAGTCACACTGTTAGGGCAGTGACAGGGATCCTTAAAGTAACTGTTTAGGCCTAGTTTAAAACCCCTTTATGCTGCTGGAGGGGTGTTAAGGGATGTTAGTATAAATCAGAATAAGTTCCACTAATTTGACCCCTTTCCTGGTGCTAATTACATTCTGAAATAGCATTTTTGGACCCTGCAGAACGTCGCAACATCTTTCAGCATGGCAGGCTGCATTGCACAGGAAACCTACCCATGCTTTTGCTTCCAGGTAAGCATGCTGACACGTGTCCACCTCCTGCGTACCTGTTGTCATTCTGTGCTTTGGTACTTTTCTGGATTTTTAGGGGGTTTCCTCCTCACATCCTGCTTTTCTTGTTCTGAAGGGCTCTAAACAATCAGTTTTCTCTATAAAGCTGCATAACACAGCCGAGTCCTCAAACCAAAAAAAGAAAGTACGACGGGCTGGAGCCTGAAAGGTGCTGAGTGCACTTGTCGATGGGACAGCTCACGTGAGTAAATGTTTCAGGACCTGGCCCATACGTGCTCAGAAGAACTGATATGGACAGCGCACGGACACGATTACTACAGTCCTGCCCCAACAAAGCACGGATGCATTAGCTTAAACTTGAAGCATGGGATTGTTTCCATTGACTTCTATGGGACTATTCCCAGGCTTAAAGTTAAGCATGTGCTGAAGTGTTTTGCTAGATCAGGGCCTATGGTGGGAGTGGAAAATCAAACCATCCCATACCCATGCTTAAGTCCTCTAAAGAAATCGTCTTTCTATGTAGACCTAGATACAAATATCTATGTCTAGGTATCTTCAGCACCTCTGTGGCTAAAAGTATTTACCTTTATCAGCTCTGAGATCTTTTCGTTAGGAATCCTATTAAACATTGGTTATAAATGCAAAGTTACTTCTGATGCTTGCCAGTGATTCAGCGCAGGCAACTCTATTGTCCTATTAAACATCACAGGAAAGCCAAGCAATCTGAAACTGATCACACTGGGCAAATGCAGTCTTTGTTTACAGTGCGGACTTGTCACTGTGTTATCAATTTATTGAAATATTAAATATTGAAAAACCTAGACTGTAAAGATTTTTATGTGTTTGGATACATCTGCTATGTGAAAACAAAAAAAAAACACAACTAATTTTGTACATATTGTATTTTTACTATTCAGCTGTATTATATTGGCTCTTCATGCTCCAGAATTAAGGTATCAAACATGAATAATATCCATGTAATAAGCACTTGCCTGAAATAAAATATAAAACTGAAATAAACATGCACTGAAACCTGAAACAGGATTTTGCATCTTCATCTTTATGCTTTGTGTACACATGTTCCAATTTATTTATAATTTTCCAACAATAAGGACGACGTTTGATCTCCACTCTGGTAAATATGTCTTAGCTGGATTCCTGCTTCGGACGGAACTAACCACTCTAGCTGCTAGTATGTATGAGTTTGCAAGGCCAGGTCTTTGCTATTCCCCTATGTATGGAGAGTTGATCTAGAAACCATTCTCCCTAGTCTCCAGAATATGGTACCTGCATCAAAACTGGAAAGAGACAAAAAGACTTCACCTTAAAAATCATAAGCATTATTCAATCCTCAGAGAAGGCCAAATTTCATTGCGGATAGCAAATGTGGGACATTCTGGCTCCAATGAAATCAGTGGAAACTTTGCTATTGACTTCAATATCCAGCTTGTAAATAAGTATTTCTTCTGGGAAGCTTTGATGGCTCAGGCAGGGATCTATCTTTTACCTGTTGGCTTCAGGTGAAAAGTTGCCACTGATCCAGCGCACTTTGTTTTTTGGCAGTAGTTTGCATCACCAATGCCGCCTTGTTGTAATCACCCATTTTGATTCAGACACGGACTGTGGCTCGATCACTGAAACACCTCTGCCTGGGAAGAGCTGCGGTGGGAGATCAAGGGGAATGCCATAAATTAATCTAATGCACAGGATTCTACCTTCTGGCTGAATGCACTGTGCTTAATCTGTGGAAGACTTTGAGTTCTCGTGGGCCAGAGGCCCAGATCTTCAAAGATATTTAGACGCCCAAGCCCCACTGAAATCAATGGAAGGTAGGCACCGAAATATCTTTGTGGGTGAGGCCAGACTCTGTACGGGTTTTGCCAGAGATTTCAAAGTAACTAAGATGTGACCTTCAGATTTTAAGGCCCATCCTACTGAAACCATACTAATTGTCACAATTAGGGACCACTGTTATCAAGTTTCTAGAACAGTTTTTTTCTAATTAGTATAAAAAGACTATTTTTTGCCTTATAGCTGTGTTGTTAAACTCTACCGTAGGCTAGTCCCCTCCCAGGTAATTTAGAGCAGGGTGTTATGATTAAAAGCAACAAAAAAATGTGCCCACGTGAGGTGAAGAACCCAGGCTAGGACCCTGGAGCAGAATGTGCATGTTTCCAACGTGGTTCCTGCTAGAATACTAAGGGCCTGCCCTAGTGGGGTTCTGAGCAGCGACAGTAAGGTGCCTATAGGGGCAAATCTTCCGCGGTCATTGGGCCATTGAAGTCCAGGATCTGCCCCATAGACTCCAGTGAGATGGGAAAGGGGCCAAAGCACGGTCAGGATTAAGCCAAAAACTTATGTCCGCTCCCGTGCATCCGAAAGCAACTAAAAAAGGAGTAACTGATTCATTGTAGTCAATGTATATTCTGTCACTGCTGCTCTCCTGTCACACCAATGTGATCAAATAAAGGGGAGGGAAGGAAATTAGAGTCATGGCTCTTTCAAGGCTTGCCCCAACCTGTTGTGTGCTGTTGCTCTGTGCTGCCATGTTTTACCCCAGAGCTGGCTGCCTTTCATCAGAGGGTGAAGTGGCCCCTCTTTGAGTTTGCAGTGTCCTCTGGGAGAACAGCTGCTATTTAAATGCAAGACATTGTTATTTATTGGTACAAGCTTGCCCTGCTGATGAGATCAATTCATTTTACCCGTAAGCACTTTACTACTCTCTAAAAAAAAATTCACAGCCATAGCAATAGCTTTTTATTCTATCCAAGTTGATACAGTGCATCTTCATAATAATCTGTCCTTGCGTTTTATTTCTGACTCAGTTGCTTAGCAGGAGAGAGTCGAATCTCAGAGCTGTGTGCCCAGGAAGTAATGTGGTCCTCAAAGGAGCTAAGGAGAAGTATCTGAGGAAGCAGACATACCCCTCAATCTGCTCCCTAATTAGGGCTGCAGATAAGGAATATCTAGGTACGAGGAATCTCAGTGCCCTCTGCTGGCCAGCGGAAGCATCAGCGTGGCACACCTGACAACGAGACAAGGTGAGGGATCTCTTTTATTGAATGAACTTCTGTTGCCATGAGATGCTTTTTGAGCTTATACAGACCAGAAGAAGAGCTCTGCGTAGCTCAAAAGCCTGCCTCTCTTACCGGCCCAATAAAAGATACTGCCTTACCCACCTTGTAGCTCTAATAGCCTGGGATGGACACACTACAGGCAAAAAGTGACGGTTGTCCATACAAACAAAGGAGCAGATCCCACAGGCACTTCCTAAGGCGTGCAGAGCTTACTACTGTTCGAAAATGTTTGCTGCTCAGGCCATAAAACAGCAGTTCCCAACCTTTTGGCTTAAGAGACACAGATAAATTTATAACCCTGAAGGGCCACCAGTCTCCGCCAGCAGCCCACCCTCCCGCAGCCGGATAGAAGGAATTCAGCGAGGAGGCTGCCTCCTTGCTGATCTCCAGTCCCCCTGGCTTCAGCAGGGAAATCCCACCTGTCTTGTAGCCCCGTGCGCTCCACCTGGGTCCCTGGGCAGTAGATCCCTTCTGCCACCACTGCGGGGGGGACAGAAGATCAGTGCTCCCCCCATCTCTGGCTCCAGCAGGGACCCCAGCACCTATGGACCCAGGCGGAGCACTTTGCCACACTCCCTGCTTCAGCCAGGGGCAGGGGAGTGCTGATCTCCCGTCCCTTTGGCTGTAGCAAGGAGCTGCACCAGTCTTACAGTCCCTTAGCAACGCGCTCGGCCTGGGACCTTAGGCAGCAGCTCCCTTCCGCAGCCAGCGGGAAGGGAGCGACGGGCCCCTTTGAAAGCCCTTGTGGCCCAGCGTGGCCTGCGGGCCTCAGGATGAGAAGCACTGCCATCAAACATTAGTGAAGTGGGAATGTGGGCTGGCCAAACGCCCTTGGTGCGGCACAGGTTGGAGAGCTCTCCTCATCCGAGGACGGTTCTAGAGTCAGACGGCTGAAGCTTTGTGTCTGTTCTCTTTCAGCACGTCGCCAGGGGACTCAGGGTTGCCAACCCTGCGTTTTAGTTGTACTGACGTGAGTGTGAGAGAGAGATTAAGGCCAGCGGATTCATTGCACCTACTGCACTCCAATGACGACGACTTCAGCTCCCTGCTGACCTGGGCCACACGTCAGCAAGCTGCCGGAAGAAACAAGGCTCTGCCCTGTAGCGGTACGGGCCGTATCTCTGACTTCGGGAGCTGCTGTTACGTCGGGGTAAGCCCTGGTGAATGCTGCTTTATAGGCACCTTCAACATTTTCTGTTCTTCCCTTGCTCCCTGAGCAGAAAGCTCCGATACCTGCTTTTGGGACCCCTGGTGGGATCAGTGCAGCGTCCCGTGGGCCCCTGCGGGTGTGTGCAGCTAGGGCAGGGCGCAGCGGCATAGGTGTTGCTCTGTCTTGTGGCCGCTGCAGCCCAAAGGGAAGGTGTTAAACTAAACACTGAAAGGGTGTCAGGCAGGCCAGCCACTTGATGCAGATGGATTGGAGCCAGCTGTGCTCCCTGTAAGGAGTGATATGATAACACCTGTGTCAGTTACAATGGCCAGCTGCTGCCTGGCTAGCTTGTGAGGAAGAAAGAGAAACTGGGGGGTGGATTCCCCACTCGTGCTGTGTCCTGGCTGACTCCAGGCACCCCAGACCTGCTAACTGCAGCTTTAGCACTAAGCTGCTTCTACATATTTTACAGTTAACAAACTTCAGTGCTGCCTCCAGCCTGGGCCCCTCTCCACTGGCTTCTGAGGAGAAATGACTTCTCAGCTCTCACTTTCTGCGTTGATTTTTGGAGCCCCTTGTTCCCCAAGACCTGTTTGAGCGGCCTGCTCATCAAAGGCTCGTTGGTATCGTGGCCGAGGGACAGCAGACCGAGAGGAGAATGACTGTGAGTTCAACGCTTTATTTGATTTTCTTTCAAAGGTGCACTGGGCTCTCAGCTGTTAGGCCATTTGTTTTGTTGCTCTGCTTTAAAGCCAGTGTTTTGTGTGTGCTTGTCCTATCGCAATATCCCAGGCTGTATTTATGCTTCTGTTCACTTCCCCAGGAGATCTGGATCCAGTCTCTTGTTTTCCTCAGTTGCTGTAATTTGTCCTTTCTTAAATATTAGTGTAATGTAGCTTCCTCTGCTAACCAGTCCCACTTTACTCTGTGGATCATTGACGCTGATCAGCATTAAATGTCTGAACCCCTGTACCTTACAGAGGTGGTAGGTTACTGGTTACAACTCTTCCATCAGACAACAGCTCTGCGGGGGGGGGGGTTGTAAAATACATACATAGAATCTGATTTTATACCTGCGGGCACTATGTTCATTGTACTGCCTCGCTAGCAAAGGCTCTCGCTTTTGGTACGTTAAGCTTTCTCTGGTGGTTTGCCATTATTTCTACAGTGCCATAGCGGTGCATGGCATTTCACACAGAGTTGCAGGCCTCAGCCGTCAGAAGCTGAGGCCTGCAATTCTCTACCCCTAATGGCATCGAGGGCTCTGCATCAGGGTCGGTGCATGCAGTGCAGGATTGGGTCCTATATTAAAGCATATGCAGCAGTGGATGGTTGTGACAGAAGCGTGCAACATGGCACATAGAAAGATAGGGACTGGGACGCCCCAGAGATTGGGAGATACGTTTGTTCCATCCACAGCCTTGTTGGCAGGCACACATGGAGGGACGCAATGTGGTCTAGTGGTTAGAGCACTGCACAGGGACTCGGGAGAACTGGTCCTATTCCCAGGTGTACCACTGATCTGCTGGATAACCATGGGCAAGTCTATGTGCCTCAGTTTCCTCATCAATAAAATGTGAATACTGACCTCCTTTGAGATCGATGGGTTAAAAGTGCTATATAAAAGCTAGCTAATAGTTTATTGTCATATAACAGAACATTGTGTCCATGTCAAAGATGATCCCCACGGTTTGGTAATTGGAGGGTCTGTGTGGTGCCCCGTGAGAGTCAATAGATTCTGCTCAGGTCAACGGGGTGATGGCTGTGGAAGACCACATGGCATTGCTGATGGAGCATTGCCTGATGTAACAGACTCCTTTGAAGCCAGGCTTACAGACTTGAGCATCAGAGGAGATAGAACTGTCATGGGTTCAGTAAATTCCTGGCCTTTTTCCGAGCCCCACGTCCTCTGGAAGCAGAGGCCTGTTTAAAATGAGGGGGCAACTGATTCTTTAGAATTCCTCATTCCTGTGGCTCACGTGCCAGCTGGGCAGAGGCATGGATGTCCAATGCAGCATGGCAAATGGGGGTCTCATTTGCAGTCTTCTGTACAGGGGAGGGCGGAAGAGTTTTCCGTGGGGGATGATCTCACAGGGCGCTGTTAAGGGGGAAGTACAAGGAACTCCCTGGTTAAGCCTCTCATTGTCATTTTTGTTGTTGTTGTTGCTTCAGGAGTTGGTTCAACATGCTTCTCCAGAAGGGATTATCTTTAATAACACTGGGGCCGTTCTCCCGAGCCCTGCAGAGTAAATGCTTTTTTGGCTTTATGTGGGATGTTATTTAACATCTATCTGTCTTGGGTGCGTCTCTCCCCAAGCACCTGGGTGCGGAAGGTATATGGCCCTACATGGGAGCACGTTGTAGGGATGCGCAAGGGGCTCAGAAGTCTAGGTTCAATCACGTGCTCCTCCTTTGACTTGTGTGTACCTTTGGGCCAGTCTCCTCTATGCTCTGTGCCTCAGTTTACCTGCCGGTGGGTGACCACGCTTGCCCACCTCCTCGGGGAGGAGGTGCGTGTGTGCAGTGCTTTGAGATCCTTGGATGCAAGGCAGTATGGGGGGTGACATTCCATCGGCTCCTAGCAGTGTTTACTTGGCTCCGAGGATGAGGTCGTGATGTGCTCTGAGCCACGCTAGGGGTTTCCCTCTGGGAGTAAAGCGTCTCATGCCCTTGCACACAGTACGTAGCAGAGAGTGAAAAATGTCCATGTTAAATGTCCTCACAATACCCTCAGTAGAAACAAACTTTTGCTAGCACGTCTCATAGTGTCTGGGGGCCTTGGGAAAGCTGTGTTAGAAGGGTCATGAAGCGCAATTCAGTCTTAATTTTTTCCCCACGGCTTTTGGCATTGTGCCGTGACCTGGGTTTAATTCTCTCGGGGTAATGATCTGGGTGAAATGCTCTAGCAATTGACTTCCTATTCCTGTGTTTGGTGACTGGGATTTTTCTCCCTCTCTCAATTTGCCAGTAAGCGAGACCACAGAATAACATTCAGAACCTCTGATCTAGGCATGCCCAGATAAGTTGCTGATTCTGTGGATTTCCTGGGGTCTAGAGGAAATAAAATACCTCCAGTGAGACATCAGAGTCTGCAAGCATATTGGCTTGACTGTTTGGTGACCTGAGTTTGATGGGTCTCACTCCAATTGCTGGAGGAGGGGCGGTTGGCATCGCAGAATTCGCCATCAGACCTGGCCCTGTTTGTGAGTAGCCTGGCTCTGGGATGCCGAGGGCTGAATGGGCTCTGGAAACTTTACTGCCCTTTAGGGTCAGGCGTACTCCTTACTGTGTATTTGTCAAGCTGTACAGCATAGCTATGGACCAGCTTGACTCTCATTCCAGGGCGGACCTGGCACAATAGTAGGAGCTGTTCCTTTAAGGGCAACCATTGGCAGTAGCTAAGCAGGCCCTGTCTTAAAAGAGGGGGGAAACCTGCTTCCTAGGTGGCCACCCATGGTTCTGCCTTATGTCTGCTTCCTAGGGTGACCAGATGTCCTGATTTTATAGGAACAGTCCTGATATTTGGGGCTTTCTTTTATATAGGCGCCTATTATCCCCCCACACTCTGTCCCGATTTTTCACACTTGTTCTCTGGTCATCTTACTGCTCTCTTCCTTGAAACAATGTAGGGCAGCGGTGAGACAAGGGAGATGAGGGAGAAAAAACTCTCCGTCTGACTGGTCGTGCGCTCTCTCTCTGTATATTTATTTACTTGGTGCTGACTTGGATTTTTCCCAAAAGGCGTAGTTCCCTAGTTTGCTCAGATTTTCACCCCATCATGGCTCTGTTTTATCCGAATAATTGTTGATAATCCAGTAATGGGGATGAGCAGGTGCCACTTGCACGCCCTGAAGGGAAAAAGGCATGTCCGTGTGTGATGAGGACGCATTAAATAACTTGGACCCATTTTAAATCCAGGGACAGCCGAGGCCAGGTTTTCCTTCAGCCACATGCGGCATCAAAAGAGACCGTCCCACCAAGTGACCCACCTTCTTGGGGCTCGTTTCAGGGGGTCCCTTTGCACAAGGTTAGGTCCTCTATCGTGCAGTGCCTCTGGGACCGTGCGTGAATCCCCTAATTGCTTTGTGCGTCAGTTGCCCAGCTGTCACATGGGGATAACGCTTGTGTAGTTAGATTGCAACTCTTTGTGCCAGGGAACGACTCTTAGGGTGGGTCTGCACTCCGTGCATCTTTAAATTGCGTGTCGGGTACATGCCCGCCTAGCCCCCGTGCTGCGGGAGTAGCTGGCAGGGTAGGGGGCGAGGTACGGCTTAGACAGGTAAAGACACGCCCGAAGGGGGTGGGTTTGTATGCGAATACATCCCATACACGCTCTCTTTTTGCCCAAGCCATGCCTCCCTGGCTACCCTGCTGGTTTAAGCATCTAGTGACCTCTCCCCTGCCAGAGTCTTTCCTCACCCTGGTGAAAGGCTTCTGTGGCAGGGAGCTGTTGTCACCTTTCCTCTGCCTCTCCACGGCCAGGTTTTTTCTCCGATACGTGTAGCTTTGCCCTGCAGCACGGATGCAACCTGCTTTTTCACTGCAGTGGGTAGCTGCATGTATTCTACCCTCGGCTGTCAGTGGCGTGCCGGGAGAGGTAGCCTTGCTATGAGTTTATACAACGGGGCCCTGATCTTGGTTGAGACTTCTAGCTGCATTTCAGTCTGCTTGCTGTGAACGGTCCTGGGATGGGAAGAGTGGCCTCATGGTTACTTTCATTCTGCCAGGCCACGCCTTCTCTGCAAAATGTCATTGTGAGGAGTCGAGTTGGCTCACGTGGTACAGGCTGCAATTTATTTTTGTCTACCCGGGACCAGCATCATCAATCCTCAGCATTCAAAAATCACCAGTCAGGTCACCTAAAAAAATCACAAGATTGGCTTAATAAGCATGAGGGTTAAAAATGGAGGCCTCCTGGGTTTTTTTTCTTTCCCTTCACTGTTGGAACTGTTAGGGCTAATGTTTTCAAGCTTTTCTCCACAACCAGGAAGAGTAAAACCTACTTTCTTGCTTTTTTAAGTGACCGCTGAGATTGTCAAGTTTTTCCTTGACTCCAGGAGCTGGGCCTTGAAGGAAAATGGCAGAAACTGAGATTTGTTGGAGCTGGCAATTCTGCCAGCCACCAGTCCCAGTCAACATTGTGTTAATTTGATTCTGGAGTTTGTGTTGAACATGATTAGATTTTTTCGTAGTGAAGACAAGTCCGCAGGAAAGCAAATAACGTATTGATCATGGTATCTTTGTTGCAAAGTTCAGCCCTACATGGTTTGCCCCAGAGGATGTGCTTTTCAGATGCTGCCTAATTTGCAACCCTGTGTCCGTATCTCTTTTTTTGCAGTGTGATCTTGCACTGACAGTGAACTGTGCCCACAATTTCCTGTGCTGAATGACTTGTCAAAAGCACTGACAACTGAAAGTGCAAAATCATGGGTGTAATTCATTGCAGGAGCGTTCCTCTCCCATCCCTGCGTGCAAAAAGCCAACATGCTTTGAATCCGACACATACAGGAGAGAGTGAACTCTGCCTGCTTTCCCTGTGCTCCTGTAGCCTTTCGAGAAGTTCCTGCTTTATGTGAATGTTCAAAGTAAAAAAATAAAAAGCCCGGTGGCGTTTGCAGTTGTTCGCTCGTCATTGCCTCTTCGTCTGACCTGTGTGAATTTCAGCTGAGGGGTTTCTTCATCCAAAGCAGTCTAAGTGATTTACGTATCCAAATCCCACTGAATAAATCCCTTAGGCACCTTTTGAAAAATCCAAGTCTGCCTGTTTATCTGGGAACCAGCTGGGGATAATTCTTCACCTAGGCAGGGCTAAAAATGCTTCCCTTGTAAGAGCAGCAGAAAGGGAGGCAGGCGCGTCTGCGTTCGTTGGAGGCCCTTCAGTATTTATGGTTTGTTCCCAAGAGCTGAAGACACCTCTTTGAGGAAGAGAAATGCATGCCTGGCTCAGGATGCTCGGGACCCCATCTGCCTGAACTTGGGGG
Organism: Mesoclemmys tuberculata; assembly: GCA_007922155.1. Classification (NCBI taxonomy): domain Eukaryota; kingdom Metazoa; phylum Chordata; order Testudines; family Chelidae; genus Mesoclemmys; species Mesoclemmys tuberculata. The sequence continues at coordinate 12,422,697 of ML675623.1, forward strand.
TTGGGGACAGCATTGCTAAGGTGTATGTGTTGGAGGGAGGGGGTTTCAGCATTATTCGGCACTCTGGAGACCAGCCCAGAGGAGACCGGGGTCTTCAGACCCAAGCAGTAGGGGGCAGTTTCCCAGTAGAAGGGATGGAGCTTGGAATGGGATAAGGAATGTCTCCAGAGGGTCCCTGGCTCAGGGCCCAGATGTATTTTGATATAACAAGTGGCCTGATCCTTGGGTTGGTGGGTGGCGGGTCTGTTTTTCAAGCCCTGGTTCAAGGAAATTTTTACATCAAAGACAAAATTATGAACAGCCGGGCCCTGATTTCTCCTATTTCCATTTCCCTATGAAAGGAAAATCTGCTCTCGAGGCGCCATGAGGTTGGCCTTGCAGGATGAACATGGCAACCTGCCGCCCTACAGGAGGGATTCATGGCATGGAGACTCCTGGGAGCCGTAAGGGTTCATAGGGAAAGCAGTGCCTGGACTCCCAGATCCTTAGGTGTCCACATAGGTCACATCTGGACTCCAGGCTAGTGCTCTGCTTCCCTTCTGCCCCCATCCACATCTCACCCTAGCTGCACAAGTTCCTCAGTTAGAGGGTGGCTTTTCCCCCATCTGCTTGTGTAAACCGAGCCGAGTATCGGAGGGGTTTGCGCTGGGATTCTTAAAAGAGCTGAAGGGAATCAGGCATCTCTGGGATTTTTCAAAGAGCACCGAACTCCAATGGACTCTTAGAAAAATCCCACCCTTTGATTTTAGGGATTTTTTAAAAGGGATGATTCCTCTCCATCAGATCATTGTAAAGTCACATGGCAGCTCGCATACTAGCTGATGTATGTATAGTGGGGGGTAGCAATACTTAGTAGCTCAAAAGGCAGCCAGCTGGCGAATGGGGTCTTCAGACCTAAGTACAGGGGAGCAAATATTACCAGTAGAAAGAGGCTACTTACAGAACTTAAATTCTCAGCCAGGATGGGAGAAGAGTGTCTTGTATTTGCTCTCTTACCCCAGCATGCAAAACTGAAACAGACGGCATCAGAAAAGCACCAGCGTGTGACTGGGAACAGAGAAAGTTAAGCCAAACGTTCGTTTGAATAGTGAAAAACCCATCTTGAAACTCTCTTCCCTGTTGTAACTTAATTCAGTCTAAATTGGCTTCCCAAGCACTGTTCCTGATGTATTCCGGCGTCCGCTTACCCATTTGAATTTCATTCTCTAGCTAGGCACTGGATGAGTTGGGGGAATTTGGATCTGATCCCGCTTAGTCCAGAGTAATCCTACGAAGTTTTAGAAAGAGTTGCTCTCGATTTCTACACCAGTGTGAGAGCAGAATCAGGCCCTCCCCTGACTTGAGAATTTGGATCACGTGAGTTGAGCTTGCCAATCAGAGGAAGGTTTTTTGGGCTGAAAACAAGTAGCCATGTGATTGACATCAGGGTGTTCCCTGCTAAGAACTGTACGGAGTTTGTTTGGAGAAGGAGGACATTGGCTGGCTGCCGACTTTTCTCTTTTGTTCTTGCTATAAAGGCAGCCTGGAATTTTAACTAAATCCAAAGAGTGTGTGTGTGTGTGTCCTTTTAATTCTGCTAGCCTGGGGGGGTATTCGCTACGGGGCTCGTATCTAGCTGGGGTCTATTCAAGCTTGAGGCCCAGGCGCAAACAGCCCTGGGTTTGAATGGTGTGTGGGTTGGGTCCATCTCCAGTGTGTGTGTGTAACTATACAGAGTATGAACTGCCACTACAGACATCCGACTGTGTAGGCAGCAGGGGGTTGGCAGGTGAGATCCTGGAGTCTAATGTTTCAGGTGCTACTGTAATGCCTACTCCTATATCGCCAACGTAGATGGGTCATTTATCTGTTAGAAAACAAGCTGAAGGTTAACCTTGCGTTCTTCACCCCATCTCACCTGTGTGCGGATAAGTAAAAAGTGCATGTGCATCCACGCGTGAGCGCGCACAAAATACCCCGGGATTATAAAGGTCAATCAGAAACTAAAAACTTAGACTACTGTTCACACGGCATAACAATGGAAACAAGCTTACGTAGAAGTGCGTTTGCAGTACAGCTAACCTGACCCTTTCCCCTCTGATGGCCCAGCATCCCAGGTATGCATCTGAGCAGCCTCAAAGTTTGGGAGAATGTTTGGGTCTGTGGTTTTGGTCCTGACCTGTTAAGCGTGAGGGGGGCTGGAGGCCTAGTTCAGGTTGAAATTGGGATCCCGGGTTATTTGTTCAAGAGTTCCTAACGCTGGCATTTGTTTTTCATGTTAGCGCTGGGGTGTTCCCCACTTTTGCAAATTGTTCCATTCTTAAACTCACAATTCCATGTTGCCCCTTGTGTTTGGTCATGATCTCACGGTATCAGCAGCCCCCCTGGACAGATCTCCGGGTCCTGTCTCTATGCCCAGCCTACATACTTCTGAGATGCTGTTAATTATGCCCCATTTGATTTCTAAACCCTTAACAAAGGCCTTTTTGCTGAAACATTGTTACTCTATTTTCAGTGCGCCTTGTTAGCTCGGGAAGTTGCTTGAAGTGGATTTGGTTAATTAGAGGCTATTTAATAGGCAAGTAGTCCAATATTCATTCCCACTGGCATAAAAAAAGGGCTGTTCCTCTTCTGTCAATACTCCTGAAATGCATGGCACAACTCATCGAAGTATTTATAACCTAATCCCTTCTCCGTTCTAAATGGATGCTATACACCTGTGTGTTTCCTCTCTGGAATGCATAACATCAGTGTTAGCTTCCTTTGTTTTATATGTAGGAACCAGAAAGACCCACATTAAAAACTGACTTTAAAACTGTGCTAGTTTGGCGGATAGTGTCAGATCTTAAAGCCGTGTGGCTTTTTTGACGTGGTGCTCACTAGTTTAGTTGTGATTGTTTGTTTTCAGCATAAGGATCTTAATGCCAGGATCAGAGCCTGAAAAGAATAGTGTGAGTCAGTAAAAGGTCTGCTCTCTCCTCCTTGTGTAAGCGTTGCTGTATGTCTCCCACATTCACCCCCGGGAGCTAAATTTTGTCATGATTGCAGTATCAATCCTTGATGGCAGGCAGAGAATCTTGTAGGAATTGATTTATGAAAAACATCTCTTGTTTGGAATAAATTTTGTATCCGTCTCCATGATATTACTATGCAAAACCATGTTTCTTTTTTTAAAGAAAAAGAAATTTCTGGCCCCGGTAGGATGAATATATCCTAACATTGCACATAATGCCCACTAAGTCAGTGTAAAGTATGGCTGAGCGTCTTAAATCTAAGCATGCATAGAAAAACTGATTTTTTTTTTCCTGTGGTGAAAACCAGATTGCTAAACCATGGGTGCTCCAGAAGTATTATGTGTGGATACTATTACACTACTGCTTTTGACGGTTCATACCAAAGGTGTCTTGTCTTAATGCTGTAGAAAGATTTTTAGGAACACAGATTTGTGCATGAGAGATTACAGCCTTGTTTTGTACGCAGTGGTCTCTCGTTTGTACGTATTGTGCGATACTTGAATACTGCCTTGAGGATTTTTAGCCCCTCTGATCAAGACATGAAAAATGTAAAGAAAAAAGGCCATGATGTGGGACTTGTTACCTCTGGTATAATTCTATCGAGTGTCATTGGTTTTGTGTAATTGGCTGGGTAGGTAAGTTTTAAAAATAATATCCTAGCATAAGTGATTCGATACCTGTGGTTGAAAGGCCTTATATGGTAGAAGAGCAAAGTCTGAGCAGGAAAGAACTACACAAAAGAACGTTCTTTGGCATGAAGATCCAAAATCATTATCCTCGGCTTTCTAGCAAAACATATATATTCCCCTCCTCCCCCGAACTGTTGTGTTTGTTTAACCAAATACAAGTTCTGCTTCAGTTAAACCTAAGTTACTGGGCTCAATCCAGAGGTAATTTGGTGAAGTTCTATGGCTGGTGTTACGTGAGAGATCAGACTACATGTTCATAATGGTCCCTTCTGCTTGTAAATGCCAAGAACCTAATCCTCTTGCTGATTTTTTTTTTGGGGGGGGGGGAGGGGGGGTTTAAAATTCCTGGTTTTACTCTAGGATTTTTCATGTAAAAAACCCCAAAAACTAGTGAATAACTTTACAGGCTGGGAAAAAAAAATCTTTGGTTTGAGGGCATCCCCTAGTGGTGGGTCCTGGGTTGCAAGACTGCATGCTAGAGCAAGAATGTAACAGAAACCATCCTCCTTACCAACACCGTGGCTTTGAAAGGTCCTGCTGTAGAACTTCCTTATGGACAGACCCAGGTAGCAGAGGATCTGTTTAGAAAACACACTTGTGAGCCAAAGATAGGCAAGGGCTGGTGAGGGGTGTGTGGTCGTTGGCTGGGTAGGTGTGACCATGAGTGACTTGCCTCTCCTGTGCAAAATTGATGAAACTCTGAACATAGTTAGTGTCAGGGAGAAGCCTGTATCGATAGCTATGTGACAGAGAGAGAGGAGTCTTGAATCCCTATTATAGCTTGTTTAAAGCCAGCCTCCTCCTTTCAGTAGCTTTCTCTCAGCTGGTTCCAAGTTCAGAGTGTCTGGCCAGAGTCTAAAGGAGCTAGGCACCCAAATCCTAGGCTTAATGTGTGAGTGAGAAGATGGCATTAAAAAAAGAGAGTTTTAAACATACTAGGCTTTGGGGAACTTTGTGGGGAAGACATGGGCTCCATTTTCACAAATTAGAATCAGACTGCACAACCAAAAAAATTGACATGGTAAAAATTGTCAGTAGCTATATAGTAACTCTGTATCTGGTAATAAAGGGTAGGGTGAAAATCACACTTGTACTGGAGCTACCTAATGTAGGATTGCAGCGGTACATTTCAGAGAGAGGATATTGGATGAAGGAGTGAGCTATAAAAATAAAACCTATAAAAACCTATATCCCACTTTGAGGAGCTAAAAAGCACGTCTAGATGAGCTAGAATACCTGACAAGTGCAAGAAGGACCTGGCCATAATAGGCGTTTCTGACTTGAGGAATGACAAATCAATGAGTAGTGGAATAGCTGGCTCTAAATGAGACGTGGAGGGCAGATTGGGGGCGGCATGCTACGCCTACAAGAGTCAGTAGTAGTAATGAGAGAGAGTCTCTCAGCGGAGAGGAGTGTGTGGTTCGATTGGTATGGATACGAATGCAATAGTTATGTTACCTGACTCCAGCCCAGATTGATAGTGTGTGCACAATGTTGAATAAGATCAAAGGTGCAAAATAATGTAATAGTAGTAATAGAGGGTGACTTCGACTACTCACTTCTAATGGGACATTTTACCGTGAGGGGGAGAATTGTTCTCAACACCTTTAAATTGTTGCTGCTTGGAACAGCTAATTCTAGCTAACACGAGAGGATACACATTTAGCTGATCCGGTGATGACAATGTAAGCTCGCACTTGTCTGAGATCATACCCCCAAATTAGCTCTGGAGCGCTAAAAAATCTACAAAAGGCAGACTTCTTATAAAAGAGGGAGCTAATCAAACAGACCCTCTAGTCCCCAATGAGGGAATTAAAACTCAGTCTCTCTGGGAAGCAACGCTCTGTCTTAGAAAGCATGCATTCCCCTAAGCTAAGCAGGAAGGCAAGGTGAGAAAAGAAGTGTGTGAGTAACTGGCTGACAGGTTATCTGCACCAACAGTATTGGGCACACTTTCTATCGGGTTCTCAAGCTTTTTTTTTCTGGGACCCCCCCCTTTGAAAATATTTCAGGCTGTGATGACCTTCTTCCCCCCCCCCTACCCCCCCCCAATGCCTTGCTACCCTTACTTCTGCACTGCTGCTGGCGCCGGCGCTGCCTTCAGAGCACCCAGCCAGTAGCCGCTACTTTCTGGCCACCCAGCTCTGAAGGGCTTTGGCTGTCAGCCATGGCATGTGTGGGGGCTGACAGCTCACAACCCCCCACCCCCACCCATAATAACCTCGTGACCCCTTGAGGGGTCCCAACCCTCAGTTTGAGACCCCTGCTTTATATGAGGGTTTCATTTTTGTGAGGGTGAACAAATGATTACTAGCTGGACCAGACATTGGAGGTATGTATTTGATTATTATAAATACGACAGTAGGAATTATTGTAGATGGTTATACGCAACCTACACAGCTCTTGGACTCTGATTAGCCATTTATTAACCCCCTTGTAAATTACTTTTAATTATAAAGCGTCACTGAATTATCCTTAGAAATGGAAAGGCCGCCTTAGGAAAGCCAATAGCAAGGAGCATAAACTGGTTGTTAAAATGTAAGATGGGAATGTGGAGGAAGAAAATAGGCCGAACAAAACAAAACCCAAGTCTTTAAAAAATATATCAGAAGTAGCAAGCCAATAAGAGCAGTTGGTGGACCCACGGGAAAGAAAGTAAAGGGAACAATTAAAAGGAAATGGAGCTATCCTGGGAGCTCATTAGCTTTCTTGAATTAATGAATCGGGCCCTAAAGTTGTAGGATGAGATGTTTCCAAAAGGAAAATCCTTTGGCCTAACATAAGCACCATCCCATTACAATCTGAGGAAAAATCCTAGTTACTTAATGGCAACATGATCCGGAGTGTGCTCTGTGTGTGTGCGTGCGCGCGCGTTTATATATAATGAATACAAACCCTGTATTACGTTGTAACTTATTCAGGGAAGCTTTAAAAAATCTATTCAGTGATGATCTACTTACTTTGCAAAAGGCTGCATAATACAATAGCCCATGCAGATTATGCATGGAAACTTAATTATGTATCACCTTGTTATTCACAACTAAGCATTAGGTCCGTGTTCTCTGTTCAGCTTTTGAAATCGCTCTCCTTTGTTCAATGAGACCAAAGTTCACAAAAAGCCTTGACAATATGTATTTATTCATGTTACATTTAAAGATAAATAATTTTTGAGCAACAAAGGAAAAATATTCTGCTTCTGAGAAAAAATAAATAAAACAATGCACAGTAGTCAAAGTACAATTAGGCAGAACAGATACAACAAAGTTTGCGGACTTGTTTTTTTTACATTGTAAAGAGTTGTATAGTACATTCCAAACAAAAAAATAGTGCAGATTTCTTTAACATAAATTCCTCAGGCTGGGTTTGTTGGAGAGCGTTTTTTTTTTTTAAATGGAATTGGTTTTCACCTTTCAAATGAACAAACAGCTACACAAACTGTAAAGCGTTTTTAAAGACCCTCCAGCAACCATGCATTGGTCTATAATACAATTTGACACAAAGCTATAAATAACAGTGGCTTTAGGTGGCTAGCATCCAGCAACAGAATTTGTTGTTGTTAATTTAATCTTGAGTGTGCCCAAATTATTGGGTAGATTTGTTTTTTTGGTAAAACTGTTCTCTCTTCCCTCCAAAAACAGCTTTTGATTTTTGCTTAAAAAGGGTTCTTCCCCCATTAAGTATCTTCCCCACTCATCAAGCTTTGGCCCTTTTGCACGCACCTTAATTGTATGCAGTTTTTTGACCCTTTGTCCTGAAAATGCAAAGTGCAGCTTTTAAGGTTTTCAGCTACCTATGCAGACCAAATGGCTCGCTAGATCCAATGAACTGCTCCTGAATGGGGCCTGCTAGCCTGGGAAAGCAGGGAAAGGGTTCAGAGTGATGCGACAATGCAGCCCAGGAATTCAAAGAAACAATCATTGTTTGTCTTTCATAGATTCGCTGGTATCTTCCCAAGGCAGCCTATTGCCTTAGAGAGGCTTTGGCCTTTTTAACTCATTGCTGCAATAACCACCGTTGCATAGCCTCAACACAGGCTAAATGCTGCTGCTTTTACTCACCTGAGTAATCCCATTACAATCAGTGACTATTCAAGGGAAGTTAGCAGGACTGGGCTGAGAAAGTAACTCTTCCCCGGAATTAACACTTCAACAACATTTAATTCAAAACCTTTTCTGTTCAGTTTCTTTATTTTAACCATTGTCTTTTCTTCCTCCCCTCTGCTAAGAAATTCAGCAAAACCCAGCTAAAAGAACTGCCTAAGCAGCTAATGGCTAGCAAGGAGTGCTTTAGTACAGTTTTACTGACATGTGCCCCTTTGAGCCCTTAACTCATCACCTCTGCGGTGGCTGGGGCACCGCTCCCTCCAAGACTAATGAACTCTATTTTGAGGACTAGCCCTCCATTTCAAAAAACAGTAGTGGGATTTCTTGCCTTTTTGCCCACATGCTGTTTTCTGCTACTTAAGGCCCTCCACCTGGCTAGATTGATTCTTTTTTTTTTTTTTTTTTGCAGAGAGAATGAAGTCTGGGCGAAAGTCAGGATGGCTCAGACGTATGAGTGCACAATCCTATTAGCAGCAGCTTTACCCATGGAAGAGAGAGGAGATTTTTTTATGCATCTGCTAGAATGGAGGGTAGGGAGCAAACCCATCCTGGAATGAATTAAGACAGAGGCATTTCAAAATACACAGACTTCCTCTGCCCCATTTTGTAAAATTACGAACAAAACTCATCATCTTAACACCTCTCATGTCTCTCCTTTGTTCAGGTTATGTGAAAGTTGATGGTGGTAACTGACTACGGGACATTTGGGTGTATCTGAAATGATGGACAGTCCTCTTCAGGGACCAAGAAACTATACACATGGCACAGATCATTAAAGACTGGTAAGGCAGACAGACAGAGACTGCTGTAGCCAGGACTTTGTTGCAACAATATTCTGAAATCTTGGTTGTTTTTCTGACTGATCAAGGAAGTTTTAAAGATGCCATTTTCTGGGCAGCTTGATCAAGTAAGGCATTGATGAATGAGGATTTGTCATTCAAGTCAAAGGTCTACAGAAAGTGGCTCAAATTAAAAGCAACACTTGCCCCTGAGTTACGGGCACATTAAATTCTGTATTTAAACATCTTAGTCTCGGATTTTTTGGAAAAAAATAGTCAAAGGGCCTCTACCCATTTTACTGTATAACAAGGTGGACAGACTGTCTTAGGATATAAAAGCTCGTGACTGTCTGCACCTGAAACTTACGTTTCTTGATTTGTAAAAACGTAACGACAAGGAACTAGTGTCACATACTGATTCTTTGGCATAATTCAATCTGTATCTTTGCACAGACTAACTGAGGGTAATGCGCCTCAAATTTCACAGTGGGCTGCTTGTGGGTGATAATCTGCTTCAGAAATGCATCTGTTACCGAACAGCTTACGTGGTGTAAAAGATGCAATTGAAACAATAGATAAACAGTCACGGTTTTAATACTATTGTGAACACAACACTTCAGTATTAGGGATTTTATAACTCTGGTCCTCTTAATGCCACTGCTGGAATTTGTGTAAGGTATTTTTTGTTTTTAAACATACAACACTGGTTTATTCCTTTCCTAGGAGAAATCTGTTAAAGATAACCAATGTGTTACAGGGGTGATTTCCGAACGCGTTCAGGGTTAGCCTAACTCTAAGTCCAGTGGGGTGTTTCACCAGTGACTCCACAGGGAGGAGACTCAGGCCAGCTTGAAGCCCTTTTATAAAATTCTACTCTAAAAAGGTCACTCAAAATGATACCAGTGCTGCAAACTTGTGGGGTTTAGATGCAGGACCAGATTTAATTTTAACAGCTCTCTCTCGAAAGAGATGTGACCATCTGTAATGCTGAGGCACGTTGGCAAAGGATGGAATTTTCAAAAGTGCTGAAATGACTTAGGAGCGCAAGTCACTGGGATTTTGTTTAAAAAGTGCCTGTGTGCCACCTCCTATTGAAATCAATAGAAACGGCCTTAGAAGTTCATGAGGATCAGACCTGATCTCATCATGACACAGTGATAATTCTCTTTCTGTTGTCCCCTTAACCTTCCAGCGTAATCGATCAGTCTGAAGACGTTCACAGACCAGCGTGGATCTAGGTATGTACTCTAATTTATGTGGTGACACTATTCTAGTGGAGAGAGAAACGCACTGACATTAGACACACTAGTTGGACAAACTAAAGACCTAGGACAACGCCTTACACCAGCAGAGGTGGTGTATCATGCCACCACTGTAAGCTTTCAGCCTGATTTGGCAAATGAACGCTGTGGCCCTCAGTCGCACATGCTAATGACTGAAGGAGCTGGTGCATATTTACATGGAAACATTCAACTGCCATAAAATAAAGGCGAGCACAACAAAATCTACTTTGTTAATCTGCCACAGGCTGATGTCCTGGATTCTATTTTTCAAAAGTAATCAAGTCCTAATAAGAGAGGCCATAAATCTTTTTGAGAAGGGAGAGTCAGGTGTATAAATTGCATTAGTGAAATTCTACAGTATATCAAAGCCCCACTCCTGCACTCAGTGTAGGTGCAGGAATGGGCGAGCCAATCACACGTGCAGGGGCTTAATTTCCTAGATACTGAACCAGATCTGAAAGTGTAAACTATATAGGGCGAGGTTTTGCCACTCTGGAATACTTGCTGTGTCAGGGTAGCAGAAATGTATCCCTGATAGCTGGATCCTCTTTTTGTTACAATTATTGATATTGTGGTTGTACCTAGGGGCCACGGTCTAGGCCTTTGCTGTCCAAACACAGAACAAAAATCCAGCCCCTAACCCAAAGCGATTAGTCTTCCTGGCCCTGATTCAGCAGTGCCCTTAAGGCCAAGTGTGAAGCTAAGGAAGTGTGTAGTGGTTAGCAGAGTTGGGATGGACTGAATCACAAGTTTGACTTTACATGCTCAAGGGCTTTGCTGGAGGGAGACGTTGGGCCCTGAAAATATATTTGTTCTTAATGTCTTTTCAGGCCAGTTTCACCAAACTGTTAGCAAACCTGGTTATGGTTTTTTTAAAAGTCTTAAAATTGCAACAATCTGGATGTGACAATTTAGCATCTGGTATCTCTACAGGCAGCAATTTACAAATTGCCCCCTCAGATTTTAATCCTAGCTTGCCTGGTCTAGAAAAGGGGGATTGGCTTAAGCGTACACATGACTCTGGCATGGTCTCTGTAACTAGACTGCACCAAGTGCTAGCTAATGGTACACTGCCAGGGATCAGTGTGGATCAACACCCATCATGTGTTGACTCTCCTGGTCAACATCTTAACTAGGCCAAGTGGCCTGGCTTTTCTGGTGTTTTTATTCTCCTCAACTGAGGGATTTCTAACATGGCAACTTGGTTATAAATGGTTCTAGATAATGTGACGGACAGTCGTGATACAGCCAAAAATACTCTTGGGGAATGCTTCCACAGAGCCTAGGTGAGTGGTCCAGCATTTGCTTTTCTAAGCTCTTGATCCAGTGCTCACCGAAGTTGACTTCAAGGGGCACTGAATCGGGCCTCAAGTCTGCATGTCCAGGGAGTTTTGGTCAAGTATAAAATATTCCTACAGTGTGAAGGGTCCGCTGAGTCAAAATATAAAACTCCAAAAACCGAAATCCCTTCTGTCTCTCAAACAGGTAGCTGGTTAATAGCTAGACAAGGGTAGAACGCAAAAAAATATACATATATTTTTTTTGCCTCAAAATACAAAGTGAGCGTAACAAGGACTATCAAACACACACCTCATCATCTCAGGGTGGAAAACTCTTTAAAAGTCTATTACAAATCTCTGGCCTATTTACTACATTACATGGAAGAGGCAATTAAAACATCATCTGAAGTTACAGTGCAAGAAATGCTTCATCCCGCTCTCAGCACTTAACCTGTTTTCCTCTTTGGCCCCATTCACTTATTTTCAATCAGCGTTTGCACCTTGTAGACGAGGTCTCTTGCGATCTTCAGGATTTCCTGGGCATTGTGGTGCTCTGCCATTTCTGCAAGAGAGACCAACAAAGGTTTGTAACTGCCAGCCTTAGGAGTTCAGGCTCCTGCAAGCCAGTGACAATCACACAAGCAGCGATCAAAAGTACTGCGTGATGGTTGGACTTGCAGATTTAACTGGATTTTAAAAGCTCCAGGATTAATCCTCCGGGGTTAACGGTCCAGATAGCCCTAATAATCCCTTTTTGTTGCTGGGAAAATCCCAACTCCCTATGGTCAAGGGGAAAGAGGAAGAAGAGTTTAGTTTGGTACACACACGCTGTACAAGGCTGGCTACTTTCAAGCGCTGCTAGACATGTACGTGTGCTGTAGGGACCAAAAAGAGAGGGATGGGGGGAGTCTTAAATTTTCCAGTTGATAACATTACTTGTGTGCTTGGAGGGAGGGTCAGGACATAAATGTGGAAAGGAGCGCTCTGCTAGTCTTAAAACATACACCTGATCTTCAATACCCCGTCCTTCGTCTCAGACTTGTATCTCTTATCAAATGCTGGGCACTTGACTGACGTTTTACAGCCCCCCCGCAACTTTTCAAACAAGCTGCCTTGAAAACCCATCTTCTTCCATCACCCACGTAACTCTCAGTCTACAGCCATCCTAGAGGTAGCCTGCATATATACACTGTGGCCACAGGTGAGTTTGGCTTCCTCTGTTTTTTAAGTGCCTACCTTGAGGCACCTTCTTAAAAAGCCCTGTCGCCCCCTGGACACCAGGCCTATTAACGTGTCCAGACCTAAACACTGCGGTACCCAGAATCACTAGTCACTTGCAAATCTCGGCCTATTACACACACGCTGTTCTAAAAAAGACAGCAGGCAGTAAAGGAAGATGGAAAAGGCTCCATTTCAGCTGCTTTTTATCAATGATTCTTACCATTAAAAAACTTGATGATATCAGTGAAGTCCATGTTGTTATCACGGATAATCTCTCGATAGACCTCCACTAGTGCTAAGGCAATGAAAAGGACAAAATGTTCTGAAGAGATGTGCTTTGCTGCCCAAATAACTTCCCACACTGTAAATACATCCTCGTACAACAATTCTGAATGGGAATAAACATTACAAGAGCATCTGATTATTCAAGCTGACCATTTTTTTTCTCAAAGGACATGTTTTATAGGGCCTTACACAGAGGTAAACAATATTAGAAGCTCTTTAGGGCCAGATTCTAATGGTGGCAAAACCCATTAGTGGTTATACAGACTTGTCACAGAATAAATTTACGTTAGGCCTAAATATCTTAATTTTTGATTAGACGAACCTTAATATGAATAGAAAAAAATCTTCCTGATTGAAAAATAAAACTAAAGATCTCCCTTTTGGGAGGTAGGAATGAAATTTTCCCTTGCAACCCCAGGGGTTTAAACAGCACAAAGCTGTTGCATGGAAACCAGAAACGAACTAGTTTCATTGTACGTCCTGAGTGAAAAGCAAAGCATAACCAGCAGAGAACAGAGCTATGCAAGTAAACTACATTTTCCTGTAAATTATGAAGACAATTAACTAGTAATTTTACAACACATAAGAACAGATCACAGTGCAGGCATGTAATAACAGACACGAGTTTGCCACTAAGTGTATAACCCCAACAGCCTGGAGAATTTCCAAGCATGCATGGTACAAAGGAGTGGCTCAGCGTGGACCAGTGGACGGGGACTCTGAGGCAGAGAGGTGGAGTGACTTGCCCGCAAACCAGGGGCAGAGGTAGGAATGGAACCGAAGTTTCCAGTCCCCCTTCCTTTGTCTTGTCTGTTTTGATGCTAGGGGCCAGGTTTGTAGAGGTACTTTGAGGGCTAGTTCGATTTTCAAAAGCACTTAGGGTGCCCAATTTCCACTCATTTCCAGGAGCGTTAGATACTTCTGAAAATCCCACTAGCTGCCTAAATACGTTTTAAAAATCTGGAGCTGCATTGGTGGGGTCAGGGATCATCTTAGTTTATGTTTAACATGTATCATAATGGGGCCCTGGTTTTGACTGGGGCATGTAATCACTGTTTTAATGCAAATCTTCATCACCATTTATTAACAAAGAATAACCTCGCTTCCTTGAGGGTTTGAAAGTACCATTTGCTACGCCGAGGTTGGAGGTAGAGCAAGCAACTATTTGGTGGCAGGCTTTAAAAAGGGCACACGGTTTTTTGTTGTTTTTTTTTTTAACGAGGAAGGACTTTGGGGAACAATCCCTAAAGGCCTCACTGCAGCAAGAAGTGCCTCTCGGTTTATTTGTAGCAATTGGTTATGATACACTTCTGTTTAATGGTGTGAGAGCACACCTTGGTGTTTGGGCTACAGGATTGTTTATAACAATAATACATTTGGAGCATGCTACAGGCCCCAGCCAAGACTGTGTGTTAGAAGGCAAATTTCCAAAGCTGCTCTGTTAAATGGCTCCATGGAAACTCCAGAGCTTGCACTTGCAACCAGCTCCCAGGGCATGTGCAAAATGCATGTTTGGGAAGCAGCAACGGGACTGACTTGGGATCACCCTCCTGTCTAAATGTCGACCTCATTCCAGTGACTGTGTGTTTGTCAGTTGTGAATTGTATGTAGAGTCCCTGGCATGCCCAGGACAGGCCTCTAGTTATCATTCCTGCCCCAAAAACCCGAGCCGACAAGCCGCTCGCTGCATTACATGACACTGCAGTTAGACTCTGAGCATTATTACCTCTTTTAAAATCAAGCAGGAACCAACGATAGCAGAAGTAAAAGTGGGTGTAGTCTCCATTTTGGTGCATCAATTCAAAGAGCTCACAGTCTAGAATCTGGAAAACAAAACATTCAACTAAGGATTGGGGCCTCCAATTTGGATATAAACAAACATGTCCTAAGTAAAACAACTTCATTTGAATGGTTTCACATTATGCCAATAGCCTAACGTATTTGTATTTTGCTCTCAAACTCTGCATTAAGCTTGAACTGAGGTTTGTATCTATGTTTAAAGCAAGTATTCAACCAGTGTGACACACATGAATACAGCACATCTTCCCCAAAATTACAGCACTCAATCTCTGAGCACACAATGAATTTTCGGAGTCTCTGCAATTAAATGGGTTGGTTAAAATTTGGTCCTTTAAGTTCAGATACTTAGTGAAGTGTTTTTTTCCTTCAGTGAGTTTAACAGACTCAGGCTTCCCCTGTAGTTAAAACTAATTTGCTGTCCAATCTGACGCTTATTACAACATGATAATTTCTTCCTACTGCTAAAAGGATCTGCAGTCAAGTGGATTAAAAATGTAATTATTTGAACGAACAACCCCCGGAAAGCCTATTACTTTGCTCACACTAAATCTAGACCCAGGATGATAAACAGATCCTTAACATAGCTTATAAGAAGTTAAATTGTTAAAGTCCAACAGCTTGCCTTCTGCTCATGTATTTATAACCATTTAGAACATCACAGCTATTAAACATTACGCCTTTATCAACTACTTACAAAAGTAACCTTCACATAAACTGCCCATTTATGTAATGTTACCCTTCTATCGTTATATCATAACCTGTGTCTAATTAATAGTTATAAAGTAAGCGTAATTCACTGTCTCTGATAAAATCACGTTTTAATTCTTTGTCATGTATTTACCTTGGAAACCAAAGATCAGATGCAACGGGGAGGGGATGGGGTTGTGTGTGTTTGGTTCCCCAGAGAGTTGTGATGATCTTACATACCACCCAGCTACAAAATTGTCTAGGCCACCTGAGCCTTCTCTCATTGAATCAGTCTTTCCACTGATTTCAGCAGGAGCTGAACCGCCCATAGACCCAGATACTGAACGGTCAGTTACCCTTTGTAGCTGGTGTGTAGGATGACTGGTCCGTGCACTTTATGCACGCTCTGTGGGCAGACTCAGCTCCTGCCAAGATCTAGATACATGACGCTGTGAACCCAAATGTCCCTCGCCAACTGCATAGGGCAGGCCCTCAGGAACTGATACGATTCACCTGCCAGTAGAGCTGTCGCCACCTCATGCCCCTTATTGCAGCAGCAGGAAGAGCTTGCTCAAGAGCAGGGCAGCTTTGAGCTAGTGAGAAAGAAAAGGCTGATGCAAATACACTCCCCGTGCCCTAACCCCAGCTCCTCTCAAAGGAGGACTTGCCTGGAGTAGTGATCGCATGTTGGCAAAATGTGTGTCCATAGCACCGCCGTTGGGGAAATTCTGGCTCATTCTCTTCATTAGGTGGCTGAAGCAGCTGTACGCCAGTTGATCTGTGGATATAATGTGGATGCATTAGTGTTGCCGAATTTGGGACCCCACGTTTGTAGCGGACAAGGCAATATGCTGCAGGGTGCGGCAGTAGTGAAGAAGGGCAGCTCTCTCCGTCTTCCAAATCAGATATTTCCCCCATGACCAGAGCTGGGTGAGACTATTAGGTGGGCCAGTGTAATGTCTGCTCTGTTGTGATTACAGAACCGCTCTGAAGAGTGGTGACTGGGGGGCGCAGAAGGAACGCAGTTAGGTTTCCAGATGCCATGTTGAGTTTGCAGCACCAGTAGCTACAAACGGCCCCCTCGGGGGGGCAGGTGGAAAGGGTATATATACTTCACCAGGGTCCAGAGGCTCTGCAACCCACATTACCCTGGGCCAAAACCTTTTCATGGCTCATGAGACTGTGTGTATGGGAGGAGGGATTGTGGTATGTGTGTGGGAGGAGGCCCGTGCTACACAGAAAAAATTATGCTTAGGCCCTGGCTACACAAATACTGTTAACTCCGTTTACAAGTCAACTTTAGTCTGGGGAGAATAAACGGGGAATGCTCAAGTTGCCATTGTTAGTCGCTTCTCACAGGAAGATGACAGGAACACTGCAGGCTTTCTTTGGGCAGAGCTGCCACTACATGATGCGCACGCAGCTTTCTCTGAAACATGTTCCACTCTTGACTCTGTGTGTTCAAAGGGGACCTGATCTGTCATGGTGGCAAAGCATGGCAAAAAAGAAAACGCTGCCCTCCTACCATCATCAAGGATAACCATGAGAGGAGCCAGCAGATCACACATGCCTTGCACGTATCCAACATCCAGGTGCTCCCAAACATAACTGCACAGAGAAAGAAAGAGAACAGACGCTAGCAAACCTGGACCCTACATCCGCTTCTTGCTGGATTGTTTTTAGAGAAATCAGACTGACACTTAAGACCCAACTCCTATAGAAAGCCATGTGTCTAGCGAAGGCTGTAGATTCCACAGGTGAATTTCCTAAGGATGAAATCGTGTTTTCAGAAATCACCGGTACAAACCTTTAAAGCCTAATGGAGCCTCTCTTACAGCTTTTTTAAACCAGCCTAAAGAATTTCAGTCACAGGGATAGAAATTTCTATTGCACTGTGTCCAATGCTCCAAAAATGCCCGATGGGGAAGGTTCTCTGGGTGTTCTCCATGAGGGAACAGGTGCATGGTAGTCACGTTACAACCAGCATCGCTGCCTGTTTTGTCACAAGTAAATCACGCTGGATTGAAAGCTGGTGCAGAGGGTCAGCAACTACCCCCCAGGAGGCAAAGATGAATTAGGTATTTAGATTTCTACAAAGGGGGAGATTTACATAAACACACAACTTTTATGGGGGAAAAAATAATCACGGACTTTCAATGGGTCTTGTGCTTCTAAATCTTAGATGGTTTCTGAAAAATCTCCCTCCTCCAGGGCCTTTGGCCATGGGGTGAAATACAAACTAACAAAAACAAAGGCAGCAGGGAGGCATGCATGTCTGGTAGCAGGAGGGAGAGTCCAACCCCAGATTCCAGCTTTCGGAATCATGCCCTAGAAAAGCCAGGACACTAAGCAGAGTTGGAGCACCGGACCGAGTTCACTTACCACTTGACTAGGGCAGAACGTAGCGTATAGCACGTTATTTAGATGCAGAAACTGCAACGTGGAGGCCCATGGAAAACCCCAAATGATGCTCAGACTCGAACGTCTGCGCATGCACTTTTGTTCTTATGAGAAGTAAGTTTTAGGGCTCAATCTAGCAGAGCAGGATCATCAGCTAGGAACAACATTATTCAAGGGAAGCTAATGACCTCTGATGCAACAGGGTACCACACTCCATGCTAGCTGAACCACTCCCAGTGGACTGAGGTCCCGGAGAGGGTCGGAGCTGAAAACGTGTCCTTCCCACCCGCCTACTTCTCACTCTAATGTCTGAGCACCTCCGTTTCCTTAATTAATTTTATCTTTGCAACACTCCTGTGAGATGGGGAAGCGAGGAACAAAGACTATGTAACTTGTCCAAGGTGATACAAAGAGTTGGAGACTGAGCTGGAACTCCACTAGACTATCCATCCTACCCCATCTTCTCAGTCTCTAGCTGCTTTTGGCCCTCTCTCACTGCATTCTGGAGGGCCAGGCGAGCCATGCTGTATCTAATGTTAACCCCAGGTAGCTGCGTTACCTGCACATGATGTTTCTGAGTTTCTCCAGGTTAGCTGCAGTAAAATAGCAGTAATTTCGGTCGCACCGCTGGACATCTTTATCGATTCTATGCAAATTTAAGGCAACAGTGTCCAGTAATTCTATCTAGAAGATTTTAAAAAATACAAACCACCAGTGAGTCAGATATGCTGTTAAACAAGAGGCTTCCAGAAATTAAGCTGAGTTAAGAAGTAGGAAGACAGCTGGATCCAGCCAACTGCGTCCCCCTAAACCTCACTGGAAAGCGCGTTGAGATTTGCAGCTGAAAAGCGCTATGTACCAGCTAGGTGTTAGTACGACGAGGGGGCTTGAAGCTGCCAGCAGCGCTCGCTTACTGGGCTCCTGCATTCACCACAACAGGACTGGGGTTCAGGCACGGGGAACTTGGGGGGCACACTGCACTCTGGCAACCTCCTGCTGCGAAAAGCCGCTAGCACAGTTCAGAGCAACCCCAAGGATTCTTGAAACACTGCAGGGACCAGCAGAGTTTTGTTTTGTTGTTATTTTCGTCCTAATGACACTTGTGCCACTGCACCCTGCGTCTTCACTACCCTGCTATCAGCTTCCCTGCTGTGGAAAGCCCTAGGTGCAGTGAACGCATCGGTTCTCATGGATGAGCATTCTGCGAACATCCCATCATTGCAAGAGGTCATTAGTGGCCGGTGGCAGGCTTTTGGTAGCTCAGCGTGGCATAAGCAAGGAAGCTTAAATCCGCCGATAGCCATGCTGGCCTCGGGGCAGGTGGTGGTCCAGATTAAGGCTAGGGTTTGGCTTCGGCTCAGCTAGTGCTAGAGTCTCACATTTTTCTTTGAGATTTTTAGCTACCTCTTGCCTGGACCAAAAAAAAAGCCCAACTGGTTCTGGATGTGGCTGCAAGACAGGAGTAAAACAGTTGGATGGATTTACATGCAGGGATTCAAATCTGCCCTCTCCCTCCCTGAAATTCAAAGGGTTTAGGTTCTGGTTTTGGCCTATCCTTCCTTAAATCCTGAGAGAGAGGAAGGCTGAAACTGGGGAAGGGCTTTGGCAGGAAGAGAAGGAAGAGCACTCTCCAACCATAGGTAAATGTGCAATAGGATAAATGGTGACCTACCGTATAGGCCGCTGCACAAACAGAACCAATGTCCACTCCAGACGTCAAATAATCCAACTGGGAGCACAGTTGCTCCTCCATTACAGAATCCCGCGGCTCTGAGGTGACCGCCTTGGCTTTCTCAGCCTGGAGCGTGTCCAGTTCTGTTTTTTCTAAGTCCGTGCTAACTTCTTCCTCTGCCCCATCCTCGAAGCAGACGCTCTGCCCGTCATCAATGCTGGAGAGAATGCCTGAAGCGACAGAATAATTCCGAGAAGAAGGCAGCCCCGAGTCGGGAGAATCAAATTCCACTGACTGCTGCTCTTCTGCAGCCACTGCTACCGGCGTGTCCACGTTCACCACAGTCAAAGAGGGGTCGTTCCGCCCTTTTGAGTCTCGCTCTGTTGAGTCCATTTCATCTACAGATATAAAGACCTGATGACGACGACGATTGCAGGAGGGGAAAAACAGGGAAGAAATTACTTTTAGCAAATGAGTCCCAAATGTGTGTGCGGGTGACTAGGTCATTTCAACAGACAAGATCAGTAGAGCATCTAGGTATTATCACATGCAACAGTTGTGTGTGTGTGTCTGTGTGTATTAAGCTGAACAGTGTGGATCTACCTAGCTTTTACAATGAAATTTGAAGGTGGATACGGCCGGAGAAGGGATTCTAAAAATAAGCTAGTTAGGAATTTTTATCTGTGCACTTGTGTCCTAAATTTTCAAAGATGACAACTTTGAATGTCTCCGATGTTAGGCACCTCACCTGGGTCACGTTTAAAGGGACCTGCCTTTCCCACTCAAAGCCCCCATCTTCTGAAAAATCAAGCCCCTTCTAAAACATCAATAGTGGGGCGCCCAAAAACAGAGGCACCCAAGTTCAGCAATCACGTGTGAAAATGGAGCTCCCGGCCTTCAGCCTCACATCTCATAATGCTTCCTTGCGTTGGGCAATCAAACTTCACCGCTTTTTTTTTTTTACTTGCTACCGATTTTCAGGACAAGTTCTGTTCTCAGCTACCCATGTGAGTTTAGCTGCCTCCTTATTGTTTAGAAGAGAAGTGCATTGCTTAGACTAAGCTTGAATGTTTGTTTAATGAATATCCTGGCTTTTATTGTCACAGATGGCTAGACATGGGAGAACTCTGTTAGGTCACTGGCTATCCCCTCCAGCGATGTGGGTATGTTCTGGACTGTACACTCTTGCTGTCTACTTGACTTTCATTTTTTCCCTACAGCTCTGATGACGAGGATTTTTTTTTAAACATCTGAGTGCATGAGTTGTGCTCAAAAGTGCTTTTGAAAAGTGCCAGATTAGCAGCCCTGGAGATGGAAGCTTTATTTATCCATGAAAGAGAGAAAACCAAGGTAGGACAAGTCTCCTCAGCCAATGCACTGCGGGGAATGCCTAACACCTAATCTGGTGTCAAGGGCTAGTCAGTCTGCCCACCTATTCTGTGCTCAGAGAGTGGAGCCAAACGCCAGGGTAATCTCTGATTTGAGCATCTGCCCGCGAGCAATGGAACAGAGACCCACCCCAGGGTTGAGAGAATAGTAACCGCGGGCCACTGTTGCTCTTGGCTGGATTTGAACTGGGGACCCAAAAGGTGAACAATCTCTCCAGAGCTGTTATCAACTCCTTGAGTCAATCCGTTCCTCAGATGTTCTGAACTGAGAGGGATTCTCCACTGCCATGGCATAGGCCGTAAAAGCCCATTAGCAAGCTGGCGAAGAATACTCCCAATTCAGGCACTGCATAGGGACAGCCACAGCCTACCCTGCACGTGCCCTGTTGCAAACCCTGGTATAGCAAGGCTCAGGTGGGGCCATAGCCCAGAGCTCTACAGAGACTCCAGGTTGCAGAGTTACAGGCGGACAGGGCCTAAATTATCCAGAGGGCAATTTCTGCCCCTAACCAGATTTCCTAAGCGACCTCTGCTCCACACGGGCTGTGCTCATCATGTGCTATGTCTCCAGCAATGCCCATTGTACAGAAACATTCCTTAGCGGTGAGTGTCCCGGAGTGCCCCCCGAGTGCTAGACAAGACCACTCACATCATTGCTGATGGTGGAGTCCCTGTGGATCAATCGCTGAACGTGGCTGTCGATGCTACTGCCCGACGAAAACTTAGCACATGTGGCAGGGTGCGACTCTCTCTCCCGCTGCTTCACGATGACCTCGCAGGCTTTCCACTCGGCTATGACCTTCTGATACTTGAGAGCGATAGCTTCATCCACCTTCAAACAAAGACAGACAGATCTGGCTGAAACGCTGCACTCTCCTTGCAGGAGGGCAGCTGAGCCCGTCAGAGGCGCAGACAGTGGGGCTGCACATGAGGAGAAAGAAAAGCTAGGGAGGGGGCTAGACAGGATCGGACATCGAGCTCCAGGGAAACTGGAGTAGATCTAAACGCCAGGCTGGGGCCCATCCCCAGCGAAGTAAGAGTGGTGGGGGAGGGACTAAACTCAGGTGCGTGTTTGCACAAGGAGCAAAGGTGGTCTTGTGCTCATTGAGTCACCTAAGCTGCTCTGTGCCTCAGTTCCCCATCTGTACAGTTCTCCGGGCGATTAGCCTGGCCCTCTCTCACAGGGTGTTGGAAGGACAAAGGCATTTACTGTTTGAGAGAGGTCAGCAAGAGAGAGCCACAAATCCCTGGATGGTCGGGCAATGCGGAATCAGGCACATGCTTGGGCACTGTTAGAAAGAGAGGCAAAGGACTGTGGGGACATTTAAGGGCAGGGCAATTTTAGAACACGTAAAAGGACATAGTGAAGGCGCGGAACTCGCTGCAGCAGCCGGCCAGCAACATCAGGCTTGTTAAACAGGGACAATCAAAGCTCATGCTTCAGGGTGTAAGCTGATCACCACAAAGGGCAGGAAGGATTTTTATTTTTAACAGGCCCAAGTACACCGCTGCCCAGCTGGCCCGAGATTAACGAGATGAGCGTTGCCCACCTCCTGAAATCTCATCTAGAGGTCAGATGTGACTTGCTAGACCAAGGGCCTGCTCTCATCCAATCGTATGTCACCATACTGTGTCTCCCCCCTTTCCATCTTTGAATCCCAGGCCCCTGCACTGAGATCGGCAGCCGAGAGTGATTCTAACACTGGAAGCTACGACTGCTGTCACTGCTAGCCAGGAGCACCCCCGCTGGTTCTTGTAGTAATGCCCATTGTTGCTACCGCTGGTTTCCTCTGTCGAAAGGAAAGGGAGACACCAAAACTGTGCACCTTAGGCTACCAGGAGCCGCACAATAACTTGGCGGTTCTGACACTTGTCAAGAGCGGGTTGGCTTCAGGCTTTGGGTGTTGCCAGCCGGTTAATGCTACTGTAGCATTCTCCCTCGGGCCTGTGGGATATCTGGCAGGCGAGGTGGAAATCAGAACATGCAACCGGGAGTGGGAGGCTGGAGAGCCACGGGCGGGAATGCCCCTGGGCTGGCTGCTCAGCGCTGTGGTGTGATAGAGCATCTGGGATGGGTTCAGTTGAAGACCTGGAGAATTTCGTGTAGATGCTGAAATTCTGACTGCCCCACGCTCTACTTGTCTAACAGTCCCTTCCACTCTGGGGAGGTCTTGGGTCCAGCAACGGACTCCCCAAACCGGTGCACCATATGTTATCGTTATTGTGATTAATAATTATTTGTGTGGTGGTGGCATCGAGGCACCCCAGTCGCAGACCCTGCCCAGGTGCTGGACAGACACTCTCTGCCCGCAAGAGTTTTCAGTCTGTAGCACTTCAGTGGCACTCTTTAGCTAAGGATCCCAAAGCACCTAGCAAACATTGTTTTACGCCTTGCAACACCATTTTGAATTGTCCAGTATTCCTATTTTACACATAGAGAAACTGAGGCACAAGTGTTAAAGTGGGAATAAAACCAATTGGCCTCATTACTGGTCCCTGGCTCTAACTCCTAGCCATGCATGTCCCCTGAACATGGGACTAGATCCCGGCTATCCTGATTTAAGCACTAGGCAAGCACAGTTCCCTTCCAGGTACATGCGGAGTGGTCTTGGTTTTTTACTACTTGAATATTATCCTTAATCATCACTTTTACCTCCCCGTGGAGGAAAGGCAAAGGAGAAGCACAAGGAGATTGCAATCCAAAAGGGAGACAAGAAAGCAGGGACTTGGAAAAATTAGTCAGTGGGGTTATCCGGGATCTCTTTCTAGTAATTAGTGTCTAGCTAATAGGAGAGAAGACTGGCTGGCTGTCACAGTGTCAAGACACGGGTCTCTCCTGTTACCAACATCGCTATTGCTCAAGCTCTAACTTCAAAAGAACGGTCGCTTGGAGGAGAGGGCCGGACACCGCTGCGTGCGGTGAGTCTCCGACGACAGCTCAGCCAGACGACGACACTGGTACGTGCGCACACAACCCCCTTTCCTCCTGTGCCAGGCACAAGTCACAATACGCCTCCCTGCAGCATTCAGCTGTCAGGCAGCTCTCGGCATTGCCCTGTGCAGACACAGACACCAGGCCAATCGAGAACTTTCACTGCTTCAGGGCCAGCGGGAGGCTGCTGCCTGCGGTTGGTCAGGGCGCACAGGCTGCACAAGCTGGGCATGAGGGGCGGCGTGGATGGGACAGCAATCTAAGCGTACATCTCCACAGCAAGTCATGGGACTAGGGCGGATTAGCACCACTGATGCACTCAAATATGTAACTGCCTAAAAAGGAAACGCGGCTCAGCCAGGGTTTGGGCGTCAGGCACAAAAAGGGCATTAGGAGATGCTGTAGTGTCTTCCCTAAAGGAAAGCTATGCCCCCCCTGGTTTGCATGGGACCCTGTAACTTTTCTGAGCCTGTGTTAAGGGAACACAACCGTGGTGCTGCTAGCTAGATAGTCACGGCGCTGTCCGAATTTTCATCAGAGCCCCCTTACCTTTAGGGCTTTGGACCGTGTCCATTTCTAACTGCCCTGGGCTGACACGCAGTCAAAGAGGTGGGGTTTTTCTGTGCGCGTGTAATACAAAATAGTGCGTTGGAATTCACACAATACTTTGCAATTGCATTGATATTTCCAAGGAGGGGCGTGTTTTTAAAGACTACATCTTACCTACTTACTTCCAGGAAAAGCTGACACACCTACACCCAGCCCTTTTTAGTAGTGTCTGAGCTCCAAAGCTTTATATGGGCTGTTTTTAAACAGTGGCATTAAACCTACACCCACATTGGTGCGTTACCTCATAGTTCAAGATACAGCGTTTGAACTACCACTAGGTCACCCAGCAAACATCTGACTGTAACTAACAAATGCTCCGCCCTTTGATAGCCCCTTTGCTCCAGGTTTCCATACTCTAATTTTAAAAATGCCCTGTGAGGGCAATTATCTCCCTTTTACAGATGGAGAAACTCGGGTACAGAAAAGCGAGGTGCTTTGCTCACAGAGGAATCTAACTCAGGAGTTCCGTTTCCCAAGTCAACTAGATAGCATGTCCTACTGGAGAAAACCCAAAGGTACAGTTTCAGTCCCCTCTCAAGGCCATATACTAGGAGCATATTTCTTAAAATTTACTAAGTATCGCACCTCCATAGTCCTCTCAGTGTGTGCTAATTTTTTTTTAAAAGTTCTACATCCCATTTAAATCTCAGAAGCTGGAACTTACCCGATTCATTTCTTTTTTGGTCATGCCGAATTTGTAGTGACCTAGTAAGAATGGCCACACTTCCTTTCGAATCTCATGCTGCACTCCGCCATAGTAAACGCGTCTTAGTAATTCTAATTCCTTGTAATTCTAAAGCAGTCGGGGAAAAAGGGGGAAATTAATAAAGTTGCTTGCAAGGATAAAGCTAATGGAAAATACACCTGGTGTATTTAAAAAGCTGGCAGTGGGATATTTTTGTTTCTAGGTTGTTGGTTCCAATCTGGCCAATCTTAAACTGTTACCATCCGATGGCTGTTCAGACATATCAAATGGGACAGTTCCTAGTGGACTGGTGTCCATCATGAAATCTTCCACTATGTGGATGCTCAATTATACCTCTGCTGTCACCAGAGATGCAAAAGGATCAAACAGGCTATAGAGAATTAACTTCTCTCCCCCTCCTGGAGAAGTCACACAAACATGAATTCATGTACAGTCCTTTAGAACCCGAGTTCAAGAAAGCATTTACACACATGGTTAACTCCATCCCTGTCAAGAAGGTGATCAAGGAGCATGTGCTTTGCAAAGAGGTCATCTGACTGAAAAGTTTGCCCGGATGTTTCTTGTGTGCTACATCTGTTCTGTAGATAGAGGACTCCCATCATCAAAGCTGGCAGTGACTTACTTTTAATGGTGCTAAAGTTGCTTAAAAAAAACCAAAAACCTACATGTAAAACCTAATTCATGGTGACTTTTACCAAAAATTTTCAGGCTCCTAAGTCCTCTCCTCACCAAGGCTGCTTTTTGGGCTGCCCAAAATCCAAATAATTATTATTGTTCAAATAAAAAACTCACTTAAAAATGTCTAAAATTGCAGGGCAAAAAGATCTGTAGACATATTCCTCTAGATTGTCCTAGTTTACAAAATCTCCATCTTGCATAAAGATACACCAGGCTGATTCTCATCTAGGTCTTGTCTACACAGCGTTATTTCTGATTAAGCCCGTGTGTGGACACATTTATTCTGGGGTAAAGGCGCATTGTTCCCGTTTATCTTAACCCACTTGTTTGGATAGCTAAGCAGCATCGAGGTACTCTTACTCTGGAATAAGTGTGTCCACACATGGGCTTAATCAGGAACAACTCCATGTGTACTTTTATGCCATTCTGGCCATGAAAAGGGGCTTTAAAGGTGAATGAAACAGTAATTTACACCACTCTGGTGGTTCAAAGGGGTCTTAGTGCAAGTGAGATTGGGTCGGCCCAAGTATTAGAACAAAGATGGCATGCTGAGTGAATTCATGTACAGTCTTAGAAGGCAACACTGGACACTTGAAAAGACCCTTAGAAATATTTATAGCCAAAGGTGGGAGTGATGCTGACAAATATTGTTGCCCCGGGGCCGCGGGTTGGGGTGCCGACTTTTTCTCTTTAAGAACCGGGGGTAGGTTTTGTGCTCGCAAAGGCCTCCGTTACCTTTTTGTCCTTTTGATATTTACTCCAGACCTCTTTAGTCAGGCCTCCGGCAGCGCTGGAAGGTTTGTCAGGTGGGATAATTGAGTGGTTCACGAGGGCAGACAGATGCGTCCTCACTGTAGACAAATGGCGGCAGTAGGCGAGCCCTGTGGGGCAGAAAGGCAGGATCTCATATGAGCAAACAGGTGACCATCTACGGGGGCCACCAGCAGCTTTTAAAAGTGGAGCTGTGCAGTTTAAGCTTGAAACATTCTCTACACCAGTCACCCATGAGTGCTAGGTAGAATGAAAGGGGTTTGTAAAGCTGACAAATGTTAATCTGGTGCCGGCTTTCAAATGCGTCCCCTCATAAGCTGGCTTGGACCCCTTTCTACCTCAGACATGGCCTATTACCTGACTGCACTCCAGGGGTGAGTACAAGGGGCAAACAGGCGCACTGGCCCCCCCAATAATCAATGGGGAACTCCTCTGGCCCCCATGGGGAGGGAGTGTGCTTCTCAGCAAGCGCACAGAACATGTCCCCCCAAAAGCCCTGGAATTTCAATTCCTGCACGCGCCCCGGGTGCAGTCCTTCTAAGTGCAAACACATGTCTGATGCCGCGGGAGGGGCACGCATGGTCCCTTTTGGAAAACAGCTTCACTTACATCCATAAAACGCTCTGGAAACAATCTGCCTCTTCATGCTTTCACATAGCATCTTTAATGGGGTTCTGCAGAGAGACATTTTTAAACAGGATTGTGTTAAGTTCTACAGGTCTATGGTCATAAAACAGCCCCCGAATCTCAACTGATCAACATACCGTGCCCCTTTTCCAAAGCAACTGACACACACTGAGTTAAAAAATTGTTCACTAGGATAGATTTTAAAATTATTTTGCTGCCTTAAACCACACGAATAGGTTGGTAAGTAGGTACCCCAGTGACAGGTGAATTACAAAGGCCATTGACACTCTGCTTCCTTCCCCAGACCTGAAGAAGAGCTCTGTGTATCTCGAAAGCTTAGTACCTTCCACCAACACAAGTTGGCCCAACAAAAGGTATTACATCCCCTCCCTTGTCTCTCTCATATTCTGGGACCAACAGGGCATCACCACCACTGCAATTGATAAAATAGGTGTGTAAGCCTCCTTTCAGGATCATGGGTTTGCCTATTATGGTAAAACTGAACTGCCTCCACCGCTGAATTGTTTGGACTCAGACATAAGAGCTGGCTGAAGATGTTTCTGTCAAACATGATTTTGGTTTAAAAACCAAAAAACCGGGGTCGTGCTAAAAGATCTATGGAAAAAATTGATAAATAGAAACATTCCAGTTTTTCAATGCACTGCACCATGTTCAGTTTTAAAAAGCAAACATTTTAGTAAAGGAGTTGTTGAAAAACACAAATTCCTGGGGCATTTCAAGCAAGACACCACCAATTCTAGAAAATTCCTGGCAAAAAAAATTCGGCATTTTTGGACAGGCTTTACTAGACACTCTCCTCTTGCATACACTGAACATGTTGCGAGGCAAATCAGGACCAAGGTCTCTAAGTGGGCCCTCTCGCTACGGTATCTGAGTGCCTCGTGCTTTAATGCCTATATCCTCACAACACCCCTGTGAGGTGGGGAGAGCAGAGCAGGGAGGTGGGTCCAGGTCTCCCACGTGGCAGGCTAGCCGCCTCACCCCTGGACCGTCCTTCTTCTCTGTCCCACAGAACTTAAAAGAAAATACCGCAGAGAAAGGGAACCCACCGTTCGACGAGGCAGAAGGCTTCTGAAAGCCGCGGCGCTAGAGAGGTGGCCTAGCACATCGTGAGCGGGAGGCTCTGCAAGGTGCACGCTGGTTGTGGTGGCTACACCACAGGCCGTAAAAAAGGCTGTCGTATAGACCCGAAGGCAGTTCTCTCGCTTGTTCTCGTGAGACTTCAAGCCCTCCCCAGGAATGCGCCGGCCCAGCCCTGCAACCTGGGCAGCGCAGTCTGGGAGTCCTGAACCCTCTCTCCCATAAAGTGCCCCCTGGATGCGGTGACCTCTCCCCGTGCCAGGCCTTGCAGTGTGGGGTGATGTCAGAGGACCACGGACTAGAGTTGCCATGGCAAAACTCAGGACTTCTCCTCTACCGATGGAAGACACCTATAGTGGACTGGACTTGAAGACCAAGGGTAACACGGGGAAAAGTGCCCATGGGGGTTAGGAGCGTAACTGCCCCTTTCAAAAGGAATTTAGGAGCCTAAATCCCAGTGACTTTCATTACGACTCAGGCTCCTAAAGTCCTGTTTGAAATTGGGAGTTAGGCACTCTTGAAATTTTTACATCCCTGCTTCCCCCCCGGGGCTCGGACGTTGCTGTCAACAAGTCTGCCAGGAGGGCAGGGATCCGTGTGTGGCGTACAAAGATCTCTCCCCCACTGCTGTTGCTTTCTGCCACGTCGTGTCTCTGGGCCCGGCGCCTGTACCTGTCGTGGATGCAGTTGCAGCAGCTGGGGACGTCGTAGGGCGAGCCGCTCGTCAGACAGGAGAGGCAGGAGGACCCCTGGCCGCACTGATCTAGCTGCCATGACAGCAAGTTCATGCCTAAGCCTTGCATCTCTATCATGTCGCCGGAGTCTGGGGGGGGAAAGGTAGGCGTAAACGTTTGTTTCCTCCAACCGTGCAGCCTGATGCGTTGGTCCTTTGCTCTGCTGCAGGCTCTATCCTTGACGATAGGAAGGGACAGACCTAGCGACCTGCAAATATTAATTTCCGCTCTAACACCTCTACACCAGCCAAGTCCTCTGCGTGGTCTTTTTTCCCCCCATCGAATCACAGAAAGGTACAGCAGGACGGGACCTTGACAGGTCACCTCATCTGTCCCCCCCCCCCCATGCTGAGGCAGAATTAAAAATGCCTAAACCGCCCCTGACGGGTGTTGGTAAAAACCTCCAGTGAGGGGGAATCCACAACTTCCCTAAGTAACTTTTAGTTGCATCCAAGGCCCAGCACACTGCCTTTTTCAAACCAATTGTGAGAGACAGGCTGCGATTCTGCTTTACGAAGACAGGCGCTGATTTTAATCAGACACCCGAGTGATAGATTTTAAGGCCAGAAGGGATCATTACGATCCTCTAATCCAGCCTCCAAAAGCTGGCAAATTTTGCCCGGTGAACTTCACCTGTATTGAGCCCGTAACGGCTAGCTGAGCTGCAGAAAAATATCCTGTGTTTTCAGTTCCCGGATAAAAAGAGGCTCACTCTCAAAATGAGACTTTGAATGAGGCAGACTTCTTGAGGCAGTCATTTGGGATCTGATCCTTAAACAAGAGGTACAAAGTCACTCCAGCCCGCAGTCCCGCTGATTTCAATCAGACGCTCATGGCAGTCAAACGTTTGCAGTTGGTACTGCACTATCGACCGTCAGTGCTTGGCTGCTTTTTCTAACTGGCACCAGCAGAAGCCTGGCGTACAAAGGTAACATTCTCCAGGTGCATTTAAATCTAGGGTGCTGTTCCTGGGACACTGCACATAAACAACATGCCTGCGTGTACACCCATTTTCCCTTCACTGGATCACCCCCAAATGCTAGAGTTAAACTAGAGTTTAAGGCTCTGAACATGCAACTTCCATGTGTCTGAAATCTCTTCCCCATATGGAAACTAGCTGCAGGATCAGGATTTAAAACACAGAGGCCAAGATTTTCAGCAGAAGCTAGTGATTTTTTGGGTGCCCAATTCCCTATCTTAGAGGCCTGCTTTTCAGAGGGCAGATGCTTAGCACATTCTGAAAAATCAGGGCTCCCCTTTAAATGTGTCAAGGTGGGCACCCAAAAGTCGCTAGTAGCTTTTGAAAATCATAGCCCAATTTCTTAACCTATCCCTGTGGTGCTTTTCATAAATAACTGGCCTTTCAGCTCACCCTTGATTTAAATTAAGGCAAAAGATATAGCATATAGGATGCCATTCACTGCTTTAACATGTGCAAGCAATTCCAGTCCTCTGGGCCTTGCTTTCAAAATGTATGTTAAGTGCGGGGCGTGGAGAATTTCCAAACCATCTCATGCATTCTGCCACTGCAGGTACCAGTACATTTTTGGAGAAGCTGGACTCTACTTTTAATCTAGATATAGCCATCAATGCAGCATAAAGCATTTTAACGGCAGGGAAATAATAAAAGGATGTTAACGTAAAAAGCACAGGCTCATGCGGAAGCAGCCAGGAATATTTCACTTCGCAAAACGAAGTTCAATGAAAAAAATGCTCTTCACCTTAATTCTTCAGGAAGGAGCTGAAGGACCCAGTATTTATTGCAGCTTCTCGTTTGGTTCAAATGCAAACCACTGGACAAACAAATCTTTTTTTAGATTTTTTTTTTCCTCCCCAGCCAAGGACAAGAAAAGTGGGTTTTTGGTATTTTTGTTTAAAAAGAAACAGTCTACTTTAAAAAGCAGAGAACCCCACAGATCCTAAGGATTCAGATGAAAGGTACCTGAATTCGTGAAGAATTAGAGTGAACAGCATCTTCATTTCATTCATTTTTGGTTGTTGTTCAGCTGCAACTTTGGCCCCATGCAAAAGTCAAGCATGTTGCAAAAATTAAAAGCGAAAGGGTCGCAAACCTGATACAACAGTGTTGTCATTAGTTCAAGGGAGCACTAATGGGTAGACATACGATCGTCAAACCTAGTTCACTGACAAGAATCACTAGTCAAATGGTTTGCAGTCCTAGCTATGCTGTTAACTTTTTTTTCCCAAGTGTTTCTTGACATCTCTAGTAGGATGGCGGCTTTAAATGTCCATTAGCTGACTAGCAACCAAACAAAGCTGCAGTCGTACTAGCTTAACTTATTGTTTTTGTCTCATCTTTGCAGAAATGCCGTGTTACAGACGGATCTTTGACCATGAGCAATTTCAAGTCTCATCTGCACACGAAAGCTACTGTACAGCTATTTCCTGCAAACACGATCTTCCTACCAGATGAGGAGGGCTTAAGGAAGGCTGTTCCTCTCCCAAGGGCATTTTGGTAGAATATGAATCCTGTTGAGCTGAGCAGGACCTATGAGGTTTGGTGACCAATGAGGATCTCAGTGGACAGGTATCCACATAACTAAATGACATCCTGGAAGTCCCAGTAGGGGCCCAGCGCAGAATGGACCAAGGGCAGTTACCTTTTCCTTCCCATAGGTAGCGTCACCAAGCCAGGGATGAATTTCACTTAGCACTAAGCCCACCACTCTTTCATTGAAAGGCATGTGAGAGCTCTGAGGAAAGCTAGATTCCCGTAACCACTAAACGGCCTGAGAATGTTCTTTTGCTAACAGAAGAGTGTGTGAAGGCTGTGGGCATGGAAATTGTACTGTGACGGACACTGCAGCTAAGGCATGAGGGCTTTTGCTCTTGAATGAATCTGGTCCCAGAAAGGAGCCAGGAACATGGGAGAGGCAATGCTTGAGAAGCACTGGTCTGAAAAAGTCAACAAAGGAACCCTGAATGCCAATTTTTTTCTCCTTTCTGTTCTTTTCTTGACCCAGCTTAGCTACATTTCCGGAGCCTTAGAATTCCATCTGTCCAGCAGACAGTTTTCTGTTCCCCAGGGTGAACTCCATTTGAATGCCATTCACTTTCCTCCTTCAAGACAGGAGGGTTTCCTAAGTTTCCAGAACTATACACTCAGGGCCTGATCATCAGCTGATCAGCTCATCTTTACGGGGCTGAAGATTTGCTGGCGTGATCAAGTGTGTCATTACAACTCGGTCAAGGCTCAGCAAACGGTGCAGTTTTGGATGGAGGCAGAGCCTATTGTACGGCAAGGACTATGGTGGCTGATGGTTGGAAATCCACATTGTATGTGGACAGGAGGGCACCTGCCTGTGAAAAGCTGCTTGGTCTGTACAAGTTTCCATGTGCATTTAAGGGTCAATTGTACAGTCACCCCAAGGCTCAGAGACTTGCTGCTGTGGGTCTTTTTTTGCTGTATAGATACAATCTAAGTTACAACTTGATTCTTGTTTCCCAGGGGACATTGTCTGTACCAGCCGTTTACTCAGTGCAGCTTACTTTTTGCTACCCCTTATCCTGGACAGGTGGAGGGTTCCCTACCCCTGTCTGGCCCCCATCTTCACCTCCCATGCAGCAAAGCACAGGGCCCCTTCTGGCCACTCACTTCTCTGTCTGAGCACATACCGTGAGTCGTGACTTAACTCTGAAGATGTTAAGGGGCCGGGGGAGTCCTGGGGAGGCAGATTCTGGGAGCGAGACAACTCTGTTGTTCACGACCTCAAGAGGGCGGGGGGAGGAAAGGTGCTGCTAACCCTGTTCCCACAGCTTTTGGGTGCCTTCCCACCCCTCCAGGTGGGTGTGAATGAAAAAAGGTTTGTCTTGCCCTAATGCCAACACTGTTGTACGCATCGGTGGGGTGACACTGCCACGGAGCACTGAAGGGGGCAGGGCCGGGGGGCCGGAGGATAAAAACCTTTCATCCTATTAGGAGCTGTGAGGTTCCGAGAGCAGATCATTGATAGCATTGCATGGAGCCTGTCTTCCTCCTCCTCGTCATCGTCGACGGAGGCAGAGCGGCTGGCAGCTAAGTGGTGGTAGTTAATAGTTACTGCTCAAAGAAAATAGCGAAAGAGGAGCATAAGAAGAGAGGATTTGGTTCTACGAGACGTCTCAAAGAACATGTTCAACACAGACAGAGGAGCCGGAGCTTGGGAGAGACCCTGTGAACTCCTGGGCACCGTGGTTGGAAAGTGACTTTTCTCAAGGAAAAGAGCGTGTACACCCTGGGCCAGATTTCAACCAGGCACGGACAGCCGTGTGCAGCTGGAAAATCTGCAGCGCCTCCATTGGGTGGGAGCAGACTGCCTGCCTCGCTGTCCAAGAAAAAGGGAAGGGTTCTCTGGTGGGTGTCCATATGCAGACTTAGCCATGCATGTTCAGGATATACCTACACTGCAGTGAAACACCTGCCGCTGGCCTGGGCTCACGGGGCTATAAAACTGCAGTGTAAACATTCGGGCTCGCACTGAAGCCTGAGCTCTGGCGTTCAGCCAGGAAGGAAGGTCCCAGAGTTCAGGCTCAGACGTCTACACTGCAGTTTTATAGCCCTGCGAGGCTGGGTCAACTGATGGGGGCCAGCCGTGGGTGTTTCATTGTGGTGCAGACGTTCCCTCTCAGGCTGGGTTGAAAATCTAAGCTTAAAGTTGGACTCCTTATGGCCTATTCTTTGGGGAGGGCAGTGGAGTAGGGTAAAGGTTTAATTGATGTTGCCATTTTCTAGCTGTGATGAACCTGGATGGGACCATTGGCTCCCACTCCCCCTTTAAATTTGGGGCTGGGATCCAAATCTCTCAGGATGTTGCTACATTCTAGCTTCTCCCGTGAACATGAAAATGAGCATACGGCTAGAGCAGTGGTTCTCAGCCAGGGGCACGCGTAACCCCTGGGGGAACGCAGAGGTCTACCAGGGGCACATCAACTCATCTAGACATTTGCCTAGCTTTACAACAGGCTACATAAAAAGCACTAACCCAGTTAGGACACACATACATACAGACGATGACTTGTTTATATTGCCCTATATGCTACACACTGCAATGTAAGGACCATATTTACATTCCGATCGGTTTATTTTATAATTATACGAGAAAAAATGATTTTTCAGTAACAGCAAGCTGTGACACTTTTGTATTTGTATGTCTGATTTTAAAAGCGAGTAGTTTTAAGTGAGGTGAAACTTGGGGTACGCAAGGCAAATCAGACTGAAAGGGGGACAGGAGTCTGAAAAGGTTGAAAGCCACTGACTATAATTACCTCACAAGGCAGAACACCGCTGTGGCAATATCCTCTCTAAACATCTGGATTGTCTGTTTCCCCCACGGATCCCAGCGTATCACTATTTTAAATGAAACAACCATCAAGCCACTTACGATCCTCATGTCTGTGTCCCGGATAGATGATTCTGAAGACGTAGTCCGTAGCAGACTCTTCATCTGGCATTTCCTCTAGGTCCACTGACTTGTTACTGTTTCGTTTCCGGAGCTTTGGAAATACTTTTCCCTACAGTGAAAATAACCCCGTCAGTGGTTCCCAAGAGCTATCGCGGAGTAGTGGAACAGTGTCAAAACAACACACTCAGAAGGTAGCTCCAAGACCGTAGATGAATGATGCGTCATGTGCTAGCCTGAGCTCCAGGCTTAACAATAGCAGCCCAGAATGGGCTGCAGGCAACTGTCCCAGCACGTGGTGGTTTTTCAAGGGAGCGGGGCACACAACTCCCATTGACTGGGAATGCAGCACTGCAGTCCAGTATCCTCCTTTGAAAATCCAAGTCTTGGATGAGAGGCGTGACCCTACCGCATATGGACCCTATGGACCATGGGGAAGGAGCTCATTAAAAGGAGCAGAGAAAAGACTTGTCTGGATATATAAGGAAGGTGTGGAAAAGCCGAACGGCCTCCCTTCAAGGACTGGCAACAGTCCATCAGTTAGGTGATATCACCATGGGGGGTAGCAGTTTGCGGATGGTCGGGTGCCGTTGGGTCCCCATCATTTTCAAACACATTTTTAAAGTGTCTCTACCACTGGTTCAGTGGGGAAACTACAAATCAGGTGTTTATAAGGACACAGATTCCATAAACAAGTTAGTTTGGGGGATAATACGTGGGGTTGTTTCTTTTGCATTCGAGTTCTTCCTCCATGCCCTGAGTTTCTTATTTGCATGACAGTCACTCCCCGAGCCTTCTGGTTCCACTGCAGTCGGGCAGACGCAATAGGAACATCCCTGCCCCAAAGTGCTCCTAGTTCAAGACAACAGCGCTCAGCCGGACGGTACCTTGCCCTGCTGTGACCAAAGTGGCGGCTCTAACTGTCCTCGGGGCAGAAGGCCGTTTTCCAGGCAGGAGAGGAAAGCGAGAAGATGGCCTCCCTGGGGGAAATGGAGTGGAGGTCTCTGGATCCCATCCTGACTCACCAACACTAAAGTCCCTCCGCTTTCTGCTGCGAAAGAGAACCCAAGATGAGTTTGTGTTGCTTTTTATTAGGCGAGAAGCGTCATCTGTTGCCCTTGCTTTCAAAATGGAGTCTGCCTGTGGCTGTTCCCAAAAATCCCATTGCATAACAGTATAACTAACCTAATGCACTGGAGAGTCCCTGCCTCCGGGAGTGGTTTACCAGATGTTTCCCATCTACCATGGGTAAAAGGAGCCTTAGCAGGCAATGAACATTTGTTTTTAAATGGCGTCTACAGCATATTTTAAAAAATAAACATCTACTAGCCCGAACCCATTTTGGACATTAATTTCATTGCTATCACATGTCAGGCAAATACCTGATGCTCACCAATCACAGTGAATGAAGTGGCTGCTGGAAGTGGCACAGTTTTTCTATAATCACAATGTTTAAATGCTATTGGGCATCCAATGCAACCCCCCAAAAAACACAGAATCACAAAAGGGACTTAACTCCTAGCAAGTCTGATTTTGACGTAAACTGATAGAAATCTTCTCAATATAAATGATAATGCAACTATATACTCAAAATAGTACTGTTTTGGAAATATTTATCCCCCAGGTGATATATTTTATATATTTTCCTGGACTTTTTTGCCCTTGGTTAAAGCAAAAGTGTGTAGTTACACACCAGTATGAGCTTGTTTGTACCATGTCATGCAGTGGTTTTCAAACTTTTTTCAACTGTAGACTGCTGAAAAATTTCAAACGGGGGTGAAGACCACTTTGCAAACCCTAGACATAGTCTGAGGCCCACAGGGATCTGCAGACCACAGGTTGAAAACCACTGTAATATATCAAAAACATCATTATTTGTAGAATGGAGGGATTTGAGGAAAAAAAAATTCTGTTCACCCAGGGGTAATATGGTACCTACCACCAACAGAAGCTGGTCCAATGAAAGATAATACCTCACCTACCTTGTCTCTCTCAAAAGGGGGGAAACAAAGTTCTCTCGTGTACTATGTCGGTCAACAGACAGACAACCTACCTACACACGTTACTTTAAGGGGACGTGGTCAAGGGCTAGGAGGTCACATTAATCATATACCTTAATTAGCAACAGCTACATCCTCTATTGTTGCTTTTTTCTATTTATGTCTCTACCATTACTAGAGAGACATAACAAAAGAGGAGACCCATTCTAGCCTCTGGGTTCACTTCTGCACCAGCTGGCGTGTTGTGCCACTCACAACGATCTATAGCTTGGGTAAAATTTTCAAAAGTGCCTAGTATGTGTCTGTGATTGCATCTTGAGCAGACCCACCCAAGTTAGCCTTCCTCTAGCAACCAGATTAAGGAAGGCCTTTGGGCCCCAAGTCTACTTGCTGAGTGGCCATGTTTGAAAGAGTCCCACCCGCCTATGGAATGAGAAGGGTCCAACTCAACAGAGGCAGCGGATTCTTGTGGCAGTGGTCGGGTACTTTCATGCCGCCCTTTCCCCGGCGTCTTGTCTGTTTTCGCTCTTTGTAAAGGCTGTTGCAGTGATGCGGATGGTGAGACTGCTGTGCAGGTGTCTAAAGGCTAAAGAGCCACAGCGAGGACAACGAGGCGTTGCCGTGACCAAGACAAGTGGCATAACCTCATCCATCTTGTCTCTCTAATAGCCTGGGACCAACACGGCTCCAACACCGCATACATATATATATATTTTATACAATAAAGTGACTTGGCACCCAACAATTAAAATGAGCCCCTTTCTGTCCCACAATAATTAAAGAGGAGAGGCCAGAATTTCAGAGCAACTGAGCATCCAACAACCCACCCAGAAGCATTGTGTTACGTCAACACTTAGGATAAAGCCAAGTCTCAAGAGACACATGAAACAGCTTCAGGCAAAGAAGCTCTATTGGCTCATTCAGTGAAGAAACCTAAAGAAAACCCACTGTGCTTGCATGGAAATAAATGCCGAAGAGGCAGCAATATAAAACATGAACAGCGTTAACATTCTACATGCACAAATGAGGCCCTGGAGCCTTTGTGGCACCCCGGGAAATAAGAGGGTTTGTGCTTACGTTGCTGATGGCAGTGAATGCAGACAATCTGACTGAACGGCACTATTAAGGCGTAATCCCAGTACACACTAAAACGAAAAAGAAATGCAAGAGATGTAATGTTTTAATAATCAGTGGCCAGAACACCCAGTAAAAGGCTAGGTACCGCACTAAATTAAGAGCAGCTTACTAATCCTGGTCGATTAAGTGGAATTTATGGTGAAGTAAAAGGCAGAGGAACTAGTTTAGCATAGCATATACATCTGCAGGTTCATAGTCACGCCCCTCCCAGGCAGGCAGCACTAATCTACCTGCCAAAAACAAGAATCAGGTGCCCAGAGCGACACACTCGAGATGGTTTTGTGGTTGGGATTCAGGACACCTGGGTTCTATTTTGCCAGAAATTATGAATGACAGACGTCAAATCAAGTCGGACGCAATGTCACCCCCAATGCAAGCAAGCGCCTTTCCTTCAACTGTAACAAGAATTCCACAGGCTAGAAATTTATCTTTGAGATCAAGGGTTTAGTGGGACTCAAAGAGGGATTGGATCTTCCTAACGAATGCAAGCCTCTCCTGAGTTAGAACAAGAAGGATTAAAGTAGCTTTGAAGGGATATGAAGCCTCACCTTGGTTTATCATCAGGGGAGAGAAAGAAACATTCACTAGGTTCTACCATGAATGCCTACTACAGCGTTTCTTTCACGTTTCAAAGCAGGTTTTGGCTCCTCTCTGAGACAGAATACTGGATTAGAGGGACCGCTTTTCTACTCAGGGTAATCATATAACAGGGCTCCTTCGAGGATGGATTCATTCATGATTGTAAACTGCTTTGAGATCCTGCGATGGGAGGCATCCGAAAAATCAGACTCGTGATGACAGGAGGCAGACTTTTAGCTCTGCAGCCCTGGATAGCTGGAAAGAGGCTTGTTCCTTTAAAATGGGCCCTAAATCTGGATGATATTGTTTGCAAAAGCATATTAGCTGATGTGTGCTAGGGTAACTGTGTGTGTGTGTGTGTGTGTGTGTCTCTCTCTGTGATCCAAGGATGCCATCCCCGTAAGCACAAATTTAATGTGATAAATACTTCAGCTTTGCCACCCAGCAAACATTCCTGTTTATTCTTTGTGTCCAGAACTTGTTCATAATAAATTTATTCTGGAAAATTGCTGAAATAGCTTTGCATTTTATTATTACTATTATCTGCATGACAGCACCTCGCGATCCCCATGCAGATCAGGGCCCCAGTGGGTTAGGTGCTATATAAACAGATAGTCAGGGACTTCCCTGGGCTCAAAAAGGTCACTGTTTCAATAGACAAAAGAGACAAGAAGAAGGGACATGAAGGCACAGCGAAGTGGAGTGACTCCCCCAAGGTCACTGACAGAATCTGGAAATAGAACCAAGGTCTCCTGGGTCCTCGCCCAGTTCCCTGTCTGATGGGCCATGCTCCCTTCAGGTAAATCAGCATTGCTGCTTGTCTGTTATTCCTGTTGCAGTTAGATGTGTCAAGCATGCAGGACAGAGAACTACCATAAATGCTGTCCATCTCTTCTGCAAAGTGAATGTTACCTTTTCTCAAGCTCCGAGTCCCGCAGGGTTCCATTCATGAGTTGATTTGGAGTCCATTTTAAAGTCAAGCTATCTGCTGACTGATGAAGGGAGAGATAGCCAGGAATTGCCTCCATGTCGTCTTTCTGTTTAAAACGAGAAAAAGAAAAGCATGTGGAAATCGCCATTGTGTTATCGAGGAACAAATCAGCTGTAAGGAGAGATTCCCCCACCTGGCTAAGCCTGTAATGCATGATCTATTAATCACACCTACCAGCTCTGAAGTCCTGCATTGGCTAAGATTTAAAGAGTGTGACGTTCCATTGTGTCAGTACACTCAAGCCAACCCTCACCTTTCAAAGGCAAGGCAAGCTGTACATTAGCACGTGCTACGCTGGTCGTGTCAAAGCCAATGGGGAGACCCAGCCTCCTCTTCTCCTCAGTGGTGGGACCTGGTGTGACATCTCCACACCCAGCAGGGTCCTTTCAAATAAACACGATTTATTAAGAAGTAGACAGGAAAGGACGGTTCCCAGCATAGCTCGCCTCCGACTTCACAAAAGCTAGACTAGAGGAGGCGTTTTTTGTGTAAGTCACAGAAAAGCTAAGAGCAAAATCCAAAATCAATTCCCTGTCAGGGCTCAGCTCTCAGCAACCCTTGCTGGCTCGAGTGAGTCAGACCTTTTTATTCCCCTCCTCACCAGATTAACCGCCCTTTGCCGGAGGATTCATCATCTTATTCTGAGAGATCCTTACAGGCCCCCCAAAAGCCAACTCACACCAGGGTCAGGTCAGCCTCAGCCATCGAACTGTGATATTATTGGTGACGGCTGGTTTTAATGGCGCTGCTCGGGGTTGTGAGGGCTCCACCCTATATTTGGAGAGAGGTTTGCTTTCTGAAAATAACTCCTCTCCAAAAGTGAAGATTCAGCCCCTCCCCTCCAGTAGCGGCCTACACTGCAGTCAGAGGTGTGATGTGCAGCTCGGGTTGGCACACTCGCGTTAGGTTTAACTGGGCTAGCACGGCTATAAATATCCATCAAAACACAGAACACAGGCTTCAACACAGCCTGGCGTTCAGTACGTACCCAAGGCCCCCCGCCGGCTTGTCATGTCTGGGCCACCATGTCTCCACTGCTGTCTTTAGCCATGCTAGCTAGATCAACGCGAGAGCGGCTACGCCAGGCACATTTCCAATTGCAATGCAGAAATACCCTACACGAGCTGAGTCTTTGCTGCAAACAAGGTGTGCGTTGACATTGAGATAGCTAGCCTGATGTAAAATCCTAGTGGAGACAAAGCTCTGTAGTTTTCACATTAGGCACAATCCAGCCGGGGTAGAGGGTTGCTCTCGACTAGCTGTATTGAGTTCAAAGTGACCTACGCCTTGGGTCCGCTGGGATTGTGCCTGGAAATAGCATCCCTTCTTTGCAGAGAAGTTCTAGCCCCATTTATGAATTTGGGCCAGAGCCCTAGAGCCGTACAACTTCACCATCCCCTTACAGCTCATCCTGATGTCTGACCTTCATTGCTGACATTTATTTAATCGACGTTATGAATCAGCTCAGCTCTGATTCCAGCCTCTGACAATCTGAGTGCATGAGTCAGCCACGGGATCATGGTCAAGTCACTG
The DNA here is from genome assembly GCA_007922155.1 of Mesoclemmys tuberculata. Classification (NCBI taxonomy): domain Eukaryota; kingdom Metazoa; phylum Chordata; order Testudines; family Chelidae; genus Mesoclemmys; species Mesoclemmys tuberculata. The sequence continues at coordinate 12,463,074 of ML675623.1, forward strand.
ACTCGTGCCAAGGAAGGAAAAAAAGAACGTTCCAGCGTATTTTACACCGCGCATCTTGGATCATGGAGACCCAGGCTTGAACGGTTCAGCCTTGCACTGCTTGGCCCATCATGCGAACCTTTATTGCCTCTTTAAAGCTTTTCAGAGCATCAAGGCTGAATTCACTTAAACACGCCCCGAACGGGAGGGATCACTTGATCACCTGGCCTGGTCATCCCTCTGACGCACCTGGCATTGGCCACTGTCAGAAGACAGGGTACTGGGCTGGCGGACCATTGTCTGACCCAGGCTGGCCGAGCTTGTGTTCTAAACCCACAACCGGCAGGAATTCTTTCCAGAAGCTGCTACTGCTCAGTCAGCAAGAAAGGGATTTCCGCAGGGAATGGGAACTTCAGTTTGATGGGCAAGGGTATGAGCTTTTAAACCAGCCAATTTGAATCCCACCTTGATCCCTTTTCTCTCCTTCCTTTTTGGTCCTTAGTGGGTATCACAATTAAATGAGAAGGGAAGGTGGGTACCATTTGGTGAGGCCTCTGCCTAGCGAAGGAATCAAAGCACCACTCAACACCCAGGATGAGCCAGAAAGGATGGCACTCGGCATCCTTCCGTCCCTGAAGCTTACATGGCTCATTCAGATGACACATCCATTGGTCCAAATCAGGATGTAGCCACTGCCTCCGGAGCTGGATGGTCCACAGAATAGGGGCCCGGGGTTGGAATCCAGGAGACTTGAGTTCTATTCCTGCCTCTACCATGATGACCAAGCCAGTATGAATCTCACTCCAGGATGTGAACTCAACACACGTGATGCTCAGCTACTTACCGGCTGGACCAAGACGTTGTTTTTCCCATACAGCAGGTGTGTCCTCGAATTCTGGTGCAAGGACTCCACGTATTCTCTAGCCGAAGCGGCGAATCGATCTTCCGACATGCTCCCGCTTGAGTGCCGTTTCCGGATCTAGGTGACACGAAAGCCATGGCTCAGCACGCAGGTTACACGGCACGCAGTGTCAACTGTATAGAGAGGCTGGCCAGAGCAGCAGCTCCACTAAAAAGGGCAGCTCAAAAAGTCTCTTATAATGGATTTTCTTTCTGCAGCCCGGGGACTTTATAGGCACGTGAGGGGCGCCCCCACCCCAGCCAAAGAGGCTTGCTGCTCCCAAGGCAGGGAATCAGCAGAGCAGGTGAAACTCCTGGCGTCTCAAGCCACAAAATCCCAGCTCCGGATCTCAAACCTCTCTAATTCCGGGGGGGTGGATGGACATTTGGACCCACGCGGACTTTCCTCTGTGACAAAGGCACAGACCACAAAAGCGTTCTCCATTCCTGCCAACAGGCGGAGTTTCCTGTGGATGTTACCAAATACGCATCTACCCCTTTTGTGGGGTTTCCAGGGTCCGTCTAGGCCAATAACAGGAAAGGGGCAAGCTGCGGATACCTACTCCCAACGCCGGGCGCTTTGATGGCGAGTCCTGGCGCCCGTGAGCTCCATGAATCCGGTGTCTCTGAACCAGCTCATCTGCCGAAGGGTCCGTCCAGTAGTGGTCAGCCGTTTTCAGCTTGGTATATTCGAGTGCACATGGCCCAACTAGGAGGACAGGAATGAGAGAGGATCTTAGAGACGGACGGACATTTGGTCACCCTCACCTGCCAGGTCGGAATGAAACAGAGCCTCTTTCTACTCATGTCTGGTGAAGTCCATGATCTCACAGCATAGATTATAACCTTAATGTCCTGGCCAAATGCTCTCACTTAATAAAGCAGGTGCTGTTAGGAGACTGTAAAGACAAATATTGCTGAGCACATAATACACAGCTACTGTAATATTACCATCTCCAATTCCCTGCTGTAGGACACCACACCTAGAAAATGCTCTAATAAAACCAAATTCCATTTGCCTCTATCATCAAAATCAGCAATCAAATAGTCAAACCAGATTATCTGTCTCCATTTCCCCCACTGCTTCAGTGAAAACGCAATAAGCAAAAAAAAACAACCACCCCAAAAAACCAACCCTCGAAACCTTCTAGAAATAACATTTAAAGAACTTACCTAGGAGAGAAGCGAGGATTGGTCCATAAACAGGATCTGCCAATAAAGCTTCTTTCTCATAATATTTGCTGGGAATAAAAAATAAAAGCAGATTAGAGTCAAGTGTTGGTATTTGCAAGAACTCCCAAGTCACTTAGGATCATCAGTTCTATTGACTTCCAAAAGGTACTCCTGCCCGAGTCACTGCACAGCTTCTGAAAATGCCATCCAGTGCTAGCTCCTAGCTAAGCCTGCCCAAATAGGGGAAATGATCTCGGGCGTGATGCACAGACAAGCTGCAGGTTTGATCCTGCAGACAGATACTCCGAAGTTCATTGTTTTTCCCACCTGCAGTCCTACTGAAGCCATAGGAAAGTAGGCGGGAGTAAGCAGATGCGTGGGAGGGGTAAAGGTTTGCAGATGGAGAGGCTCAGTTATAAAACCAAAAGAAAACCACCTTATTAAACAGTAATTCTACAACCAAGATCACATCCCGACAACAACTACAGACAATCAAGTTCCCTGTGTCTCTTAGACAGGCTCAAAACTAAGGTGATCATAACTAAAAGGGAAAGTGATTTATCTTTAAAATATATATGTACATTTATAAAGTTATTAACAATTTTTAAAAATGTTTGTGTAGACAAACTCAACCATTGCTGGACTGCGCTTAGTGCTGTATGCAGGAAACCCACAGATCACCACACTTGCTTCCACAGATTCAGTAATTACCTCAGATACACTAAGAAATTTGTCATCTACAGCCAGGCACTCAGATACCATGCAATTTGCTCCAAAGAGAAAGGCTGGGTACACACTTAGAATCATAGAAGGTTAGGGTTGGAAGGGACCTCAGGAGGTGTCTAGTCCAGCCCCCTGCCCAAAGCAGGACTATCCTCAGCTAAATCATCCTTAAAACCACCTTCACAAAACAAGGACATTCCACTAGAGAAGTAGATCTCATCACGGAACGGGTCACCCACAGACCCCGGGAAAGCCTGCTTCAATACAAAAATCTTTCACGTTCCTATTACTTCACACTGGAACCCATATGGGGAATCATCAAGCAATATTTGATGGAGACCACATCCTGAAAGAAATATTTCCCAACCCCCCTCTTCTGCCCCTCAAACAACCATTAGCCTCGCCAAGCTCATCATCAGAAACAAGCTCCCCACAGGCAGGAAACGCTGACTCAGAACGGCACCAGAACTTGCTAGAACAACAGAGGCAAAGCCTGCAGACATAACGCCACTGCTATGATGAGCAACACCCCCCAACACACCTTTCAAGACCCACGGGTCCTACACATGCCTATCACACCATGTGGTGCACCGCATCGTGTGGATGAAATGCCCCAACAACAGCTAGGTGAGTGGAACCAGACAATCATTACACCCTTGAATGAACTCACATGGAAAATTATAAAAAGATAAAACCACCGTCTCACTCTTGGGCAAACACTTTTCACGCAGCGATCGCGCCGTATCTGATCTTTCAATGCTTATCCTCAAGGGAAAACTGCTTCACACCTTCAAAAGGCGAGCCTTAAATTCATAAATCTGTTAGACACCAAAAGCCTTGGTCTTAACAGGTACGCAGGTTTCTGGCTCATTACAAGAAGACGTAACACACCACCCTGTCTCCTAACCCTTAATTGCCCTCTTAATTTTAAGAGGACTCCTGCAGCATATGCTTAACAATCTGTCCCAACTCAGATTTAGCTCTCACACTCTGGTTACCTTCCCCAGACCTGAAGAGCTCTGCGTGGCTTGAAAGCTTCTCTCTCTCACCAAAAGAAGTTGGTCCAATAGACTCACTCTCAATGCAACAATATCATTTTGCTCGTCTCTTCCACTAGATGGGGCTCAAACTCTACCATTTCCGGTTTCCTAAAGGCAAACACCACTGAGCCACCAAAACACCAGGGAGTCAAGAAGTGATGTCATCACACTCATCAGGAATAGTCTCTCACTGTATAGAAAACTTTTCAGCATAATCCGCATGGACTCAGACAGTCAGCAAGGGAAACGCAACAATATGAAACCAAGAAACGACCCTGATGCTGCTTTAGGAGCAGAGATGAGACGCCCCTCATCCCACGTACGGGACCCAAGACCGGAAGACTGGACTGGGAACCAGTTTTACAGACAGACGGCTGGGTTTTCCAAGTTAAGAACCCACAGCTCCATGTACTTGCATTGCACCAGCTATGTAGATCATGCTCGCTAGGGACCCGCGCTGGCCAAGTGCAGATGCAAACAGAGCATCTGATTTGCACAGATAATTTAGGCAACTGCGCATGCTTAATTTTGAAAACATGGCCCCCAACCTTGTAGACGGAGGAAGTAGCCATTATGCTTCCGGAAGAGGGGTGCGTTTCTGCAGCATTGGGGTGTGTTTGAAAGAGAAACTGTGGGCCTCACTTTCCACTCACTCACACTACCCTATCATCAGGGGTAAAATCTGCTTAACACAGGAGGAGAGTTAGCCCAGAGGTTTGGAACCAAAATACCTTCATTTGGGAAATCCACAGGATACCTGTCTCTCCAACACACAAATCACACGACTGTTTAAGCAAACCAGGATTAGATCCAACCAAGACAATGGTTTTCTTTGAACATCACAAAAACCTCTCTCCTCCTGCTCAACAGGAAGATAGAACAAGAAAACACAATCCTCCTCTGACCTGCTGCCAAGGAAAACGTAACCCAAACTCTGGAAGAATGACTAATTCTATATAATTTAACTGTCCCCGTAGGCTCCCCGCAAATACCATTCTCCTTCTTTGCACAGCCAAGCATGTGTCTCCTGGGGGGAGGCCAATGTGAAGAGCAGAACTAAGAGCAAAGCAAGTTATGACATGAGTGCGTGCTCTCCTTTTGTGACTAGTCTAGGCCAGGCCTCAGGATTTCCACCATTCCTTTCTTCTGAGGCCACAAAAATGACCCCAGTATGCTCCTAGTTCTATTGCATTAGTTGTGGGGTGGAGGAAATGAAGAAAGGTCACGATAACCTGACTTGGAAGACCAACGCCTGGGGATGCATTGGCCAGAAGGAGATGAGCAGAACGCTGAAGAGCTCGTCCATGTCTGCCAGAATCCTAATGTACCACATCTACTATGAGATCTCTGCCAGCCTTGAAGGGGGAAAACTCCCTCCTAAACGTAACCCTTCCAAACAAAGGCCCCATGACATCACAGGACTGACCTACCCAATCAGACCTTTTCTAGTCTCCCAAATTTTAACTCCTGATCTCCTTTTGCTCTCCTCTTCCCTTTCTACCTTTCCTCTGAGGAGGGAAACCCGCTCTTCTCGCACGCTGTACGTTTTAGGATAAGATTTTCAAAAGCACCTAAATGATTTAGACACGTCATTCCTATTGCAAGTCAACAGCACTTTGATGCCTGTGGAACTTAGGATCCTTTGATCATTTTACCCCTACACTATAGCCAGCTGACACTTCGCAAAGTTTAAAAAAAAAAAGTGTTTTTTAAACACGAGAGATTTGTTACTGGTTCTTCGAGCTCTCTTGCGGGTCGACATTTAATTGAAATTTTGAAACATTTTGTCAACGTGTCAGAAAACGCCAACCAACAGTGGTGAAACTTTTTTGTCAGCTGTTTTTTCTGATCCGCTCTAGGTTTGCATACGGGACACTGACAAAGTTCACTACTGCAAAGGCAGGGCGAACACTGGCCTGACAAACCAACCTCCGTGCTTCCAGATGTCTGCCCCCTCCTTTACCTGCAGTTGTCCACAAGGTACTGCACGATTTTGTCAAGCACCTTCTCAATCAAGGCCGTCCGCACCCAGATGTGTCTGATGGCCTGAGGCGTCAGGATGGGCATTTTGCTTGAGGTAGAGACCTGCCTCTTGAGGGATTCCTGGCCATTCGGTTGGTTTTTCCTGCAAAAGGGACAAAGCGAGCGTCGTTCGTTAGCTGATGCCTTTTTAAAGGAGACCTGCCCGCCCTATGACAGAACTCTGCGCGCACAGGTCCTGAAACACGCAATGTGCATCAGACGTGAACGCTATGTTTCAGGTTGCTGTTGCCTTGGGGCTTTAGGGTGCTGGGATCCAGAATTTTATTCAGCCCATTATAAAGATAGGGCCAAAAGCATTTAGTAATTTGGGGTGCCCCACTTTTGGGGATAACCAGACAGAGGCTTGAGAGGGCTCTGACACTCAATACCCTCTGAAAATCAGGTCCCTTTAAGGCATCTCGAGCTGGGACACTCAACATTTCTAGTTACTTTTGAAAATCTTAGCAGAGCCCCTTTTTCAAAAACTCAAATCAGAATCCACATTCAATTTTTCAGTCCCTCCAAATGTGAGGGTGTTTGGGATCCAATCCTACCTCCCCACTGTAGACTGGATCCATTAGATTAGATAAAACGGACCATTTAACCTAGTGGAGCTATTCTGGTCTCTGAAACTGCATTTGGTGACTCATCCATTGCATTTCTACAGCATGCCTCTCCCGGTGCTTTGTCAACTGTGTAGGTGACAGACATCACCATGGGTGATCTCCAGCGCTAAAAGTACAAGCTGCTATAATTGGAGCGTAAGAGCCACAGATTTCCAGTTGGGATGTTAAGATTCTAGACCAGGGGTTCCCCACCTTTTTTCGAGGGCCACAGATATCATTTTTACAACTCTGAAGGGCTCAATCCCACCCACTGCAGCCAGACAGAGGTAGCTCCCGTCCCCCTGGCTGCAATAGGGAAACCACATGCGTTGTTTAGCCCTGTACACGCCACTCCGGTCCATAGGCAGTGGCTCCCTTCTGCAGCCAGGGGGACAGGAGATCAGGGCTCCCCTCCCTCTGGCTCCAGCAGGGACCCCAGCGCCTAGGGACCCAGGCGGAATGCTTTGTTCTCCGCTACAGCCAGGGGGAGAGGAGCACTGATCTCCCGTCCCCTTGGCTGCAGCAAGGAGCCCGTGCCAATCTTGTAGCCCCTCGGCAACATGCGCTGCCTGGGTCCTTAGGCAGTGGCTCCCTTCTGCACCCAGTGGGAGGGGAGCAACGGGCCACTCTGAAAGACCCGGTGAGCCATTTTTGGGCCACAGTTTAGGAGCCACTGCTCTAGATTCTCTGACCACCTCTGGGTTGGAAGGCAGCAGCTCTATGAATAGGCAGTGCACAGCACTGCACAACAGCTGGAGGGAAATTATGGAAAAACCTCTCCTCTTATGAAGTTTCCATGAGCTCTTTAATGGCTACAGAGTAATTCCCAGGACCTTTTTTTAAGGTCACATCCAAGTTACATGAGTTGAGAACCACAGGGCTTGGCATGAGATTTCTAACAATGAATTCAGTGTTTCCAAAGGGCTAGCCAGGGGCAATGTGAGCCATCAAAACTCATCTGCGTCCCAGTGAAATAAACGAAGGAGTGGGAGGTGCCGGCCCTGGGCTGTGGTACAGAACACAGCGGCAAAGCAATGCGGAAATCAGACCACTCTGCGGGTTAGCTCAGGGGAAGGAGGTGAGTAGAGGGAGATGCGTGCACTTCTAAAGGCTGGGGAAGGCGCACACCAGTCAGCAAGACAGGGCAACAGGTGGGGGCTCATCTCAAGGGAACAGATAATTCAATGGAACCGACTACGTACGCCGAGCCGGACTCCTCCCTGTGGATTGTGCCAGGGAGGAATTTATCCCGCTATACCAGCCAATCTGCTCTTAAATCAGAGCACGTGTTATCTGCTGTGACGGGAGGCAGCGTGCCCATTGTCGAGGATCAGAGCTGAGCAGCCGGACCCAGCAGCAAGGCCTAGTTCCCACGCTGCAGGTTACTGACTCGACCCTACTTCGGATGTTTTAAAATAGTCTCCTGCCTATTAAAGAAAACGGTCCGGATCCACATGCTTATCGGTCATTCTTAACCTGCACTAACCAGGGCCAGGTTCTGGCTGATCCCGCCCTCCCCACGGAGATGCACAAGAGGGAATCAAGATATACTCACTCCCCTCCATAAGGAGCATATCACGGTGAAAATGCCTCTCACGCAACTTCCTCTGGCAGCCCTGTGCTGGGGCGGACCAGCACATCCTATTAGGGTGCACGGCCCCTGCTCCCTTCTGGTGCCTTCCTGAATGCTAGCTGTCCCAGGGTGGTGCAAAACAGGTCACCAATGCAGAACACACAACCCAGGGGCCCCTGGTGGAACGCAGCGGGACGCGGACAGGATTCCTTCACTCACAACATGCAGAGTCCTAAAGCAGATGCTCCTTTGGCAGGGGGCCCTTGTCTCAATTCTCTCTGGAAAGCACCCACACATCTATGGCCCTGCATGCTAACCTTTAGCAACCAGCTCCAACCCCTTACCACGCACAGGACACCAAGCTACCTAGGAGACCCAGCATCAAGCTTAGATGCTAAAAAAGCAGCACTGGAGCAGCCAGAGCTTGCTGGGGACTGCCTCGCAGCCAAGTCCCCCTTGTCTGTTCCTACTGCTTAAACCAGCAACAGCCTGACTTGAAAACCAGGCAACTCAGTGCTGTCATTCGAGTCCACACCAGCTGCAAACCAGAGGCTCACAGGCATTGTGAGGCTTTCGGGCACGTGGGCAGAATGGAGGGATCACTCAGCACAGGGCAGCCTCTGTAAAAGGAGCTGCAACCATCTGCTGTTCCCCTTCCTGGAGCTGTTTGCTGTACTGTAGATCTGCTCAGCCCAGGTTAGTTCAATGCAATCTGCTCAGAAAAGTTTAACCTCCCTACAGGAGTGAAATGGGAAGGCAGCATTTTCCCAGCTTGGGCCACTCAGCGGCCTAAATAGTTTATTGAAAGCTTTCCAGCATGGGCAAGCGCATATTAGGCTACGGTATTATGCAAACAGCCTTCCTTGTGATGAGAGGGAGAGAGACCCCACTGCTGTGTAAGGTCATAAAGCTCACCCTCACCAGCCAACCTTACGAGGACTCAAATCAAGAAGGCACAGGGGTTCTAGCAGGCCAGCTTGCCTTTCCTATAATCCCATACGGGCACGACCTGCAGACTCACTTGGGGAACCAGGAAAAATGGTCCGCAAGTCTTTTATTGCTGTCAGAAAAGCTGAACAGGGACTTTGCTTTGTTTTAAAGCAGCGTGGGACATCTTGTTTTTGGCAGATCGGCATCTTCTGATGGGAAAACAATGCATCGAAAAATTCCCAACCTGCCCTAGTCTGCCAAGCAGCCGCATTCATTTAAAACCACCTCTTTAGATAAACTGTGTGTCGACCCAGCCTTGGCATCATCAAGAATGGTCGAGGCTGGTCTTCCCTGATTTCCCGGTGAGGTTCACAGTTGTGAGCTCTGCTGCCAGACAGGGCTGGTGGTGCTGAACCTTTAACAAAGACGTCATTTCTCCTAGCCATTGAAATGAAACAGAGGGTGAGGGAGGAGATGTAAAACACAGAGACAGAATAGCCCCTCTCTAAAAAGCCCTTTTCCTCCCGATTGCTCGACTTCCACTGTCTTAGCTCTTGTCCTGTCAGCAGTTCTCTTACCCCCAAGTCACCACAGAGTCTTCCAGCCTAGAGAAGACTGGAATTTCTAATGCTAAAACCAGAAATGTTTTTCTCGCCATCCACAAAGATCTTTTCTGGCTTGCATTACGCACCATGAAGAAGAGCGTGAGCCCCATTTCTTTCTCCTTTGCAAGCCACCTGTAAGACCAGACCGGGTGGTGAGTTGCTGTCACTCCCCAGGCAGGTTGATCCAGAAAGTGAGTGACTTTTGTGGGAGGAAGGGGCGCTCAGCAAAGGGCGGGATTCAAGCGCAGCATTTGCAAACACACACACTCGTAAAAATTAGAGAGAGGCCTTTTAAAACGAATCCTGTCTTTTGCAAAGGGCCAGTGATGAGACAATAAAGTTTTCACACGGCCGGCCAGTTCCCGTCTCCACCGGGCCAAGCTGATTCACTACAGAAGCCAGATTTGCAGTTGTTTCACTCGAACCATTTTCCAACGCATTCTGGCAAAGTAAACATAAAAGTTCTGATTGCTGACGAAGCCACTCCATGGCCTCAGTTCAGAAAGGCAGTGAAAACCTTACGTGCATCCATATGCTTAAGCCACCTCTGTGTGTGGTAGCCACCATCAGACAAGACCACACACACAGAACCAATGTGTGACATGACCACTCTATCTACTAAATGGCTTTGATGTTTTCGATGATTTTTACAGTTACTTTTCACCACATCGCACTCGGGAGGTGAACGACCAGTACAGATTTTCTGGTCCCAGTTACTCCCCTGGATGCCTAAGAAATCAACAAACTAGGTGAATTTCACAGCTGGGGAAGTGCGGGAGCCCAACCATGACATGCTGGAGTATGGACAGGCACTGTGGAATGCTTCCCTATGTGCACAGAGCTCTGCCAATTCCGCCCTGCCACGCTGTTTCGTGGCCGCCTGGTGCGGGGACTGATAGTCACCCGTCATCACGGGAAGCGGTTTGGTGAGCCGCACAAAACACAAAACTGTCACCACTGCGGGATTTGCACTCTGCTGCCCGGACAGCATCAGCCGGCCACAGTTCACATCAGCCTCTCAGCTGCTGTGCGCTGTCCTCTTCACTTCCCCTGCACACATGAAGCCACGTTCATTTCCCTTCCCAAGTTCATATTTCCTGCTACGAAGACGTGCATTGCCTTACAGTCAAACACTGAATTATCCTTATTGACACACACATTCAAACGCTAGGAACCTTGCCAGGGAGGCCAACTGCTCCATGGATTAAACCACGTCAACAGCATTCTCGACCTTCCCTCCAGCCTTGGAATCTGGTCCAAGGTAAAATCGTATGGTCTAGCATATAACAAGCCAAGTATTCGCTTGTCACTGTCGATATAATTAGTGACCTGAACAGAGTTGGGATCAAAGGCTGATCTTTGTAGCTCAGCTTGCTGCCTATAACTTCCCAGTTTCTTAAAGGTGACCTGCAAAGGGAAAAAGAAAATGGGTTTGTGCCCCTTTTTGCTTCTTTATGATGCAGACAGACGACCTGAAATGGGAGTGCTTTTTTTCTCCCTCGGCTCTCTCTCCAGTTTTGCATCAATCCTGTTTGTGGCATTAGTTATGCAGTACAGATTAATACGAATGCGGGTCCATCCAGAATAGGGATGTAAAAGGTTAACCATTTAACCGGTCATCAGCTGTTCAAATGGGGGACGGAGGAGAGCAGGGGGGAGGAGAGGGGCAAGCTGCAGCTGGACTCCCTGGCAGGGCAGGGAGAGGGATTGAGCCGTAGATGGGCTTGGCTTGGCTCAGTTCCCCACTGCCCAGCACACTCGCCCCCCCACCTCAGCGTTTAGATGCTTAAACGTTCTATTTTTAGAACATTTAAACGGCTTTTAAATTGAACAAATGTTTACATCCCAAATCCAGAATGCCTTGAAAGCAGCAACAAGTAACAAATGACTCAGATTAATACAACGATCAGAACCAACCAGGCAGCGCACAGGAGGTAAGAAACAATTTACTGTAAGGCGCTCACATGGTCACCTTCATGCAAAGTGCACAGTCTGGCTCTGATTCGGGGACGCACGTAAGCATGTGGACTAAATCCATCAGATTGTAAACTCTTTGAGGCAGGGCCAATCTTCTTGTTGTGTGTTTGTACAGCGCCTAGCACAATGGGCCCCAGGTCCACGACGGGGGCTCCTAGATGTTGCCACAATACAAATAAATATCACCACCAATAATAATAGCCCCTAGTCAAGACAGTTCTTAAGCATATGACATCCGCTGACCTCAATGGATTTAAGAACATCCTTAAGGGCACATCTTGCCTGCCCCACAGCTTGGACTACAGGGATGTGAATAGCAACGCACACCAAAGTGCTGCATTGTAATCCCCCTATGTGGACGCTGCGACCACCAACTAAAAGGCTCCTATTTCACAGTAATGTCATTCTCTTTGAAGAGGATTTCGTTAACACATGCTGGAATCCTAGTCGTTCACACCTGAAGCATCCACACGGCTGAGTTACAGGGCAGGGCTGTGAACCATGGGGGCAGTATCGATATGCCCTAAGCCAGCGGTTCTCAACCTGTGGGTCGGGACCCCAAAGTGGGTCGCGATCCCGCTTTCATGGGGTCACCAGGGCTGCCGTTAGACTTGCTGGGGCTGGGCGCTGAACCCAAAGCCTGAGCTCCACCGCTCTGAGCCCTGGGTGGCAGGTCTCAGGTCTCCCCCACCCCTGTCCAGGGCTGAAGCCCTCAGATTTCAGCTTTGGCCTCCCCCACCTGGGGCGGCGAGACTCTGGCTTCACCCCCATCCCCTTCCTGGGGGTCATGTAGTAATTTTTGTTGTCTGAAGGGGTCGCTGTGCAATGAAGTTTGAGAACTGCTGCCCTAAGCGCTGTCCCAAATAGAGATGCTTTCCTGAATCAGGTCCTCGGGAATAATTACCGCAGTGAAAGCAGTTTCTCTGATTTTATATGTTCAGTGAACTGCATCCATGTCCTATGATATTTCCTAATAGTCTCCTGCTGCTGCCTGTAGCATTACATAGCCTTCATTCTGGCTTTTCTGCTGGTACTTTTAGCTAGAGAAAGATCAGAAAATTCATGTCTCCTTGGCTCTGTTTTGTTAGAGGTCCCAGCTGGAGGTTCCCGGAGCTGAGGACTGAGAGTTTTCTCAGCCCTTAATTGAAGGGGCGGGGATGTTGAATTAACAAAAGCACCTTTCTCCCAAACATTTCAACCAGACAAAATAAACTAGGAATAGGCAGAGGTTTTAAATAAATAAATAGGCAAGAGATGAATAAAAATATTGGAAAAAGAAAGGGGTTATTAAAAATACATAAGGGAAAGAGTTTGGTAATAAAATCAGAGTGTTAATAAAACGTAAGTGTTAGAAAAATAAACAGAAAGGAGGCAGGCTTAAAACAGCTCCTGTAAATACATGTTTATATGATTCAGAACTGTCCAGGTGGGTGGGGCATTGAACTATCAAGTCATGCTCGCTAGAATCCTATGTAATACGGGAACTTAGCACAACAAGATAGTCAAATTCCTAGGAGGTGCAAAGACCCCTGTTCAGGATCAGCAGCCCCGCTGTGCAAGGTTCTGTACAAACAGGTAGGAAGATGCAGTCTTAGCCTGAAAAGACACGAGTAGCTCCACTGACTTCAATAGAATCCCTGACAGCGAGTAGGACAGTGCATGTGCTTAAGATTTTCCAGGGTCAGGGCCTCATGCTCTGAATTTCAATGGGATTACTCCCATGTTTGAAGGTAGGGAGGTATTTAACTCCCTTGCTGAATCAATCAGGGTCTGATCACTGTTACCTTCCTCCTTCATCCCCCCCTCCTATCGTCGATTACGTTCATTGGTTTGTCTCACTGATTAGGCCCTGATCCTGGGATGAGCTCAGCGCAGGGGGGCTCCTCCTCCTATAGGACTTCCACTGAATCGGCCTGCAGAGAGGGCACTGCAGGATCATGACCTTAAGAGTGTAAGCACCATGAGGAAGGGACCGGGTGCGTTCAGACAGACAATGTTGATGGGGGCCACTTGCGCTGTTCCTCTGATGGCCCTATCAGTTCTCCCAGTGCACGTGGGGGAAAAAGGGTCTGAATTTTTAAAGTCAAGGGGGACAAAGGAGCAAGCAAAGAAAAACGTTCAGGCCTTCTTTAGTCTGGAAAAAACCTACCTCTGCCACAGTGTGGGTGAATCACTCCCATCTGGCACTGGTTTTGCCAAGGGGCAATCGGAGTCGTCTGCTTTTCCACTAAGCACTGTTCATTCTGTCACCTGATCCTCCCGCCCACCTCCGCCCAAGCTGTCTGCTTTGTTCCACCTGTCACATCCTGGCCAAGACCCAGACTGTGAGCTGGCTGTGAGCAGGGACTGTCTTCTGTGTTCTTTATCTTGACAGCACCTGGTATTATCGGGGCCCCTGACCCTTGACTGGGGTTCCTGGGCACACTGCGATAAATATAATGAGTAAAAATGAGCACAAACGCAGCTCCCGACCCTTGGCTAGTCACTTGAGAATTTCTGACGTTCATTTGCCAAAAGTTTTTTCCCCAACCGGTTTCCTGACCGTCTCAGAGTGGCTGAGTTTTTTTCCAAAAAGCTGCCTTGAAATAATTTTCCACACAGCTCTAGCTGTCACCTTCAAGCCACCACGACATTCTCCGGTTAAGTAACAGCCTTTGGCCTTACCTGCCTTCCACCTGCTGCTGCAGCTCTTGTACTTTCTTGCATATGTCCCCAGCTACCGCGTACGTCTTGCCGACTTTGGTGAAGAGGGCAGCTACCTTATCGGTCCGGAGGAAGCCAGCGGCTCTGCGTTTCAGCATGTGCAGGAGGCACACCTCGACCACCCCTGGAAAAGGAAAGGAGACATCATTGTAAGCGCGCTCCACTCCATTTTTTTTTTTTTTGGGGCACATGTCGGTGAAGAGAAGAAATTCCTCTAATGAAACTGATCTAATACTTAGGGAGGGATAAAATGTGGGCCAGGATACAAAGCAATGAGGACCCATGTTTTTTATTCCTGCTTCACCTGTGGACTCAGGGTGTAATCTCAAATAAATCACTTACCCTCTTTGTGCCTCAGTTTCCCCACCGGTAGAGCAGGGATAACAATACACTTACCTATCTCATGGGGCCGGGGGTGGGGAGTCAGGCTTGCTAATTGCACTGACAACCTTGGCTAAAAGTTGGGCTCCGCACTCAAGTGATGCGGGAACCTGCATCAACCCAAATATCCTGGCAGGTGTCTGTATCTATAATTTTTTACTGTGGGCAATATTTTATGCCTCAAAGAACCACTGATGTGGATTACATAACAGGAGGCTGGCCTCCTAGGGACTGAGAAACAGAGAGAGGGCCAGATCCCATAGCCGGTAATGTGGTATCCCCATCTGCAGTGATGGGTCCCCTAAAATACAATAGGTATTTTAATGCCCACAAACAATGGATTGTAACATCAAGCTCTTATATAGCACTTCTCATCAGTAGATCGCAGAGAGCTTTACAAAGGAGGGCAGTATTATTCCCATTTTACAGGTGGGAAAACTGAGGCACAGAGTGGTGAGGTGACTTGCCCAAGGTCACCCAGCAGGCCAGTGGCAGAGCTGGGAATAGAACACAGCTCTTCTCAGTCCCAGTGCCGTATTCCATCCACTAGGCCATACAGCCTAAAGAATCTCACTGGTCATGTAAACACCAATACCATCACCCCTCTCCTCCACCCGAAGGTGAAGGAGACCTTGATGCTGTCCCCACTGACATGAATGGCAAAACTCCCATTGACTCCACAAGGCAAGCCCAGGCCTTAATTTGGAAGTGCGCTGAGCTAAACAACGCTTTTACTGAGGACAGCTCACTTTTGGCAGAAGTTCCCAGTTGTCCTCGGGAAAGCCCATGTCCTGTATAATCAGGCGTTTCCCCCAGTCTGGATACATGTGCTTAATGCAATGTGACAGACTGTCAGGGTTTCCTGTTCCCTGGCCCTCCCTCGTTGTGGGGGTGACGTTGCCATACTCTTGTATTTTGTGACTGCTTTATGAAGAATGTCATCAGCCAGGATGTCTCTCATCCCACCCACACTTGGACAAATCTCCTAGTTCAACATGTTAAAAGCTTCCCCAGACATCAAGGTCATTGGCATGAAATCAATTCGCTGTGCATAATCTAATCTGGGAAGTGCACTATCTTGATTTGCAGAAGCAGGGTCAGACAAACCATCCATTTATCTTCCTGTCCTTCCATGCGACATATAAATCCTACAGATCAGGGAGATAGGGTTCACTCGGCAACCCTATTACAGCAGAGCTCAACTTCGTGCAGCAGCGTGCGCCTCTAAAACGCCCCTACTGGCACGAAACACGCTGCACTGCACTTTATTCTCCCCCTGGGCAGAGGAGAAGAGAAAAAACAAGCCACGTGCGACACGTTAGTCACGTCGCTTAATGCACTTCTGGAAGGCGCTCAGATCGCACGGCGATGAGGGCGGTATCAGAACCCAGCTACAACAGAAAAGGCTTGACAACCTAGACAAGAGAGCTACGGATGGGGGCTGGAGACGTGGCAAGGGAGAGTCACGATCTATTTCCCTGCTTATTAAAAAGGCATAGATGTATCAGATTCGGTGCCGATCAACTGAACTGGACTGCAGAGCTCCAACAGCAATGACGTCTGCACCGCGTTCACCAATGATCAGCCCTGCTTTGTTGGCAACAAACACAAACACCACTTACACAAACACCGGGGGGGAAGGGGGGGGAAAGAGAGGAACGAACGACACAGCCAAGAGGGCTGCATCTTTTTCAGACCAGATGTAACCACGAGTGTCTGAATCCAGCTAGGTCAATTAGCGCTGGAGATCTCGGGGGAACAGGACTGGCTTGCTACAGCTTTTACGCAATGAAAGCAGCTTCAACGAGGAACCTAATGGATTTTGAGTGGGGTGGGGGCATTGAGTGTGTTTGTGGGTGCGTGGTTTTTTTAAACAGAAGGAAATGTTGTACGTACACAGTGGCAAGAAAGCTGGATAGAAATAGCCATCCCTGGACAATAACAAAATACAGGCTCCATGCAGCACACCTGGCGTAAGCATCATGGAATTGATCTTACGGTCACTGACGTCTCTGGGGGAAACTCTCCATTGGGGAATATTTGGGGAAGGACTTTTTGCGTTTCTGGGAGGGCTGGGTGAGGAGTCAAAAAATTGGATTTCATATGATCCATGGCAAAGGCCTAACTGGGGGCTGGGTGCAGGCGCAGTAGTTTTCCAAGCTCCACCCACAAAAATAGGCTCCACCCACTTATGTCACGAAAGCAAGACAACACTCAGGGTAAAGCGTGCTGATCCGGGACCCTCTCCCCCCACTCACAAGAGGAACGAAACAATGTGGATTTTTAACCTCTCAGCATTTGGCATTTGAACTTCCCCATCACGGAGGCTCTATGGCGCAAGCTAGCAGTGCAATTCCTCACTTGCGTACACTCATAGACTCATAGACTCATAGGTCAGAAGGGACCAATATGATCATCTAGTCTGACCTCCCGCACAAGGCAGGCCACAAAACCCTACCCATACACATTTATAACAACCCCGAACCCATGACTGAGTTATTGAAATCCTCAAAAGTGAGATTTGAAGACCTCAAGCTGCAGGGAATCCACCAGCAAGCGACTCATGCCCCATGCTGCAGGGGAAGGCGAAAAACCTCCGTGGCCCCTGCCAATCCGCCCCGGAGGAAAATTCCTTCCCGACCCCAAATATGGCGATCAGCTAAACCCTGAGCATGTGGGCAAGACTCACCAGCCAGCACCCAAAAAGGAATTCTCTGCAGTAACTCAGTTCCCATCCCATCCAGCATTCCCACAGACCATTGAGCAGACTTATCTGCCGATAATCCAAAATCAATTGCTCAAATTAAACTATCCCATCATAACATCCCCTCCATATACTTATCAAGCTTAGTCTTAAAGCCAGATAAGTCATTTGCCCCCACTACTTCCCTCGGAAGGCTATTCCAGAACTTCACTCCCCTAATGGTTAGAAACCTTCGTCTAATTTCAAGTCTAAATTTCCTAATATCCAATTTGTACCCATTCGTCCTCGTACCTATATTAGTACTAAACTTAAACAATTCCTCTCCCTCCCTAACGTTAATCCCCCTGATATATTTATATAGAGCAAGCATATCCCCCCGGAGCCTTCTTTTGGCCAGGCTAAACAAGCCAAGTTCTTTGAGTCTCCTTTCATAAGGCAGATTTTCCATTCCTCGAATCATCCTAGTAGCCCATCTCTGAACCTGTTCCAGTTTGAATTCATCCTTCTTAAACATGGGACACCAGAACTGCACACAATATTCCAGGTGGAGTCTCACCAGCTCCGTATATAACTTATAGTCCATTCACCCAACCCATGCTACTTGAACTCGCTGATAAGAATACCACTGGAGACCATACCAAAAGCTTTGCTAAAGTCAAGGTATGTCACACCCACCGCTCTCCCCTCATCCAGTCAGTCCTCTCATCATAGACAGCAATCAGGTTGGTCAGACATGACTTGCCCTTGGTGAATCCATGCTGATTCTTCCTGATCTTCCTCTCTTCCCAGTGCCTCAGAATGGATTCCTTGAGGATCTGCTCCATGATTTTTCCGGGGACTGAGATGACAATAAGGTGATCAGGTGCCAAAGTCGTGTGTGTTAACAAAATAAATGTGATTCGGTAGAAGCAGTGGTAACCAACCCACCAGCTCGCC
The DNA here is from genome assembly GCA_007922155.1 of Mesoclemmys tuberculata. NCBI lineage: Eukaryota > Metazoa > Chordata > Testudines > Chelidae > Mesoclemmys > Mesoclemmys tuberculata. The sequence goes on from ML675623.1 coordinate 12,481,325, forward strand.
AAGGAAAAGGTTTGCCAATGACTCTGGGATTTCTCTATACTGACATAGCCTTGATTTTATGCATGGCAAGGGGGAAGAGAAGCACAAAGGAACATTCATTGGCAAATGGGATGGAATTTAACTGGGACAGATGTGGAACTGCTCTGTAGTGGCCCCTGGATACCGTATGCGAGCTGGTTATTGACATCTTTGCCATGCGGCTATGCTGAGTTAAATCAACAGAGCTGCTGGAAAACAAACAGGAGGCAAAATAAGGACTCTAGATAAGATTTCCCCCTTTGCAAACACATGGACGTTGTAACAGGCCAGTGGGACAGCCACTGGGCCTGGAAAGACTGACTCCTACGGAATCTGGCCAACAGGTTTTGGAGAGCAGGGCCAAAAAGCTGAGGAATGAAGACGACAAGGGAATTCTAGATGGATACAAATAATTCTCTCCAGGCGAAGGGAATTGTTGGGGAGCCGTTCGGAGGAAGAGACTGACTCCCACAGACCCCTACTGGCATGTCTTAGGCCTTCCTGGGTGGTAAGCCTCTTGGTAAGACAAGTGCGTGTAGAGACTTGTTTTAAAATCGTTTTTCTCTTCTGTTATCCTTTAATCCTACGGTGAAGATTAAACAATACTATGGTTTAAGCAGGCTGTCTGGTCACTGTATTTACCATCGGGGACAGACTCCTGAAAAGAAAAACCCAGTCAGACCTGCTCCGTAAACACAGTGGAGATACAGGATGTTGTCATCCAGGGCCCAGTCTAGGGGTGGGAGGACCACGGGATCCCACCCAAGGAGAGCAAGAAGCCTGATACCTGAGCGCGTGCACTCAGAGAGACCAGGACGTGGACAGAGGTGCTGTTGGCTCCGCACCTGCTACCGACTTGTTATGTTCATTTTGAGATTCTTCGCACAACAGACTCTGAAGTTCACCAGCCAAATGGGGAATCCCAAAGACCACACTGGTTTTATTTCAGTCTTCCACAATGCCCACCAGCAATCGGAATCTGTTTCAGCTGCTGCAGAGAGACCATGGATGATAGCTGAACAGGAAATAAAAGCCATTCATGTCTACCCGTTTCAATCGAGGTGGGAGATGACTCATCCAGTCAACATGGTACGTAAAGGGTAGCAACAGAGGACAGCATCGCTTACTCATTGAAAAAGTAAGGCCCTGGACCCTCTGCAGAACTCACACCCCTCTCCAGAGTTCACTTTCCAGCCTCTGAGCAATGCTCTCCCGTGTCTATTGATTGCAGTTTACCAGACTGGCTGCTGCTAACATTGCAACATTAAATTTTCATCACAAATAAACTGTGTTCCACCTGCCCCAACGTACATTACCTCCGCCTTAGGACCTGACAGCTCATAGTGAAGAACTCAATATCTGATTGCCCTCTGAGCCCGAACCTGCCAGGTGCTGCACGCTTCCTGCACCCTCGTCCATCCATCCTGACGACCATCCGACTTCTACAGCTTCCATTCCCATAGCATCTGAGCAGCTCACCATCTTTAATGTATTTATCCTCCCAGCACTACTAGGATCCCCATTCTGCAGACGGGAAACTGACAGACAGATCCTTAAAGATGTTTAGGCACCCAAAGATGCAGACAGGTGCTTTTGAAAAATTGCACAGGGCACGGAGGCACCTAACTTCAAAGGGACCACCCGTTCACAGCCCTGACCGCCGTAATTATGCTGGCAGCAGCCTGGACTGTAGAGAAAGCCCCAGTTTCCAGGTGAGTTAGCAAGTCGAGTTCAAGGCCATTTTTGAGATTTTAACCCTGTGTCAGCTAACAAGTGAAGAACACCCTCTCGTTTCGCCGTAATCTCTCTCTCTACCTCTGTTCTCCATCTGTAAGTTGGGTATAATATTCCCTTTTCCCCTTTGTCTTGTCTGTTCAGGCTGTAAGCTCTTCAGGGTAGCATTTGTAGTTCTTACTAAATGTCTGTACAGCACCAAGCACAATGGGCCCTTATTTCAGTTAGAAATAAATAACCATAGTAATAAGCCACAGCAGTTGCACTGGGTATCCAGTACTGGGAATACTTGTTTAAAATCCAAGCGGTAGGGTGAGAGTTTGTATTTCACCTCAAATGTCTCTGCAGGAATCCCCCGGACAAAGCTACCTTCCTAAATGTGCACTTGTGATAGACACTCCAAATAAACTCTTGTCTGCAAGAGAATTCTGAACACAGGCTTTGCACAGAACAAACCAAACAAACAGCTGGTTTGAATCAACCTATTTTTATTGCTAGCTTCTTGCAAATGCACTGGATCCTGGGAGAGACTAGAATGCATTTCCCTCTTATCCTTCATCAACAAAAGGATTTAATGTGTTTTCATTTTTAATTAAAGTATTCATGCTTTCATCTATCAGTTCCTTAACTGGGGATACTCAAGATCTTACAGTCCCCCCCATCACTGATTTACGAGGGTGAAGAGCACACAGTGGCTATCATCTTTGAAACCAGATGGATAAAATACCAATCCATGGATTTTTTTAAAGTTTCTTTGGTCGCACATTACAAATCGCTGGAGTTTGAAGGCTATTTCGGTTGTCATTTAAGCTACTTGACAGGCCTATTATTAGTGTAAAGTGGTATTCATAAGCTTCTAAAGTCATTGCCAATTACCCTTCCTGGTTGTAAGATGTGAATGGCGTAATTCACTGACTTCTATTAACACACATTTAGTTCCCACTTACTGTTCCCCTGTTTAACAGTAAATACAGATGCAAACAGTTTGCAGATCTCAAAACCAGCAAGTCACGTGTAGCTTTCATTTAGAAGCATTCTTAGTATAAATGACATTACAGGAGCACCTGGAAGCCCTAACCAAGGGCAGAGCGGGGTGGGAGGGGAAACTGAGGCACAGAGCGGACTTGCCCAAGGGCTCAGAGCAGCTCAGCGGTACAGCCAGCAACAGAATCCAGGTCTCTTGACTCTGGTGCTCCAGCCACTAGACCACACTGCTCCCTGTGTATAAAAAACGTTTATAATAGAACTATAGCCAGGGATTACTTTACGTTTCAGTGCAAGGCACCCATTTCAGAAATGGGACATGTCTGCTATTTAAGGCCTCAGAGTGCTACACTACAGTTTATTAGGTCAAGTTGTAACGTAATGTAGAGAATAGCTCATATCAAGTGCCTCTTCTACCTCTCAGCGTATTGGAAGATACCCACTCCCTTCCAGCGGTTTGTTACAGCACTTCACAGCAAGCTAGTAACTTAGACGGCAATCAACAAACCTGAGCCAAGCAATTACAATCAACAACAAAGAGGGCTTCCAGTAAAGGTGGTGGAGTACTGAAGAGAGGCGATCAGGCTGTTTGGGTTCATAGGCAGCTTGGGTGAAGCTTTGTTTGGGTTCAGGTCAGAGAGCTGGGCTCACACATCTAGAGTTTAGCTTAAAATTTTTCTTTTGGATAAAGCTTCAAAAACAGGGTAAAACTCACCCAAGGCTGTAGCGGGTAGAGATCCTGCAAAACTGTGGAGTTCTGGGTGGTTTCTTCTACAGATGGAGCCTTTGTAAAAGTTACAAGCCCAGAGCTAAATTTTGAACCCCACCCTGCAAAACGTCATGAACGATTACATCTGAGTTTTGGATTGGGCCCCGTTTCTCGTTTTCATTCAACACCAAGCAGGACCAGCCCCGTTTTACTCAAGAGTCAGGCTGAAAAGTTTGCAAACCTTTCAACCAAAGTTGGCACTGAAGTTTTCCAGTTTGAAATGAAATTCCAAACCAGGAGATCTTGTCCTCCGGGTGCCCAAGACCAGGCCTACACTGAAAAGTTAGATCGGGGGGGGATGGATTAATGACTGAAGAACCCCTCCCATCACTGTAGCGCTGCGGCATTTCTAGTGAAGACAGAAACTGTCCTCCCTCAACTTTCATAGGAGGCTTCTTGTGGCGCGCTCTGCTGCTGAAACACCAAGGTTACTTTCAAATTTAGTGGAGCCACGCGGCAAGCTGCTGTGATGCCGAATGAACCTGGAATTCAGGTCTCATTTGTTTGGAGCATGGTTCAGGTCAAACTGCAACAGATCTGCATAGCCATGGGTGTTGTCACGGTTGGAGTTTGCTCCTGCCTTCCCTTCGGCTTCACTGCTGTGGGCTTTTATCAAATCCCACGCAGGGTTTCTGGACCCAGGCAATTCTGACAAGTGGGTCGAAGATAAACATGGGCCCAAGCCACAGCCCACTGAAGGCAACGGGAGTCTTTTTATTGACTTCCACAGGCTTTGGATCAAGCCTAGTAAGCATTACATACGGCTTCTCCAAAGTTGGAGCCATATAGCGTCCCCTACATAGTGAAAGAAGGGTGGGCCAGTGCCTGCTGTGCTAGTCTAGACTGGGAGGCCTCAGCTCCATTCCTCTGCCACTGACCTCCTGTTTGACCCTGGGCAAGTCACTTGGCCTCTCTGTGCTCAGCTCTGCATCCGTACAATGGGGATAGCAGCACTGCCCTACTTTGCAGGGGTGCTGGGAGGCACTGGGACACTACGGTAATGGAGGCCACCGGAGAGACAGAATCCAGAAAACTGCTCAACATTTTCAGGGTCAACAATTCTTTTTTTTAAGCCCGTAACAACAAATGAGATACCCACATCAGATGTAATTGACCAAAAAAAGCTTTCAAGGGCCTTCACAGTCTGTCTCCACCCTACCTATCATCACTCCTCTGACACTGAGATGTCAGCGCACGCCTCCGATTGGGTCCCATGACGCCAGCCTCCACTGCCCACGTGTTCGGTTTTCAAAGAAAAACCTTGGTGCCATCCTCCAGGCTGCCCCACACGTGTGGCAAACTAATTATTCACTTTTGGAGCCATCAAATTGGCCAGGTCTGTCTCACTGGTTTCCTTGTTCTCCCTCATCGGTCTGTACTCTGCTGTTGTCTCTAGTCTTTTATGTAAACTGGAAGCACAGTGCTTAATTTGTAGTGAAAGAGGTGTCGGGGCTCAAGCAATTTTTTTTTTTTTTTTTTACTTTTGTAACTGATGCAGCAAGGCCGGAGGTTAGGAACTGCCAAGTCTAGAGGCGCCGGGGCTCAGCCCTGGCAAGGCATGGCACAAATTAAGCACTGTGTAAGCCCTTTGGGGGCAAGGACCATCTCATTGTTCTGGGTTTGTAGAGCACCTAGTACAATGGGGATCCCGGCCCACAACTGGACTCCTCAACGCCACAATACAAATCAATGAAATCAGAAAAACAACAACCCAGAGTAATAGGTCCATGTCAGACACTTTGCAAACACTCCACTTTCCAACAGGAGCAGCTCTCCCCTCCTTTGTGAAAAGGCCCCTGGGGCTCATAGCAGAAGAACGCCACAGCCTCCCAGTCACACTCCGCACCCTCCTGGCATGCTGTTAAAATGAAACCTCAGAACGCCAAGTCCCTTGGAAGTTTTCTTGGCCAGCGTTTGAATTTAAATGGAGTCTCTTTGGCAAGTTCTTGGCACTCACCCGTGCGACGGGGCCAGATGGAACAAACTCATTTTACCTTGGACGGGATGTACCCTCCTATTCTTCTCTTGGTGATGTCAGAAAGGACAAGGAATGTTAATTGGCTAAATGGGTTTCACACTTCATCTTTCAGCTCATCACGCATCCCACTCTGCTTTAGCCATCTGTACAGGCCACTCCTGGTTTCCACTTGGTTTACTGCCTCAATGTTTGTGTATAAATTGGATTTAAATCTACACAAATACAGATTAAAAATCCCTAGATGGCTGTAAGTATCTATGGAGCAGAGGGGGTAGAACGCCGCACTGTATTCCCCAAAAACTTATTTTTGGGGGGGGGGGTCAAACAACCCAGAAATGAAAACAGAGATGCCCCCTTCTCTGGCCAGTCACTGATCACCGAGAAGAGGGCTCTGGTCATTACAGAACTGTATTCCCCCACCCTAAAGGGAAATGAACATCTTTTGGGAATTGGCAGTAGAGTCCTTGGAGGAGAGGGGGGGCACTGTAGGTTCTTTGGGGCAGAGAACATGTTCCCATGAAATGCAGCGCCTAGAACAATGGGGTCGCAATCCTGCATGGGGCCTCCAGGAGCCACCACAGCAACAATTACAGAGCTAATAATGCATAGGTAAACCCCAAGAGGGTGCAGCGTTTCCCAGTGCTCAGACCGGACGGGCACCATTATATCCATGACGGGCCAACACTGTGAATGAGTTCAGCCAGCGACGGGGCTGCCGGAGCGAACATGAGGAGCTGCTCCGGGGTCTCAGCCCTGTTACTTTGCTCCCATCCCTGGCCTGACAGCAGACTTCTGCAAATTCATTATCTCCAGTCAATTTGGAGGCCGATCCCCAGCAGTACTTAACCAGCTGAGGCTACGGTTATTGATTTGCAGGCCGCATAATCGCCTCCCCCGTAAGCTTATTACGTAAACCTAGCTAGACCTTTCTGCACTAGACGAATGACTTCGGGTTTCTCCCCTTTCTCCTTTATTGAAACCTTGCCACGGTTTAATGGACTGTACCCTAAGAGCGCTCTGGAGACCGAGCCAGAGGGGTGCGAGATGAGGGACCTCGTAAGGGTGTTTTTTATGGAATTCATTTAGCAGATGGATTTCGCTTTAGACACGGGGTGGAGGGGGCTGCTAAGTGCCTTGTTTTCATGGAAACTGTGCACAGGGAACAGGATTCGTAAGGCTGAAGTGCGAAAATAAAAAAGAACAAAAGCGAAGGAAAAGACAAGCAAAGTACACACAAGCCTGGTGGCTTTGGAGCCACCCATCTTCAGCACACGGCCTGCTGGCAGAAGCGAACATCACATGCTGGGAAGGTGGGCTGTGGTCAGGGACGGGACGATCGCTGCAGCGCATCTCCGATGAGTGCTTGCTAGAGCCATGTACTAGCCTCCCCACCCCACCAGATTCTCTACATGCGGGTGTAGAGGGAGCCCGTGCCAAAGTCCATCTCATTACACTCACTGGTTCCATGCCCTCAGTGCAGGCTCCCAGCAGAGCAGAAGCACGCCTGTTCTGCTGTGCCCTACCAGCTGGGAGCCAGCAAGTTGGAAGGAGACATTGGAATGGCCCCGTTGTCCAGGAAAACTACTGTGCTCTAAGAAGCAGGGAGATCGAGAGGGGTGTGACGCTAGAAGTCTGTGTCACGCACTATCCCCAATGAAAATCTGAAAGGAAGCCACCCCATTTCCAACAGGCCGAGCTCTGATCTTAGACACACGTCCGACACACCCACAGCAGGACCCAGACTAGCAGGCTCCTCCATGCGGCAGGGCACGGAACCATTTGCGAACGGAAAGGGACCCCCCGATTGATGTGAACGGGAGCATCCCTTGGACCATCTAAACCAAGGGGTAGACAGCATCAGCACATGGAACGGCTAGTTCACAAAATACCTGCTGGTGGCACCATTTTGCAGAGAACAAAACACTTGGAGATAATAGTGGGTGAAGAACCCAACCCACTACACGCCATAGGCCACAGTCCAGCAAAAGGGGCCTGATTAGTTTAGTTTCCTTTGATTGTCTCATTCGTATTTATTAGTATTACAGTAGCACCTAGAGGCTTAACTGAGAACAGGACGCCACTGCGCTAGGCACTTGGACTGTAAGCTCTTTTGGGCTGAGACCTTCTTTTTGTTCTGTTTGTACAGCACCTAGCACCATGAGGCCCAGTCCATCACTGGGGCTCTTAGCTGCTGCTGCAATACAGATCATGATGTGCACACGCACACAGAGTAAGACATGGTGCCCGTCTCAAATAACTTACAGCCTATACATACCGGACACACAAGGAAAAAGATTATTATTTCCATTTTAGAAAAGGGGAAATGAAGCGCAGAAAGATTATGTGATTTGCCCAAGGTCACACAGTGAATCTGTTGCGCAGCCAAGAAAGGAACCCAGAACTCATAAGGCCTAGTCCAGTGCCTTACGCACAAGACCGGTACTCTTCTGAAGCGGGCTTCAACGAGACGACCTGTAAGCATTAGACCTGCAGCATCAGGTCCGCTCTCTTACACAGATGAATGACTATTCTTCATTAAGGACGCCCTATGGATTATATTCTTGCAAACTGGTGTGTTTCAAAGCAAAGGCTGAGATTTTCAAAGGTGTCAGAGATGTGGATGCCCGATTCGGATTAAAATGAATGGGAACTGGGTGTCCAAATGACCTAGGTGTCTTTGAACATTCCAGCCACAAGGCTTGAACAAGAAAGAAAGAAAGAGAACCTTAAAAAGACATTGCCATTGATTTTTCAGATCGTTACAATGACTCCAGTGGGGCCAGATATATTTTTCTTCCTTCAAATGATTTTCCAGCCACTCCCTTCCAGGAGTAGCATTCTGAACAGCATTCTGGTTGCAAATAATTTTTCGGGCTAACCACATAAACCTATGGAATTGAGAAGTTTATAGTGCCATCCTGAGGCATATTTCAAAGGCATGAACAGATTGCTGCAGAGAGTACAAGGGATAGGGAAGAAAGATTTCAATAAGTCCAGATAAATCCCTTCCCCACATTTACCACCTAAAACTAACACCCAGACCAAATCAGATTTAGTCTAATACCATCCGGATTTTATTACTGTGCATCTCTTAGCTTTAGACGCATGCAGCCATTAGCTCTGCTCAGGTGTGTGGCACCCACGTTCAATTTCATTAGTTTCAGTTTCCTTTAGAATGTGTTGAGGGATTGTCTCAGCATAAGACTGGGGGGCCATCTGAGGGCTGGAATTTCATTGCAGGCCCAGTGCACGTATCAACATAAGGGCTCCCATCATCCGCGTCATACCAGGGCATC
>ML675623.1:12490113-12528626 GCA_007922155.1 Mesoclemmys tuberculata
TGAAGTGAGAAGAAATACAAAGGTAAAGAGTGAAGTATTTTTTCCTCATTTTCAATCTTACTGATCCATGGAAAAGGTTACTCCAAAAAGACATGTAATTCTTGCACAACAGTCCTAGCCAAGGGTCTGACCTAACAGGGGCCTCTCAGGGAACAATCACAAAGCAACCACAGCTCCCTACAATACACACTCGATGCAAATGGCGTCGAACATCAACATGCACGATTACACCAGAGCTTCAGCAGCAACAGGATGCTTTGGCTCTGATTGACACGTTCACATCTGCATGTCAACTGCTGTCAGGATGCTGCTGCTCGCAATCAGTGATTGGAATGGGACTTATGTGCTGGACAAACAGACGAGCAGAGCTACTCCAGATGTGCTTTCCACACCCTCAGTCCTGGTGGGAGTAGTGTCACATGTTCCCAGTGGAATTCGGCGGTTTGCCAGATTCACCAGCGAGAGTTTTTGGGGGACGGGGGAGTGGGGCGGCGGCGACGACGACGACCATGAAAGAAAAAAAGAGAACAGAGGAGAAAAGTGATTGTGTCTAATATCTTGTCTTAAACTCACAGAGTTCCGGTCCACACAGAGCTGATAAAAATGCTAAAACTGGTTTTATTCCAGTCTCCTCCCTTTTGGTGTTACTTAAATCCTGTTCGCCTTAAAATAATAACAGAGAGAGGGGGGGGGGGGGAACTTCCCAGCACAGTCATAACAAATTATTATACACGTGCGCTTTGAGCTCAGCCTTCTAAAGAAAGGGATGTTGTGAGCTGTTTCTCTCTACACCATAGATTTCCTTTGTAAAGTTGCACAATATTCCTAACGGTATATTCCCCTATAGATTAAATGTATCCTACTCTAAAGCAATTATTTTAGGATTCTGACAAAAAACATGAATCCTGATTCATCTCTGTGTTACCGCAGTTTTAGCTTGATGTAAGTCCAATAAAGTCATGGTCACCATTGAAATCCAGACAGTCAGGCCAGCATAAAACTGAAGAAATACAGCCGTGGATCAAATCTTCTTCCAGCCAAAGGGCATCCTTTTATTAGACCTTTCTAAAACTCAGTCAGCATCTACTGAGGATGGTGAAACTGCCATGTCACCGAACACAAAGCCCCACACTGCTGTCGCAGTAAAGGGCGCGACTTGCTGGGGAAAGCGGTAATTTAATGATATGAACACATTGCACTTTCAGAAGCACCTTTCGCCCGAGACACTCCAAAGCACTTTACAGGCATTAATTAGCTTCACTCCACCTCGGAGGGACACAGGTACCTCATCACGATAGCCCTTTTACATGGGAGTGAGCCGGATTAGGCTGCTAACTCCTGCTCTGTTTTGTTCCCCCACCTCCCCACATTACGAAATGTATAATGACGGCAATACCGGTTCTAAAAGCCACCTAGGCAAATCAGGTAACAAAATGGGACTCAGGAGATGTGTGTACCACTAAAATGTAGCTCAACGTCTGTCGCTGATGGCACACTTGCCCCTCCCGCACACCCCCTTCCTTTTATTAGTTACTCCTTACTGAGCTGAATATAATTTCGGGGCCCCATTGTGCTAGGCGCATGTGCTAGGTGATGCCATTTTGCAGTCGAAATAGACAAGACAAAGGATAGGAAAGAAAAAAGAGCCACAGAGAAGACAAGTGACTTGCTGAAGGCCACACTGCAGGTCAGTGGCAGAGTCAGGAAGATAACCCAGGCTTTCCAAATGCTAGTCCAGTGCCTTAGCCTTTAGGCCACGCTGCCAATCCTGTATGCACTGCGCTGGGTGGTAAGGGTTTGCAAGGACTGGTTCTTTGGCCTTGTTTACGCTGGAGATTTGCCTCAATCCCAGCAGTCGAAGGTCAGCTAACACGGGTGCAAACCCTACGTGTGCATAGGGAAAGTCCTGACTTGGCGCAAACCCCATTTTCAAGTTTAGATCGTATGGGATTCTGGGGAGTAAATCAATCCTTGCCCAAACATTGAAATTAAGATTAAGTTGGCTTAGCGCTTGTGAGGGTCTATCAAGAACTTGTCTGGCCCCCTGACTGGTAACTGAATACGCACAGTCTTTAATATCGTTATCCTCCCAGCACCTCTGCGAGGAAGGCCAGTGGGATAATATTATCCCCATTTTACAGATGGGGAGTTGAGTCAAAGAGGCTGTGAATTGCCCAAGGTCACAGAAGTTTGTGGTGCTTGGACCCACGTCTCCCAAGCCATAGGCTAGCATCCTAACAGCTAGACCCTCTATGACTGAGGAATCACGTCTCCCCCAGCGGCTGATCCTAGCAACTCCGACAGCCTAGGGTCTTCTTCATGCTGAAGGGGCTCTCCTTTATCTTAACGAGGTAGAGTCCAGGGTTTTCTGGTGCTGACGTTCCAGGGTTTGATTCTAGCTGACGACACGTGCGCGCTCCCGCATGCGAGGCGTGGGGCAGTAGCCGGGTTTATTCCAGAAGAACGAAGTTCTTTCCAGGCTAAGCTCCTCGGGTCCAATTCTGATGGCTGGTTAGACATTTAATGGCATGAAGCAGTGCAAAAGGGAAAAAACCCATTTCTTCTCTTCACCGTTAGCTTCTTAATAGACTCTGGGATGAGCTGGTTATTCTGATATTGATTCTGCTTCACCCAGCTGATTAGGTTTCTTATTTTTATTTGAAAGGGACCTCTGGAGTCAGCTGCATGACAAGAAACACTGAAGAAGCAAAGCAGTGGATGGGGTGCAAATGATCTCGTTAATATACCCAACCTGCCAGCACACAGTGTCACCAAATGGAGCCCGGAGACAACGGCTGCTAAGCAATAGTAATGCGTGATTATGAAATAATTGACCACTTTGGAAAGCTTAATAAGGAATCAAGGAGCCAAACTCTTGCACGAAAACAAATCAGTCAGGGAGGGAGTGGGGGAGAATTCATCCTGGCAAAGGGTCAATTCCATTCCTAGCTGCGGCTGCCAGAGGATGGGGCAGATGGATTGAGGTTTCTTTTATTTCAGAATCTGTTCCCTTTAGGAGCGTATCACGGCTGTGACTGCACCGGTGCTTGGGGTGGAAGAGAAGAGACTTCTCCCATTTCTTCCGGGAGGCAGCCCGGAGACAGAACTTGCGCGCAAGCATTTTAAGGCAGGACCGATCTTATTCTGTATTTTTACAGGGCCTAGCAGAGAGCGTCCGGGTGCAGGACTGGGGCTCCACAATGCAAACAACCACCATCTGCTGTATGGCAGGCTGGCTCGTTGGTCAAGGCACGCAGGAGCGCTACTCAGCCCAAAGGAGGAGAAGCCCCTTCCTCAACCTGTCAGCCAGAGACAGATGCAGAGGCCGGCAGTCCATAGCCCACCTTACCCACAGACTAGATCCAGGCACACTGTTCCCTGCAGCAGCCGCCTCCTCAAAGCATTCTGTCCCAGTGCGCCCTGGGCAGGTAGACAGTCAGCCGACACCTGGCCCCTGCCACGTCGCCACTCGCCACACGGCGCCCGCCTGCCATGGTACTCGCCCGGCCCTGCTGAGCACAGCGCCTCACAAGCAGCAGCAGGCGGACCCCTCACTGTGAAGGCACGGCCGTATTCTCCTCCTCCTTTTACTGATGGGGAAACTGAGGCACGGAGCGACTTGCCCCCGGGTCATGTAGGAAGCCCGCGGCATAGCCGAGAACTGAACCCACTTCCACAGAGTCTGAGTCCCAGGCCTTAAAACGTATCCACCTGCCTCAAGCACCCAGAGTGGCCGTTCCTACCCAACTTCACGATGCTCTGAGAGCCCTCAGTTGCTCTGGATGGGAGGTGGCAGAGGAGCTCTGCACCAGGTGGGAGGAGCGTCTTAGGCCTTGAGCTAAAATCCCACTGACCTGGACAGCTAATGATCCTGCCTTCACTGCTCAACCCAGGGACCGTGCATTCCACTCTGCTCCAGACAGCATCCAGCACTGGCCAGGGATCGCTTGGAGCGCTGCATTTTAGGTTTGACTAGGATCCACGAACACAACCCACGGCACATGCTAAAGAATCCATCTCCTTCAGCCAGGATCCGTTTCAGTTCAAAACAACGCTCACAATTCAGAACACTGTAGACTCTTATAGCTAGATCTCTTAGGGTTACTATTGCCCATGATCATCTCCCCTCTTGCCCCATGTGGCATTTATTCTGCTACATGCCATTCAACTTGTTTTTTGGTTCGTTTTCTAAAAGGTCAAAGTCATTTACACTTTCAATTTGAGCACGTTAAGGAGATTAAAAGCACTGTTAGTCTTTAAGCGTCATTAGTACAGCCTCAACCTCCTGTCTGAAATATTTCTGGAGACTCCCTTTCGGAAAGCACATTCACAACTTCCTCATCCAAGTCCCTGGCGTCTAATATTTGTTTGAAAGGAAAACACAACACAAATGCATGTCGAGAAATTCTGCTCTTCGTTATCAAATTCACAACATTTGGCCTTTCTGTAGCATCTCACTTGCAGCTTAGGGAAGTACCCTTGTCCCCATTCTACAGATGGGGAAAACTGAGGTACAAAGCGGTGACATGACTTGCTCAAGGATGCATAATGTGTCTGTGGCAGTGACATGAATAGACATGATAGGTGTCTTTCAATTAAAGACTCTTAAAAGTAAATCCAAAACAACGGATGTTTTCTTTAAATGACCAGTCTAGTGAAATTTGAAGACCTAGAGCTAAAGAAAAAGATGGTGGACTACGGGGCGAAGTACTCTAAACTGCATAAGAGAACAAGATTCACTTCCCATCCAAAACTGTGGGTGCTGTTAAAAAGCTGTTGCGTTTCACCCCAGAAGTGGCTGCATTTCAGTGAAGAGTGAAGATTTTTCTGTTTGAGGAAAATAAGATGTGTAAACACACACACCTGTATTCCCCTAAAGCAGAAAAACCTCTCCTTTCTGGAGCACAGCTACCTCTGGGGTAGAATGCAACAGCTTGTTAATTTATGAGGTTATATTATTTGATATATGCCTCTGTCTAATTACAATGACTCTGACCTTCTCTTCGGACACACCTATTTACACAGTAAACTATAACTTCTATAACAATTTTACAAGTACTGTCCATTTCTGAAAAAGTTTCATGTTCTTCCTGGCTCTGTGTTTTGAACAGTCACAGAGGGGCATCTCAGTTTATTTATGTGCATTTTCACAGCTAACCCACTGATTTATTTTTTTGTTTCAACTGAGACTTCAAAAATGCCAAGGTCAGAGAGCCAAAAGGATTAATACAGTACAACGTCTGGCTAGGTAATGGTTACTTACATCTGTCTCTGGCTACATTCTGAAAGTTGACATGTTTCTATGGGCTCGACAAAAAGGAGCTGACCTCTATTAAATTTTCATCAGGCTCTAGACTATGTTGCCATTTACACAGTTCTTGGCACATTTATCTATAAAAAGACGCCAGCCTCTGTTCATAAAGGGCATGATTTTCAGTGGTGCTGAGCTATTTCAACTGCTATTGAAATGGATGGGAACTGATGGTGCTTAGAACCTTAGAAAATGACGCACAGTAACTCCAAGAAAATCTTCAGTGCCTTTTGGTATGATTTTTTGAGCTCTTTGTTACCATATTTCAGATTGAAAGATGCATGGGGGTATATCTAGGCCGACCCCATCATTTTTCACTTTGCTGTGGTAAATAGATCAAATAGGTTGCCAACTCCTGAGATTTTATCACGAGTTCTACAATATTTGGTATCTTTTTCTTAAAGCCCCAGCTGCTGCAGTCATGGGAATGAATGAGAATCTTGGCTTTTTTTTTTAAAGTAAATTTCTCTCTCTTATGTTTGAAAAATGAACTCTAAAGGCTGAAAACCCAGAAGACAAAACAAAAATCATTATTTTCAAAAACTCATGATTTTTAAGCCAAGTTCATGATTTTTGGAGGGGTCTGACTCATGATTTTGGGGTCCCTGAAGGTAAAAAACCAGAACACAAGCTTCAGAATCACGCAGTCAGAGAGTCCTAATCAGATCATCTCTGTCAAAGCATAATTATCTTCCCAGCAGATTTTCCCCCCTTTTGCACAAAGCTAAGTTACGTAATTAGTGTGGAAAACAGTCCCACCACTAAACACAGCATGTTAGCAGTAAACCCTTATATAAAGAGGGGACATCAGCATATTGCGGTCTGTGTCTAGGACCCTCAGGCACTACTTCAATCCAAACAATAAAGCATAGCCAAGATTCCGAAAAGTGATTTTGGGCACCCAGTTTGACGCCCCTTAAAAGAGTCGTGTTGTGGGGGAGCGGGTTTGAATCTCTGCTTTCTGAAAAATCAAGCACCTTTTAAGGTGTCTCAAGTTGAGTCCCCAAAAAGAGAGGCGGTTAAAATAGCAGTCACTTTTGGCAATCTCTAAAAATAACAACTGCGGGGGATAGTTTTGCAACTAAAATAGAGTGCCTGCAGTTAAGAGATCTGGGTTCTAATTCCCAGCCTCGCCAGAGACACTTAGAGTTGCTGTGTCTGTCTACACAGCCATGCGTCATGTGCCTCCCAGCCTGAGTAGACAGACACACACTAACTCTGCTTGAGCTAGCGCATCAAAAACAGCAGTGTAGACATGACGACAGAGAGGCTCAGGCTAGCCACCCCAATGCTGCAATGTCTTCTGTGTCTGTCAATCCAGGTTGGGAAGCATGCAGCCAGCTGCAGTGTAGACAGATCCTGGGGGGTCTCAGTTTCCCTCCCTGCAAAGATGAGATTTTAATGACATCCCTCCTTCAAATGCTCAGATTCTTAGTTCAGTAATGACGGTCAAGTGCTTTGACATCCCCAGGTGCAAAGAATTGCAAAAGGGCTCTAACAGTCACGGATTTCCATGAAAGAAAACCTTGAAAATGATGTTATAATGCAGATATGAAAACATGCACCAAGCTGACGTGCTGCAAATGGCGCTCTCTGCATGAGAAGGAAACTCGTTCAGACGTTTTAACTAGTCTCAGTGCGTCTAAAGGACAGTGCAAAGAAATGATTGTCAGAATTCCTGCGAAGCACTGCCAGCTTGGACAACCTTTCAGGTTAGGACCTGATCCCACGTATGCTTCAATTTAAGCACATAAGTAACCCCAAACTACTCGTGCTGATGCTGTCACAGAAATAGCACCTTAAATCACTGCTGTGATCCACGAACTGATCACTCACCCACCTTGAGGAGGTACGCTGAGGCTTAATTAAAACTGGAAATAACTTTCAGATTCTTTGATTAAAAAGGTGCTAACTATAATTAATAACTGTGCTTTATTGATCAGCTGCATAGAACAGACCAAAGTGGTTTTCAAGCATCACAATGCATTGTAAAAAGGGCTGGGGGCAGGGTGTGTCACGTCTTTCCACTGTCTTTAATAGGCACAGGATCAGGTGTCAAGCGATCTATTGCGAATTAGTTATTCAGACTGATACAGAGCTATTCCAGTGATATTTTATATCTGCCTGAAATAGGTTCTCTCCAGAAAGAGGCTGACCATAATTTAACCCTCCCTGAGTTGGAAATCTCAGGCCTTCCATTTCAGGTTGCTCACTTTACGTATTGAAAACTTGATGGATGCCGTTCCTGAACACGGTCCTAAACGTATCCTGGGGCACCGGGGGACATTTTGAGGTCTATGCACGGGTGGAACTTGCCGCACCATCGTTTCATAGGATAGTGACAGCCAGCCCGGATCAGAGCCGTGATCCTGCTAACCCAGTATCCAGTCCCCAACAGCAGCCAGCACCAGACGCTTTAGGGTGCAAGAACCCTGCAGCCAGCAGAGGTGGGACAATCTTCCTGCCATATTAAGCCTTATCCTGCTCTCTAAGGGTACTTGTACAGTGCAGTAAAAGACACTAAGGCTCAGAATCCAAATCAACTGAGTCAGGCTGAGGATCTCATCGCCTCAATGTCTATGCTGCTCTTTCCAGCCCCGCAGCCCCGCAAGGCCAAGTCAATTGACGAGGGCTCTGAGACTCGGGAGCGTGCGTTTCCCCTGCAGTGTAGACGTACCCGACTAGTTTCGTTCTATTCTAAAGCGCCTTTGTGTAAATGTCCCCCCGTTGCAGGACAGAAAGCGACGCCGACCTGCCTTGCCGTTCTCGGGTCATGGAAACGGCAGCAACAACCATGACACATAACAGATCAGAGCGATACAAAGGTGCCGAGATCAGCATCACATTAGTGATTCAGAAGCCCTCGCGGCACCAGGCCCACAGCTCTTTCACATAAAAAGGGGGGCGAGCGACAGGCATGTCTGCAAATCTGAGCGCCCCTTATTTTAGCACTCAAGCTCTGGTCTTTGGTATCACACGAGCGCACAGTTTGTTCAGGGGGGCTCCTGCCACGCTAGCTAGAGAGGGAAGGGAGATCTTTTAGCCGCAGGAGCCAAAGAAGCTTTCGGCAGGGGAGGAGAAACGGGATTTCCCCTCCCATCCTCCTTATTTTAACCCCAGATTACCCAATGCACATAACTGAGACTAGAACACAGTCTAGTCTAGTCTCAAATTATGCTGCAGTAGCTCCATGGAAGTCAAAGATGCTACTCTGGATTTTACACCAGCATAAGGGAGCAGATATTGAGGTTTATTGGCTCTTATCTAGTGCTTTTCATCCAAAGAGCTGCACAAGGTAGGGAAACAGACACGGAGAAGGGACATGACTTGCCCATGGTCACACATCGGGTCAGTGGCAGAATTACAAACAGGCCCCACAGCTTTCCTGTCCACAGGTCTGTGCTGCCTCCCTGCAAAACGTGCAGAAGCTAGATCTTTGCACTCCCTGCCCCGGTTCTCAAGCTCTGAACCTGCCGCGAGCACCGCACAGGTGTACCGGGGCTTTAATCGCCTCTGCAGCAACTGCTGGATTCCAACCAGACTGGGCCAACATCTCAACCACCATTAAAACAAAAAGCTCCATGTAAACAAAAAGTAAAGACAGTCAGAGCACTTCCGTAATTAGAGCTTGCAAAAGATTTTGCCACCTTTTTCCCTTTTAAAACATGAACCTGGAACCAAATTCCTTTGTTGTTTTACAGAGCCAGCTACATACATATATCTGCATAGCCCCTGCACTGTCCACCTTCAAATCCCTCCCTCACACTCTGCTCTGCCCTGACGTCTACAAAAAAAAAAAAACACCTCCACAATGGCTGTAGCAGCTGCTTTGCTGGGATGTCTGTTTTTCATGCCAAGCAGAATCGTCTCATTGTTTCTTTTTGCTCTCCCTATGTTTTATCCACCTGCTCTCTCTAGTCGTACACTGAAATTGTAAGCTCTTTGGGACCAAAGACTTTCTCTGTTGTACTGTACCAGGCCCAACGGGGCCCCACCCTCTAGATTTGACAATAACGTAAATCATGAATAATAATCCCTACAACATAATCACTACTCAGAACCTATTTGACGGAGCCCCTTTAAGTTTTTCCAGACAAGGGCACAGAAGCCAGTTCCCGTTTAGGAGGAAATACACAACTGAATTTTGGGTGGAGACGCCTTGATTGCTAGTCAGCCCTTACTCAGGCAAGCTCCAACTGACTTGGGACTGCAAGATTTAGCTGAAAGTCTTTGAAGCACAGAAGGATTTATACCATCTCTCCAGTCCCATCACTCATATATAAAGGAGCATTATTTCAATGACTGATTACTAATATGAATCTATTATATCAGACTCCTGCCTGCCTATTTTGCACTGATTACACCCCTTTTTGTTGAAAGGCTCTCACATGCATGACTAAACGTAGTTACAGCTATTGTATTATCCAATTCCTGCTAAGATTCAGGCAGCTGTCTGCAATCTGCATTGCATCAAAATACTTTCCCCCCCTCATAACATTTATTACTGGACAGATCATAAATGGCTTTTGTTTCTTTCTTTTTGTTTTTCAAAGTCCTGGACATTTAGCAGAGATCACAGGGTTACATGGCAAAGCAGCACCAAAGCAGTGAAAACCTAACAAAAGAAACTGGAACCAGTATATTAAAAAAGACCACAGGACCCCCCACCTCCGTCATTAATAAATCCTCAAACACACACACGCTCTCTCTCTCTCACAATCTCTCCTGGAAGGAGTTAATGAATGTGCGCGCGCACAGAGCGAGGAATGTAAGAACGGTCAGACCAGAGGAAGGGTCTATTTTGTCCAATGGAGAGTTTCAGACACTACATAGGAAAGTACAAGAATTCTACAGGAGGTAGTGATGGGCTAAAACTGCTCGCCCAGAGAACGTTTCTTCCTCATCCGCGTTAGTTAGAGGTTGAAGACCCAAAGCCTGAGGGTTTATATCCCTTTGTGTATTGCAAGTCTGGATGTTCTTGTTATCCACAGCCTTCCCCCCCCAAAAAAACTTCCCATAGTTGCTATCATTAGAACGGCTCCACCAACACTAGCAATGGCGGATGTGCTAGCACACACCAGCTGCCAGGCTTTTAGCCACTGTCAGCCAACCAAGCCTGGGGTCATTTTAGAAAGTACAATGGTTAAAACTCTTATGGACATCAGTGCTTTGTCCATGCAAGAGCTCCCACCATTGCTACCAGAAGAGGGTAATTTTGAAGGGACGAGTCTAGTGTAGGCAAGGCTTAAAGAACTTCTGTGGGTAAGTATTTTTCTGTGTACAGAACTACCAAAGGGGGAAGCTTCAGCATAGATATCGCCTGTGTGCTCAGAAGGCCCTATAAGAAACAGATTTTATATCACACAGGCCCTAGAATTCCACCTAGACTCCTGCTTCAAGCCCATGATGTCTCGTTGATCTATGGCATCTCTTTTAGAAAAAGATTTAGAACCTGCATAAACAACCCAGGTCCAGTCTACGCTACTGTTTAGACCACTAGCAGCGCAGCTGCACCAGAGCAGGAAAGTCACTTGCACATTTTGCTAGTGTGAGCCAGGCCACCCACATATACATTAAGGGGCGCGTCTACACACACCTCACTGGTAAGAAATCCACCTGTAAGATCACGGGAAAGGACACCTGCTCATAAAAGGAAGGGGATTCACCTGTCAATTTTGCTTGTGGAAAAACGACAAGGCTGCTGTCTTACTACACCTTGTATTAGTTTTCTTTATGATCCCTCAGTTTAATCAGCAACAGAACACAGATTGCCTTCTCTTGACACGTCAGGCTGCAGGCATCAATGCTGATGAGTTCCTCAGGGTTAGATATCCCACTAAAAACACGCTGGACTTAAGTCACAAAGGCTTAATAATGTTTTTAGTAAATTAGCTATTTTGCACAAGAAAAATAATTGACTTCTGATGTATCCATTGCCTTCCCCAATTAGGAAGAGCCTTTGTAAGTCACTGTTCAGCGCAATCCTATAATTTCTACAATTACTGCCCCTGCTTAATGGCAGACTTGTGGGAAGCGGTAAACAAGTTCAGTTACAATAAAGCAGGAGGAGCTAATTGATGGAGAATGCAGCTCATTTCATCCACTGATGTGATCTCCACTTTAACAGCACTGCCAAGCCTGGGCATTCGGCTTCTAGCAGGGATTTGTATTTAGCAGTTAGCCAGTGCTTTGAAGCTGTGGTTTCATTTTGCTCTGACACTCACAGTTCGCCCTGCTAATAAGCATCTTTCTCGGACTTGATAGGTGCTTCTTCAGAGGTCTTGTCTAGACGTGCTGCACATGGCCCCAGCACAAGCCAGGCTGCCAGGTGTGACATCCCCCCCGGCAATTTGGACTGGTGTAGCTGTGTCATCCCTCACCCCTGGGCCCCAAATCACTCCGCTTTGCTGTGTGAACCACCCACTCCTGGGTCAGCGAGTAATCGGCCCCTGGCCCAGTGAAGGAGTGCTTCTGGCCAGCCACTCATGGGACAGCCTCCCAGCAAACACCCCAGCCCGAGATGCAACCCCAGGAACTTCCAACTTGCAGGGCTCAGGGCTGTACTGGACTCTCGTTGTTTTTCTTTTACCAGGTTTCCTCGACACCTCCTGGGGTCAGCTGATTGGCCATGTCCACCAATGGACGTGATTCCCCTCACTTGAATCAAATGAGTGTCGCCTTATCAGGCGCTAAGGCCATTGTTCCTGCATGCATGCATGCCTTTGCAAGGCGTGACTTCTCAGCTTTGTCTGTCTGCATTTATTCAAGCCACGAGACACACACATTTGGGGATCTGACACAGCAGAGTTTCATATCTGTACATGTGTGTGACATTGCGGGAAACATGCTACCACAACAAGGTTCAGCATGTCATGAGCATTCCAAAAACACCTCACATGACATACTTTGCATTAGACAATACAACAGTTACACTACATGGGTGAACATGAATGATGCACAAATCACACTATACAGGTGTACATGGGGTACGGCGTGTCACACCGGGCAGAATTATTTTATAACCTCACTGAGTTTAAGAGGCAGGAAGATATAAATAACGGAAAAAACTTGAAAGTGGCTCTATTTAACAACCTGAAATTGCTTTCGCCAGTAATTCCCTGTTGCCATCGACAGTATCTATGTTAGAATCAGAGGTTTTCCACTTCACAGCCCTGCTGCTGATCAGCTCCACAGTCGAGTCACAGAAGCGAGGGCTAAGTGGCACAGAGGGGAGCAAACCAAAGCAAAGAATGTTTCCTCATGGTCCTATGAGCATACAGCAGCCCTTATCCAGGGACAAGGGAAGACGGAGGATATTCAGGGAGCTTTCCCAGGCCAAAGAGAGGACAGAGCCCAGGAGCTGTACCCCGATGAAAGCACTGTCTGGAAAGCACCGAGCAGTGTCAACTTCTGCTCTGCACTTCCTTTGGGGAAGACTGTGAGAAAGCAACAGGAGCAGCATTGCCAACCCCAATCTTCAAAAATCGTGAGTCAGGCCCCAAAACATCATGAGCGGCTTAAAAATCATGAGGTTTTGGGGGGGTTTTAAGCAATAAAGGTGGGGTCTTTTTCTTCACCCTCTGGTTTCTGAGCCTGTATGGCGCACTCTGGTCACATAGCCAAGCTTTTCTCTGTTGGAAACTCCCCCTCTTCCTTTAAACTGATGCCGAGAGTCTCATGGAGTCACGGGACTCCCAGAAATGGGGTTTACATCAATAAAATTTGGCCACACGACGGCGGCAGCAGCACACAATGGAAAGCTCAGCAAGTCTTGAGGGTAACCCTGAGGAGAAGTCCCTCTGCACAGCTGCCCAGGGGTCCCCAAGTTCGCAGCTTGACTTCCCAGCGGACCCTCGCATGCTGCACGGATCGGAGATCGCATGCTGTCCACCCAGCCACAAACCATCCCCCACATGGGGAGACTGCAACTGACCTTGCATCTATTTCCCTCCTCCCAGGGGACCGTCCACGGAAAGAGACAATACGGCTCATAATCAAGTGCTTGCAACACCGCAGTCCGCCTGACCCGAAAAGCATTTCGACATAAGCATCACGACCACAGGCAGGATCTGGGAGAAGAAAAGGGGCTTGAGGAGAACAGACCTATCTGTGGCATCAGATGAGGGGCCTGATTCTCTCGAGGCTGAACCCGCCCGCAATGCCAATTCAAGTCCACAGGAGCTGCAAGTTCTTAGGAGGGGTGTAAGCAGTTAAGAGAGGAGGTGACAGAAGATGGCACTCCAGATACGTAGTACAGTTCCAGGGCTTTCGGGGACCTGTAAAACATCTTAGTGCTGTGCGCTGCAAGCGGCTTCCTTTGTGCAACTCTTCTTAGCACTCAGGAGAGTAGAACTCCAGCTCATTCTGGTTACCTTACAGAAGCATTTTACACTCGGTGGCAACAGTATTGGGGGAGGAGATACCATGGGGCGTGGTAAATGGATTTATGAGCAGGACAGATGCTGAAGGTTTATTCAGTGTGAAAGACTTTTGAAGTTAGCCATTGGTGTCACCCAGCATCTAGGTCATCTGCAATTGAGCGGTACGTCGCGGATCATTTCGGCTCCAAAATTCACTAGCGCACACAGAGCCCGGCGATTAGAAAACCCATCTTTGCTGGCATGTCTTCTGGCAGGCAGGAGGGAAGGGCAAGCGTGTTGCCACTGTAAAAAGCAAGTACCCCAAAGAGACTAGAGCTCTCACTGGAAGTGCACGTTTGGGGACACGTTAAATGGATTTGGAATAACACAGAAGAGCTTAATCAAGTCAATCTGCCCTCATATGGCTCTCATATGCTATCTCAGCAATTCAGAACTTAGCTGTCGTCAAGTCACTGGCTTTATTTCCTCACTTTTTGGCATTTGCAGTTCTCTAGCTAGCAGTAACAGGATGAGTGAAAAAGCCAAACTGGGGAAATATAATTGAAGGAAAATGTCCATCACTGTGATCTATGAAAAAGAGACAAGTTCCACCCTGGGAACAGTTAACACTAGATAGGGCAAAGCAGTAGAAGATAGATCATAAGAGATCCCTGCACTGGGTCCTAGACAGTACTTAAACTGGGGGAGAAAAGAGTCACTGACCTGTTAAAAAATAAAAATTTCAAAATCAAGCTGGGTTGCTGAGAGGCACACGTTAAACACTGTTTTACCAAAGTCGCTGCTCCCCCATTAGACCCACGGCTTTTTTTTTTTAAGACCACTTGAATCACTGACCCTAGAGATGGCTTAGATCCCTTAATACATTTTCTCCTTCCTGGACACCTGTGATTTACAGCTTGCTTCAGTTTTTAATAAAACACCCATCGCAGACAAACCAGGCATGTTGGAAACAAAGATCTATTTCCTTGCAAGCCACAACGTCCTACACACACAATAGGGGCTCCTGTGTTTAGCTTTCAGCGGAATTATTACAGATCCTTCAGCAGGGTCAAAGCTGCTCCTCCAAAGCCACCAGAGTGGTCTCAATGGACGTGCACAAGGTGCTGCTCAAGGCCTGTGACTGAAGAAGATCTGAGCTGCCTCAAAGCAGCACATGACAGCTTGGCAGGTCAGCAAACCCCAGAAGTGCAGCTCCCTGGACTGGAAAAAACTTTGCAAAAATTCGCTCTGGTGACTTGTTCTGTGCAAGCCACAGAGACGTGAGCCCAAAGGAGCTGAGGCTGTTGAAATACTATGGCCTTAAAGCCTCAGATACACAGCCAGACTCTTCTGCAACTGACACTGCACCATCCTTAGAGTTGTTTAAGGCCCAGCTTGACAAAGCCCTGGCTGGGATGGTTTATTTGGGGTTGATTCTGCTTTGAGCAGGGGGTGGGACAGACGACCTCTTGAGGTCCCTTCCGACCCTCATCGTCTATGGTTCTATGAAACACCGTTCACCTTCCATCCACAAGGCAGCCTGCTCTGGCATAGCTGCTTGGTTTTCAAGCTGCCCTCCCTCGATATAACCTCAGCAGGTGGGCAGCGATAGAAACGCTGCCTGCCTTGTCGCTCTACGGGGTGAATCATCCCCCTACCCTACCCAGACACCGGTCTTGGATGTTGGTCCAATGCAAAGTTTTAATCCCTGAATAAGACTTTAAAAAGAAGCCTTGAGAGAACCATTAAATACAGTCCTACAATGCTGACACTTTTGCAATACCGGAATGGAGCTTTTCAATTGATACACGCTATAGGGATTCTGCATTTTCTAATTAATGGGTTTAATTACCAGTAATAGATTTATTATTCAGGCAGAAAATAGCTTTTGTGCAGTTCGTGAGAAGAAAATGCTTGTTAAAAAGTCAGGTTTTATCAGCTTGGACACATACAAAACAGAATAATCTTAAATCTTATTTACCATTACCCTTCTGAAAATATAACAATTACATTGACATTGACAAAAAGCAGCTTGGATTTTATGTCTAAAAAGCCCATTTTTCAGTGCTTGGCTGTTTTCACTAGTTCCCAGTAATCTGACTGAAATTTAATGTCATTATGTTACAGTAAGAGAATTTAGGATCACATCACTTAACTTATTTAAAATATTTGTCCAAGGAAAACAACCCCAACTGTCAAGACTAAGGTTAGACAATATAGACATTCCTCTAAGTTACAAGCCACACAAGAGTAGATTTATATCCAACAAACAATTAACATCCATAAATCAAACTCAAGCTTCACGTGTCCTTTTAGGACTAATAGAGTGGGTGTTAAATGCAACAGTGTAGCTAACAACAAATCAAAGAAGAAGAATGCCAGTTGCAGAAACGTTTGCACGGTTAACTAGAGCGGGGAAAATACTGTCTTAGCACAGTTTGGTTTTAGCCAGCATAGTTATCAATAGATTTTAATTTAAAAAAAAAAATTTAAAATGACACTCCCCATTTAATTACTGTTATTACAGGAGGAGTGCACATTTGGCTGTGTAATCTATTCATCAAGTAGCTCAGAACGTGCACCACATGGATTGCTTTTTAAAATTTCATTTCTATTAGGTTCTCTTAAAACATGACCCCATGAATAATAGATACAAATGGAATAGTGAGAATTGGAGATCAGAGACTGTTATTACAGCTCAGCAAATGTAATGAACTAGGAAAACAGAAAGTGCATTAAACAGAGACAGCAAAGGTAAAGGCGAGGTTGGAGGGAAGAAATATCTCCGTATCTACCACCAAAGAGGAGATCTGGTTGTAAGACTGATCAGATATTACAGCTATCTCCTTGCCCTGATTAAAATCCTTCTTTAAAAGTCTCCTTTGCCATGTCACCTGAAAAAAACTTGACATCAGTTAAGCAGTTGACATACTGACACTTCTGCCTATCTTGTTGGCCAATACCACTTAATTTCCTTGCGCTCCCCCAACTGTCTGTCACCATGTGTCTTATCTTGTCATACGAAGTTTGTAAGGTCTTTGGGGCAGGGACCATCTTTTGTTCCATCTTTGTACAGTGCCTAGCACAATGGGAAATTGCCTCTGAAAATTGGGTCACTTTTAACCAACAAAAATCCATGAGCCACAACAGAAAAATCTTGGCCTACCCTTTCCTGATACATTCCAGAACTGATTTGTCCATCATTTCTCTCCAAACAGCACTGAAAATCAGAAATATGGCTCAGCTTTCTAGAGATCATAAATAAAATGCCCTCACTTGCTTCCTTCTTTACAACAAAGTGTCAGGAACTATTATTAGTGCTTAATGGACTGAGGCACAGGAGAGAGCGCCTCCCCCAAAGGCACCATTGATATTATATTCCTATGGCTGCAGCAATCAGATCTCTGAGCAGCACGCTTCACTTCCATGGCTGCCCCCTGCACTTCCCATTTATACATCAAGACAGCGTTATCCGTCTTAGCAAAGTTGCTTCTTGCAGCATCGTGGGTGCATAGTGCACCTTGGGGACTGCACGTCAAAACACCTGGAGTTCTGCAATAATTTCAATGGAAAGCAGCGGCCCACCAATTCCTAAATGTCAGAGAACACATAAGACTCCAAAGTAGTACGTTTTTCTCACTTCACACCAGGAGAACCTTCCAATATTTCAGAGGCCTGTGTTCCTTACTGATTTTCCCTCGGAGTTTGGTAAGACACAAGTTAGATCTTCCCTTTCTCATTAGCTTGGCGTCCTGAAAGCTCAGGCAGTGCAAAGCTCTCCTTGCCACTTTTAAATCAGTAAGAAGTATTTGAACACAAAATTGTTTTTTTATGGCCAGCATTTCAGACTTTCTTTTCCAGAGTTTACATCATCTAGGACAGTGGTTTTCAACCTGTGGTCCGGGGACCACTGGGCATCCAGATCCTATGTGTAGGGGCCCCCAAAAGGCTGTTGTTACGATAGAATAATGGTTTTTAACCTGTGATCTGTGGAACTCGGGGCGGGGGGTCACAAACTATGCCTAAGATCTACAAAGGGGTCCACACCGCCATTCCAAATGTTTTCGGGGGTTGCAAATAAAAAAGGTTGAAAACCACTGTTCTAGGATCAGAGAGAGACCTCTAAGAAGCTATATTACTGGGGCACGGAGTTGGGGACTGATCTACAATACCAACTGAGTTTTAAATGTCAAGGATTGTACAATATTTTCGGGACTATGGCTGGGATATTTGAAGTGAGTTCGGCACCTCAGCCCCATTGAAATTCAATAGGTGTTGGGTGTCTAACTCCCTTAAGCTCCTTTGAAAATCTCAGGCTAACACCATAAATCTTTGAAAAAATATAATTTCTGATTTAATACAGTGTTGAAACAAGGTAGAAATGAAAGAAAAAGAAAACCCAAGAGAAAAACAGAAAGGAAGTAGATATTTTATACTAAGGCACTGAAATTAAAGCAACAGCAGCCTTCCAGAAGCCCAAGGGCTATACATATTTTAAAAATAAATTAATACAAAAAGACAAAGAATTTTGGGGCTGCTTAACAAATACAAATAAGGGGTGCCCCAACAGCAGCTCTGAGCATTATGTTGATTATTTAAATTCATAGAACCAAATACTGATTTCTCTTTGGGGCAGGGTCTGTCTTTTTGTTCTGTGTTCGTACAGCGCCTAGCACCCTGGGGCTCCTAGGCGCTACTGCAACTGAAACATTCTACCACCTCAGCCTTTTCACCGAGCAACAGCTCTGAAAACCAACACCCACCCCCCTCCACCTGCAGCATTGCTATCTACCCTCTTCAAAGCCCAGATGAAAGAAATGGGCTCCGTGGAGTATTCCGGAAAAGAACCGTTCTGAGCTATTTTAGAGCAGGGTGGGAGAGTATTCCCACAGCATAGGGGTCCCAAAGCAAACACCCGGCCAACAGCCTCCTCCCTATTATGTGAAGGGGAATCCTGACCATCAACCTCTCCGGAGGTCTCATCTGCAGCCATGTGTCATGGGGAGAGAAACAAAAATGTACACGTGTGCAGGGGGAGGGGGAAAAAAACCCCACATTGACTACAGTGGGGACAGGTGAGGCCTTCCTGCCTATAAATTAATTTATAAGCTTCATATTGCATTAGGGCGAGAAGAGAATATTAAGGGAAAGCCGCACACCCAATAAGGCTTCCTTGTAAAAACAAAAGCAATGGCTCTTGTAACACACACAAGGGGCAGGCGCGCCTCAGTGTGACTAGGGCCCTGGAGGGGTTTGCAAGGGCAGGATACGGAGAGCACCCTATGCCTCTGGATGATGTTGGTCACAAGCACCGTCTTTGCACTCCCGGGTGCAAGATCTGCACGAGGCATACATTGATATAGACACTAGCCTCTTCAAAGGCAATGAGTCATGTGGAGCCCACAGCCCCACCCCACCCCTGCACCAGAGAGCGGAGCGAGGCCGCCTGCATCCGCAAGAGTACAATGATCACGCAAGGATGATGAAAGATCTGGTGTGGCGTAGCAGAGAAGGAAGAGAATGGGGAGTTGTGAGATCTGGGCTCTGTTCCCAGCTCTGCCACTGATCTATTGTTTGACCTTGGTCAAGTCACTTCAAGTCTCTGTTCCACAGTTTCCCCTCCCATCCTTTGCCTGTCTTGTCTGTGCAAACTATAAGCTTTTAAGGGCAGGGACTGTTTCTCACTATGTCCATGTACAGCACCTAACACAATGGGCCCTGGTCATGGTTTAGGTCTTTAGATGCTACTATAATACAAATAATTAAGAAGTATTCGAGAGTTAATCCATGGAACAAGCCTAGCTACAGACACACCCACTTGACCCTGGCAATCTTGCTATTACGGATGGCATGCAGGCAGGGGTGCACATGCAGCATCCTTTCAAAAGGCACAGTGTAAAGGACCTCTTGCCAGGGTTCCCAATGCGTTCTAGCTGGGCTCAATGCCTCTGAACCGCCTTTGGGGTAGTGGCCCATCTACACACCCTTTATCACAGGGCTCTAGCTTTACAGGCATCACTTGGCCCAGAATATTTGGTGCACATCAGCATCAGCTGAAATCTCAGTCCCCAAATGCCCGGCACACGGCTTGAACAGCAGATCTCACGACACGCACATTAAATGCATTTGCTGCAAAGAAAATACAGCACTCTGAATAGGATTACAATTCTAATTTAAAAAATGCGATTGAAAGCCTCTGAAAGGTGCTTTTTTTTTTAAAGGGAATTTCTTATTATAGTACAGTCTGAGCTGGCTTTGTGCACCCGGGGAAAGAAACTCTTTAATTTGGTCTATTTTGGCTTTCGGTGGAACCCTCAGTACTTTAAATACAAAGGGATAGACTGAAAGACCTCAGACAGGTACGGCTTGAAGGAGAGCCAGCTGTGAGAAAAGCAGCCTGGGAAGATTCAGAACATGAGCCACTTGCTCGTGAGAGAAGGAAGAACAGTTTTCAAAAGACTAGGACTATTTCCTACTCTTTTCACTTGTGTCATAGGATTTTTTTTTTGGTTTTTTTGAGGGAGGGATGGGGAATCATGGATTTCTCGTGAGCGAAACAGCAAAAGCTGAGGGCTATTAGCAACAGTGGCACTGGGCCAACTGAGATCCAGGCCCTGCTGTGCTAGGCACTGAAGAAACACAGACAGCTCCTACTCCAAACTGCTTAGCGTCTAAATGCACAAGATAGACAAAGGGTGTTAAGGAGAATCAGAGGCACAGAGGGGCGTTTGGCTCTGCCACAGATTTCTAGTGTGACCCAGGTATCTGGCTGGTGAGTCTTGCCCACCTGTTCAGGGTCTAAATGATCACCATATTTGGGGTCTGGAAGGAATTTCCCCCATAGCCAATGTGATCGGCAGAGACACAGTGGGGGGTTTTGCCGTCCCGTGCAGCATGGGGCATGGGTCACTTGCAGGTTTAAACTAGAGAAAACATGGATTCTCTGTAACTTGGAAGTCTTTAAATGATGATCTGAGGATGTCAGTATCTCAGCCAGAGGTGATGAGTCTATTACAGCAGTGGGCAGGCGAGGTTCTGTGGCCTGCGTTGTGCAGGAGTCCAGACTACATGACCATGATGGTCCCTTGTGGCCTTAAAATCTCTGAGTCTAAGACACTGTCTATCTGTGTTTCAGTTTCCCCATCTGTCAAACAAGGAAACCTCACCTCACAGGGCAGGTACGAGGCTTAATGGATGGATGTTTGCAAAGCGCTGGGAAGTTCTCAGACGGAAGGCGGTAGGGAAAATATTACCATCCTATGCAGGAATCACATAGCCCATCACTGATACCCACTCACGCCTGGGAAGGGCAGCACCGTCACACAACAGTGTAAAGCAAGAAGGAAGAAAAAAAAGCAGGGTCTCCAACTGAAATGCCAGGACAGGATGGAATTACTCAGGCAGGAATTTGGCCACGATGCTGGGGTGAAAGGGCGCAGATCCCCTTCCTCTTCGAAAAGGTGCTGTGTGATCCCCCCTTTTGGTTTATAAAGAACCATGTCCTTCTATAGTTCCTTCCACCTGTATGTCCCTAAGTGCTGTGCAAGCATCCATGGACTAATCCTCACAACACTCCACCAAGGCAGGAACAATGGTATCATTCCCATTTTACAAATGGGGAAACTGAGGCACATAGCAGCAAAGCATCTTGCCCCTAGGCAAGACTTTGCGGCAGAGCCGAGAACAGAAGCCAGATCTCCCGACTCCCAGCCCTTCTGCTTTAGGCACAGGCCCCTCATTTCCTCTCTTTGCATTTCTCTGCCCTTGACAGCTGCTTATCCTCCAACAGAGAAGCCTTTACACTCGTCCAGGCAGTCATTCACCAACCAGTAAACATCCCTGGACATTTGCAGTCTCTGGCTTGCAGGCAATTTTATCCAGTTTTTAATTCTTTGGCTCCATCTCTGCAATACAGTTGGCTCCAAGAAACCTGCATCCGAGAGGCAGCAGGGCTGCAGGTGGTTTGGAACAAGCAAGGCCCTGGCATATTTCAAACCAAACTGGACACTCCTGGTTACTCATTACTGCGACCCAACCGCATCAGATAATGATTGTAAGGACAGGAGCCGGGAGCGCTTCTGCCGTCCCCTCATTTAGCGAACAGACAAGCGGGGGGGAGACGGATGGACTGGTCTGTCCGATGAGGATGAGACAATGTTCCTCCGCCCTCTTTGAAAGGCGAGGGAAGGAAAGGTGCTGGAGGAAATGGAAGTGAAAAAGGGAAGCATTTTCCTTGCCCTGTAGAAAAGTGAGGCACAGTCCGTTCACAGTTTGACATCAACACCAGTTACTGTTGCTAGGGGAACAGCTCCATATAACCCAGGCTGCCTTCTGAGTTATGCTTTTAAATGAACCAAAACACGGATCACCAGCACCAAGATCTGCCTGGCTTCCTATCTGAGCCCTGGGGAGGGGAGGCAGCTGGAGGCTATTTTGGTGCAAAGGTTTATTCCAGCGTGGGCTTGCTCGGAAAGTTTGCCAGCCTTTCAAACAACCATTGGGGCAAGGCACAGAGTTGTCTCCATTCCAGTGGATTACAGGAAGGGTTCAGGAGGACAGGCTCTTGGCTTGAGTTTGTTTGGAACAGAACCAGGCTGGCTGTGACGCCACCATGTGTAGCTCTAACATAGGCACGTTAAGCACGGATGCAATTTTAAAATGACATCTAACTAATCGTACAAGCCTTATTCAGCGCTCAGGGCAAATAAGGGCAGCAAGGTCAGGCCCTGATGTAGTCCTATTGATACTGTTTTACAGTTAATTTCATCCCAGATCCTGCTAACTCCTCCTAATCAAAGGGACGTGTCTCTGACACATGAACTTGGCTGCAACAAGGAATTTCATCGTATTTCTAGCTCACGTGTTTCAGTGGTCATCATGCACAGTTTTTCCACAGCGATGTCATCGTCTACAGCTCAGATCCCAGAGAACATTTTCCTTTCACTCAGACAAACTCATAGAAGCCAGTGGGATTTCTGCCTGAGCAAGATCCTCCCGGTTTGTGGCGATAAATCCCAGTACAAACCATAAAGCAACGTGTAATCATCATTTAAAGGCACCAGCTTGGTTATTAAGCAAATTCTTTCTTAAGCCCTTTTCTCTATGTAAATAGCTGTTTCAGTAGCAGCAAACCTGATAGAGTTTAGCCCAGAAATAAACTATTGATCTAGCTTGCAGGGAAACTAAGGTGCTGCCACCACAGACAGAGACCAAGCCTTCAGATTCCAAATCTATTGAACTGGGTTTAGAAATCAAGATATAGATGAGGTCAGTTTTCTCCAATCACATTCACAACATTAAAGCACGTTTGGAGCAGAAGGAAGCAAGCTCCGATAACTAGCCCAAGAAGCGACAAACCAAACTTAAAGGCATGCTTGTCTCCATGCTAATTTAGCCAAATCTTATCTGCTCAGTGTGATGCTTTAAAAGCTAAACAGATGAAGGAATAAGACAAGTGAATAAAAATCTCTACAAGGCATACGATGAAATGGAAGCATCTGCTCTCCCCAGTGAATGTGTTTACTAAGTGTATGTGCTACCCACAAACTGAATATTTAAAGGTGGGCAATAGAGTCTTTAAATCCAGGCTCATCACTGTACGGGTCTCTACGTTACTAGCACTGATCTGGGCAGACTTGAATTTGTTGTTAGTGAACGTATGACGTTCTCCTCCTTTCTTTAAAAAAGTACTTAAAAAACAAAAGGTAATAATAAAGTTTTTGCAATCGTGTAAATCAAGCAGTGCTGGAGATAAGATTTTCCAGCAGAGGCAGAGCAGCTCCAGGGGTCTGGTTATGGAATAAGCCGACACTATATTACCAAAAACCCCACACACTGAAACCTACAACATTCAAGAAAATGTCCCTGCCTAATATGATTTGTATTAGAGAAAACTAGATGTGGAGCCCCATTGTGCTAGGCTTTGCTGTATAAATGTGGACCAGCTCCGGCCACAGAGAGCTTTCAATCTAGGGATGTTTCCTTAATTCAGTTGCAAAAATGCTACTCGAACTTTCCAGCCTGACTCATTCCCCCCACGACATACGGCAACAGCTCTTGCCAATTAAAGAGTGGTGGGTGGAGTAAAAGCAAACAGACCTCCAGCGTTGACATCATTCATTTCTTCCCCATGAATGCAGTTCAGAAGGATTTCGCAGCTAGCTAACACAGCCTTTGTGCCCACATAAAAAACATTATCGCTGTCCCACTGTGCTCATTATTAGGCCATGTTACAGTGTTGGTACAAAGCGTGCTGCTCTAAGAGAGCAAAGCTTTGAGTCATGGAAGTAGAGGTCTAAAAACCAGATGTGATCCAAGGAAAGTGGCACCACTAGGCTATAAATAGGTTTGAAAACACAAACATCGACATCCAGCTTTTTCACAGTGGTGACTCTCTGTGCTGGTTTTCCCTGTTAGTCAGATCTCACAGAAAACCACCACCAGCTCACAGAGAACACAGTCGTCATGGTCGCAACAACCCCCTCCAAGTGGTATGGGGGTTAGCTCTGTCCGGAATAGCACCCAGCGGAAGGTAACTGAATTACTGGGTTGAAATGTTGGCGTAAGGCAGCTGTCTCTGGTCCTGAACCGCGGCATTTCCTTTAGCAACACACAGGGGAAATGTGCATGAGGACACAAAAGTGAGGATTAGTGATAAAGTAGCTTTAAATCTATGGCCCAATGGAGACAGCTCTGTCAAGGAGAAGTCTGCGCTGCCTGTTTTAATGCTTTCTCCTCCACTAAGCAGTTCCAGTGTTCGGAACCAACAGAGGGCTGCCCATCTAAAAGAGGCTTCATCACAAACCAGAGAAACAGGGATAGTTCATCCTCTGGGTTCAGTGATGACACAAACAAGATCATGGAAATCCAGCAAACCTCTGGGAGCTTGTTCCCCGCTCCAGGACCCGAACCACACAATACAAGAAACAAGGACCAAGGCTCCTGTTCTCAGACTCTGTTGCAATTTGTTTGATGAGCTGAGAATTTAGTGGCCCTAACGGTTTTGAACCTGTGAAGCACATGAATACTCCACCTGAGCTGGTGGGATTTTAGCCATCTGGACTCATGTCAAGGTCTAGCAGCAGCAAAACCTTAAATGTCTGCCCTACAACGTCACCCCAATAGGACTAAACAAATTATTATTGGTAGTACAGAAGAACATAGTGGCGCCATCTGGAGACTGGGACCCATTGTTCTAGGTGCTGTACAAAAAAAGAACAAAACGGTCCTCTCTGCCCCATAGTGCTTGTAATACAATACAAGCAGCTAATTCAGGAATTCTCTGAATGAGAGAGGCACAGGGCAAAAGTTCCTGGAAGGCAGGTTTTTATTGAGACCTGGATTGGCACAACTTCTGGTGAAACTAACTCTAGCATCTTTCAGTCGGTGTATTTAAAGACAAGGAGGCAGATCTTCAGCTGGGGGAAGAGTATATAGCTCTAATGAGGTCTACAGAGCTACTCCCATTTACATCAGGTGAGGATCTGGGCCACGTCATCTGTCTTTTTACGATGCCTTGGGATATGGCTGTACCAGAGAGCTAGCCAGCACCATGAGCACTGCGCTGCACGGCTTGAGCCGACAGACCGCGCAAGTTCCAGCTGGCTTTCAATCATGCATTTCACAACATGTGCAGGAGTTTTCTAATCTTGGGCTAGAATCTCGGAACGTGGTGCCAAACCCTCTCCCCCGCACCCAGCATCAGTCATTCGACAGGACCCTGGAGAATTCCCCGGGGTAAAGGGAAGATGGATCCAGCCAAAGGATGCACCGGGGACGCCTGAGGGGAAAGCTTTCCCCTGCAACCTTTAAATGGACTTTGTCTGGGGAAGGAGTCCACCTTCCCAACCCCAGGAGTGACAGCTCCACAGCCCTCTGCAGTGTTTTTTCCAGACCCTGAGCCTAAATAGGGCCCCTGTTCACCCCTACACAGTGGTTCACGTTCACTGACCCAGTGACCCGTGGGCCCTAAACTTCCCTCCAAACACTGGACTATGCAGAGACGGCACAGAGCCCAACCCTGCTGTGCGGATGGGGCTGTGGAGCCTCTCTGTGCATCTGTTCCAGCACTGCCCTCCATCCACCCAGCAGAACCAACGGAGCTGCTGGGCTGGGCAAACTCTCCCCTAAGCACAATCTGCATTTTGGGGATGGACCTATATTGCAACTGATCAGTAGTCACTGCTGGTTCCGATTCCCTGGCCCCCCTTCTTTGGGGTCTCAAAAATGCCTCCGTTTCCCACAGCCAGCCTCCCCCAGCAGAGAGAGCAGGGCTTTAAGGTGATACAGGGAAAGGAGCATGTGCTTGCAAAGTCACAAAGGCTCTTGTAGCCACTCAAGATCTAGGGAGACTAGTGGCCTGGCACTTAGTGCAGCACGTAACAGGGCCCCAAAAGCAATCACAGCCTATTTAGAGGGGCTCTTGGGAAGCCCAGCTTTGCAGGAGAGTAAAATGATTCACAAGCATTCTATATTTATAAAAAGATCCGTGGCAAGTGACTCACATACCGAGTTTTAAATAGAAGGCGAATAAATCTCCTGGAGAGAGAGAGAGCTGGACAAAGCAAGGCAGGGCCCCAGCCAGGCACTGTTTAGCCAAATCTGCTAGAAACACCGTCGTTTCTCTCTTCAGTTAGCTAAGGTGATAGCAAAACACGCGGCTTCACCTGGCTCCTTGTACAGAGTGAATTATCGTCTCTTCTTACATTCAAAGCAGCAGCTCTGCTTCAGGTTGGAATACTTTCTTAAGCTAATCAAGACTGCCTAGCAACAGCAAGCTGGCTAATGAAGAGTTACTCACTCTTTAGTCCCGATACAACATCATGCACTCGGAACAAGAGCCCAGCTGGGAATGCACGATGGCGCTAGAAATTTTTGACAGCATTGCTGAATTTCAGATGAAGGATTTATCAGATCTTAACAGCTGCCTTTTCTCTCCTGTACAGTCATTACACTGTCTAATATTTCTTTGCTATGCAGGAATACAAACTGGGTAGCATACAGTACAGTGGGTATGGAAAATTAGAGAGTGCGTGTGTATTTTATACCTGTATCTTTGCCCTCATTATACCCCCACTCTATTTTAAAAGCTATACTGAGAGGTGGCCATACACAACGTTTCATCTCCCAGGCTCCAAGATCAGGGCTATACTGCTGTCAATATTCACCATTTTTTCCATGAGTCTCATGACATTTGGGGCTAATCTCAGCTTCTGGAGTCATGAGAGTAAGTGAGAAACTTGGTGGCCATTTAAAAAAAAAAAAAAAAGCTCACGTTTTTAGCCCTTCTAGCTGCAGAGAAAAGCAAATTAATGTGATCCAGAGAAACTCGAAAGCAAATAAAAAGAAGCCCAATTTTTTTTTAAAAAAAAAATCTCATTATTTTTCAGGCCTGAGTCCTGCTTTCTTAAAATGCTTAGGGTTGACAATACTACGTACTGTGCTAGATGCTGCACTTATACAGAGTCAGAAAAAGTCCCTTCCCCAAAAGACTTACAGTCTAAGGGCTTGTTTCTAGGATGTGAATCTACACAGACCCCCACTGAAGTCAGCAGAGATCTGCCAATGGGGTGTTCTTTGGAGGATCAGGATCTAGGCTGAGGGGGAAAAGGGAAGGATTATTTTTCATCTTGTCTTCCAGATGAGGAACTAAAGGAGTGTCTAATGTAGTCTCCATTTAAAAAATAAAGACTTTTTTAGTGCAGGTACCCACTAAGCAGAGCCTCAAAGAGTAGCTGCAAACCAAAGGACGGTTCTATGGTGCATAAGCCACAAGCAAAAGGGAAAGCAAGGTCTATGAAATACGTAGTTGGGGCTAGTTTGTTCTACTAATGGCCAAATGCAGGAAAGCGGTGGGAGAAGGGAGGGAGGGAGAAAGGCAGGGAAGGATTCATTCCTGTATCACTAGCCACATTGGGGCTATCCCATGGCAATTCCCATTGCTTCAGGGAGCTCTGGGGCTGCCCCACAGCTCACCCTGCCTCTCCAGGAACGAGTACCGGAGTAGCCATGGATGCATTGTGAAGTGGGTGGAATCAAAGGGTTGTCAGGAGGCCCGTGGGAAGTGGGAGAGAGCGTACACTGCGTCCCGTAAAAGGGACGTAAGCCAACCATTCTCTCCCAGCCCTGTCCCTAGGAGGACAATCTAGTCCTTAATACGTACTCTGCCACAAGGGGATGAACTGGCCACGTTTTTGACATAGGGAACTTCCTACGGGCCGGACAACTCCAGCCAGCCATCACGATCAGATGTATGCCTCACGCCGCAAAGGAGGAGACGAACCAACTTCACAAGCCCCAGCAGCGAGTAAGGGCGACAGCCCGCCCGCGCAGACAAATAATGGCCGCAAAGCTAGCATTTCACTGACACGGGAAGCGAGAGGGTGCGTCGGATTTGAAAATGACAGATCAACGCAGCCACAGCTTTCGAACAGCGCACACTGACCGAAATTAACAAACTCGGTTCCTGACAGCAGCGATCAAAATAATCAATTAAACCCTCACCCGGGGGATAAAATGGAGCAAACGACGACTTTATATCACATATCTGAAGCACCTGGCATTGACCACTGTCAGAAGACAGGACACTGGGCTAGATGGACCATTGATCTGACCCAATATGGCTGTTCTTATGTTCTGGAAGACAAAACTCCAGTGCGACTAAGCATGGGTCTAAGTGCATGCCTCAGATCGGGAGCAGCTGCACATGCACATACTACTGCACTTCACCCATATTGCAGGGAATGGTAAAATGTGCCTAAGGGGATGTGAAACATCCTGTAGCCAAATAGACAATGCAGGCATCCAAAACCCTACCTGAGTTTTACTATTTCTATGTTTGAAAAACCACACACTTTGGAAAGGTACTTTGGGGCCATGCTCTGGTACCCTTCCTCATATTGAATAGCATCTTCTTCCTCAACTGCTGCTAGCCAGGACAACTCCTGGATGAAGGTACTTCTGAACGGGATGACTGGTGGGTGAAACTGACCCTTTGCTGCTGCGGGAGACTCATGGTGGGAATCCCGCCTCTAAGTTCAACTTCGATATTCACAAGTGCACCAAAGAATTTTAAATATCTAATCTCCCTTTCCAACGTTTACACTGCTTCATTTGCTGTTTAGCACTTTACACAGCTTGGCGTATTGTAGCTCCGGCCAGTATCGCTTTCTGGTTTTCCTGCAGAAGCACAACACTGCTGTGTTGGGCTGTAACACAGGACGGGGATGTTGACACCCTCACCACACACAATTGTGAGCAGAAACCTCTCTCTTTACAGCACTTCTTGTAACAAATTAAGTCCTTTCACACTGCCAAATCCATCTTGGATATAACGCAGCTGGAGTCAACGGTGTTGCAACAAGGCTTAATTTGACCCAGAGGAATGCTAAATGAGCCGATATTAGAATTACTCAGTGGGAATCTTGATTAGGTTTCGTGGGTACGTTTTTAATTATGGACATGTGTGCTGTGGTCATGAAGAATGGCGCAAGATGGTGAAGAGCAGCCGAAGCTGGTGATTAACAGTGTTTTCATCCAGTCCAGGCCACCTATTCATTAAGTCAGTCAGTTTTGCAGGGAAAAAATCAATGTTCGCTATGCAAAAAGGAGCGAGTCTTCTGAATAAAGAACTTCAGGTGGAGAAATCAAGGCAGCCTTTTCAATCAGACAGCTTGGTGACCTGAAGCATGTGGCTTGATGTATCACATTTTGTGTACCCAGCAGATGCAGACCAATTCGTTACCCATACACAAAAGGCCAAAGGTGACATTTTCAAGACGGCCCAAGAGATTTGAACACCCTTAAAATGGATGGAAGATGGTCAGCCAAATCTCCCAGGGGGCTTTGAAAAAAATCTCAGCCTAGACTCACAAGTACAAAAATACCACCCAATAAGAGTCCAAGTTGTTAGTACAGATACAGCTCCCTAGCTATTCCAATCTCTCGACCGTAGAGGTCATTTTTCAAGGGACCTGCTAAACTCTCTTTGAAGGCAACTTCGCAGACAAGACTGCTTAAAATGATATTTAAGAATACAAAATGCTTTATAGGTACTAAGGTGCTAAACAAGCAGGCCACCTTCACAGCAGTCACATAAAAGGGTCAGAGGCTAGTGCTATCCCCATTTTAAAGATGGAGAAACTGGCGCCGACAGGTTAAATGACTTCTACAAGGAACATTTCCTATTCCCAGCTCTGTGCTCAGCCCACTAACGCACACTGCCTCTCACAGGAATGCCACGGTTACTGGGGCCCCCACTGTGCTAGACACTGTAGAAACATACAGGAAAGACGTAGCCCCGGCCCCAAAGAGTTTACAATCGAAACAGACCACTCAGACAACGGATGGGAGGAGAAAGAGAGAAATGACTTGCAGCAAGACAGCGGCAAAGATGGGAACAGAACGCAGATTTTTCTTTGGAGCCCCATACTCTGGACCGTGCCACCTCTCAGATACAGGGGTATGTGATCACCGTCATGCACACATAAAAAGTTGCTAAATGTGAGGAAGCTGCAGGGAGGCAAGGGCTGAATTCTGAATTTCCTGACTTTTGTAACAGTCAGATCTCTGCAAGAGCGGTGCGCTTATGACCCCAGGGGAACAAACATTTTATAAGGCAATTAACGGTTAGCTGAACCGATTTGCAAATGTATCACTTACCACATAAGGCGATGATGTGGCTGCTGTCTTCATGCACAAATTTCCTGGTAACGGCTTCTTCCATGATCTGCTTTACCTGAAAGAAAAGACAAAATATTTTGATAGGGGGAATTGTACATGCCGGTTCCATCAGCCCTGTGGAAGGAGAGCTCCAGGCAGATACTTTCCTTTTTTATTCCCCTCCAAAATTCAGACCTTTATGTTTCCTTTCATTGTTTGTGCTTTCAATATCCCAGGCATTACTTCTATGAAAACTGAAATACCCTTACATGCATCACCCCAGCTGCAGATCAGCAGCAAGCTGGGTCGCAGGACACCCACTTTTGCAGGACGGACTCAAAAGCTAGGCGCAGCTCTGCAGAAGTATCGTGGCACCACTGAGCTAAACCTATCCTCCAGCCCTGGTTCCTTAGTTTAGTCAATGACAGGCATGTAGGCCAAAGAGAGGCTTCTTACTGCACCATGATGAGGCCCGCTTTTAGCAACACATTTGTATTAGATACAACGGCGGTAGCATCCCTGGCTTCCTGGCAGCCGGAAAACGGCAGAGATTGCAAACAGGAATAGTGGCTGGGACACAAAGGAAGGGGAATGCTCCTGGCCAAGTCTTTTCGATGCTTGCCTAGTGGTTAGAACTAGCCTCGGTGTTGGGAGCCCAGGTTACGTCCCTGCTTGGCCACAGATTGGCAGCTCACTGAGAGATGTCTACTGCAGTCAGCCAGCTTGGATCCAGCGAGCCCCAATAACAATAGCATGGGCTGGCCGCTCGTTGAGTACATACTCAGGATCCCAAGCAGGGCGCAGAACTTGCGCCGCTACAGCTTCACTGCCATTGCTGTTGGAGCTGGCCAGCTCAGAACCAGCGTGGTTACGTCTACACATGCTAGGGTCACACCTCCAATGGCAGCATCGGCAAACCCTCCGTCTCCGGTTCACAGTCGGATCTGCTAACGTTAGCGACAGAAACTACCTTTGGCTGCCGCCAGGGGGACGTGCGGCCAACACAGAGAGAGAGAGAGCTGGATTCCTCTCCGCTTGTGTTTATGAAGCTCCAGTCTGCGACACCTGTGCAAACCCACCAAAGCAGGTGTTGCCAAGAGCGCCTGTGGCAGACAATGGGGTTGCACAGGTGCAGTGGAGAGCAGTGTTTGGCCTCTGGACCCTTTATTATAACTGGCGGTGGATGGGAAACAAAGCACTCAGCCTGATTTTCAGATGCCAGCTGGAGTTTGCAAGGAAGTTAGAAGAGACTTCTTTTTTGTAAATGATCAGATTCCCTAGGGAAGCCACTGAGCAACAAACATGAGCCTCATGGTTCTGTTCGTACCAAGAGGAGAAACACACTTTAAAATGACCAGGGGGACCTTCTGGAGGTAAAGTCCTTCGTGCACGTTTCAATGTGCTGCAGAGACCCTTTGGAATGATGCACGCATTTGCCTTCCCGTCCACAGCTACTTCTGTCCATTAAATAAGAGAATTCTACCCCCTGTGCTTTCTCCATTGGGTGCATTCTGCTATTTTTCATTCTCTCTGTGCATCAATAAGACAAGCCTCCTCAAGAGGTTTTACAGTGACCTTTCAGCGAATTAGGCAGAGAAACCCAAGATCAGGCTGATTGCAAATGGTTTACGGAGAGGGTGCTAGGCAGTGACATTTTGTAGCAACAGCTCAAACAAATGCTTACTGACACCGTATCTCCTTGCAGGTGGGTTGAATCGACAGAAGCAAGTCTATTTTCAAGGGGGGGCATGAAGGGTTTTAATGGGGCAGCTCTCACAGATCCAGAAAAACAAACCAACCAGATGCTGCTCTGCTAACACACACACACTGCTTTGAAATACTTGTCTTCGGGAGAAGACCTTGTTCTAGATGCAGAGTTTGAAATAAAGTGATAAAGCAGGGTAACATTTGCAAAGATCATACCTTACATTGCTCATGTCTGCATAAATAGATAAGATACTATGTTTATACATACAAGGGAGGCAGTGGGGCCTAATGGATAGAGAACTAGATTGGGAGTAAGGAGAACTGGGTTCTATTCCAGCTGGGGGATCTTGGGCAAGACCCACCTTGTGCCTCAATTTCCCCATCTGTAAAAGTCCCTCCTTTGTGAACTGCTTTGAGGTCTATGGATGAAACACCCTAGATGACAGCTAAGCATTACTACGTACTAAGAAAGATAAACATTTGAAATGGAAAATTTGTTCACGTAAAGGTTTGGTGCAGTGCAGTGGATTCTTATTCTTTGCACTAGCATAGCACGTAGAGGCTGTCGTGGAGATCAGGGCCCCCTTGCGCTAGGTGCTGTATAAACACAGGGGAGTTGACAGGCCCAGCCCCAAAGACCTTACAGTCTAAACAGGGAAGATGAAAGGCAGGATTATCAGCTCCATTTTAGCGAAGAGAAACTGAGGCTCCAGGCGATGCAATGTCTTGCTCGAAGCCCTGCAGGGCGTCTGCAACAGAGGCCAGGAATTCTACCCAAACCTCCTGAGTCCCAGCCTAATGCATTAACCACAGCACCATCCTTTCTTGGCGTAAAGAGCCATAGGGGAGAGCTAAATGGGCAAAACTCTCTCTCCTCAATGTGTTTAATGTTATACCCTCGTCTTCTTTCATTTATGTATTTCTACTACTTTACACATACTTATGCTTTTATCCCCATGTGACCAATTCCTCCCCTTAACAGCCATGCAGCAACCTCTAATTTCCTTTTAAGTCAATCTCACTTCACTTCTAGGACCTGCAATCACCTTCCACACAGATCAAAGAGTCATAAAACCACTTATCAGCCATTATTGCTAGGCGGCGGAAAGGGATGAAATGGCTTAATGACAGGCCTTCACGTCTGCCGGAACATATGTTCGCTTGTTTCAAGGCCAGTAATAAAGGAGAAGGAAAATGTCAGGTCAGGAAAACCCAGTGTCACCAGGGATAGGAAGCCTGGATTTCCAGATCCAAGGAAGAAGCACTGTTCTTCTCAGCGTCATGGCAGCCAGCTCAAACTCATCTTTGCTTTCGAGGTCTGCACAGCTTTGGCTCCTGCTATGTGTGTGATTGCTTCCCTGCCCTTCCTTCCTCACCGTATCTCCAAGCTAAACAATTCCATCTCTGCCACTCTATTCCTGGAACTCCAGGTCAGCCAAGCCTCCCCGCTTTCCTAGATTGTAAACTCCACTGGGCCAAGGAGTGTCTCTTTGTTATGAATTTGTACAGTGCCTAGCACACTGAGGTCCAGGTCCATGACTGGGGCTCT
Organism: Mesoclemmys tuberculata; assembly: GCA_007922155.1. Taxonomy (NCBI): domain Eukaryota; kingdom Metazoa; phylum Chordata; order Testudines; family Chelidae; genus Mesoclemmys; species Mesoclemmys tuberculata. The sequence goes on from ML675623.1 coordinate 12,523,700, forward strand.
AAACTGCTACCACAACACCATCACCAAACACCATTCTATGGGAAGCCCATACAGAGAGCACAGAGGTACCGCTGCTTCTCCAGCAGAAATTTATTTCCAGCGCTGCAAAACTTTCCAGCAAATAGGCTGCCCATAGAACACACACTCCTGTCATCCCCTGGGTGAGTGAGGACTAATCTGTCAACCTTGGCGGGAGAGGAGCTGCCATTAATACAGCTCAATGTCAGCATCTCAGCTCTGGAGGAGAAAAAAAAAATCACCCCAGGTCAAGCAAAAAATTAAACTGGGCTTTGGTGTGTGGCTTCTTCTTGGCTGAATTTTGGATGAATTCTTGGATGAATCTTAGATGAATTTTGCAACTGATTAAATTGACCTTCTCCCTGGATGAGCCATGTTCTATCAGGAAAGAAACATTTTGCTGGCAGTGGGGTAGGGCCATGTGATCAATGTTGGGGGGGGGGAGAGGGGGAGAGAAATGCACGTCAGCTAGGTAAGTGGGAGGTTCCCGAGGGCCAGGTTTATAAGATGCAGAGGTAATGCTATACAGAAGAGTACTGGAATCTATAGATTTATCATCTTTATTATTTGTAGTGCCAAGAAGTTCCAGCCATGGACCCAGACCCTCTTGCGCTAGGCTAACAGACTAAAAAGACAGTCCCAGTCGCAAAGATCTCACATGTTAAGTAGCACTTTACAGCCTCCAAAACCCCGCCGGATTAAGAAATCTTTCTGGAGCAAGAACGTTTCTCTGTTTGTACTGCCAACCATGTGCGCAGCACTAAAACAAAAATAACCCCAAAATGCAATAGGATCAAAGCCGGTTAATTGATCTGAACAATACAGTATGAATAACGATCCAGACAGGTGGACAAAGTAGATCTCACTGGCATTTGCAAGCAATTTGGGCCCACAGCCTCAAATGTATTTAGATTCCTAACCTCCAGGGATCCTTTACACATTAGGATGCTAGGCATTTTTTCCTCTCTTCATAAGATGCACGTGTCATTCTCTTTCTCCAAGGTGCTCCTCTGCCCCCATCACTAGACCATCACAGCATCTCTCAAATTTAATGTATTTATCCTCACAACAACCCCGTGAGGCAGGAAGTGCTATTCACCCCATTGTACAGGTGGGAAGCTGAAGCACAGAGGGGCTAAGTGACTTGACCAAGGTCACACAGGAAGTCTCTAGCAGCACAGGGACTTGAACCCAGGTCTTCTGAGTCCCAGATTAGTCCCTTAATCACTGGACATGCCATTTAATAGGCAGGAGATGCCTATAGCCAAACAAGCTCCAGGATCCAAAATAAAGGGCACCAATGGCGACAGTGAATGAAAAGGGGAAAGCTCAGAGATTCGAATGGCGCTCGCTGGAGGGATGCGCTACAATGGAGCAGTGGCCCCAGACTAACCAGAGAGGTGCCGGCTTTAGCAGAGAAAGGTGTGACCCAAGATGGTAGAGGGAGTCTGGGTAAATCACTGAACACTTCTGCCTCGGCGTTGCTCCCCCGCCCCCGTACCCAGGGGATAACATTCACCTGGCTAGCAGGGGCGAGGTAACTTTTGAAAAGAGCTCTGCGGAGGAAACACGCCACGCGAGTGCCAAGCATGAACCGGAGCAAGGAAAGCCAGAGCTCGCTCAGGGAGGACGGGCATACAAATTCCATGCTTTCCCTCGGCACCCATCCCCCCGAGGGAGACCAGCAAACTGGGACCAACAGACTCACGGCTACTGGACCGAGGACGAATCAGAAGCATACTGAAGGCCATTCAAGAGCACATGGGCTTACCGAGCCACACTGCGGAATGGATTTACTGGGTTGTGTTGCAAAATGTCCATTCCCGTCCCACCCAGCCACAACTTGACATGTTAGTTAAAGACGGGGGGGGGGGTGTAGTCCAGAGCTGTGGCGGTGTCCTGAAGTGACAGATTCTGCTCTGTGTCTCACAGGCTGCATAAAAGACTCCAACTTCCTTTCTAGTGCAGTAAGGGACCACTCACCAGCTCCCCGAACCACCCACGTGGTAAATACTACTTTGGTCCAGACACAAGCCAGCCGAGGCATCAACACCAATCCAAAGCAAAGGGGAAAGCAAAAGCAGGAGACACCAGCATGCAGTAAGGTGAAGCAGGAGGGCCTGGCACACTAAGGGTTACAGCTCAAGTTTAGGAGCCAGGAATGCCAGGCTGCTTTCTGGATCTGCCACAAGATGGGCTGTGCGCCCTTGGGCACATCACTTAACTTCTCCCACCTGCTGCGCACCCCAGCACAAAACGAGACCACCACCACCAGCCCGGAGGATGTCGGTGCGCTGGTTTGACATTATTATAAAAGGGGGCTGTATCATCAATGTTTATCCCGATTGAACGGGGCCTGGTTTTACTGTGTGAGTGTGTCCGTGTGTGTGTAGTGCCTAGCACAATGGGGCTCCGTTGGGGTTTCTAGATATTGCTGTAATACAAATGCCAATGCAGACAGAAGCGTGCTGCTCACTGTTGCTTAAAAAGTGGTTCAAAACTAAGCTCCTTTCCAGCCCAAGAGCCCGGCTGTCATGCTCCTGAGGGAATTCAGCAACATAACATCAGACCCCTGAAAATAAGATGGGTGGGGGAGAAAACTGACAACGTTCCACGCAAGTAGGTTCTCTGGGGAGATGGTACCATCACCCCCAGTTCCACCTGTTTCTTATCTAGCCCACGAGGGCTTCCTCAAGGGCTGCCTCGTTACACCTCGTTCATCACCCGCGAGCACGACCCTCTCTAACGCTGCCGAGTGCGGTTCTGAGCCATGGCGCCTCTTCTAGAGGCGCAGTCCGCAAATAAACCCATTATGGCAAACGGCCGGCTTCTCCCTAGGGAGTCTCACACTTTTGCCTCTTGTAGTGGGCCAGGGCATTGCCGGTTACCGTCTTCCCAGGGAGTGGGGTAGGGACCCGGGCCCCCAGCGAGTAGCAGCTGTGTGCTGCTGGCACCATACTTGCAGCTGCAGTCTTTTCCCCTGGGTTATTTTCCCCCTCTCTGCCCTTCTGGCTTCTTGAGCCCAGTACCTTCCTCAGGGCTCCACCTCTCTCCCACACACCGCTGCACTCCTTTCGGCTCCTCTTCACAACTCCCCACACACCCCTCTGCCCAGTAGCACAACACACCTACGCCTCCAGCTCCTGCACTGTCTCTCAGGAGCAGGGCGTGTTTTATCAGGCACCTGGCTGGGCCTTAATTGGCCTCAGCTGCCCCTAATTGCCCTCTAATGACTCTGGCTACTCTACAGGGAATAAAGCCCGGATCATTCTAGAACTTACATACCGCCCTTCCAGTGCGCCAGGCTGCAGCCCCTGTTCCGACTCCTCCACAACCTCCTGTTGCGGTTCTGGCTGCACTTTTCCCCTCACCTGTTTATTTATGCACACCCCATCCGGAGCCCCATGAAGTCGCCAGACCTCCTCGTCAACCTCCTCCTGGCCCTGGCCAAAGTGGCCATCGACAAGACCAGGGAGAGGAGGTTGGCTGAGGGGGAGCTCTGCGACTGTGGGGCTTATTTCCGTTCCTCCATCCGTTCACGCATCCGGGCAGAGTTCCTCTGGGCGGCGTCCGCTGGCTCCCTTGACACCTTCCGGGGCCAGTGGGCGCTGTCCGGGGTTCTCTGCTTGGTGTCCCGTTCTGGCTCCCTCCGTCTGACCCTGTGACCTCCACGGCCCTTCCTGTTTTTTCATTAGTTGTCCCAAGGAATCAGCTGTATCCCGGTTCAGTGATTTCTCCCGAGGCTGGGGGAAGGACCTTGAGCCGTTTACAAATAGAAGTACTGCCCTCTGTCCTCTCTATACCACACCATCCAGGTGTCCCCATAAATGTTCTGACATGGGGGGCCCACCCTTTTAACAGCCCCTCAGCGTCTTCCCAACCCACCCACTGGTGCAGTAGCATTTTTAACCGGGAAATAGTTTTCCTATCCAGGGCGGTGGAATTTAAGACTGTGATTAAAAAGAGGAGCATGTGATCCCCTTCTCCCCCCGCTCATATGCTCAGCATCACTACTGATCTGTCAAAGAAACTAGCATCCTTCTTCAGGCGTTCGCCATCTCAGTTTCAGTGTCAGCTTTACAGGGGAAACACTGGTCCCAGAAGACTGGCGAAGGACAATCCAGCATCTACCTTGAAAACGGGGTACAAAGCGGAGCCCTGCTGCGGAATTATAGGCTAGTCAGCCTAACTTCGATACAGATTTAGGGTGCTTCCTAAATGGACCCTTCCAGGCCTGCGCTGGCACGGAGCATGAAACAAGAACGTCCCACAGCAGGATCTGATGATGAGAGCAGACGAGTGATCAGTCACCAGCTTCATCTGTGGCATATCTGGAGTTTAGCACCTGGGGCAACAGGCAGATGGCAATGATGTTCAACCGTGGAGGCAAAGAACATCATCCTATCGCTGCAGGAAGGTCTATCCTTAGAGCAACAGCATTTGAAAGGTCCATTCAGGAAACAGCCTACCGAGCTAGTGTCCCTCTACTGACCTCCAACCCCAAAATGGTCTGAATTTGTTGCTGACTCATGTTCGTGCCTCTGTGCCTCAGTTTCCCCATCTGTAAAATGAGGCTAATGATACTGACCGTCCCTTGGTAAAATCCTTTGAGCTCCATGGGTAAAAAAATGTTCCCTAAATCTACACTTAACTATCTAAATAATAAGGGGAGCCTGATCTACAGGGAAGCCAAGCACCTACAAATGCCACTGGTGTGAATGGGAACAACCAGTGCTCAGCGCCTCTGAAAGTCAGGGTGCTAATTCAGGACCTCAAATACAGATTTAGGCCCAGGTTCAATTCTGTGCTCTGCCACCGACTTCCTGTGTGACCTTGGGCAAATCACATCATTTCTCTGTGCCTCACTTCCCCATCTGTACAATGGGCATAACGGCCCGGTCCTAACTCA
>ML675623.1:12528636-12543152 GCA_007922155.1 Mesoclemmys tuberculata
GTGCACGCGCCAGTAGGGGAGCTTGGGATAAAACCTTCACTTGTCTGACTCTCTCGAACATTTTTCAAGCCATGTGTTGAGTAATCCGCATTCTGTCATTGTGTGTATTAGAGCAGTCCCTGCTCCCAGAGATTATCCATGGGCCAGGGTCCTTCAGATCTGGACGTTTATATCACACTATGCAGAAAAAAAAATTGGATTTTATATAGTCACCCCAAGCTGGAGCTGTCTGCCGTGTTGGAATCCAGGGCCTCCAGAGATAAAAGCATGAGCCACTGCTGACTGTACTACAGGAGTAACTTGGCTAGCTGATGCAACCCACGCTATTCCAGTGAGGTCCTCCGTGTGTGTCCCCACCCCGCTCCCCCCAGAGTGGCTGGGTCCACATAAAGTGATTTATGAGTCTGTCGCTGTCTTGAAGCAAATGGACCCAGTCCTTTTAGCTCAAGCAACAGAGGAAGGAGATCCGGGGTTCAAGCCCTGAAGAAAACACCGAGCAGGAACCATCATTTTGTTCTGTGTTCCTAACAGCCCTTAGCACCATGGGATCCTGGTCCATGATGAGGGCTCTTAGGCGCTACAGAAATAAATAGCCACCATCACCGATCCACAGGCATTGTTATGCTATCAGCTATAGTAGGCTTTTATCTTCTTACGTGGACCAGCCGCTCCAGGGCAATCAGGACCCAGATTTTGCTGGTGTGGATTTCGCTATCAGCAGAAAGAGGAGTCTCTCTCTGGATCTTAGCGTGAATCTTTTGTATGCCTAATTTTCTGCCATTGTATTTCCTTCAAAGGAGCGAGAACGTTTCAATGGCAACGGAAAAAAACAAGAATGGAGCGGATTGTATTTTATCAGAGGTTGTTGTGAAGATGAAAAGGGTCCTAGAAGGTGCAACTGGCTTCTGGGATAATGATAGTGGTATATTTTTGAATGAACGCTCGACAAATACAAACTCTCTCACAGAAGGTCCCCAGAGGCAGGCATTGCTGCTCTGAGGATAGCCCAAGGAGATGAAACAGCCAAACCAATTATTATTAGATGCTGAACATAAAAGAGATTGCTACGTTTTGGTTTCCCAGGAACCCCTTGCTTAGGAAAGAGAAAGAACAGGAACCCGGGTAGCAAAGGCTTTGATTTCAAGCCCCTGGTTAGCTTTATAATAAGAGATTGGATCATAAAATGTATTGAGCTGCATTCTTCAGTCTCCACGCTCTGCAAGTGACAGCCATAGAGACCAAGCCCCGGTTTTCACGGCTGAGGCAGCAACTCTGCCTTCCACCACCACCTGGAACGGCTGTGGCTCAAGGATCGGACCCCTCGGTCACCAAACGACCCATATCAAATAAACCCCTTGAAAGATATCACCCTCAGCCACCAACCTTGCAACCACACTGCACACCAGCGGGCACATTTGTAGGACATTCAAGCTATATCCTGAAGGGCTGACATTCTAATGTCTAAAATTAGGCTCTGAGCATTTAAAAGGGGCAGGCTTAATACCAGCTCTACGTCGCTGATCTAAATTAGAAGGGATTTCCAGCAAAAGTGAGTCCTCCCCTGGAGAAACCTTTACTGCCTTTGACTTTCTTCACTTCTTTTTTCTCAATTTCTCAACGCAATACTATAAAAAAGTCCCAGCCAAGACAGGTGCACCATTGCGTTAGACACTATGTACACAAATGTTGTAAAAGACCCCAAAGAATATACTATCCAAATAGAGAGGGAAGAGGGAGAAAAGAAGGGTGGTTATTCCCATTTTGCAGTGGGGGGAAACTGAGGCACAGAGTGATTCGGTGACTTGCCCATGATACCACAGAGAGGCTGGGATACAGTTTGGAACTCAACCCCGATCTCATTGATTCCAAGTCCGCTTCCAATAATCAGGTGTTTCCTGAGAACTGTCTAACATCCCTCTGAACCAACCCACCAACAAGATACAGCGAAACATTTTGATTCCCCCTTCGGTTACCCGTATTAAAAGCACAGGGCAATCTCTCCCCTCAGGTCAGAGGTCTGAGAAAATAATTACATATCGCTGCAAAAGATCATCCACAGCACAGATCAGCCTCTACTCACAACTGCAATTTAAACACACAGCGTGACCCCTACAAATATTCTGCAGAGACTGAATCTAAATAGAAAATGCTTTCAGGGCAGGAAAAGCAGACACTAAATATCAGAAACTGGAATTCATCATCACCGCATAATTCCCAGAAGCTCCAGGGGCAGGGAACCAAGACAATCTCTTCTCTGTAATCTAATGAAACAGAGTGTTAGGTTTTTTTAATGCTAGAAACTGGATAACATTGCTAGATAGGGAATTATCTGGTCATCTGCCATGCGGTCTGCTCAGGAGAGAGAGCTGGAAATCAAGCTTTCCACACATAAACCTGTACAGACGCCCAGGCACAGACTCTATAGGGGACCTGAGCAAACTTTAAATGAGTTTTGTCACCAGAAACATTAGATCCTCCCCCCACCCATGACCAACTGTTTAACCTAGGCAACTGCTCTGAATCCATCAGGACTTGTCATAGCAGATAAAGGGTGTCGGCCCTATCAGAGGCAAGGCTAGCCAGTGAGGAGGGATGCTCTTGTGGTTCAAACATCAGACTGAGAAGCAGAAGATCCAAGTTCAATTCCTGGCTCTACCGCAGACTCCCTGGGAGTATGTCTACATGGCATTATGGACCCTGGAGGGTGGACTCAGTGCTTCCCAGCCTATGCTCGAGCATCCGTACTACACTGTAAACCTGGGCTTAACATTGCAGGACTGGGGTCCCACAGCCATGCTAACTAGGGTGACCAGACAGCACATAGGTTTATCACCTGGCTGGTATTTGACCAACCTGACTGGGTTGGGGTTTTTTTTGTTTTTTGTTTTAAATGGCTTTGCCAATTGAGAGAAAAATAATTTAATCTGCCAGGTTTTTTTTTTTTTTTTTTTTTAACATGGGTCTAAAAATTTGCATCATTTTCACAAGTCACTGGGATAGCCGATGTTAAAAGTTTCTGCGTCCAGCTAAAGATGCTGCCGTGTTCCCACTTCCGCAGTTTAAGCAACAACAGATCAAACCTGTTAAAAATATAGCAGCTACCTGCTCACCAATGCACAGGCGCACCGCGCATGAGAGAGATGGGGGGAGTGGAGTCACAGGCAAGAGAGATGTGAGAAGTTGTCAATCTTATGTGTGTTCTCTCTCTAGATGCCATAAGTGGTAGTTGAAGTGGGGGGTTACGAAACTGCCTACTTCCTGGGGTTGGGGCAGGCTTGCCTTTTGAAGGGGGGGTGCCTACATCACACTAGGGTACTATTATTATAGGACACTGCAATTTTGGGGATGTTTGGGACAATACCTAGATCTGTGGCCCTGGTCACTTCTGTCATCTAAACTCCACAGCATTTCTCTTTCAAGAAGAGAGCCGCAACCCCAGAATCTTGGTCAGTTTCAGCCTGGATAATTACTGGATACCACATCTGCCCCCAATTTCAGTTGGGCCCAGTCTTCATTTCCTCGGATCAAAAGTCAAGTGGCATGACTGTGTGGCGTTAAACAGATATCACACTTCATCTCAGAGGCAGCTGTATTTCCGTGGCAGAAAAAACCATTCCAGTTGCTAAAGTACTATGGGATCTTTCAGGATGAAAGCCGCTAAGGTTATCATTTTTCTATTAGTTTCACAGCTAGAAAGAGAGCTCTGTTTGAATACAGCAACGGCACCAGCCCCATTCTGGTAGGCAGAAAATAAATGGCTAGAAAAAAAGGCTGCTTTATGAGCTTACTTATCGCAATAGATTTTCCTGCAGAGAGAGAGAGACGTTTGAAACATGGACTTATAGACCACCTCGGCACAAAGCCCAGTTGAGTCAAATCTTCAAAACATATTACATGTCTTTCTCTCTATTAGTGTCAACAAAATGTATTCTTTACCAGTGGAAACAGTCCATCCGCAGAAAAAGCAAACACATTATAAAGCATTTCCAAAGGATATAGTTGAAAGGTTTTATGGGAAACTGGGGGGCGGAGGGAAGAGAATTTGCACCAAGTGGCTTGAAATATAACCCACTGATTCCCGGAAAGAGAACTGAATTTCAATAGATTCAGTGTAAGCAGTGCAAATATATATCTAAAATTAGAAGATCACTAAAGATTGAGACTATTTGGAAATAACATGACGCGGGAACCGGATTGATGATTTAAGGAACAAATGAAGGGAGCAGCAGCCTTTGAGAACACACTTGGAGATGGGTAATCACATTATTTGAGACTGGAGAGAATATAAGAGCAACAAGTGTAATGTCACAGTCAGGCATTATCAGGTATATTGCAAGCTGCATAAAGCGATGCTACAAGGTTGGACATCCTACCTATGAACCATCATTGAGAGGCAGCACAACCTCATGGAAAGAGCACTGGACTGGGAGCCAGGAGATCAGAGTTCAGTTCCTGGCCCTCCACTGGCCAGCTGGCTTGACTTTAGGCAAGTCAGAGCTTGTCTACACATGCTTTAGTGGGGTGTAAGTTTTAGTCCACACTGGCACGTCACACATTAACTGACCCATGCTGCTCCTGCTGATGCTCACTCAAAGTTCCCCAATGCACCTTAACACAACACCGTGGAACTACATTGACATCCACTAGGGAACTTTTAGTGAACTAAAATTTACACCCCTCTGGGGTGAATTAAAGCATCGTACAGATAAACCCTCATTTTTACATCCCCATGTCTCTGTTCCCCCTCTCACCTTTTGTCTTCATCTGCCTTTGCGAATTGTGAAATCTTAAGGGCAGAGGCTGTTTCTTATTGTGGGCATGTTCTGTGCCAACGTTCCCGTGGGAGCCTCTGCACATAATGTAATTAATGATTACATCCACCAAAAAAACTATACTAAAAGAACATTCTTTAGATTGCAAAGTCACGCATTCAAAAGCTAGACAATGCCAGACTTCAGGCTGTCTTGGCAAGCTTAATTTTGCTCCCTCATGCACCCACTCTGTAACTGAACGAAGCAGGATTTCTTTGGAAAAATTAGTATATGAGAATGTAATGGACAACTGTGCCATATTGCACATGACCAAGAAGGCAGAGTTAAAGCCAAATTTAAGGCTGCCTCCCCCAGCCCTCCCAATTTCATGAATGATTCAATCTGTTTTCTGACCAGCTTTAGCCAAAACTCTCTTGAGTAATGCAGTCCGAGAAAAGAAATGGGGATTCGTAGGAGTTTCTTTCGCAGCAAAACCTGAATGGAATTTCTTGGGACAAAGAAAAGGCACTTCTCTGTTCAAAGGCTTTCCCCTTGCTGGACTTCATAGGCTGCAAACAATAGAGGTGTCAAGCTTTAAAAAAAAAATAAATTGCAAGATTATTTATTAAATGGAAAGTGTCAGGCAATCCACATCAGGTTCATGACGAGCTTCCCCTATAATCAGAGATGTTGCGTATTGTGTGTCTTGCCTAACTGCCTCGGTTGCCATTAACAGCAGAGCTTAGCTTGTTGTCATAGCATTAGAGTTAGACTATTAGGGGATAGCTCAGAAAGTCCTGGTTGGTGTTAGTTCAATAGAGACGTTCCCTGTGTTACACCTCTGTTTCCTGTTCTGGTTTCTCGCTCTCCCCAAATACAAGCAATTAAAAGGATTCAGCATAAAAAAAATTGGCAACGGAGGATGGGATCAGCACCACCTATGCTGCACCGGAAAAAAAGTAATAGTCAATGTAAGAAAAAAAACCCTCTTTGTGGTTTTAGGGGCTGGGTTGTTTACACTGATGGTTCAAACTGAAACTAAAACAGACTCTGCTTTGCTCTGACTAAAGTGAAGCAGACAGAGCGGTAACCAGAAGAAACAAAAGCAGTGCTAGTGAATGGAAATCACCAGCTATCGTGTGTGAACGACCCTAACGCACATGAATAAAAGACACTAAAAGGCAAGAAAGAAAAAAAAAAAAAAAGAGAGAGAGAGAGAGAGAGGCAGTGATGGCTACACTTAAGGGCCTCCTGGAACCGTCTGATGAGACTCTAGAGAAATGGAACTCTCATACTGAGTGTTTTCAGCATTTTGTTATTGCAAATGAAATTACAGCTGCAAAGAAGGTGTCCATTTTCTTAAGTGTTGTAGAAGCTAAAACCTACACTTTATTGCGCAGCTTAGTGCACCCTGATAAGCCAGAGACAAAAAAATCTTATAATAGAAATTTAAGAGGATTAAAAATAGTTTAAAAAACATATCCCCCCCTGCCCCCCCGCAAAAAAAAAACTATGGGTGGAACTTTCAAAAGCAACTAGGTGATTTAGGAGCAAAAGTCTCACTGAAAGTTACTTCGGTGCTTTTGGAAGCCCCACCTTAACTGTTTTCTGCCATCTACCTTCCTCACTTCAATTTGGCTTGGACCATGCAAAGGAACTCGTCAGCTTCACTTTCAGGCACTAGCAGGACATTACAATGTGTGGGTTAAGAAAAGCCTTTGACCGATTTGTTTTTGTTTGGTATCATGGAAGTGATTATTTTTCTATTACACACACCTACCCTTTTGAACCAATATTTCCCTTATGAACTAAGAGTTTGCCTTAAACCTTCCTGGCTGGCTCACTTTAAACCAGAATTCTGGACGACGGGGCAGCTTTGCCCTTGCTCTACACTGTAGTCCTCCCTTTCAATACGACATCAGTGGTCAGCATACAATGCTTATGGCACGGCAGTGTAATCTGGAAACACGCCGGGTCGTTCTGTGACTTGAAAGTTAGAGCCACGGGCTCCATGTAGGTTTTCAAACATAGACCACCCTTTGAGCTGCCTTCCCTACCCAGTGGCTCCCAATCAAATCACGCCACATAAGCAAGCTTGATCTGCAGGACTAATATATATCTGGAAGCAATAGACCGTATACTGCTAACAGTTAACGGTGATTCTCTTAGCTCTTCTAGTGGTAGAAGTCTATGAGTCAGGAGCAGGATATTGTTAATAGCACACTTGAGACTTTTCTTCAACTCAAGCAGTAGGTTTTTTTTTTTTTTTTTTTTTTTAAGGATCTAAGTTCATTCTTTGCTGTCACAGGGATAACCCAACTATATATACAGTGGCACACCAAGGTCCTCGCTGATCACAAATAGAGAAACTGAAGGGCAGAGAGAGATTGTAAGTGACTCGTCCAAGGACACGCTGTAAGAGAACCCCAGATCTCGTCCACCTGCTTTAATCTCTAGCTCAAGCTGCCTTCCATTCTTCTTTGCTCCCATTATCTCTGGCACCAATGCAACATGTTGAGGGAAGCAAATCATGTAGGTTTTCCATATAACTTTAAAATAGTCTGTCATAAACTAACAATGAGAGCTTGACTGCGAAGCCATGTCTTTGAGCACTAATGGCAAGAAAGCAACAGAGGATAGCGCTCTCCAGAAAAGAAATCAGACGCCAGACATTGCAGCGCTTTCCAAAAGCAACGTCAACAAGACTAAATACAACCCAATACTGGGAGCCATGTATCGGACACAGAAGCGAATCAGCAGGAAAGCAGCAGAGAAAAAAAGCAGCAGGAAAGCAGCCCTAATCTCATGGAGCATGGTGGATACATGCGTTTATCCAGCGGCACGGATGACATGACCTTCGGTGCAGTCAGAGGGAAACTCAAATCAACAGCATCAGACACATAGGTGGAAAGAAGACATTTGCAACATACATCTGCACAGGCTGACGTGTCATTAAACAAACAGGTTTAAAAAAAAGTTTTAACGTTTACAGCACTTAAAACATTAAAACATTACAGCAGAGTGAACCACACACAATAAGAATACTATCATATACGGATTTCATCAGTAGATCTCAAAGTACTTTACGGAGGAGGTCAGTACCGTTATCCCTGTTTTACAGAGGGGGAAACTGAGGCAGAGAGGTGAAATGACTAACCTAAGGACACCCAGCAAGCCAGTGGCAGAGGTGGGAATAGGCTCCGGATCTCATGTGTGCCAGAAGTCCCAAGTGCCTAAAATTGCTTTATCTACTGGCTACAAGGCCACCAGCGTGGCTGTGTTGTTCCATCTCTTCCCACTCCTCCTGCTTAGTCACCCTGCAAGGTTGAGCTAGTGAAGATGGCGGCATTTTTTTGAGCCAGAAATCACCACAGAATTTCAGGGGAGGAGGATTGAGGCTAAGTGAGATTTGGGACGCCCCAAAAGCTTGAATTCCACAGCTTCCCCTAGCTCTGCCTCTCTCCTTCAACAGACAATGTGGTCTAGTGGATAGGCCACTGGACTGGGAATCATGATGTCTGGCCTGTGGCCCCTGGAACAAGTCCTGTCCCATTTTTGTGCCTCAGTTTCCCCATCTGTAAAATGGGGATAATAAATACTTACTCCTTTTTTATAAGGCGCTTGGAGGTCTCTAGATGGAAAGGCTGTACCATCAGAGCTAAGTGCTAGTGTTAGAACAGATGCTGGGCTTTTCCCCGCTCCCGAGCACGCAGTGAGCCCAAGGCCATCCCAGCAGAACCCCTGTATATTAAAGACAGGCTCCAGTCAAGAAAACTCAGCTCTGGGTTTCAAACAGCCCGACATTTGTGGCTGTTCAGAAGTGGGGATTTGTCTGGCCTTGCCCAATGGCGGAGGCCCCGCCTGCACATTTCAAACCACTCCTGGGGTTTGGATCCCATCCATGAGTCCGTGCCCTTCTGCTCTGCAGCACCACCTCGCCTCCCCCCCCTTTTCACGCAGTCTCATCACCTTTCCCTCCCACTTCCGTGCAACAGAGGAGCACCCCGAGGCGTGCTGCCAGGTCCCAGGGGTTTGTGATGCTATAGGCGGATGGGATCCTTTCCATGGCACTGACCCCAAAGCAAATTCCCAGGCTGGGTATCAAGTCTGTATGAAGAGAGGTCTGCACTCAGGAAAAGGGGCTGCTTCCTTTGCAAATACAAAACACCACAAAAAACTATGCTACTGCAGCTCCTGTGCCGTGCGGGCTGGCCCGACTCCTCTCTGTAGGTATCCCTGCCCATCACACGGGTTTGCAGCATCACTTGCTTGCCACCCCCCGCCATCGTCAGGACAGAGGGGAGGCCAGGCCAAACCTGAGCGGTGCTGTGACTCTGAGCACCAGGTTGCAACGGGCAGAGCAGGGCCCAGCGTTGCGGGACAGGTGCCACAGCTGCGGGGTGAGAGCAGCACAGGCTTGCTCTGCAATCCACTTCCCCAGGGCTTCCCGTGCCCTCCGGGGCAGGAACTAATCCCTAAGTCCCCGCCTGGGTAAAAACTCCGCAAAATAACATGAAAAGCTTTATTTTTTTTTTAAGGGGCATTTCATGGGGCTCTACCGAGGAGCGGGCTAAGCTTCAGGCATTATTGGGGCACCGGGGGCGCTACGGGGATATTATACTCAGTTGAAACCCCCCCGAGGAATGTCCAGACGGAATAATATGTGGCACTGAGACCAGTGGTACCGCAAACCTTCTAAGCACTTTACCTAAACGGATGCTAACTGGGCCTGGAAGGTCAATGCCGTCAACCCCCTTTAACCAAGGGGGTTAAGTGACTTACCCAAGGACACGGAGGGAGAAGGGGTCTGAGCTGACAGCAGCACTCGCTTCTTGGCTCTCCGCCCCGCACTCACACCACCGCATTGTCCCCCTCTCCCCGCCCAGAATTGCCTCCCTCATCCATGTTCACGGGGGAACAAGGAGAAGAGCCAGCACTTTTGCTGAAGACAAAGGTACCCATTTCCATCCCCCTAGGCATGCCACCGTTCTCAGCACCCTGCCCAAAGCCCAGGTCTTATGAAGGCCAAACTGTGCCAGACGACATTCAGCAGATGACACCGCTAGGCAGGATTTGAACTCGGTCAGCAGGAGGGAGTGACTGACAGAAGAGGAACAAAAGCAGCAGGGAAAGTCTGGGATCTCGTTGATGTCTACATTCCAAGATTGGTTTGCTACACAGCAGGTAAAAGCAAGCTATTTAGCCTGCATTTTATATGCACGATTCACAGGAGATGAGAATGGAAATCAACACGAAAGCCAGGCTGAGGGAATCAGGCAGAGAAGCCAGGTACAGGACAAGGGTGTGGCCCAACACCACACAACAGGTTGGTCCAGAACACTTATGCTCATAGTTTGCTTACTGCCTTCATCACAAACCACAAATATGCTGCTGTTTTGCACCCAGGGCGAGCTGCTGTTCACAGATCAGCTGGCTTAGCTGGACTAGATCTGATAGGTCCTTTCCATCTCTAATGTATAGCTATAGACCTGGCAGAAAATTTTAATATCCCAAATGTCCTTGTTTATTCTGCCTCGTCTAGAGTTTGGGTATCTGCCCAGATCAGCAGGACAGGGTTTCCTGGATCCAAAGCTAGTCGGACCTGCCCGAAGGAGCCTGCGTCTTAAAACACCAGTTTTACTAACACGATTTGGAAGAAGAGTAAGTGACGATTGTACAACAACTGACCCAAAACAAGCCCCATCGGAGAACTGTTTTGGAAGTGAAAAGAAAACACACAGAGCAGGAACATTGCAAATCCAGCCCCAGTAAGATTCTTCATTAGTTACAACAAGCAAGCTGATGTCAGCTTGGCCACAGCTTCCTCACTGAGCCTTATTCAACATTCAGTTCCGTCTCCGTATTGGGAGTGCCTTTTTTCTGACCTGTCAAGTCAAGACATCCCTGAAACATCTCTTACCTCTGCCACTGTCATCTTACAGTAGCTTTGATCTTGACTTTAATCAGTTGAGGGGACCATAAGAGTTTTGAAAGGGATAAAACGTCATCCTTCAGGGCTTAATTCAACCTCTTACTAATGAGAGTCAAGAGGAAATCTTCCCTGTGGGCAGGTTATCCATAACTGCTTACTGGAGGGTTCTTGCAACTTCTACGGAAGCAACTGGTACAGGCCACTGTTAGAGATTATTAAACTAACAGGACCTTGGGTCTGACTCAGTCTGCTAGTTCCTAAATCCCTAGAGATACATTCATTTAGCTAATACTGATAAATGCAGAGGATGACTGATTCTGTGATAATGTGGCTTTTGATAATGGAATATTTTCTATTCCCTACCATTTCATGTTGATGCAACTCTGATTCATGGTGCTTCAATTGTATATTTTTGCATTTCACTTTCCAAATGATAATAAATGGAAAGGGACTTGATCTAAGGACAATCCGCCACAGAATACAGGGGTAATTCATTTGTGCTTTCCCAGATTCCTAAACAAGACTTCCTTCTTTAAACAAACCTTAAACAAATCCCTCCCTTAGTGGCCATGCTTTGGAGCCAACCCTTGCATAACCACTGAAATCACAGGGAGCTTTCCGTGCCCAAGGAATGCAGGATCAAGCTCTGATCACGGACATACACGTTTAGGCAAGCTACTGTATAAACAATAAGAAGCATCATTACGAGAAGTGAACATTCAAAAAGGCTTCCTAAACACAGAAAAAACACCTGATTTTTTTTGTAATGCCACCAAGGAGTTAAGAAGTTTATAAAAGCTTGATCTATTTAAAAGTGTGGGTTAAGGCTAGATTCATAGTTTCATACAGTGTAAGAGCAGATGAGACCATTAGTTCACTAGTTTGACCTCCTGCATATCACAAACCATTAAATTGCACCCAGATACCACTATATTAGGCCCAGGAACTTGAGTTAGACTAAACCATGTGTCACAGGCACAGAACAGGAGAGTCTGAGGTACCCCCAATGCTTCTGCAATGGCAGGGAATTGATTAGATGAGATATGCCCATATGATCTCAGCAAGTGATTCACACCCCAAGCAGTAGAAGGCGGCAAAACACCCTGCCTTATCCTCTTCCCCTCTGACAATGTCCCAGCCAACCTCAGCTATGGGGAAAATCCCCTCCTGACCTCAAACCTGGTGATCAGTTTGACCCTGGACACATGAATAAGACACCGATTTAAAAAAAAAAAACTGGCCAACTGTGCACTGGGGAAAAAATGTCTTCCTGACCCTTCAAGCCGGCATCTACTTGAAGCCCTGAAGCATGAGATTTGATTATAGTCACCGTTTTAAAACAGAGATGCAAGTGTTATGAGTACACTGAGGGCAACCCAGAGCTTCCTGTTTTCACCATGGCCCACAAAGTAAGGAACTCTCAGACTCCAAGACGAGACAGGACCATACCACTCTCCAGCCTGAACTCCTGCACAAACAGGCCACAAAATCTCCCCCAGAAGATGGATTAAAACATACATTCTAGAAAGATTTCTAATCTTTTTTTAAAAGACTTTGAGTGATGATGAGTTGACCACCTGCCCTGGTAAACTGCTCCAATGTTTAACTGCCCTCGCTACTAGGAAACTGAGTCTTATGTCAAGATTGAATTTGTCTAAACTTCTTCTTCCAGCCACTGGACCCTAAAATGACCCCTTATGAAATTCACTAGGAACTTTATTGTTGCTATTGATTTTACATACAAGGAACTCAGCTACTGCAGCAGTATAAAACCAACAGATTAGATGAGATTAGGTGCAACTCTCCCAAATTTCCTTTCTTGTGGCAGAGAGGCAGATCAGTAAAGTTTTTGCTAAGAATTGCAGTGCACTTTGACACCACTAGTGCTACCTTTCCGTACAAAATTATGAAATAAACTTCAGTAATTTGGCTGGGCAGATCTGAATGATTCTTTGATTGTTTATTTTGCTAAATCACTAAAGGCAGCTGTAACCTTTGTGCAGCACACACACAAAGGGTTAAACCACCAAATAAAGCCTCCTTTTCCCATTCATTGCCTCCGGGAGGGAAATTAGATTTTAATTCAATCTGGCCACAGCTTTATTTTATTTACGCTAGGCGAACTTTTAACTCTATCAACCTTATTGGCAAATAGATTAAACAAATTCATCACATAAGAAGCTTAATTTTTTATTAAACCTGGTCATTTAAGAGATCAAAAATCCAGCAGCAACATGCTGATTTTTCACTTGCAACAAAAGAACGAGTGTGTAAACGAAGCATTTACTTAAACTGTAAAATCTTTGGGGGCAGTGACCATCTTTATGTTCTGTGTTTGTACAGTCCCTAGATCAACGGGATTGGTGTCTATGACTCTCTGAACGTAAAGATTAAATATAACTCACAAGGGCTATTTCTCACACACAGGATCCTGTGTGATTTCATGTCCTCAGACAGAGAAATGTTATGCTCTCTGAGGCCTGGTCTACACTAGAAAATTAGGTTTTACCCTGTGAAAAATTTACACTTCTGAGCACCGCAGTTAAACCAACTTAAGTGTCCACGTAGACAGTGCTAGACTGATGGAAGAATTCTGCCATCCACCTAGCTACAGCCTCAGGGAGGTGGAGCATCTACGCCCACAGAAGAACCACTCCCGCTAGCATAGCAAGTGTCCTCAGTGAAGCGCCACAGCGTTTTAAGTGTGGACGAGCCCTACGGTCCCAATCCTGCAAACTCTTAAATCCATAGGAAACTCCATTCATGGGCGTAGCACCCTTCAGGTCAAGGGGACAACTCATGTCATTAAAGCTAAGCACATGTCAGTAGCACCAATTCAGACATTTCTTGGAGAGGCGGGCAAATTCCAGTCTCTGCTGCCCCCTGCACTTCCAGCAGGGACCCTGTTTGGTCCCCGCTCAGCCCCCTCCACTGACACTGGCTCTACTACAGCTGGGGAGTCTCCCCTCTGCCTTGTCCACACAGCGCATGAACTGGTACTATCAGGAGCCCAGCGCTCAGTGGGCTCCCATGAGCTCCTACCCAGAAACGACTTCCGTCGTGTGCCAGGTCACAACAGCATTTGGCCAGGCCACCCCTCGGTCTGTACGGAAGTTCAGCCAGGAGACCCAGGCCAAATGTCAGCAGCATTGTGCCTGCGCTGATTTCGTATGGGACCACTGCTCAAAACAGGCCAGGGTGAAAAAATCAGCATGGCTGCTACTGGAGCTGTCCGGGGTCATGACGCACCCCTGGCTCCAAAGCCTTCAGACCTTTAAGCATATGCAGAAATCTTGGGGGAAAGGGACATTTGCCTCTCCAGCCCTTTCCAACTGTCACCACGGGCATGCGTCATTCTTTGCAGGACTGGAGCCTCAGGAAACCATTCTCAGGTCTGACCTACTGAAGCGAGAGCCTGGCTGAGGACTGCTCCCAGCAAGATGCCCGAGACGCGCCACTCCCCTGGAAGTTAAGGGGCGTGACAGGTGCTGCACGTTCGATCCGGCCCACAGCAGGAAGCGCCCCTTGGAAGAACCACTAAAGCCACAACTGACAAAAGCGCCCCTGTGCAAGAATGTAGGGGGGGCAGATCTCCTGGGCCCGGCTGCCAGCTGGATGCCCCCTCACTCCATTTCCTCCTGCCTAGTTCAAATACCACGATCCAGGCTGATGAAACCTCCCAGACGCCCGCCCCCAGCACCGGCCACAGACAGTCCCTGCCCCGAAGAGCCCACACAGGGACAGATCGAGCCGCGGGAACCTGGCACTGGCCACCTCTCCACCTTTTTTCTTTTTTTGTGAATGAGCCCGGCTCTGATCCCCTCCCTACTACC
>ML675623.1:12543252-12567678 GCA_007922155.1 Mesoclemmys tuberculata
GGCCCCCCCCAACCCCGGGGCAAACAGCCCGGAAAGACCTGGGCGGGGGGCTTGGCCCGGACACCACCCACTATGCAACTCAGTTCACTGATGCCCTGAATGCGTTGCGGGGGGGTAGCCACAGCCTCCCCCCCCAGCCTCGGGGTCCCCTCGGCCCCCCCCGCCCCTCACCTCCTTCTTGACGTTCCAAAGCAATTTCTCCTTGGCCGCCTGCTCCGGGCCGCTCATGGCTGGGGGGCCCGCGGCTGCGGGGCGGGGGGCGTCTCAGAGCGCTGCGGCGGGGCACCCCCCGCGTGCACACGGCCGCGCCCCCGCCTCCAGCCCCGGGAACCGGCGCCGCTGCTGCCGCTCCGGGCGCCGCTCCGCAGCCATCTTCCGAGCCGGCCTCCGCCTGACGTCAGGCCCCCGCCCCCGGGAGGGGTTATTTGGCAACAATGAGCGCGGGGGGGCACCTCCTTGCTTGGATGAGCAGCGACAGAGCCCGGGGGGGCGGAGGCCGCTGCGGCCAGGCCCTCGTGGGCTTTGCAAATCCCGCAGGGGAAGCTGAGGCGGGGACACGGCCCAGAGCCACGCTCCTTGAGCGCGACCCCCGGAAACCCCGGCCCCGCACACGCCTCCCCCCTTCCCCGGGAGCCCCCTGCCTTTCCGCAAGCTCCGCCCCGGGTCTAGACTTCGCGCCCCCCCTTTTCTCCTCCAGCCGGGCCGCGTCCACACGACACGCAGCGCCGCCCAGCTCCTCTCGGGGCAGGAGACACGTGCGCCCGCCAGCTGGAGACAACGTTCCGCGGCAGAACCCCGCGCCCGCCCGCGTTCCAGGGCAACCCCAGCACTGGAGAGCGGGGGTTCAGCCTCCCTGCGCGAAAGCCACGAGCTGCTTAGCGCAACCCTCGCTCGAGGCCTGGGCCGGTTCTGGAGGTGGGGTAACACCCCTTTGTTCTCCCTGGCCAGCGGCTTCCGCGGCTGTTGGGTCCCTCCGGAGCCCGAGCCAAGAAATTCTGGCTGTCCGCGCCCCTTACATCACTAAAGTGACGGCCCTGGAGTGAAATGAGCAGATCTACCAGCGCCCACTCAAGCCGCAGCAGCTTTGAGGGAGGCAGAGCAGGATTTACTCTACCCACCACCCGGTTCATACAAGGCTTTCTGCTTTCCCACTAGCTCGCAGCAGAAATCATACCTGTCCTCCTACGTTGTACTCCCGCCCCTACCGGGGCCAGAAACAGTTGCTGCTCCCCCCCGCCTCGCAAAATTACCAAGGAAGGTGGCGCCATCTGTTTGCAATAAGCTGTCTGCGCAGCTCCAAACAAATCGTGCTAACAGGGCCTGTTCAGGTCAGCTGAGGCTTTCTGAGAGTCAAAACACCAGCAAAATATATGTACATGGAAGCTGCGGTTTCCCTAACGTTTTTACACTTTCCTCCTTTACCAAAACGTTATTACTAACCAACTGTCTGAAATAAACTATACTCATTCCAAAGCAAGCTAACCTAGCCCTGAGAACAGCCCAGGACTAAAATATTCAAGGAAGCTTAAATATTCTCCATAAGCTACAGTGACAGATTTTTGTTTTTAAAAAGGGCAGTGCACCAGGTTAAAAAAAATTACCTCTTTTACTACTTTAGATGTAATTGAAAGTTTTAAAAATCTACATTTTTTTAGAAGTTTATAGGGTTATGTCACCTTGGACACTATACTTTGATTCATGGTCACTTTCACATCCTGCTAGAACAATAATCTGACTGTGAATCTGCAGGCAGTATTTTAAAGTGATTAACCTTTTTAAAGAAAAATTGAAATATTTCTATGGCACTTGGGTTGTAGAAAAGCTTGCCTTTCTAAAACCAAAATTAGGAAGCTGGGGGACAGGACCATCTCTGAATATGTTTGTACGCTGCCTAGAACAATGGGGGCAAAACCATTAAGGGCTCTAGGTGCTTTTGGAATATGCCTAATACATCAGACCCGCTTAAGTCCTCATTGGAGACAACTGGCCAAATGTTCAGGCGAATGGAAGATTCTTAGAGGAAACACAGTGAAAGGACAAAGTTGAGAGCAGCTCGATCTGGACTGCATAGAGCGTGACAGATGGACACCATCTAGCTAAGCAGAAGAAAAAAATAATAAGCAGCTTCCCAGTCTGTATGGCAAATTACACAGCGCTATGGAAGCTTGAAGGTGACAAAGTAAATGCAGAGGAACAACACACATAGGAACAGCCTCACCCACTGTGTGATGTGGCCACAGCAGCAGGTAGTAGAGGGCAAGCATGAATTCTTACACTGCACCATACTGTTATGTTCTTCCGTTTTATAATGTCCGAGGCCACCTCTTAAAGCCAGGGTTAAAGAAGTTGCCAAAATACGGATAAGCAAGCTCTCCCCGAGGACTATGGGAACCAATGGTAATTTGTGGCCCATGTTGGAACCAGTGATGGATTAGTGGTAGAGTCTGAAAAGGCAGCAAACCACGACTGCTGGCATTAGAAGGAAAGGAAGAACAAAACAGATGAAGTGAGGAAACACTCCTTACTATACTCACCACACTAAGTAGACAAGAACACTAAGCTAGGCTGCTACAAAAAAAATAATACAGGTGCCAGCCGCCAAGGAGGCAACTATGTTAAGAGGCTAGGTGAATGAACATGTCTGATGAACCCATGCCCAAGAAGGTTAAGACAACTATGAAAAAGGATACACAATTCTCAACACTCTCAATGCAAGTTAGTTGTAGCTGTGAAAAATCTCACTTTTTACCCTTAGATAAAAAGAACCAGCAAATTCTAGATCAGCTAGAGATGATAAATTATTACAGTGAACATGAAAAGCACTGAAAGCAGTACAGATAAAAAGAGCCATATCAACTTCTGGATATATAGAAATAAAAGTGCAGAAAAATCATAACGTGGTGATGTGGGAAAAATATCTATGGTGAATACGAATAAGGAAAACATATAAAGGCAGGCTACACACAAATAAATAGGGAGAATGTCTTCTCCTAATGGACGCTAGTTCAGCCTGTATTTGTAGGGGATGGACTTAATCTAGTGAGGGAAAGGTAACAGTTTTTTTAAACAGTGCACAGCCCCTGGATCAAGACCTGGCATTACATGTCTGTGGTTCAGGGAATGTTATGTTGGAGGTGTGACCTGCAACCAATGGATGAGTTAGAATTGTGCACTCTGGATAAACAGAAACCAGTTCAAAAAATCTCTAACGCAATTAAAATTCATACAAGCCTCTTAAAATATAATATGGTTTATTAAAAATTAATGATCCACTTCCATTCAATGCACTGAGGAAAGAGAGGAAAACACTTTATCGCTTAATAAGGTTACTCCATCAACTACTTAGTTGCCTTCCAAGACCGACCCTTAAGAGATTTAGAATCCAGAACAAAATGAAAGCTCCAGTAATGAGAAAGCAGCTTGTTCACGGAATATTAGCTAAATTATGAACAGTAACCATAATAATTTGATGTCCTCTGGTAAAAAAAAGATACAGAAGTGCAAGGTGCTTTATAAATATTAATGAATTAAGCCTCCAGACCCCTCTGAGGTAGGGCAGTGTGTCACACCCCTGTCTTCCACCGAGGAGGAAAATAAGGCTCACCAAGGTCAAGTGCCTTGTCTGAGGTCACACAGTGAGTCAGTGGCAGAAGCTGGCACGGAGGCCCCGGTATCCAAGTCTCTCAGTGAAGCTTCAGTTACTCTAATAGTAGGGGTTTGGCATGAAATTTGGCTATACAAGAGATTGGTTTTTAACGCAACCGAATGTCAGAGGACATCGTTCAGGTTTGGAATGGTTGGTCGGAAGCGTTCAGAAGAACGAAAAACTTACTCTGGTTTCCAGGTGTTTGAAGAACAGAACAAGCATTGTCTACGCCCTGCCAAATGCAGCTTCTCAGGCACGGCACAGCCTCAGCCTCTCCGGTGCCCCCATCAGTCCGAGTTATTTATTTATATTTAATCACTAAGCATAAGAGGAAGTCAGCAAAATGGAACGTTGCCACAGGATAAATGTCTCCCGTTCTGAAGCTTAAATGTCAAGGTGAAGGTTAAACATCTCATTGTGTCTCGGCATTTATCAAGCAGTGGGAGATGGCTACCGTGCAACGCTATTCCACCTGATGTTATCGCCTAATTAAAACTGATCTTCAAGTGCTGCTTAACATAAAAGACATTCATTTGGAAAACTCCAAGCCTCCTTCCTTGTAGAAAAACTGAGGCCATTTGCAATTCATTAGTACCCACAGATGCCATATAGCCAATCTCCGTCAAAGGGTTCATGTACAGATAGTTAGTATTTCCCATTCATGCCCTCATTCTCATATAATAATCTGAACGCATAAAGTTCACTTAAACACAAGTGTGCGTAAGATAGCAGGGCTTCAAAAAGATGGCCCCAGCTAATGATTACTTGTTGGCTCAATTGAAATTCACACACTGAAAATGAGGAAAAGAGGTTTTCTTTTCTTTTCCTCCTAAAGGCTATTAGAGTCACAGGCACATCAACAGAACGCAAGCGTAGGTGATTATGGTCTTTGCAGGAAGTTATTACAGATCTCTTCATGTGCAGCTGTGAATGCCTCAAATTAAAAATCCACACAGTCGTAATGGTGGGATCATAATATGTGC
The DNA here is from genome assembly GCA_007922155.1 of Mesoclemmys tuberculata. NCBI lineage: Eukaryota > Metazoa > Chordata > Testudines > Chelidae > Mesoclemmys > Mesoclemmys tuberculata. The sequence continues at coordinate 12,547,882 of ML675623.1, forward strand.
TATTTAAAAACAGCACAGAAAATATTCTCAGCAAGAATGGCTGCTTTGTCAACCCTGAAAATGGGTATTTTACTATAAATAAGCAAAGATTGTGCTTAGTGCAGTAACTATTTCAAAGCCGCATTATCCTTAACAATGCTACTTGTTCTCAATGATATGTCATAAAAAATGTGACCTAGGATTCAACAACATCCAAGCAATTTACATCTTTTAAGAAATAAAGGAGGGTTAAAATGATAACAGAGCATAAGTTCATCACACCTACTAATATTAAAAGTAACTAGAATCCAGGTAGTCCTACTGTACAATCAACATGTCATGGTTCGGGTGCAATGAAAGAACATTCAATTAACAATCTGTATTGAAATATGCAGGAATCTCTAAAAGAAATTGTTAGAGCAGTCAATCCTTTTGGTTAAAAAAAGTTTCCAATGATTTAATATGGAGACAATGGTGTGCCCATTCCTGCATTGGGATTCAGTGAGACATCATGTAGAACTGTCCAATGAGGTAATCACAAGGGCAAAAATGCTAGAACATTATCTATACAGAGCATACGGGGTCTTGTCCTACTTAGCAAGTCTAATATTGCAATCATTTACCACTGTGAAAGTCTCTGTATTAGCGCAGTGCCTATCTCTCTCTCTCTCTGAATGCTGAGGATTTTCTACCTTCTTCCACACTTGATCTATCACTGGGGCAGCTGCACCACTGCTTGTAACAATGGGACTGCTATTTTCGACCAGCCACAGGCATTTTAACCTGTCATCTAACCATGCCGTGAGCAGCTCTCATTGCTCCCACTCGATTTCCACGGAAACAAAAACAAGACAAAAAAAAGGAGTAAACCATCCCAGGTCGCGTGATTCACAGAACTCATATTTCAGAAGTTATAGTATGAGGAAATTGCCTTTTTTTAAAATAACCAGAATTCGGAGATTTCAAAAACATTAATCAAAGTCAAAACACATCTCAGCAGCTGTATTTTTGCTGGCATGATGTCAAACCCATCTGGAAAATAAAAACCACCACAGAAAGCAATAAAAGACACCCAGGTTATTGATTTTTATAGTGTTTTAGAGAGGCCTTTCATAAAAAGGCAGGTGCAGTTGCATTACTGTGGCGACAAAGTCTGCTGGAAGTGAGGAGAATTAAGAGATCACATTCCACACGCAGGAGGCGTGGCCAGACAATAAGGACAGGGAATTTGTAGCAACTAATGCTCTGTAAAGAGGCACGTACAATCTTGTTTTTAAAAGACACAAATCTAATTGAAGCCACTTGCCTATTCTTTCCCCAATATCTATTCCCATGAAAATACCCATCTGGCCGAGTGCACATGACAGCTTTGCACTGTGAATGCAAAGAGTTTACAGGAAAAATAATCCCAGGGGACTTTGCTTTTAAATTTGCACAAGTGTAATGCTGGCGAAAAGAGCGCCAGACTGATGGCCCTGCTCTCCCCATCTCCCTTGCAACAGATGTGGAAGGATCACCGCTAGAGGGTCAAAGGTGAGGTGGCCTTTTCCATCCTTGGCTATTCTTCCAACAAGGAAGTCACTTGTGCCGACTGCAATGGAGGTGTTTATAATGTGCAGCTCTGGCTATGGGAACTAGACTGAGACCCCTCAATTAATATCAAATAATTGCCGTTGACCAGCCATCAGAGGTAACAGCTTGTGGTCACAACTAGGGCTTGGTGAAGTTTTTCGGTGAATAGAAATTTGGTCAAAAATACATTTTAGGGGGAGGGAGGGCTCAAACTATTCACCTATTCACGTATTTGGGTCACCAATGGTTTTGGCCAAAAAACCTGGGAAAAACACATTTGGAAATGCCAAAATGTTTCGAAAGCATGGACATTGTTTTGAAGTGTCGCTCTGAAATATTCAAAACATTTTGTTTAACCCAAACAATTTTTCAAAAAAAATTCGTTTTGTTTAGAAAAACAAAGATTCCTTCTTGGTTCAAAAACAAAATTCTCTTCCAGATTTTTTGTTTCAGTCACCAAACAAAAAACAAAAAAAACCAATCAGTTGTTCAGCCCTGATCACAGTGAATCTGGATTTGAGTTGGTGACCTCAAGCTGAAAGATCTTATGACCAAGATTTTCTAACAACATGATGAATGACTTTGCACGCCCAGCTTGGGATTCTTGAAAGGGGACTGATCTGCAGAATGTGCCAACCAACCAGCCTCTAAACATCAAGCTCATTTAAGGGGTCTCAAATTGGGGATCCAAAATAATTAGGCCAATTTTTCAAATGTGACTATATTTTTCCCCCATTTCCGAAGTCTATGTATTTTACCTGCCAATTACTAAATAAAACAATTAACTATCTTCCTTGGTTTATAGCTTGAATACACCTACAGAAATAAAATATACTTAACACTGTAACCTGAAAGCATTATTTGTTTTAAAACACATTTCATGGGCCATTTGATTTTCAAAGAATAAGCTCTATGTAATTAAAGTACTCAAAATCTTTTGTCTAACCAGACTGCTGTAGATTGGGATCTTTGTCTTGAAAGAGAGAGAACATGAAATGTGTTGAGTTGCTCGAGTTTTTAAATGCTTTATTACACTGGGAGGCCAGGCCAGTTTAGCATCAAATCTGCATAGACTACTCCAAAGGCAATAAAAACCCCACACCTGCTGCAGCCTATTCACAGGTTTTAAAAGGCCTCTAAAACAAATCTTAGTTTTCCTTTCAGACAGCAAATTAGACAGTTTGATCATTAACAAAAGGCAAAAGCCTGAGAAAATTGGAGCTTACTTGTTTGAGTTGGAACTTGCTTGGATTTGGTCCCAAAACGTCATTTCTAAAATCGAGACACTGTCTACCCTTGGGACAAATCCCAACTCAGCCTTCGGCGGCCAGCAACCAACATAGCTGCACCACTGCCGATGCCTAAGCGTAAGCTGGGGCAGGCTGGGGTTTGCACCCATTACAAGTGAAGGTCAGCCTCAGACAGATGAATTGGTGCAAACCCTGGCACGTCCTTGTCTCTGCTTTGCATTCAGCACCAGTCCAGCTACATTAGCATGTTCCCAAGCAGTGATTTCCACCCCACCCAACACACTCATCCCAAATTCTCAGATTCCATTCAAAGTTTGCCTAATGTAATTAATACCTGAACTTGATGTAGGAAAGGACAGGTCTGACTGCATAGTTCCCGTTGTCTTTAGTGGGGAATCAAATGCCTTCCACTGAGCGCACTGTAAGTTTAGGACGCTAAAGTCTGGCACTGCAGATGCATGTTGCGCGCACACGACTAGCAACACAAAACCTTGAAAAGCGAATAGAAAGAAAAAGAAATAAATTTCTCATGGAAGCGTTGCAAAGTCAAGCTTGGAAAAATCCTACCATCCAGCACCGCAGGGGAAGCAACAATCCAGTCTAGATGTATGGCAATTAATTCCTGGCTGCTAGACAAATTGGTGCCTTGCATTAAAACAATCCTTGATGCAATAAGGGACCACAGCACACAGCTAATTGCACATTATATAGTCATCTCCTGTGTGCAGAAGCCCTCCCACCGCCACAACATGGAGGTCAGAGGCCAGTTATTATTTGAAACCTAAAGTTGGGTGCCTTGGTTATTCAGCAAACCTAGGTGTTCGAAGCGGTCGCTGGGTTCAGCAGTTGTCCTAGAAGGAGAGTGTGACAGGAAAACTCAGGGCCTGATTTTTAGAGGTGCTGAGCATCTGCAGCAACCACTGATTTCAGCTAGTGGGGGGTTCAGAGCTTCAGAAAAGTCAAGACCTTAAGTTTGCACCTGGGCTATCAAATAAGTTAAGATCATCCCGTTCTCTCGCTGGATAGTCACGTTTCTGATCAAAAGCTCAAGTCTAAACAACTCTAAGTCCAAGGAGACTGGCACTGTTGTATCAAGAATGGAGGAAACCACCTTATGGCGTTCACATTGGACAACACTCTTTTTTTAAAATATATGTTTAAAACAAAAATTTGAGTCACAAAGGTTTTTGTTTTTTTTTAAAACCGTCATTATAAAATACGTCAGCTGAAGAAACGGTTTAAAATTCAGTATAAAAAGTTGGCTGTCCAGGGACAGAGCTCCACTCTATCACAAAGTCTAAAGGCCATCCTTATCCTTCCTATCCCCTTGCCTCAGAGGGACTTAGAAGAAAAACACGTGGAAAATGCCAACAGTGCAGGAGTTAAGAGTGGTAAGAAGCTTCCTTTGGTCTACACTTGACCTTCGTTATTTTCCCTCCATAAACCTGTTTTTCCTATCTTGAGAAAAGATTATACCAAGCTGTGCTTTGGGGCCCTCTTGATCTAGTGACTAATTCTAGAAAGATTCCCTAAATTCCCCATGATTTATCAAACCTCCCCACCTGAAGTCCTAAAGGGTAGAGGTCCCATGATCTCCTCACCAGGGCTTTCTTTTCTTGTAGGCTTCCCCACTCCCTTCACCTTTAAGGGGTTTTTATTCCCCCTAATAAACACATCATTTAATATTTACTTTCGAAATTTCTGCCATTTGGACCTTTTGTTAACTTGATTCCTAAGAGCTTGGCTTAAAAGCAAGCTTAAGCTGTTTCAGAAATAAGGGTGATCTTTGCACAAAAGGGGAAACACCCTTCATCAGGCCATGGAAATCTAACCACTTGCTCCATCAGGAAAGAGCAGCTTAGCCAGTGAGACGTGTTGTCTGTGAAACATGCTGGTGTTCAAATCCCATGGGCCATCCTTTGTAACAGAATTTAAGACATTCCACGGCACAAAGATCTTATGGTGTCTCTGAAAATGAGTTTTCTAATAGAACCATCTTCAAGTGGAAAAATACATAGCTTCTCACAAGACATTCAGTGCCGGGTGACTACCAGAACAATGAGATCACAACCTGTCTCAGAACAAATGATCTTCACTGGCAGGTTCTTGGGATCCCCTCCCATCCACAGGACTTGAAGAACTGCTGTCTGTTTACACCATGTGGTGCACAAGCAGCACATCAGAATCACTCTAAAAGCCTCTGGCCTTAAATGTTGCTTTTGGTACAGATGCTGACCTGCTTCTCTAGGAAGCACAGAAACCATCTGAGGCTCAATCCTGGGTCCAACAGCTCGCCCACCCACCCCTCATTTCCCGGCCTAACTCCTCACATTCGTTAAGATCTGTGAACAAGCCTTCAAAGCAATCCTTTTTCCCTCCCTCAGCTGGCTAGTGGCCAAGCTGCCGGTCATCGTAAGTGCTGTATCTCTTCACGTGGATGCGGCGCACTCGGTCGCGCAGTTCAAAGCCCTCATCGTCCTCGCTGTGAGACGCCTGGCTTCGGTTCCGGCTGGTCGCCTCCAGCAGAGAGTTGTCAGGGACACGTGGAGTTTCATACAGTAAAACGTTGAGTGTCTCCTCATATATACGCGCTTCAGGGAATTCAACCTAGGGAAGAGACAGCATGCTTTTTCCTGCCGCAAACTGGGTAACAAGATAGCAATCCCTCTACTGCTAACTGGAGTAGGCATTTCAAAACCTAGTGCATGTGAGGCTGTATGTAAAGACAGTAAAACAGTTCTAAGCAGAAGAGACCTGTGAGATAAACTCATTGCATGCCCCAGTGTAGGATTGTAATTTAGGTTCTCTAGTGCTTTCACCAATCTGGCTTTTGATGTCCCAACTATTGGACCATCTGCCACTTCTTTGGGAAAACTCTTCCAGAATCTGACACCTCTCACTGTCAGGATGTCATTTCGGGTGCTTAACTGCAAAGCCTGGGACATATTCTGGTCTCATCCACCCCACTGTAAATCAGGAGTAAGTCTGCTGGGGCCACGGGAATTACTTTAGATTAATTGCATTGTAATTAATAAAGCAGCATATTTTTCTTCTTAAACGTTTAATATTCAGCCCAAATTTCCCTTTTGTCAATTTCATCCTGCTATTTTTGGTTATACGGACATGTTCTTCTCTGGGCAATTCTCCTCTTTTGACATTTGCATCTTCCAAATTTTTGGAGATGGCCATACCCACACCACACATCACCAATTAGTCAAGCCACACATATGGTTAAATTCTGCTCCTCCTTAAACTAGTGTAAGTCCACTGAAGTTAATTTACATCAGCATAACTGGGGGAAGGATTAGATCCTTCATTCATTCAACAGGGAATTTTTCAAAAGCTCTTCGGTAACTTAGAAGCACCGAATCCTATTGACTTTCAGTTGGATTGTTCTAAGTTATTTAAGTGCTTTTGAAATTCCCACTGAACTTTCTTCCTAAATGATTCCTTCCATTCTCCTAACCATATTTTCTTCTTCTCTGATTTCCATTCAATCTGTCAGCATCTTTTGGATCCTGAGATAGCCAGGACAGAATACAGCTTGCTAGCCCAGTGTCTCCAAAACAGCGGGTAAGCTCACAGGAAGGGTCTAGGTGGGTTGCACATGCCCCAGAGGCAGTCCCTCCCTCCCTTCGCAGGCTCTTACTTCCTCTGGGCAGCGAGTGATGGCACAGGAAGTGGGATCTGGACCAGCAACATGGAAGAGGCTGGAGTCAGTGAGCAGACAGTTGGCCACCTGGTGGCCAGGCTGAGGCTGCAGCAGGGAATAGGGCTGGAAGAGTAAGGACAAGGGGCCCAAGGGAGAGCTGGAGTAGGGGTCTGAAGGGAGAGAGTAAGGGTGATGGTGGGTCCCCCAAAGAGACAAAAGGCAGTTGGTGGGCCAGTAATAAAAAGTGCCAGACAGTGAATCACCCCAGTCTTGTGAATTTCACTGACCATCCACACCACGCACCAGTCAGTAAGTTGTTGCCACCCATGACCTTAACAGGTTCTAGGGACGTGGTCTGAGACTCAGAGATCCCACGTGGCTGTGTAAAGGGCTACCAACTTTGTTACTTAAGCACAAGATTCAAGTAGGACAATTCCTAGTACCTTGGTTTGTTTCTTTTCCGTGGCATACACTATAGAGGTGCAACAGACCTCAGCAAGCTTCCTCCCTTGTCCGTAGAAAGACCAGCAGCAGATTTCATCCCCTATAACATCCTTGATGAAGAGGACTCGGCCGTTGAAGCGGAGAGAGAGTTTATCAAACAGCTCTATGTTCTTCAATAAGTTATCGTCCGAGTTACTGAAACACAGCAGCAAAGGCAGTGAAAAGGCCTTTGTGGTTTATCAGCTGGCCTGCACTGTAAACTGCCGCCAGGCTTTGCATTCCAACCCCACCACGGCTGCTAGGAGGACACAGCAAGTGACTCATTGCTAGGCGGTGCCAAGTAAAGGGCGAACAGCCAACTTGGAACACAAAGAGGACGTTCTGCTTCCTATGAGCAAACGCACCTTTAGAGGTCAAATGGTGTAATTAATAGAATGGTAGTATATGGTTTCCTGTGTCATTATAGCAACCATCTACACCTACATCCTGACCAACGCCTGAGCTGATTCAATCATACGCTTACTGTGGTTGCATTCAGCATGGCAACAGCAAATAACCACAGAGAGCCAAAGCAAGCGTCAGCAGAACATAGCCAACCGTCAGTGGAACTGTCACTTTAGGGAACCCTCCCCGTCCCTAGGGTGACACAAAGCACAATTTTCAAAAGGATCTAAGTGACTTAAGTGCTCTTGAGGACTTTACCCACCATATCACTGAAATATATTTGAGTTTCGTAAAAGATGTCAAGTGAGACTGAGCCTATCTTGGTAATGAAGATAATGGTAACAATATGGCCAAGCTGAAACTAAAACCCACTTTGACCGACTCTAAAATTCAGACAGATGGACCCTACGACTCGGGCATTAGCTGAGGGACCAATTCACCCAAATTTATGTAGCCCAGTCATAGCAGTGCTCTTTCCCCCCCCTCACGTGTGGCTTGACTACAAAGAGGTTCACGAACCTAGCTCAGGCAATAAACGCTCATGTTTTTGGGTCCAGAGGCCCCAGATTCAATCCAGATTCTGGCAACCCAGCCACCGGTACTACACTAGGGCCAGATCTACACTACAGACATATATCGGTGTAAGTATGTCGCTCAGAGGTGTGAAAAAATCCACACCCGAGTGATGTAGTTATACTGATTGAACCCCTCTGTAGACAGTGCTATGTTGACAGGGGAGCTTCTCTCAGCCACATAGCTACTGCCTCTCAGGAAGGTGGATTAACTACACCGACAGGAGCAGCTCTCCTGCTGGCATAGCAGTATCTTCACTAAAGCGCTACAGCAGCGTGGTTGCAGCTGCGCCACTGTAGCATTGTACATGAAGATGAGTCCTAGTAGCCCCACTGATGCCAGTGGGGCTAGCTGCGAGGTCAGGCACTCCTCACAAGGAGGATGGCAGAAGCAGGCCCTAAGGCAGTGAGTATTTTCTTTGGAGGGCTAAGAAACATTTGCAGTCAAGTCTACATTGAGGAAAGGTGGAGTAGATCAGGATAAAGTCTTCCGCTCTCTGGGGCGTTACACCATTCAGCCCCGAATCCTAGAAGCGTTGAAGTTCAGCGCTTAGCATTGGTTGAATGATCTGGTCTGGGATGCAGCTAATGGTCTTCAGACCTACTGTGGCAAGACTATGCCACTGCGTCACCCTGGGCCAAATTAGCTTGGGCAAACTTCAGAGGCCTCCAAGCCTGGAGGGAGAGGAAGGAGCTGTAGACGCAACACAGCAAAACGGATAATCCTTAAAACGCTAGGGAAAAAAATCATACTTTGTGCTTATGCGTCACCTTGGAGATTTTTCCATGAACGTTATTCGCAATAATGGGTAACTGTTACCATTTATAGGTGGGGAAATGGAGGCTTTAAGTGTTTCACCAAGATGATAAGGCAAGTGGCAGAGCTGGGAAAAGCACTCAAACACTCGGTCATGTTGTCTCCTTACTGGCACAGTAAGCGAGCAAGCTGTCTTTACTGATGGGGATTGGAAAGACTGGGGCGAGGGGGGAATATTCTTTAGACTGTTAAGAGAAGTGGCTATAAAGTGATGCCTCACACAACTGCCATTAAGGCACAAAGAGCCCTGTAAAAAGAATAATGAGAAGCTCACAGTTAACTGAACCACCTACATGTCCTTGTGTGCTGCTCTAGGCTTCTGTCGCTCTCATTAGTTTCTTTCAATCGTCAGACCCCTCATGACTAATATGCCATTTTGTCTTTAGTGCAGCATCCTGGCTAATAAAGGGGAACACGGCCAGGAGTGCTGAGAAAAACACAGACCTCAGCTGGATGAAGAATGTGCCACTCTTTAGCATTCCCTAGTGGTCCCCTGCGGTTCCATGTTGGCTAGGATCTGTCTCTCCGGCAGACATGCAGCACATGTGTCTAAAGACCCAAGAAGGTTGACAAAACAGGCAAATAGCTAGGATTCAGTAAGCTCCCGTTAGTACTGGCTGTGTTGTTTCAAGCTCCTGATCTGAGAAAATCAGGAGCCACTATGGCAGTGGTGTGGCACTGGGGGAGGGAGGGAGATGTCACAAGAGTTATGTCACAGAACCCAAATAATACTCCTTTTCTTCTCTCAGTAACACACAAGGAGAACAACTTCCCCTAATACTGGAGCCTTATGGGGCAGTTCCTGGTTTGATGTAAGGTTTCACATCTCCACCTTGTAATTGTTTCCGAAAGGGGTGGGGCTGGAATAACAGGGGGTGCTGTAGGTCAGGACTGAGGTGGGTTAGCCAGGCTGCCTGGTGGCTCAGGAACAGAACTGCAGAAGGAGGGACAAGTCACGACTGCATTAGCATTGCGGCATGTGGGCGGAAGTTCACCCTGCACTGCCTGTACCATGCTCAGCTTCACCCAGTGTTAACAGTCCTGTTTCTCAGAGCACTTTGAGAGACAGCCATCTCCCCCTCCTCGACCCACACGCTGAGCTCTAACAGGCTGCATCCCTCTGCGACTCGAGGAGCCGGATCATCCTTCGTCCACCAAGAGTAATGCACTCAGGTGCCCGGAGAAACACGCACAGAAGAGGGCAATCAGGCCCTGGCACACCCCACCCCAGTAGCCCCAGAGGAGCCTTTGTCTTCAGCGTGGCACACTCACGACATACCTGGTGTAGGAATATTTGTTGTTGCTCCTGTTATAAAGCAGCTTGACGACAGGCTGTTAGGAGAGAGCAAAATAAAGGTGAGTTCTGCACTGTAAAGAACTTGGCAGAAATGCAGAGAGGGGTTGTGAAAAAGCAGTTACTTTCATGGAGGATTCTATGAGCCTCTCTTCTTCCTTTGGCGATGTGATGATGGGGATGTTACAGATGGGCTCATATGAGTCTTTCTTGTCCTAGTTAAAATAAAATAGGAGGTGTAACGACCTGCAGGAACCTGCAGCCATGTTCCCAAGCCATCCAATGCAGAGAGAGCACAAAGTTGCTATAGTAACTCCAGAACGTCACCGGGAGCAGCAAGCCAGAAATACAGCAGAGACGTTTCTTATCCCCAAAAGGCAGTGATAATTGAAACATTTGGATGAAAACAGATGTCATTCCTCCATATGGCAACAACTCCACTGCTATGGGTTTCTGTCTGGGGGATGTAGTTTTCTTGCCCCTTTGACAAAAGGGGCACGGGAAAGCGCTTGTGCCAGTTTTATCAACTGCACACTGAAAATTAGCGACCACAGATCATGTTTGCTGGAGAGAAACGCACCTCACTGAAATGGATCCAAACCTTTTGTTGTACAAGCAACAAGCTATTGCATATAGGGGACTCTAACCCCAGCTTCCTGACACAGCGAACTAAAGAGCCAACCACTGGTTTCTTGAGTAGGAAATGTATCCAAAAAATCAGCTATCTACTTACATGGCCCCCATTACTGTAGTATCTGAGCATCACATAATCTTTTATCTTCTCAATACCCCCGTGAGGCAGAGAAGTGACACTGTCCCCAGTTTACACAACTTAGGCACAGAGAAGCTGTGACTTGCCCAAGATCACACAGGAAGTTTGTACCACAGCCAGGACTTGAACTCAATCTCCCAAGTCGTAGGCTGAGCTTTCCTCTCTTTTAGGCAGCGATAACCCCTTTGTTCCCAAAGCGCTTCACAAGCTATGTACACACTCAGCACTGCTCAACTGCCACCCCCTCTAGGGTGGAAGATGCACGATATTGGGATCAGCCGGGAATATTTTGGCCAAATGATCATTCCAAATCCCTTCTCTGACAAGAAGCATTACAGGACATTTAGTGTCCATGCAGAGTAGAGAACGTGGTTTAAAGGCCTTATCTGAAAGACACAGAGCAAGTGGCATGTCTCTCAGTTCATCTGCCTTGGAAAGAGACCCAGACAGGGATCAAAACTGTGTCTCTAGACATTTCAGATTTGGTATCAGACAATTTTTAGAAGTGGAAAAGCCTCAGGCTGCTGCTGTGTCTTACCTGGAGAGCTGCCTGGCACATGTCTACTAAGCCCTGAATTAGGTAATATTTCGCTTCTGCCATCAGCTCTTTGATCTCCTGCCTGTTTTTCGGGAGCACGATAGTGTCATCTCGGAGGTAATTTAAAATCACTCCAAAGTGTTTCCCACAACGGTCTATAAGAATCCACCCTGAAAGACAAACATCACAACATCTGAGTGCACCGTTGCATCAGGAAGGCAAGCAGCAGCTAAGCGATGAGGCTAAACATGGAATCTCAGTGACAGCCCACAGGCCTCATCTGTGGATAATTCATCTTCCTAGCATCTCTTGCAATGGAGTTAGCACCCAAGTCTCACTGTGGCCAGTGGAGGTCTTTGCTGACTTCAGGGGACCTGGATCTGGCCCACAGAACAGAAACTGACAGAGGAATTGCTCCTCTCAATGGCCCAGGCTTCCAAAAGGAAAAGATTCCACATTAATTCCAAAGCCTAATAAGACCTAGATGAAAGAATCTAAAAACATGCAGGCTTTCAGTACGAGGGACAAAAACACACAACATAAGAATATTAGTACATTGTTTTCTCCACCAATCAATCCACCCACTTTCATATCAGAACTGTTTCCTGTGATTGAAATCTAATATAGATAAGATGAATCAACTGGAGACATGGAGCCATTTAAACATTATTGAAAATTACCAGTTGGCGCTATTACAGTAGTTGTTTGACTTACTGTTTAGGTTGTTAGATCTTAGAAAAATGCTGATTATTAAATGTGGTGCAATTTTTAACGCAGCTCAGCATATACCAGAGTAGTTGGTTGTAACTGCCTTCAGGTCTGAGGCATTTCTGTTGCCCAAAGGTTATGTGGGCAAACAAAAACATTGCATGGTGCCGGAACATTAAAGCCATGTGAAATGCAGTGAATACTGGAGCCCAGTTCCAAAATAATAGGAATGAGAGTGAGTTTGGGTGGGATAGCCTTTTAGGAGTCCTGCTTGATGTTTTTATTTTTTTTTTAAATTGTTGGAATGGATTTTGTGATTTTTAACTCGTGGCTAGAGAACACGATAAGCTCAAACATCAATAAATATGAAGATCTAGGTGTTCAGCAAATAATAGAGCTCTAAATGGACTGTCATAGTAACAAATATTTTAAAGAAATTAAATATTAAATTAAAAAAATTAAATTTTAAAGAAATTAAATTAAATACTCTTCAGGTGTTTACAACACATATGCATAATCGAACCATAAAAGAGAAGGGAAAATACAGACTCTTCCCTTAGCCTGCTATAAGGGATGGATAGACGCCCGCTGGCGTACCCGGCCAGGCAGAGAAGCGGATGCAGTGTGCTGCCAGGCAGCTTAGCGCTAAGAAAGCATCAGAAGGACTAGAGGAGACTTGCTAAAAGCGTTTGCAAATTCTAAATGGATTTGAGTGGAAGTTCTGCAGACCACCTGCTGGCATTTGGCAGAGGTTTCACCAGGCCTCTTTCCCCGTTCTTGAGAGAGAAATCAGAGCAGCATTCCACAGATGCCAAGATGTAGAACAGGCCAGTGAAAGCAGTGAAGGAAAGGCCATTCTGCTTGTAAAGTATATGCAAAGAGAAATGCAGGAAAGCCACTGAACAGGAAAAGACTCAGCACAGGGACAAGTGGAAAAAAGCCTCTTCTCCGACATATTCTAACCCGTCCCTGGTGCCTCATTCATTGTGGAGAAGGATGTAAACCTTGCCATCAAACAATGCTAGCAGAGGCTGCACACAGCAGCAGCAGGAAGCGTCCCCTTGGTCACGTGCCAAACTCCCCTACAGAACAGGCATTCTAATGTGGCGTTAGCATGCAAGGAGGGGAAGAAAGTGCAGAGAGTCAATAAATCTAGACCCATATGTCCCCAAGCTCACACTCTCAAAAGCCAAGATCATTCTTCCCTGGGAGGCACAAATAGATTTTTTTTCCTGCTTTTGTTTGTATTTGTATTGAAAGCATATATCTAGTAGGCCGTAATCAGGGACATTCTTTCTCACACAACACAACTACACAATTCTATTGATCTCAGATTTTTTGCTGCTCCGAAAGATGTTGTTTGGCCTAGGCCATTAGTAAGCGCAATATGAAAGCATGCATGGCCACTGCCCAATATGGATGCTCTTCCTTGTTCTCCTATTGAAAAGTTGCCGAGTTAAGCTTTTTTAGACCGTAAGCTCATTGGGGCATCAACTGTCTTTTTTATTCTCCATGTGCACAGTACAATGTGGCCCTGATACTTAACAGTGGCCTTTAAAAGCTACCTCACTTCAAATATTATATTATCATATTCAATATGCAGTACATGACACAGACAAAAATCAGCACCTGAGTTTAGCAACTTGGGTCAGCGTTTAAAAAAATATAAAGCAATGCCACTTGTCCCCCCTCCCCCACAATTTCCACAGACACCTCTGCACCCCAGCATACAAGTGCCAACCCACACGCCGCATGTCCAGTCCTGACAGCAGGGCAAGCCATTCACAGACCAGCTGGGACATGAGTAGAGCAAACAATTCCTTGCTCCTGCTAATTCTGGTAATGAAGGGGGAGACTTTCCAAAGGCAAGCAGGGGCAGCATTACTGAATGCCACCCTGGAGTTGGCTGCCTAACTCCTCTTGGTGCTTTAGAAGATAATCTCCCCTGAAATCCCATGCACTGACCGAGACCTAGCCTCAGACACACCTGTCGGCGCTCCCTTACCTTCCTTGTCAGTCAGCACTTCCATCCGGCCACTGAACATGGCTTTCAGCATGGTGTCATGCCTCGTCAGCACCTGCACGGTGGTGTAGTACAAGGTGCCCCCGATGTTGAGCCGCACGTACTTATTGCCCAGGCTCCCCCCTTTGAAGCTGCAGGTTTTGGGCTTGGCTCCTGAAGACTGGCAGATGGTGGCGAGGCACGTGTCCCCAGACATCTCCTTCTGCAAGTAGATGATGACTCTGCAGAGGGTTGGCTTGATGGATTCCGCCGTGGTTGAGGAGAGGTCACAAGATGCTGGATGGGGAGGGCAGGGCGGGAATGGTCATAACTCGTTCAAGCCCTGGATGGAGTCAGAAACAAGGAGAAGAGGAGGAGATCAATGAGGAAGCCTAGGATCGTCGTTCACAGTGAAAAGATGCAGCCTGCATCAAAAAAGGAAGGAGAGTGTTCAAGGATTGTTAAGAGGGTACGCAGCCTTTCACCCTGAGGTTCCCAAGTCAAGCCAACACCCAGCTGTTGGATCGCTTCAGCAATGGAGTCTGAGGGAATTTCCATTGGTTTTTATTGACAAGTTTCTGACAAGTCAGTGTTGGTCCAACACTATTCATACTGAAGACAATGGTAACTCCCATGGGAGCAGAGCTAGCATCAAGCAGGAGCGCTTTTCAAAACCCCACCTAAGATGTTTAAAAGAAAGGGGAAAAAGGAGGAAGGGGAGAAAAACAGAATTTGGACTTTATTTTAATAGCCAACAAGAACATCGCTAGTCTTAATGTATGCTTATAAACCACTTTGATAAGAAAGGCAAGATAATATTAGCAGGCATAACTGAATGAAGGACTGGAATGGGGAAACGATAGAAGATTTTTCTGAGCATTAAAAGTTTGAGTGCATGCATGACTACAATTACAAAGAGTAATTATCTACTGCCTCACAACCAAGTCATGAGAAAAAAACCAGGCTACTGGCGTTCTCAGAGCCGATTTGTTTAAGAAGAGAGCCTGCAAAAAAAATTGGTTTTGATTCTCTCTCTAATAGGAGACAAAACTCTGCAGCTTATTTTAAATGATCAATTGAATTTAATGGCCCTTCAACCCCATTGAGCCAAATTAAGCTTTTCTGGATTTTGCAAAGTTTAGCCATCAGCCAAACCTGAACTCACTGTGAAATGCTACAGTCTGAATGTATCTGAACAATGGCAGGAACTCTGCTCTCTCAGCTTCCCAGGGAGATATTACACTTCTTGCTCAGACCCTATCCGACACAATGAGAGCATTTCCTGCTGGAATAACAGTTTGTAGATCTTTTCTTTTAACTGGAAATAGGTACAGCAGCTGCGGCAGTCTCCATTTTCAGTGACAACAATAAAACTTTGTAATTCCTGTTTGGGCCACTCTATTTCTCCATCCATACTCCCTTTCTTGTTACATCCTAACAGTCACAGTTGTTCCCGCTGTATTCTAGCGGGTATGGTAACTGATTCTGTATTAGAGATCTAATAGGGAGAAACTAAGGTAACCTGTCATCAATCCAGGCCTAGCCCCACCTTCACCTCTTCTCTCCTCGCTGATCCCCACACAAGGTAAACAAGAAATGGAACCGAAAGAATAAAAGCAAAGATGGGCCAATCTAACATATCAGACCTGAAATCCTCTAATTGGAGAGATTTTAATCTATATTTCATCAGCATCGCACTATGCCCAGCTGAACCCAGAAGCAGCTTCACTTTGCCCCCCCCAGTGCTGAAATCTCTTTTCCTTCCCTCCCACTATGCCCTGGCCTATTTATCTGTCAATTTGACACTGCAAGCACCTCCTGGTCTTTTCACTTCTCTGTAGAGTGCCAGGAACCATTGCTGCCTCATACAAATAACCTGCTACCCAATAGTGTAGCTCTTTACCACCACATCAACAGCATGAAAGAGCTAAGCATCCATCTGGTACACAAAAACCTCGATAGCTACAGATGGCATCTTAATTGTAAAGAGATTTGAAGAACTACTGACTTCACAGGCATAGAAGAATGCTCTTATAGCCTCATTTCCCATTTTGATTGTTATATCTGAGTAATCACTACAGACAGGCTCTATTAATCCACAGTGAGTAAGCAGCAAAGTCTGCAGCTTGCAAAGGCATGGCAAATACTGCAAAGCATTTTTATGCCAAGGCAGGTCAGTCAGGTTACAACTGGCTCGAATGGGCACTGCTACACGCTGTCAATGTTCATCTTCAGTTGTACAGTCCGAAAAGACGAAGCAGAAATTCTTTTCTACCTTTGAACACACTGAAGTTGTTTCCCAGCTGATCGTTTTAATCAAACATCCCAGTGACAAGTATGAATCACAGCAGTCACGCGTCTCAAATGGAAACAGCTGGGAAAGCAATTGGTTGATCTGCAGGCGTTTCATCACTATAAGCTGTGATCACCAAGAACTGTCATACAACCAGATCACTGACCAAAATACCACCTTTTATTTCTCTAGGACTTTTTATCAGAGGGTCTCAAAGCACATTATAAATGTTAAGGAAATTCAGTCTCAGAATATGTGATAAAGGTAAATATTTATTAACCCTATTTTCACATGAGTAAACTGAAGCACTCCAAGGTTAAGTGACACGTTCAAGTGAATAAGTCTGCCATAGGAATGGGAATAAAGTCTAGGCTCCCCGTCTTATTTTGGATAGCTTGAACTGTGCTTTCGCTGCTATACAATCCATCTTCCATTATTTCTGTGCTTTCTATTTCTTATCTTGGAAAACAAAAACAAGAACAAAAAATCATTTAAGTCAGTTTTATTCTTGTTCATAGGCATTTTCACTTTTAGGTTTCAGACTCTGAAGGGAAATGCATTGAATTTAAATCAACTATCTTAATGTGGACTTTTTAAAAACAATTTAAATCCGTTCTAGATTTTACATAGTTTGTTTTCACTAAATTTAATTTTCAAGCCCAGTTAACATCGGGAGTGTCCCTTTAAAGTAAAATCATTCTTTTAAAAGACACTCAGACTGAGTGGTTATAAAGGTTTTGGAAAGGACAGAATTAAAGGGTCGAATCCTGCAATGAGTGGCTGATCTCCACACCCAGTCAGAGTCTCATGAAGCCTACATGGGTCTGCCTGACCGCATCTCATGGCAGAATCAGCGTCTTAGTTAGCACTATTATTTTCCCTGAAGCAGAGAGTGGAGTAAAATATGGAAATCCTTTTTGCCAACCAGTCAAGCCACATAAGAGCCAATACCATTGATGTTAATTAAGAGGTAAGCTAGGAGACTTCACACATACTCTGCAAGGAAACCCTCAATTACTGTGAGAGGAAAAGTTTGTTACTATGTCCTTCTTTCCTGCCTTGTGAGGGTGGAGAGAGGCAGGATTGCATACAAAATAATACAGCATTTCAGACATCACATCAGGAAATTGTCACCACCTCTTGGTCCAGCCCAGAAGGGAGCTGGAAGATTGAAAACTAATAGACCAGTCTCTCTGTTACATTACAGTAGCATCTAGAGACCCTAACTGACACCACAGCTCCATTGTGGTAGGTTCTCTACAAACACATAATAAGAGACAGGGCCTGCTCTGAAGAGCTTACAATTTAAATGGACGACAAGCATCACTACACCATGGTCTTACACGGTGCTTTTTATCCTAGATTGCAAAGTGCTTTACAAAGGAGAGTGAGGTAATATCTTTTATTGGATCAACTTCTGATGGTAAAAGAGACAAGCTTTTCAAGCTATAAAACTATTTCATTATCTCTATTTTAAAGATGGGGAAAACTATGCACAGAGAGGGGAAGTAACATATCCAAGGTCAGTGGCAGAACCAGGAACAGAAACCAGAGCTCCTATTTGTATTAAGACTTAATTCATAGGAAAGAATACTTTGGAGGATGTAGTGTGGTCTAGTCAATAAAGCACGGAGACTCAGGAAACCAAGGTTCAATTCCTGGCTCTACCACAGACCAATTGGCTGACCTTATACAAGTCACTTTTGCCTCTCTCTTTCTCAGTTTCCCCATCTGTAAAATGTGGATAATGCTGCTGAACCCCATTGTAAAGCACTGAGATATATGGATGAAATGCACTGTGTAATAGCTAGGTAGCAGTTTCACCAGACAATAAAATCAGTACATTA
Source organism: Mesoclemmys tuberculata (assembly GCA_007922155.1). Classification (NCBI taxonomy): domain Eukaryota; kingdom Metazoa; phylum Chordata; order Testudines; family Chelidae; genus Mesoclemmys; species Mesoclemmys tuberculata. The sequence goes on from ML675623.1 coordinate 12,566,066, forward strand.
CTGGAGGGAGATCAGCTGTGTACTGTTGACAATATTTAACAGTATGTGTTTCGGCAGCTTCTTTACTGCATGTAAGCGAGACCATTCCCCACGTTCAGCTAGAGATTGCAGAGAAAATCATGACTGAACAAGCAGGAATTTATTTGCAAAAGTAAGAGGCGTGGGGTAGAGTGGGAAGAGAATCTAAGAATTCCCTGCTCTAAATAAAAAGAGAGGGCACTGTACATCGTCAGGGCATCCTCAGAACAGCTATGAGAAGCACCCAGAGCAGGGAGTTGCTTTACAGAGGAACAAAATATTTCTGTTTATGGGTGCTGCTATTTTTTTTTACATTTACAAACCTTAGGTAAGCCTCACTATGCCCCTGGGATGTAGGAAACTCTAAGAATTCTTATCCCAATTTCACAGGTGGAGAGAAACATGGGCCTTACCCCAAAAGCTAACTGTTGGGTAGGACCCATCTTGCGAAAACTTGTGAAGCTCTTTGGGGGCAGGGACCATCTTTTTTGTTCCATGTGTCTACAGCCTAGAACCATAAGGTCCTGCTCCTAGACGCTACCGCGATACAACGAATGAACAACCACCACAAACGACGAGGGCAAGAGAGGAAGACGGTTGCCAGCTCTCATGAAGTTCCTGTTCAGTCTCACCATACTTGGTGAGTTTCTTAAAACACTCTGTGACGCACTTTCAGATCTGCTGATGAAATTGCTTTAGAAGAGATCATAATAATAATAACGTATATTATATTATTATTAAAGCTGCAGCTCCCGGAATGAGCAACCACCACCAGAAACTCAGCCCCTGCTCCGCTCTCCTCCGCCGCTTTTTTTTGGTTAGAGAGAGAAAGTTGAAAACGTGAACCCTACAGACACCAACGTAAGAAAGCAAAGAAAAAGAACCCGACGTTTACTATGAAGTCCTGTTATTTTTCGGACCAATATCACTAGTCCTTTTGGGCCGACTAATGAGCTCCGCGAACGTGGGGCTGGTGACAGCCCGTGCGTACGATCACACGGCTACATGCACCAGGTCGTCTGTACACCTCCGGGGCGTTCGTACACCTGGGGTGGGGGGTCTGTGTTGGTGCATCCCCCCTTGCACTCCCTCCACGCCCCAGGGTGTATTTCCGGCGCCACTGCCCCCCTCCACCCGCAACCTGAGATCATGGAGAGCTGCGGCCCCCCATGTAAGGGTATTTACCCACTCCTGCAACTCACCCCCCCAGACAGAGAACTATTTACCCAGCCCCATGGCTCCCTCTACCCCCACCCCAGGGTATTTACCCAGCCCCGACCCTCAGCCCCAGGGTATTTACCCAGCCCCCAGCTCCCCCCCAGAGTATTTACCTGGCCCCGACCCTCAGCCCCAGGGTATTTACCCGGCCTTCCAGCTCCCCCGCCCCCCCCATTTACCTGGCACCACGGCTCTCCCGCCCTCAGGGTATTTATCCGGGCCCAACCCTCAGCCCGCGGGTATTTACCCGGCCCCGGGGCTCCCCTCACCCGCGGGTATTTACCCGGCCCCGGGGCTCCCCTCACCCGCGGGTATTTACCCGGCCCCAGCGCTCCCCTCAGCCCGCGGGTATTTACCCGGCCCCGGGGCTCCCCTCA
>ML675623.1:12567688-12684036 GCA_007922155.1 Mesoclemmys tuberculata
CCCGCGCGCTCCCAGGGCTGCCGCCGACGCTCCCCGCTGGGCTGCGCGAGCTCGGCTCCCAACCGCCCCTCCCCGCCTACCGCCCCCAGCATGCCGCGCGGCCCCGCCCCCGCTGCCTACCGCCCCCAGCATGCCGCGGGGCGGCGGCGCCGTCACCACGTATAGGCCCCGCCCCCGCCCAGCGCGCGCCGGGGCCCGGCTACCGCCATTGAACCCCCCCTCCCCCCCACAGCGTGCCACGGGGCCCCGCCCCCAGCGCGCCACGGGGTGGGCGTGTCTGTCTGTGAGAGCGGCGGCCGCGCACTGCCCCAGCCCCCAATAGCGGGACTGTGAGCCCGGGGCGCACCCCCCCCCCGCCACCCTGGCGGGACTACAGCTCCCGTGATGCAACGAGCCTCCCCCCCCCGCGCGTGGTACGTTCCATGGGGGGGGGCTGTCGCCGTGGCAGCCGGAGGCCGCGGTGGCGGGGAGCGGTGCACACCGGGGAGGAGGCTGGCAGGTACGTACCAGCTGGGGGGGGGCGTTCCCCGACTCCTGGGGTCTTCTTCCTTCCGGGGGGGAGGGGGGCCAGGCGGGGGGGTGATGCTCTTGCCACAGCCTGGCCTCCCCCCCCCCCCCCCCCACCCCACCCGGGGGGGGGGGGGGGCAGGAGCCCCCCCCCGGGCTCTGACCCGGCCGCCCCAGGAGCCCTGCCCAGGTGGGGGCAGCAGTTTCCTCCCTGGTACGAGTGGGAAACTGAGGCACAGATGGCAGGTCACGGGCCGAGCCAGGATGAGCCACCAGGGGTCCGGATGCCCTATTCTACCCCCCCTCCCAGGCGCTCCCCCCGCCACCCCTTCCCCCCCTACCTGTCCGGCTGCAAGGCTTTTCTGACCGTCGCCCAGCGTCGCCCCCACACATGATCTCGGACCATCTGCACAAACCAGGCCTTTCAGCGCAGGTGCCGGCCCCACAGGATCCAGGCCACCGGCCCGCTCGCCCTTGCTCCCAGGGCTGGAGATGCACCTGCGTGAGGGGGGAGAAACTGCAGGAAATCCTTTGTGAAAACAAGGGCCGAGGGCTACCGCTGTTTTCTCTGCGATTCCCAGCCCCCTGTGCAAAGTCCGGAGTGAAGGAAGGCTAGATATGAGTTCACCCCAAGCCCACCAGTTCCCCCTCCCGCCGCCGGCATGAGGAGGTAGTTAGAAAGTCAGGTGAAGTTCCCCGCCACTCAGTTACACCCTTGCAGTCAGGAAAATTTCTTGGCCTTGCCTTGTAAACGTGTGACGGCTCTTCTACGCCTAAGGGTACCACGTTCTCCTCAGCATCGCCACTGCTCCCATGGGGCGGATCAACACCTGCCTTTGGTCTGTCAGCTTCATTTCAGGAAGGGGCACAAGGACAAATTACTTGCTAGCTGTTGGCCTCGCTCAAACTCGCACTCCACGGAGAGAAGCAGCTTGGTGCCTACATAATTTATAGAGCCAGTGCCCAGACAGCTGTTTCACACTGCATCATGTTCCAGTTGCCCTAACTTCCCCTGTAAACAACCAGCTCCTGGTGCTTGCGTGGACGTATCTTACTGCAATTCTTCCTGGGCATGGGAATGGAATTATACAAGCTAAAGGTTCGGTCTTGCTCTGATATTGACTCTGAGCATCAGCCAAAAGGGGCTGAGAAGGAACCTGCCCCATAAATTAATTTTCTTCTTTTTTAAAGTACACCTTTGTTTAAATGTCCCAAATACTACAGTTGTAGTTTAGCTTGTTTAAGGGGATTAGTAATTGCTGTGCTTTTGTTTGGGTAGCTCTAAGGGACATCTTGAGTCATCTAATAGCTGTTTATCTGCACGTGCCCCTGTTGCTACAATCCCATGAATCTGTTCCATGGGTAGCTGCTGTTAAGTTAATGCTCTTATTTACATGCTGTTCACTTTCCCCCCCTTTGCATCTTTATTGCAACCAGGCTATTCTACACTGTATCCTGAAGCGGGACAGATATGGCCAAAGACGTTCTAGGAGATGCAAGTCTTCACTTTGACGAGCTGAATAAACTACGCATTTTGGACCCTGAGGTTGCACAACAAACAATTGAACTCAAAGAAGAATGCAAAGCTTTTGTGGACAGTAAGTTCTTTCCCTTTTATTGGAACTGCCTAGGTCAAGCTCTCAGCAATACTAAACATCAGGTCTAAATATTACTTCTGCAGCTGGAAGGCCTTTTGCCCTCCTTAAAAAATAAGTTCCTCTAATGACAAAAATGGAAATAATTACCATTAACAGATGGAATTTAGAAACAATACCGTATGTCTACCCCTAAATCACATCAAATAGTTTTGTTGTCAGACTGCTTGAAAACAAGCATCCAGCTCTTTGATGGCAAGAGTCAAAGTAGTGGAAAGAAGCAAGGATGTATTCAGGGAGTCTAAGCCAAGGGTCTGCTTTTGTTTTTAGAAGCCTTTTTATTCATTGAGAGCAGTACGATGATAGCTTGTTACTTCTGGCTTTTCACATCAGTTACACACACAACATCAGTGCCCTTCAGAGGTGGTTCCCTGTAGGAGAAACCAAACCCGGAGCTCAGCTTCTGCCTGCCAAGCTGCTTCCTGAAATAAATCTTATATACAAAACGGAGAATACTGATTTTTCCCCTATATACCACACTTGACAAAATTTACAAACCTTTTCAGAAGCTGACAAATCAGTATGGGCAGTGGATCTACTGTGCAGACTGTCACATTGTCTTTTACCTTCCAACACAGTCTCGTTAACGGGGTGAAAAAATCAATCATTTTAGAGCAATTTCGTTTTTGTGAATTTCCATGTCTAACAGGTGCTTATTGGTTAATGAAGGCAGGGACTTTGATAATTAAATGTGCTATTATTGTAACCAATTCCTGCCTCCCTCGCATACAATAAATACTTTTTTCAATATAGGAAAGGAGGGGTTTTTGGCAGGTGGGTGTTTCTGTTTGAAATGATTATTTTTGCTGGGATTTTATTTTATGATTATGTTAGGGCACCTATCCTAGTATAGGCATCTCTTTTTAAATTTGGATCTAAATAAACAAGAATATAGGGAAGTCAGATTAAGATCAGATGTCCTAACAGGAGACAAGAACTCCAAGTCTCATTAATACTTAGTAGTCTTTCATTATATTTTCCTCTTCTCCACCTTAAATTTAGTAGCAATAAAGATCTTAAAATAAACATATTCCTAGTACAAACTATTTAAAAAAGTGTTTTAAGAACAAAGCATTAAGAAATGCTGATTGTAAAGCACTCCAGTGCTATAATAAAAGAATGCTGGTGCCGTTCTTATGAATACTTGTAGTTTAAACATATAACTTTTTCCCTTTTCAGAAATTGCAGAGTTTCAGAAAATAGTGGGTAGTTTAATAGAACTTGTTGATCAACTAGCAAAAGCAACTGAAAATGAGAAGATGAAGGTACTGTGCAATTAATTGTTGGCCCATGAAATACTCTCTCCTGTACAATATACAAAGACAGCCCCTGCCCTCCCTACTATACAGTGTAAGCAATCTGTAGCTGTTTAATCAATTGGTATTATATACATTGTTAGGTGTTAACTGCTCGACCAGCTATTTTTGGATTAACATCATAGTTGCTCCTTATCAAGGGCTTAAAGGACTGCTATTAGCCAGTGGCACACAACACAAAGCAAGCTCATTAAAGTGTCATGTCATTCCTGGTGCTTGTCTTTTTCCAGCCCAACAGTTTATCCATTACCTTTGCATGTAAATAGCAGATTTCTTCTTTCTAACCAGTATTTTCCTTCCACCAGTTCACTCAGGGGGGCCAAAATGGAGTGTGTGGGACATGAAGCTTCAGCTTCTGACATGTCCCAGTGGGCAATGCCCTCAATGAAAACACCTGGCAGAAGGAAGCAGCGGATTAGAAAACAAAGATGTTATTTATACACATCTCGATAGCTACATTTGTGAAGTTTGTTTGATGCATGTATAGAAATACATGTCACTAAGATCTGTGTTTTGTAGGTCAGTTTAGAAACAAGTGTGAACATTTGGTGTGTGAATAAAACCCCACAAACTAACATTTATATTGGAAAAGGTTCAGAATTAATGGTCAATTCTGTGCTTAACTGTTCCGCCCTTGCCCCAATCAACCCATGGTCAAGTAATATTTCTAGACCTGGCTTTGCCATTGGTGCGTCTTTGACTTTATGTAGGTCATCAACCCTGTTGGTTTCAGTTTCCCCATCTGGAAAATGGTGATAATGCTTGCACCTTAACAGGGCTGGGCTGAGCCAATTAACATCTCAGATCTGGTGTCTCTCTTAAAGCATCAACACACAGCTTGTGTGAGACATTCTACAGGTAGTAAAGATGAGAAATGTGTAGGGTCTCTGTTTAAACACTGAGATATCTATATTTATGCCATTTTGTAGTAAACTCTTCTTGGGTCAGTCACAGTAGCGAATATTTGATGGGAAACTATTACGATGTGATCTTCCTTTAAATCTATTTATGAAAACCACTGGGAAAGTTGACGTGTTAGAAATGATAGAGAAGCTGTTTAAAATGCTAGTGGTAAAAAAAAAAACCAATACGGCTGTATTACTAAAATCCAATCTTGTTTCCAACAGGCAATTGGCGCCCGAAACTTGCTAAAGTCTATAGCGAAGCAAAGAGAAGCTCGTCAGCAGCAGCTTCAGGCTTTAATAACTGAGAAGAAAATGCAGTTGGAAAGGTAAGTTAAGATGTTACAGGAGGCCGAGACAGAGCTTTCCAGGAGTTTGGTTTAATATTTTGGAAGGCTAGGTAGCAACAAAACAAACATGATAAATATTCATTAGTATCACTGGATTTGGGGCCTGGAAATTCAGTCCCACCATTTCAACTCTGAATACAGGTTGTAACCTCACTCTCTCTCTCTTTCAGATACCGAGTCGAGTATGAAACCCTATGTAAAATAGAAGCTGACCAGAATGAATTCATTGACCAATTCATTTTTCAGAAATAAAGGGTTTAAGACCAACAGCAACTGACTTAGAAAACTTGTACCTTTCCAGTCTCCTGATGATTCCAAGCATAGGCAGTTTTGTACTACGTACGAGTGAGCAAAGCACTAAGTATAAAGGCCAAAACAATTCATTTTTTAATACTATGTGAACTTAAATTATAATGGCAAAAAGGAGGGGTGTTCTACGGATGTGTAAATAAGAGTTCTATCCTGTCACTTGCTTTTAAAAAAAAGTGTATGGTCAGTAGTTTGAATTCAATTAATCTTTGAATGGACACTATGCTATGCTACATGGCTTTTTTTTTTTTTTTTAAGATTAGAATACTTTGAGAAATCAGGAAATAAATGGTTTTTAGAAGTTGCTTTATTTTCAGATTGTTTTTGAACATGCCAAAAATCAGCTGCTCTCATTATTTATATAATTTTTGGTTTTTTTAAGAGAGTGTTTTCTTTAGATGTATTTAACTTGTTCACTGGATTGTCACATTAATTGTTCACTAAACACAGCTTTTCGTGTCTACACAGACACAAAACACAACATTAATAGGAAGCACCAACAGCTTGTTTTTTATTTTGACTGAGCAGAAGAGAATTGCCATCCAGTTAAAAAAAACAAAAATAAGTTTGTGACTAACAGAAGCAACAAATGGCAATCCAAAATTGGAAAACGGAGCAGAATGCAAAAGACAGATTATGCAGGATGTAAAATATCTCCTTATACACTTACAGACTCATGTTCAGAACAGCAGTTTCCTGGGAATTTTTCAGAGTGAAATAAGCTGCCAATTAATAAGATGGACCATCCTGAACTCTTTGTGGCATGGGCGGATGTTAATTGTAAACGGGTTTCGACAATGATTGTATAAAGTCAGGTTCCAAAATCCATAATTAGATATCGAAAAATAAGTGGTCTGAGTTTCAGAAGAGCTGAGCAGTTGAAAGGGAGGCGGAATGCAAGTGCGATGTTCTGTTTTCAGTATTGTACATCAAAGGCCTTAAATGTTCATTTTGTTAGCACTGCTGAAAAACACCAGTTTGACAGCTTGAGGTTAGGTCCCCTTAGCCACAGAAGCAGGTACAGCCTGGGGAGTTACTGCTATGATCCTGGTTTTGGGAAGATCAGTAATTTTCATCCAGCTAAGGCCTTTTATGTGGGACTCACACTGATGTGAATTGTGGCAGCAGGGTGTGTAGATGGGTATTTATCTCACAGGACCTGGACTGACTAGGTTCAGAGAACAGAGATGGCTCGATGTTTATGCTGTTTCCATTCACCATTATTTCTTTTTCCTCTTTTCCACCTGGTTGTATTGGGGGCTGTACAACATGGTAAACAGGATCAGAATTGGAATCAGCAAATATGGCACATATATGGATAGCAGAGTAAGGCGTTCATACTGTGTCTGCGGACCCAGGTGCTTGGACGCTGAGAAATCGTAAAACAGAATGTGTGCAAGAATCGGAAACAGAGTTGTAGCTACGTGAGTGGAGTAGATAATTGCCGGAGTCCGTATCCATTTGCAGCCACCTGCATTCAAGGCAGAGATGTAGTATAATATTTGTTGAAGGTTTGAAAAAAGAAGGCAGCATTCAACAGCCTTAGGATAAATACATTAAAGATGTAAAAGCATGTTGAGATCTACTAATGAAAAGTGCTATAAAAGAGTTAGGTATTAACAAAAAATTAGCCCAGACAGAACGAGCCTCAGTTGCAAGGACTGTGGTAGCAGAAAAACAAATCTGGTTTTATTAGATGAAAGAGTGGCAACACAAAGCAAGCCAAATGGAAGCTTAGAAAGACAGGATTGGGGTAGGAGTCCTAGGACATCTCATCAAAGCTTCAAAGCAAGTGGGTAAAATATTTTCATCATAAAAAAAAAAAAAAAAAGACATGCAGACTTGATTCAAGAATTATATTCTTAGGTCCACCACCAGGTACTGTGTAGATGCCGTTTATCATTAATACCCATTTTACAGAGGTTAAGTGACTTGCCCACGGTCATACAAGAAGTCTGTGGCAGAGCCTGGAATAAAAGACCCATGTTCTAACAGGCCTGTTTGTCTCCAGTAGCCCCCATTAGCTAGAAACCTAGGATTTTTTGGTTTAAGATAAAGATCTCTGATGTGAGAATGAAGGATCTTCTGCCAGGCTTGACAAGCATCAGTGAAAGAATACTTGTTTCTTGTTTTTTTTTTTAATTAAATTAGTTTCTTTCAGACTCTATACTACACTCCTTACTGAGGCAAAACTCCTAGTGAAAAAACAGGACCTACACATGATATATTTGTAATGGCTTAAATGTACCAACCTTTTAAGAATGCATAGGCTGCAATGGGAAAGAAAGGCATTTGTAAGAAGGCTTCACAATATACAAATGACTGAAACCAGGCCGGGGGGTCCAACATCATGGGATCTTTAAAGGTAATCGCATACCATTTTAACAACGCTGTCAGCTTAAGGAAAATAAAGAACAGATTAATACACTTCACATTAACTGCAAATAGAAACAAGGCATTTTACATGACCCACTAGATGAAGCCATCATTACAGCGAGAGAAATGTTTTTTAAAAATACTGGCTCATCTTGGTACGCAAGTCTTCAGCTGTGCAACTATTCGCGTTAATGGGAATTACTGTGTGAAAGCCTCCCGAAGTGGTGAAAGCACTCCTTAAGCACACATTAGATTCTGCAGCGTTTTATTCCACACGTTCTCAGGATTATGACAGTCTTACACACAGCCACGGACCACTCCTGAGCCATCTTTCCACACAGCGAGCAAGACAGATTTAGCGGAGAGAGGAAAGATCCTTGAATTCCACGCTTCTTGGACCGGCCACTGAAAGGCCACGTAGAGACAGATTTATAAAGGTATTTAGGCATCCCAAGATGCAAATGGGGGCCTAGTGGAATTCACGAAAGTGAATATGTTTGTACAGCACCTAGCATAGCAGGGTCCTGGTTTGCCATGGGGGTCCCTAGGCACTCTGATAATAAATAATAGTTCAAAGCCTAATTCACTTACAAAAGCACCGAACTCCCACTAAGACCCTATCTACATCTTTAGGAGCCTAGATACCTTTCGAATATCTGGTCCATGGTATTTAAACAGCTCCTATAAAACAGTTTTTGTCCCAGCTCCCTGTGCAAACAAGTTAAATGATAGAAAAGTAAATTCAAACGTGGTTTCCTTAGGAGTCCTTTGGTTGAAAGTCCATTGAGATTTGCTAGTTAATTTTTAATTAAAATATGGCTTCAAAATGGAAGAAGCCTGCTGACTGACCAACAGAAGGCAGAAATCAAATTCACTACGTAAGCGGCTATACAGCCACTGCTGAACTCTCTCCGGTAACAAGGAAAAGTTAAAACCACCTGAGCGAATGACCTCACGTCCCTGTCTAAAGTTGTTAGATATGGATTGTATTTACAGTTGTCTATAGTATTGATCAATCCACAATGACAAAAAAAGGAAGGTTTACTACACAGCTCTTATTGTACCTTGATCATTCATATGAAATCTGACTGGCTCTACATTTTGGGAACCAATCAGCTCTCTCTCTCTCACATTCGTGGCGGGGTTTTGCTCAGAAAACAAACATCCTGATTCATGAGGTCAGCGTTACAGAAGTCACAATCGATGAACGGACATGGTACCCGCTCTGAACAATGCCAGTCTCTCTCCCCCACAGTATTAATGTTTTAAAGACAAGTAGTCACACATAACAAGTAGTAACTTTGCTAGAGACCACAAGAAACCTATTCTCTGAACCAGATATTCTGGTACTGCTAATCTGGCTGGTTAGACCTCTGCAATATTTAGCATGCTGGGAAGATAAAAATAAGATTTTAGCAAGGAGGTTTCTTGCTTTTCTGTCTCATTGTGTAGATTTAACTGGCAGAGGAAGCTTGCACGGATTTCATTGGGTTCTTTGAGAAAGCCAGTTGACTTGTGCCCTGGCAAACTAATCAAAGTGAAATTTATCCTAGCAACCGCAAACTCATGAGCTTGGCAGAAGATCTACTCTTTATCTATATTTATACTTAATACTATACGACAGCTAAGTGGTACGGTAAAACACTGACTCATGTTAGGGCTGTAAAAGAATAGCAATCTAGTGACATTCACACTGTAGAAGGAGAGCTGAGACTTTTCTCAAAGATGCAGCAAGATCAGGTTTTTCAAGCTGAAGGCTAGGCACAAAGTCATTGCTATTCAACCCCTCCCTTGCACAGCACCCGGCCCCAAACCCTTTTTCTCTGACATCCCAACAGATTTACGCCTGGCAGCTACTTACACTCTGCGGGTAGATGCCAGCTCCAGGCGCAAGAGCTTGCAGGTCTATCAGTAACGTTATGGGGATATGCGTGAGGAAATAGAGGGCAAAAACCCACTCCAGGAAGCCTGTTACAGCAGCCATAGCTCGCCTGGTACAGTGCAGTTGGCAGCAGGAGTCAGCTTGTCAGAAACAGACAGCGACACGCCATCTTCCTCCTGCTCTCATTGGCTGCACTCTGGGTAGGCTGGGTTTCCTGCTGGGGCACGTCACAATTTAAAGGGCCACTCGTTTTGCTGAAGTCAAAGCATGGGCCTTCCTTCCCTTAAAGGAGATCCCACATAACTTAGCCGGAGAATAACTCACTATGTTTGCGCTACAATCTATTTTAAAGACTTCAAGACATTTTCACAGCCTGGTGAGGAAAAAATACTGATTTGATCCTCAGTAGCCAGCTCAACAAATCCAATTGTATTCAAGCCCTCATCCAGCAATGCAGCATAGGATTTAGGTAGCAGAAAGCCAGCAGTATTCTGTTTGCACATGACACATGCACACTGGTACGGATTTCCAAAAGCATCTTAGTGACTCAGGAGAACAAAGTACCATTGACCTTCAACGGGACCAGTGCAGTTAAGTCACCGGGGTTAGATTTTCAAAAACATCATATAGATAAGAATTTCTGATTCACAGAAGAATCACAAGTTCTTTTAAGACGACGCTATCAGGTTTGAATATATTCTTGCTCACATTGATTTCTTTTACTTTTCCCAGACCTTATGCTTTCTGGTTGTCCCACTTCCTGGATAAGCATTTTCAGCAGACTGAAGTGTTTTGGCAGGATCCCCAGCACTAAGAGGGGAAGATGCATCTAAATGTCCTAAGAGTGCTTTACATATTTCAACCCTTCATGCTAGATGAAACAGGAGTTTCTGCATTAGTACCAATGCACTTCCCAGCAGCAGGCTGTGCTCCTATTTCGCACATACATTTAAAAAAAACCCCACAACTATTTACTGGTTTACTTTAAGTCACCCAGCTCGTCTTTTTCCTTTCCTGAACTGGAAGTTGACTGTGTTGAAAGATCTAGTTTAAGTCTCACATTATTAGTGCAGTGGTTGTACACTTCTCCCCTTAACACAGATAGTAAACAAAGCTTTCAAGATCAGAAATACTCCCTGACTGAGTAGTGATCCATCCCCTTTTGTGCCCTCCCAGCTTCTGGCAGTCAGAGGCTTAGGACACCCAGAATATGGGGTTACATCCACGATCATCTTAGCTAGTAGCCATTGATAGGCCTATCCTGCATGAATTTATCTAATTCCTTTTTGAACCCAGTTATATAATCTTGGCATTCACAACATCTCCTGGCAATGAGTTCCACAGGCTGACTGCATTGTGGGAAATAATACTTCCTTTTGTCTGAAACCTGCTGCCTAATAATTTCATTGGGTGAGTCCTGGCTTTTGTGTTAGGTGAGTGGGTAATTCTGGTTCTCCACACCATATGAGCAGGGAGTTGGACTAGATGACCTCCTGAGGTCCCTTCCATCACATTCCCCCTTAGTCATTTCTTTTCCAGGCTATGAAAACTATACACCTATGTGTACTTTGCAAATACATAACCAAAACCTACTAAACCTATTGGGTTAGTCAATAAGCCAATATCATGCAACTAGTACATGTAGAAATAATGACTAAATCACAGCAGAGTAAATTATACAAAATGATTATATGCCAGCCAGACTGTTGGATCACTATTTTTTCCACTAAAAAACCTGCACTTCATTCAGGAAGCCAGTTCCTAAATTTAGGTCCTTTTTGAAAACTGTAGTTTTGTGGATGAGCTGCTCCAAAACTGGTTAAAGGATAGAATCGGTTCGTTCTCTAAGCCCATCAGGATGCAGCCAGTCAATGGTATTTCACGATCCATTAGGGGAAGAATACTATTAATCGACTCCTACACAGTTTATCTTGTGTCTTTGGTGCTGTTCCCTACCATAGGCTTGCCTTCATGGGCAGAGGACTTCCAATGTGTGTGTCCATTTCTGCATTTCTCTCTCCCTTCTTGCACCCCGAGAAGCCACCTCCTGCAGTACATTTGTCCATTTGCATCTCTGTGGTAACAAAAACATTTGTTTTAAAATTATTTTTGAGCACTTGCTAATTCCGCACCCCTCATCAGTGCAAAACTAGCAAAGGAGAAGCATGAACTAAAGTCAGAAAGGATACAGATTACTAGTTACAATATTGTTTAATCCCATGTACAACGATACCAACAGAAATTTAAACTGCTTAAAATGCAGCCCTGAAAATTCAAAATCACTGACAATGGATAAGCTAGATTTTAGCCTTCCTGGATACAAAGAGGGGGCAAAGAGGTATTGCAATAGAATTTCACATTTTTAATTAGTACTCAGAGTAAGACCTACGCAGAATAGCTAAATATATATTAATGCTCCTCATTTTAGTCCTAGAATTACTACTTTTGTCCCACAGACACAGTACCTGGTGCTCTCATTTTAATTGTAATTTCTCTCCCGAACCAAGAAACTGAGGCTACAGAAAATGTTCAAGTCATCACACATTTTAAAACTCTTGGCCCATATATATGCATAGTCATTCCTAAGGGTGCCTGTCCCACACTGGGTCCAATGCAGATTGATCAACAACATGATTTTATCCCTTACGTGTTTATTGAGGAGACCTACAGAGGAAGCTCTGGCAATTAGTTCCAACAGGCTTTCTTCAGATGTGCAATGTGGGCGTTACTATTCATGACGTTAGGAAGTAAACTCTTTACAACCCTATGCATCAAGAACACAGAAGGCTAGAGAGCGGCTATAACACCAATCAGTTTCACATTTGCACTGAAAATAACCCACACTCAGGGAAAACTGAAACCCGTGCTAAAGCAGAACTGTGAAAGTAGTACCAAATAAATTAACTGAAACCAGCTTAATGATAGCCATACGTGAAACAGTAATGTGACACCCCCACCACCTTCTGAAGGATGCTGAAATTTAGCTCATTATCATAACATGAGGAAATTGAGGCAGAGAGGTTACATGAATTTTCTCAAGTCACGGAGGAAGCCCATGTCAGAGCTGGGAACAGAACCCAGGCCTTTTCCCAGGCTTACATTCAAGCCACGAGGCCATCCTTCCCCATTTATAAGATTATTCTATTTCTTGTGGGTTCTAGCAGTTGTAACAACGTAAGTTACTTGCTTGAATCTTCAAACAGTTCATAACCATGAAACATCTGAAATGCTTTCCATTCTGGTTTGTTAAGGCAGCACAGCTACTTGCATTAGTTGTCCAGAAAATCCACTGAAGCGTTTGCTTTGAAAGAAACAATTATGTGGACTTTGCAAACAAAGAAAAAACAAAGTAGGACCAACCATACTTGAGTGGGTAACTTTAACCCCACCCATGTATTTAAATGTAAACCAATTTCTTATTTATCTTCATTTAACTGGCAGTTCTCAGTTTCATCAATGATCCAATGTTGCAATAAAGTTCAGAAAATAATCAGAGTAACTGAATGCTTCATAAAAAGTCAGTATATCAAATAAACCACCCCCTCCAACTCAAGAGGCTTTAAAGTCTTCTCACTTTAAACTATTTCAGACAGTATTAAATCAAGTTTAGAATCACTGAAAAGTTAGCACACTTTTTTTTTGGAGGGGTGGGGGTAGGGGTGTGGAATGAGTCAGGAAATGAAAAAGTAACACCACTTCTTTTTCAAATGTCACATTTAATGTTTTCACCACTGTACTTCAAATCTACATTTTACAAAGTGACCAGCAAGTGTGCCACATTAACTGACCAACCTCTGAGATTTTACCTTTCATACCAGTGTCTTCGTGGGCTCTTTTAAACACGTTTCTCATTCAAGTGAATTGAAATGTTTCAGTTGGTTTTATTCTCAAGAGCCTCATAAAAAACAAAGATATTGCATCATCTTTGTTTAGTAATTCAATGTTTGTCTCTTTCACAGCAAATAATTACTTCATTGAAGTTAAAACTTCCAAACATAACTTACTAATAGTCTCCAATTTCAGCCCAGATCACTCTTGTTGAAAATACTCTGCTAAATACAGATAACTTACAATAACTTTAACAGTTAATTGTCCATAACAAACAACAAGGTTTTTCCCCAGACCAATGCTCAAAATTTAAGACCATCCATTAGTATTTCTTTGTACAGGTGAAAAACAGTCTTCAATTTTCTTGTCTTGTTTTAAATATAAAAGTTGGAAGGGACATTCAAGTTTCAAGTCTCCACACTGAACTTAAAAAAAAAATAATCATGTGGAGGTAAACAAACCAAGTTGTATACTCCAGGAGGTAGAGGCCTTCAATTTGTGTTCATATATACATATGCACAGAATAATTCAGTGTTCCAACAGAAAAAAGAATTAGCCAAAAGAAACAAAAGTTATTTACTACTGTGACATTTCAAGACTTCCACAGCTTTGCCTAAAGACACAAACACAATTAACATAATTCCCTATGTGCTGTTTTTTCTCTTTTCTCTTCTTTCTCTCTCTCTTTTTTTTTTTTTTTTTTTCTTCAACTGTCCAGTGCAGGAAAAAATTCTCACAAAATTTCACAGACCTAAAATGTGCAAGCTAGTTTCTCTCTATACAGCAATGATGTCGGGATTCTTTGAAATTAGCCCATAAATGGAATTATTTACACACACAGAAGATGCATGCTTGGGGGTTTTATGTAAGAAAGAGCAGAAAAACTTCTAATAAAAATAGATTAAATATATATATATATATTTATACTGGGTAAGGAAACAGAAGTTTATTCTCTCCTAATCACAAACTCATTCTCTCTACTCACAACATTTGATTTTAGAACAGCACACATCACCATCACAGCTCTAGTGAGAAGCTATTTATAGGATTTGATCATCAGGTGACATGTCCATGCATATAGTCTGGTCACTGTCATCTGATGAGACTTCATGATTGGTCACAATCAAGTTCTCTGTATTCCTTAATTTTAGAAAACCCAAAATCTTCAGGAATGGCTCAATATCAAAACGTATGTCTGTCCTTTTTACAATCTCACTTCAATTAAAAAAGCAAAACAAAAAACATAACCTCCCCAAATTTGGTTCAATTCTCTGTTTGTTCCGAGCTGAGCCATCGCAGCTGCACAAGAATTCATAAAACATGTGCAACTCTGGGTAAAATATTTTCTTCTAAAAGCACAACCACTTTACAAGATTAAAAGTCTAGTACATCTCTAAATATTATTCGTATCATACAAGTAGTGGTTGTTAATTTAAAACTTCATTAGTAAAATTACAGTACAAGCATGATTAACTTCCAGAATTGCAAATCCCAGACTCCAGTGGAAAGCTACATTACATCTTCAGTAGTATATCATCTTCCACTTTTATTCCCAAACCAGTGGAGATGGTGGCATCTCAGATGGCTGAGCAACAGTGGAACTAGGATATAACGAAAACAGAAAATCAGCGTTCATTTGCAACGGGTCACAGCCAAGCAGCAGCAGAAACAAAGTTTGGATGGGAAACCAACATTTACTGTACCTCTAAAAGCTCACATCAATAACCTTTTACATTAAAATACTGAAGCACGCATTTTTGTCATTAGCCTTAATTGCTCATTTTCTGAATGGCTCCCCATTCATCACCGTATTTCATTTTAATTTTTTTGCAGTGCAATTTTAAAATTAGAATATCTCTTGAATATACAAAATCTCTCAACTGTAAACTTTACATGCCATCACATTTTCATCTGTTCACAGACAGAAGATCTATTACTTGAATTTTTTGTACATGTTTTACTGAAGTTCAGCATCACCTAAATAAAAATACTTTAAAGTTTACCCATAAATGTATTATTGGCAGAAGGCAGTTATATGGAAAATTTCCCCACTCCCCTTAATTCAAAATTTAAAAACATTTCAGATGCATCACAAATGCTGTACAACTAAGAAATGTGAATTAATATCAGATGTGATTACATACAGTTACCTAATAAAGCTCTTAAAAGCAGCAGATTGAGGGTTGATGCAGAGAGGCACTCTGTTTCCTTTCTGCTGTTCCAAAATGAACTGATGAATTATTTCTGTGCAGGAAACAATTGACACCATTAGGTTAGCACTTTTTGCTTAAATTAGCTGCAGTGCAGATTGGAAGCAAACATGGTTTTCTTTGGTGAGAGTACATGCAATAAGATTATTGGGGACAAGAGTGGAAAAAAGCCACCCCGTTTCCACATGCTCCAGTCTGATGGATCCTTCCAAATAACACAAATGCCCATGGAACTTTCATATATACGTTGAAATAAAGTAAGTAAAATAAATACCCATCCCTGTGGCACTATGGATTGAACGTGAAAATTTAAGTGCAATTTCTTGAATCGCAGAAAATTCTCAGTAACGTTAACTGGAATTGCATGCATGGAGAACACAACCCTAGCATCTACTGTATTTTATTAGTATATAAAAGAGCTGCAAATAGAATTTTTTGCATCCAGATTCGCTGATGAGTTCAGTTTGGTACTTAAATACACAACAATTGCCAGTATTAAATTCACGAAGCAAGTACTGACGCAAATCTGAAAACTCCCATCTGGGATTGCTGACAACAGTGCAAACTCCCGTGTGGTGCCCTTTACTTAAACTCCGTACCAGAGTCCTCTCCTGGAAGACATCATTCCTGCCCCGTTTCCACCTCTGCAATTTGCCATTTTTTCTCCTGCCTACGGAGATGCATAGGCAGGTAATGTATGCAGAGTTCCCCTTGCTCTGTGAGGATTGATTTGTTTTCACCTTGCCACGCAAGTACAATACTGGTGCTCTGTCTTGGATGCGAATGCTTCCAAGAGATACTGATTATCAGACGTATGAGACTAGGTGGGTGAGGGAATATCTTTTATTGGACCAATTTCTGCTGGCGAAAGAGAAGCTGTAAGCTGAAAAGCTTGTTTCTTTCACCAACAGAAGTTGCTCCAATAAAAGATGTTCCCTCACCCACCTTGTCTTTCTAATATCCTGGGACCAACAAGACCATAACACTGCAAACATACTAGATGTATGACAGGGCCATTGATGCTGGCAATGTGCTGGGGCTCTCCCACATCACTGGCCTGACAGCTTTAAGCAGCAGGGTCTGACATTGCAAATGTGGCCCTGCCAGAGAAAATCCTGTGCGGACGTAATAAGCAGCCGAGTAAAAAGGGGCTATATTTTTATACAGATGAAATGATTAACTAATAGGAGGTGGGAGTAGTTATTTTTTTTATTTTATTTTTTTTAAAATGCAAGGTATTTGCCAGGAGCTATGATGCTGCAAGCTGCTGCTATTGCTTCATCACATGTGGGAAGAATCTGCCTATTCCCACCTAGGAAGGCACACGCCATGCTCTTCCCAAATTTACATGCACAACTTCCTTGGGAGGAGGAAGATGGAAGTTATGTTGCCTGTAACGAAGCAGATATTTCTTTCTACCTTGTATATCTGCAGCAGTTTGTGAGTGCAGATCCATGTAATAGGGTCAATGAACTGCAGGGCTTTCAAGAGCACAGTAAAATTAGAAATAGGTAAAAGTCAGATCCCATGTGATACCAGCGTACAAGGATCTGCAGCTGCATGCTAAATAGATATATAAGTTAGGAGAAAGAATGCCTACGTCAAGTACCATTTTTGCATGGGCCCTGGGGGTTTGTAGCAAGAAGCCGAGCTTCCTTGCGGCTTTCTTTTTATTCTTGAATACATTTGCATTATTTCATCAGAACAGTACACAGTTGCTTCATAAGTTGACATTGCTTGCATCTTAACACCAAGCAAGGCAAAAAGTAGTACGTTCACTTGTTCCCTAATTTAAAAAAAAAAAAAAAGAGATACTAACGCTCATAAAAATCCTTAAGAAAAATCTATTTTGGAAACCGCTCTCTCTATATGCTTATAAGGTACTATATTAGCTATACCTCTTTGCTGAGGCATTAAAATATAAACTTAATGAAATTAAAATTAGACACAGATTGCGCTTATGGCACATAGTAGGGATTTTTAAAATTAACATTTTAATTGAAATTTTCTCATTTGAGTATTTCAAATTCCCACTCTAACAAGCCTTATGCCCGCAGATCTATTTTTTGGCAGTCTTCGAGTAATTAAATTAAGAGGAGCAAGAACAATTCTCCAGCTTGATTTGTGGCTGTCCGTGAGATTACACAAAGCATAGCAGAAGGAGGCACATCACTGAGAAGGGCTGGACAGCGAGGTGAGAGAAGGGGGAAGAGTGATTGGATCAAAGAAAATTATATAAACTCACACGAGCAAAAACTTAAGTTTCTGAAACATGAGTACCCAACAGGGCGGATAACTCAAGGGGTCACGGCAGTATTGCGGGTACTTGATTTTGAGAGAGAGAGATGAATTTTTCCTAAATGAATATTCTTGAATCGTTTGTTACTTATGAAACAAGAAAAAAAAATTTCTTCCGCCTCAGAAATGCATATGTTATTTCATCTAAATTTTGTCTGAAAGAAATGTACTGGGGATAACTCCTGTAAAGCTAAATCCCTGTTCATGCTCTGATTCCTTCTTTGTCCCCATTCAGTCTCCCAAGGCAATGATATACTGCTGGGTCATGTTTTAAAAAACCCAACATTTATATTCTGGTTTGTTTGTTATGTTGGGATCGGACTTCAAGTCTCTAGTGGCACAGAACAACTGCTAGGGTTTAGTAACCTTCCGCACCAGTGGTTCCTTCTTTCAGGCATCAAAATTGATTTCCCTCATCATGGCATGTCAAGACTCAGAGCGCGCCCCTTGTACTACTGCTAGATCCATGGAATGACACCAGCAAAAGAGCTTATGATGGCAACCGCTTTTAAGGCATTTGACATGGCAGTACAATGTGAACAGATCGTGATAGACAGAATTAAGTGGGAGTACTATGAAACTATCCAGCTTTTGCAAACTTCAAGTGGATAAAGGCTTAGCACAGTCATTGAGACATACACTCTTCCTTACACTGGCTGTGATGTTTTCTTCTAGAATTCCCTGCTAAAATACCACCTTTCCCCACACTATTCTCCAATATGGATTGTCAACTCAGGAGAAAATACCAGCAAGGACAGAAATCAATAGATTCCCACATGCCAACTATCTTATAGCATTAACTTTATCAAAAAAGTAAGGAAAAAACGTTATTTGATTGAGAAATTGCAATTCCACGGATGACCACAAGAAAGCACCTAATGGGTCAAGGTGGCTGGCTCATTACATACCGTGGGGATTCCCAATTCCAACTACATTCTGATCATGATAGAGTAGGGCGATTTAAACCTAAACCTAAACATGAACAGTGCATGATACTCACCTTTCACCTGACGAACAGAACTGAGGTTCTTTTCAAAAGTGTCATCAAATTTGGGATTAGTGATGGGTTCAAAGTCACTGGTATAAACTCTTCCAGTAGAGGTGGAAAAACAACATTTACACATACAAGTGTGATATCGCAATCGTCCTTCATCAAGATACGGATGAGCTAAGGCATCCTTAGCGGATATTCTTTTGGACTGAAATATTAAATTAAAAAACAGTGTATTTGTAATAGAAAGTATTTTCAGTACCTTGTTTTGTACACAACGTTTTCACAAATTCACCCTCTGGGTGTTTTCTAAATCCCACATTAAGAAACTACTCTCTACTTTTGATTAATTTCACCACTAGGAGGAGTATATTACTAAAAACAAGCAGTGTAATATACAGACCATATATGCAGTCTGTGTACACACATATATATTATATATTAACCTTTTTATATAGCACACAATATCAGAAAATTATGTTATAAACAAACTTTTCTGAAATATGCCTCACAATAATTATTTTTAACATTTAAATTTATTACAGCAAGTGCTACAATAAAAGTATTAGGGAGCATTTTGGTTAACCGTAGTAAAGAATCCTTTGTGCTGGTACAGGCACCTATTCAGCAAAGCATTTAAACATATGCTTAAGTTCAAGTCTTACTGAGCAAAAGCACTTACGCACATACATAAAGTTAAGTGCATGCTTACAATCATTAAAGTCAATCAACTCCACATGTGCATTTGAGGTCCTTATGAGCACCTTACACATTAAGTTTCACAGTACCGTTGCGGAAGGAAGTACAGTAAAGTAACTAGGATGACCTAGAGGTTAGAGCAGTGGACTTTGGTTAGAAGATCTACATTTTATTTCCAACTTGCTGAGACCAGTTGTTATGTGACAAAGCAAGCCACTTAATCTTTCCATGTCTCTGATTCCCCACATCTGTAAAATGAGGAATAATACCCACTTCTGTAAAATGCTTTAAGATCTTATAATGGAAGCTGCTATTGCAAACGCAAAGCATGATTAAATTCTCATCTCATAGAAGAGTAAAAAACGGTAGAAAGATGAAGTGACTTGCCCAAAATTACTGAGCAAATCAGTGACAAAGCGAGACATAGAACTCAAGCATCCCGGCTCCCTGCTTTAGCCACTAGACAACACTGTCTCCTCTCTTGAAATGTCAGAGTATTCAGCACCTGTTCTTAGGATTGTTGGCTTGATTCTCAAAGATGCTGAGCACCCACAGCTTCCGCTGACTTCAATGTGATTTTTGGGTGTCAGAGCTTCTGACAATCAGGCTATATGTAAATCAGTTACTATTTAACATTTGATTTGTTTGTTTTAATTTCCGTGTCCTTTGTTTGCTAAAAGCTTTTATAGTATTTTCTGTTGAAAGCAAAGATACTGCCTTCTGACCACTCTGATGATCAGCTGCTGGCTTCCTGCCACTAAGTACAATCATCATTTGCCTTTCTCATCTTATTCAATTGCAATTTTAAGGATTTTCCTCTTAAGGTGCAAGTGCTGTAATGACTACAAATTTAGGTATCAAATTTTGAAATAAGTAACTTTCAGGGTAAGTCTAAGAGCTGAAGTCCACACCAGCAAGGGTTTGATTCCATTTAGAAAGACAAGCACATGCTGAAATGCTATGGTATGTATAATACAGAAGGAAATTTTCATGTTACATGACTATGTATGCCCACGCATCACTGATAAGAATTGAATCAAAGTATCTAACATTCAGCTACCTACACCTAACTAATGAAGGGGGGGAAATGACATGATTCACAAACACCCTCATATGCCAAGGTTCCATGCCTTCTTTCTTTAAAAGGGAGCCTATTTTTTGCAGATGAACTCCAGATTGTTCAGTGTACTCAAGACTACTCATATGGACTTTGCAGAACAGAAGGCACAAAAATGGTGGTATAGAAGAAACCCAACAAAAAATTAATCCTTTATCCATGATGTTCATCTACGCAAAATATAACAAAATATGTCATTTTAAATAGTGCTGTATATCAAATAAAACCACTTACTGGATCGAAGACCAACATTCTGCAAAGGAGATGAACTGCTTCATGTGTAGCTTGGCTGGAAAGTGTATATAGGACAGGAAGGGATGGCTGTAGAAGGGAGGGAAAAGTATTGAAGTCCAAGTCATGTCATATCAATTCTGTATAATATAAGAGTTTAAAACGGTGCTTAAAAGGCTCTTGAATCTAGCAGACAAAGGTATAACAAGATCCAATGGTTAGAAGTTGAAACAAGACAAATTCAGACTGGAAATAAGGTGCAAATTTTTAACAGTGAGAGTAATTAATCATTGGCACACTTATCATGGTAGATTCTCCGTCACTAGCAATTTTTAAATCAAGATTGTTTTTTTTGTTTTTTTTTAATGCTATGCTCTAGCTCAAAAGGAATTATTCTCAAGAAATTCTACAACCTATGCTATACAGATCAGACAGATGATGATGATTCCCTTCTGGCCTTGGAATCTATGAACCTCAAACACGAATACCATTGTTATGGCTGAATGCAGCACACCTGAATGTAAAGTAATACATTATTTTTTTTTAATAAAGATTGTAGACCAAATTGCCATTTTATTTCAATTTCCCCCTCAAGTTAGTTTATATACTGGTAGCCATTCAGAAGTCAACATTGATCACCAGCTACCACATGAAATTAACAGTATTGCCCTATATTTCATATTCTAAGTATCTGGGGTTCCTCAGATACCACTGTGTAGCAACTCTCAATATATATTGATGGACCATTACTGCACCTATTGCTGAAAGATTCTGAGTTTTTCTTAACAGCCTATTGCAGCACCATTACCACGAAACTTTGTGACGCTCTGTTTTATTTTAGAAACGCACCATCTTACCAGAAATAAGCAAGGGGAGAATGGATTTTATTTGGATAATCCAGAGTTTGGGAAAAATCGAGAGCGCCATTCAGAAGCAAGGTGAACTCCCTTGCAGCCAGGGGCTTGTCCTCCTCTGTCCCATTCACTCAGTCCCATAACAGCGGGCTGCAGAGGGCTCCCTGTGTGGACGCATGGCTAGTGACACCTGATTGCTGCAGACACAAGGTACACTGCTCTGCCCTGTCAGGAGCATAGCCTTCCCTGCACCTTGTGCCTGCTTTGACTGGATGTCATAGGTCCTCTGGCGGCCCTCTGCAGCTGTCCTGTGCCCTGCCTGCTCGCTCCTGAGATCCGGGGGGGATAAGAAAGGGATTCCGACAGTACAGAGTTCGGATAAACAGCTGAATACTGCATCTTGTGCGCGCACCTCCTTCCGTGCCCAGGAGAGATGGTGCTCGATTAATGAGCAGCTATTCAACATCTTGTTTTATCTTCATTGTTCAGTATGTGGCCCGAGGCCTCATTTACTGCACAGCATTTAAACCTTGCTCTGAAGGCAGAATTAATAATTCTGCATTAAATCTCCTTAATATTGGGGTGCTCCACAAACATTAATTTAACTTAACAAAAGCTCTATGAGGTGAGGGGGTATTATCTCCATCTTACAAATGAGGAGGTAAAACACAGATATTCATTATTTTTGGGTGCCCAATTTGAGACATCTAGAATCTAACTTTCATGGGTGCTTAGCATTCTAAAGAACTTTATATATTCAAGCACAGCTCCCACTGGCTTCAGTTGCCACCAAGAGTGCTCTGGATTTCTGGAAACCAACCCCCCAAGTCTCCAGTTGGGTGGAAATCGAGGAACACGCAATTAGTGACCACCTGGGAAGAGTCTGATTGAGGTGATCTGCATTAGCATCACACAGGAAATCTGTGGTAAAGCAAGGACAGAATCCAATTCTTGGGGGCAGTGTTCAACTGCCTTAAACTGAGACCCCCTCTGCAATCCCCTGCTTCGTTTGCCACATCCCTTCCCACTTCTGCTGGGGTCCTACAGAGAATAGCCTCCTTTACTACACAGCCCTGTTTCATCCCCAGAGTAGGTCCATCCTGTGCACTGAATGAAGCAGGAGCCCTCACAATTAAGTCTGGTTTCTCTAAATTATCTTGATGATGTGGTCAGCATTTGCTTAATGATGTTCTATGTCA
This sequence comes from Mesoclemmys tuberculata, assembly GCA_007922155.1. Taxonomy (NCBI): domain Eukaryota; kingdom Metazoa; phylum Chordata; order Testudines; family Chelidae; genus Mesoclemmys; species Mesoclemmys tuberculata. Next base: position 12,590,413 of record ML675623.1, read on the forward strand.
GGAAGTTGGTTTTTTCAAATGATAAATATTCATGTTGTCAATTAGTTTTGTGACTTTTCACTCATTGTAATACTCTTATGTATTATTAATCTTTCTTTTGTTATTTTTTGTTTTTCAGAAATCTCCCAAATCTTATACTGGTGCTTAAGCATTTCAGACAGGGATGATCTTTTTCTTTTTTTTTTTTTTTTTGTACCCTAGCATAAACAGCACTCTTTGACGCACTGTAAAAATAAATACTAACAACTCTTTTATGGTTAAGACATTTAGATTCCACGGTGTTCTGTGCCTTGCAAGTAGCCAGGATAGAAAGCAAAAAGATCATGTCCCAAGATGATCAGAACATTCCCTCCTACAAAGTATACAACAAGAAGTTCTATGGACCAAATCCATTAATATAAATTTACTATCATAGCTCTGCTGCAGTCTATAAACTCTTTGAGCTTCTCTCTCTCTAGTTTATAACACTGGAGCTCTCGAAGGAACTGCAGCTTTCATTTACTATTTAATGCTCCTTTGCAGAAATTATTGATGTCATCAATCTCAATACCTATGGCAACCAAACCTACATGGTACATTTTACTACAGACTTGGAGAGTATTTCTGTAAAGGTTTCTTGATTAATTTATTTTATGTGTATATGTACAATCAAACCTGCTCCTAGCAGCTGTAGTTTAGTAAACTGCATCATTTCCTAAACTGTTCTAATCTCAATGACAAACTTCTAAAACCAATCCACACCTGGCACAACACAATCAAATCTTCAACCATACAGTGGTTTTAGTTAGAAATAGGCAGGCCAACAATCACAGTTCGAAGGAACTCTGGATTATAATTTTTCAGCAGGCTCCACCTTGTGTTGAAAAGAGGTACTTGAGTTAACTACCTTTGACAACTCTTGGCTCATCAGCTGATCTGCATTCTAAAAGAACACACTCAAATACTAATGGTGCTAGGACGGGCACACAGTCTGGTTAGTAAATGGAGAGAACCGTCAGGCTCATCATTTCCATAGATTGTAGAAAGAGGGAGCCCTGCAGACACACCCCCATACTTTCTCCTCTTGTACAAATAAAAGGGATGGGAAACATCTAAAATTAGCACAAAATGTATTTTAAAAACTAGCTAATTTAACTACAATCCTTCTGAGAAAGAAAGCCTTAAATATTTGTATTTTAAAAAAAAATAGCAACAGGAACAGAATGTTTCAAGAATCCAAAGGCCCTAACCATGTGGGTATTTGAAATAAGATTGTCAAATATTGCCTAAATAGAAAAAATTAAACCCCCAAATTTGATTCTACAGATTATAGATTGGCAGTGACAAATGAAGGAATAGTTTGCCAACTCCAGACTCCTAGGTCAGTTCACCAGAAATCTTCAAGGTCCAGTCTCCTGGCACTTTTCTTCCCCAATGTGCTTTCAGAAACCTTTACAATAAACAATGACAGATCTTTTGACTCCCAGTCCAATGCCTTATTTGCATCCTGTCTCACACTGCAATCCTCCAGATTTTTCTAAATTCATTGTTTTTCTGTATATTTGGTAGTCTAACCCAAAAGAAGCCAGTTCCTCCTTCCATCAAACATACTAGTTCACAGCTGTGTAATTCGTTTCTCTGTCTGTTTTTATATTAAGCAGATTTTTTTTAGCAGGGTGTTAGCACTTCTCTCATACTCATTTACTGGACAGCAAGTAACTTTTCCTACATCAGGGATCCGAAGGCAAGTACAAATCTCCTCAGTGATTAAGTGCTTTAAACAGACTAACTACGCAGATTCAAGTATGAGGTCCACATTTTTTTAGTCTTTGCCCTATACCTAGTCTCTGCCACACTGATGTCTACATACTAATTTAGCAATATTTACTTAAAAAAATCCTTATGGATGCCTTTTGAGAGCAACTTTTTACTCAGACATTCCCTGCCCCATAAACCTCCCTTGACTTTTAAACTTAGCCTCTGGTAACATCAACAAGATTTAACTGCAATTATTAATGTTTTCAAATATTTAGTAGTTCCCTTCCCACAGCCAGACAGCTTATTCCTTCTTCCCTTTTCTAAAATCCTGGGAGAAATATCGCTTAATGGTTTTAAAAATGAAAAATTATGATTCTGTATAAATGCCCATTTTAAACTGTTAGCCACTTGCCAGATATACTGGGATGAGCTGCCAATGAACTATTTTCTCTCTCTCTCCTTTTTTTTTTTAAATTACACAGCCATATCAGTCTCCCAGATCAAGTACTAAACTTTTGTATCTTAAAACACATTATTCCCTATTATCAGATCTATGTATGGGACATAGATTTTTTGACCACATTCATTTCCTTTTTCTTAATGCACATTACATTTGACTCTTAGAAGATTAGTTTCAATTCTCTTATGCCATAATCTTCCTGAAAAGGTATCAATAATTCAGTTAAGAAAGTGTTCCCTCCCTGTTTGAAGGTGGAGGAAAGCTTGCCCTTGGAATCAGTTAAGATCCGTTTTTTCTCCCCTCACCATTAGAAATTAATGAAATTCTTGTAAAATGGGTAGTTTAAGTCCTTAGTTTAACTCCTCTAACGTGTAGCCAATTTTAAATTAGGATGAAGGTAGAGAAAAGCAGTTTAAAGTAATTTTCACAGATAAAAATAGAACCAGGCCCCTTTATGCAAATCTAAAAAGCTTCATTTTCTTTAGAAAACTGCATAAACTAAAATTCCTGCTTTGAGGTTAGTTACTCCTCAAGCTTCATACACTATCCATTTCCTCCTTTTTAAACAGTACCTGTACATCTGTTTTTACTTCCCATGCAAATTCAAAAAGCTCTTTCATTCCAGGAGACCTAGTGAGTGCAGGTGTTGGGAAGAGCTAGGACAGGAAGGGTTATAAAGAAAGCTCCATTAATGTGTATGATTAATTGCTATCAAGATGGGGAGGAATATACCACTCTGCTGTGGAAATACTCTGCCTAGAACATAACCAAGCATTTGAAAGCCAGCTACTGTATTTATGGGACAATATTAACTGGAAGGGTCAGACTCCATAGTAGGTGTCAATGTGTGAGAAGGACTGTAACAGAACTGCACCAATGTCTAACTGATATAAATAATAGTGCAATTCTAACGCTTTGCATTAGTCTGTCTCAGGTTACTTTTTCCTCTTTAGCAAACACCTATAGATGTATGAACACAGGTTAGATTTTGAGACACTATCTTTTTATAAAAGGAAATGTTGATCATGTCATATCAAATGCACAAGTGAGTTATTCTAAACCTACACAACAGATCACTAGCCATCAAGGGACAGTTTATAAGATTCTGTGCTTCTCAGATATAAAAGTAACTTGTTCAAAGGCAGCCTATTCTACAATTTGTATTTCCATAGCCCCTCGAGGACTTAGTCATAGACAGGCTCTTACTGTGCTGGGTGATGTACAAATAAATGATGATTTACCATCCCATAGCATTTGGTGTTCTAAATTCATTTGCAAGTGTCCATTACACAAAAACCACCACCATCACCATCAAGTGGAACTCGTTTGACCCATTTGTTTAGGGCAGAAAATAAACTAAAAATCACATTCCTTCACTCCAGAAAGAACTGTATTATCACACAAGTGAAGAATGTGCTCTTTTCCCCCACCGCCACCAACCCTACTCCTCTCTCTCACCCCCTCCAGGCAGACTGTAATAGCAATTTTTCTTCTCCCTCAAGGGTCTGGCTTGTCTCGCACATTCGGTGACTCAACACATCACTTAGTGATCTGTAATGAGCACGATGGCCAAGGACCTGATCAGAGGTGCTGTACTAGTAGTGGTAATGGCAGGAAGAATTTGATAGAAACTGCCCTTCCGCAGCGTTGCTCAACAGGGGATTAAAATCCAGGTCCCCTCAGTAAAGAAACAGATTGCAACCATCTGTGAAACTCTTTTCTTGCTAAAAGAAAGCTCAAGGATGAACTGGGAATAGAGGATGAAGTCCCGGACCCATACTTCTAGAAGCAGGATGCTCAGAGCTGAGGCACGTTACTGGGAAGGAGCACTGAAATCAGCTTATATTGCTGCTGACCGTGTTCTGTGCAGAAAGTGTTGTTGCTCACGCACCTTTGGTTAGTGGTAAATTCACTTTTAAGCCTTTTTGAAAAAGAAAAATGAGCTATAAATGTCAGTGCAATGTGAGACTTTCATCCTTACTAAAGGAATTACACACGTTTATAATTAATCCAGAAGATGGCCCATGGATATTTTATTACATAAAGCAGTTAAGTCTTTTCCCATTAAATATTGCTATTTACCATGTACACTGACTGAAAGCAGTGTATGTTACAAAGTAATTGCTAATTTCCAACAGAATTTGTTTCTTAGTTTTGTTCCAGAGGGGTAGCTGTGTTAGTCTGTATACGGCAAAAACAACGAGAGTCCCGTAGCACCTTAAATACAAACAAATTTCTGCGGGCATAAGCTTTCATGGGCTGCAACCCATCTGATGAAATGGGTTGCAGCCCCCAAAAGCTGATGCCCATAGAAATTTGTTCATCTTTAAGGTGCTACAGGACTCTCATTGTTTCTTTTTAGTTTTGCTATCCTTGTAAGACTAATTAAGAAACGGGTACAATTTAACTGTTTAAAATTACCTTAATCACCTTTCTCTAAAACCAAATTTTACAAATTTAAGCTTAAACTTGAAATGTACTTGAAGTTCTAAATACAGCTAGAAGAAGAATCTTGTTAGAACTGTATCAGATACAGTATAATCTCTCCCATTTCCACACTGCAAAAGCTCACACCAGCACTAGAGGATTGTGTTCTGATAGCCGGTGTAGCTTTTTATGGAAATTACAGTGTTTTCCCTGAGTGAAACAATTGCTTTTCCCCCCTCAAAGGGCTTTTTTTGTGTGTGGGAGCATGGAAATAAAGAGGAGAACAGAAAAAAGCTGAGATTTTAAAAATGTGCATCTAATACTGTCAGATAGTCAAAGAAATTCTTTGAGGACTAAAACTCATAAGTTCCATAGTGTCTAGATTGGTTTAGGAAAAAATAATTCCAACCAATTATAAATTTGGTGATAGGCTATATGCATTTTGAATACTTGTTTATACAGTGTTTTTTAAAAAAAACTGAGTTCCTGAAAGGATTCACAAAGTTGTTTTGTGACAGTAAGTGATGCTCAATCGGTAGCAACAAAGTAAAAAGGATATTTATTTAGAACTAATTAAAATTTATACTACTTGCTAATTTATGTAAAGATATTATTTCCCCCCAACACGTTGGTGGTAAGTGTACTTGCAGCTTTACATGTGTTTATTTTCAATATAGAGTGTCAGGGATCTTCATGGCTTCTTTCACAATATGAATTAACACAACAGGTGTGAATAGACTATTTCACAAAACTCATCCGTGGCAATGTGCAACCATGTATTTAAGAAACCAGTGAAAATTATGGCAAAACGAACTCAATTTGCTTTAAGCCCCCTGAAACGGGAACATACTACAAACAGAACGTTACAGAAATGTAAAGAGTGTTTTCAGTAGGCATGGAATCTACTGATACAAAATAATACATGGGCAGCTCCTAAGGCATTCAAACCAGAATATCAAAAAAGCTATCATTTACACCATTCAAACAGCAGATGGTGATGTGTCTATTTAGGTATTTATATTGCACACATCCATGTGAGCATAGAATCGGATGGTCATCAAGTCCCACATAACCATGTCTTTGTTACCAGCATTAGCGTCTGTATCCATTCTGCATCAATGTCACAAAGTCAACAACTAGCACAGTATATTACACATACCTATAATATTTAACTTACAATATCACATTGAACATACAGGGAACACATCAATAAATCTTCCTCTTCTGTTGCTATTATGTAGTTCTTTGATATAAAATATGAGACAGATCTGCAGTGGTACAGAAACTTCTCTCAAGAGGGTGGTGTTGCATCGTTGTGTCTGACATTTACTATTATCAGTTTTGGCTACCTTCAACTAGACAGAAGTGGTACTGACTTGTCGTTAAACATGTAAATAGAAGTTCAATTCCTGCAGAGGCTGTTAAATTTTATTTAGCTCCCATCATGCCATGTTCCTGAAAAGAAAAGTTCACTGACCTAGAACCTCTCCCACGCCATAAAATTCATTTTAAGAACCAGTTTTACTGTATCTAACTTTTTTTTTTTTTTAAGGTACCACTAGGCCCAATTTATGTTTTATAGTTAAGTGCATACCAGTGAAGGATAGCAATTGTTACTGTAAAAGTTTGGAGAAATGACAAACCTGTATTCGTGAGGAACTTCTCATCTTCCTCATTCCTTAGAGCTTAGATATGGATGCATGGAATTCTTTAAATTGTGGGCCTGATACTACAAAGAATTAAGCACTTGTACTTAACTTTACTCATGTGCAAGCCATACCAGGGATTCAACAAAAATTGAAGACCCCATAAACTTTCTCTTGTATTATTCATAGCCCTCTTTCCCCCACCCATTCATCCATCTCTTCTCCCCCCCCACTCCCAACCCTAGAAATACTCTCATTTTTTACATCAGTTTTGAAATCAGTAATTTTGGTTTTAAAGCATTTGAGGAATGTCTTTGATCTTTTAAAGTGTACAGTTCTGTATGTTCTTTCTAAAATGCATCCTCTATTGTCTGCTTTGCAGCATCTAAAACACTAGTGTTTATTTTCAGTGTTTTGCTTACAGATACCTTCCTGAGATTCAGTATATGTACAAATCTAGATAAAGCATTAGAAATTGTCTAGCATTAATATCACTTTATAATCTCAAAGTGCTATACAAGAACTAGTCAATCCTCTTACCACTCCCGTTTCTAACCCAATTTTACAGATGGTATAAACAGATTAAGTGGCTTGTCCACGACCAGAATCAGAATTGGGATTAGAACTCTGAAGATATTTATATAAATAAAATATCACACCCTGTGAAACATCTAGGTATAGGGGATTGTAGATTTGCAGGCAAGAAATCCTGAGTTCTGATCTCAGTGCTCACATCAAGCCTGACTAATGCTTCTGCAGCATTTAGAGACTGTGATACAAGGGATATAAATGCTTAGAACTTAAAATTATTTTATTTTTACAAGGTATGCATCCAAAGGTCGTTCTCTTCAAGCGCTTGCAAACCAAAATGGCTTATTTTCAAACTGATAGAGAAGATCCTAAGAGCATTTCTAGGATCAATATAAATAAGATATCCCACAATAGCTTAGAGGCAGCTTGAACTGGACATGGTTAGGAGACGGAAACTCCTGGGTTACAATTATGTAGTAGTCCACAAAACACTAATTTCTATAGTGGCTATTGTTGTGAATTGAACTAGGTTCTTCAGATTAATACAAAGAAAAAACAAAACCACAAACATACATACATTGTATTTCTCAGTGATATAAAATGTACATGCTATGCATTTTGTTCATTTTTACCATCTGTCAGTCAACTATTGGAGTGTTTTGTTTTCATAGAACCAGATATTACAGGTGGAAAAGACCTACTAATCTAACCGCTTGTCAATACAAAAGAGTCTCTGCAGTTTTCTGAATTATACTATTGATTTTAATCTAGGCCTCTCCTTACATCCTCCTTTAAACTGACTGACATGATGCCACCTGTCCTTTAAAAATTGGAAGATTTTTGCCCGTGCCAGACAGAGAAATATTTGTGACGTTGCAAGTGCAATTTATAGATGAAAAACTGCTTTGTCTCAAAAGCATTTTGACTAGCTGCAGTTTTGATCAGTGCTAATCCAAGAGCGTACCTTGGGTAAATTCAGGATTGGCTGACAGCAGAGACAACATGTTAACAGATCACATTAATGGATACAGATGGGTGAGATGCTTACACAAATTATTTATAAAAATACAGGTGACAAATAGGAACCACAGGGAAGAACGGCAGGTGGTGTTTTTTAAACTACCAATAAATTCTTGCATAAAAGTTACCTTAATTATTTTTGGTTTTCCCCATGAACTTCTTAGACACATTTTTATCTTAATGAAATAGGCAATTTCACAAAGATGAAGCTAATACTTTATTGTACAGGATGTGTACAAAATAACAGATCCATCTTTTACTGTATTTTACTGTCTGGCTTTTTTGTCAGCCTTCTAGTTGTCAAGATGGAAAGTTTGAGGCGGGGAAAATCCCACACAGAGGAAACACTAAATTTTATAAGTTCCAGAGGGGTAGTCATGTTAGGCTATTTTTAGCAAAACAACAAGAGTCCTGTGGTACCTTAAAGATGAACAAATTTATTTGGGCATAAGCTTTCATGGGCAGAAACCCACTTTGTCAGATGCATCTGCTCACAAAAGCTTATGCCCAAATAAATCTGTTAGTCTTTAAGGTGCCACAGGACTACATTTATGAACTCTGATCGAATGATAGTCTTGAAAAGGGCAAGAGCAGCCTCAGAGGGGAGACACAGAATGATATGAAACCTCTACCTGTTTATGAGGACCCCTGAGTATATGTGCCTTGGCGCCTTCACAAGCCGTCCTCATTGCTTCCAGTGATGGTGTTCCCAACAGATCTGTGATCAAATCCAGCTGTAGGTATAGAAAACATACATTATAGATCACTGCCATTTGAGAAATATGCTTATCTTCTAATTCAAACAGTGGATTCCAAAACGGGAACAATGGTTTTGTAAAGTCTGACTCAGTCTGAAATAAACATTCAAAGATTAATTTTACTTTTATACATACTACAAACTGAATGTCTGTTCTTGCTTCAATGTCAATAGTAAATCTCAAAGCACTGAGCAATAAAAGCTAGGTAAAATCAGTCACATACAAATGTATGTAGACAGCAAAATACTTTTCAGTGACAAAACCATTTACGATCAGATTAAATGTTAATCAGTAGGTATAGTTAGGCTGTGTGTGCTTAATTTAGGTAGCCTTTTAAACTTAGATTTTCTTCGATTTAAATTATCCATTAGATCAAGAATTATTTCATCTCATTTGTTGAATTGGTCATGTTAGGAAATGGTGTTAAATTACATGAGTGTTGGATTTCTTTGGGAGGGAAGAATAAATACAAGTAAAATGTCTGCCCAGGACCAAGGGAAGAGTAGTCTGGTTTTGGGAGTTGAGAATGCAAGTTGCTTATAAGGGAGTTATTGTTAGTGTTACTGTAGCGTCAAGGAGTCCCAGTCATGGACCAAGTCGTATTGTGCCAGGCTCTACACAAACAAAGAACAAACAGATAGTCCACACTCTATAGACCTTCGATAATATGTTTTTGAGTTTGTCTTGTTGAGTTTGTTTTGTTTCCCTTTCTTTATTTGTGTAGGCAATAAACACTTTACAATATGATTTCTTTTGACTCTTATTTCTCACAAGAATGTGCAGATACCTTCATATACGCTGTGAAAAAAGTCATTGCCAAATGCCATATAAAACTTCTTAGACAAGTCAGTGGCCAGATTAGCACCCAAGTTCCACGTGTTCCCATATGACCATTAAGCACTTGAGCTAATGGAACAAGCTGCCGAGCTTTCCCTTCAGAGTAAAGCCATTATCACTACTCAGGCAAAGTATTCACTTTGACAGTCAGTACAAAATGAGGAAGCGTGGTGATGGCTTACACATCACCAAAGCATTTGTTGCTGTTAAAACTGCCAGTTCCCTGAAAAGATGAGATAATTTCCTACTCTCCAGGAGAGATCCCAATCTATAAAGCTGTCTCTCTGCACACTTAACACTTTTGCTTGGGGTTGAATATGTGTCAACCCCCCCATACTGTGCCACCTCACAGAATCCTCTAACAAATGATCTTTAAGTACAGATACTTTATAGGTATTTGTTTTACTACTTAACATGACCAGATGGGGGAAACTAGATAGCTCATGCTTTCAGATTTTCTTTTTGAAATTGGGAAGGTATATATCTCGTAAACTATCAAAGCCAGAGCATAAGTATTAATATCAAACCAGCAATATCAGTGTGGAATTGACTGAGCATATCCTCAGCTGGTGTAAACTGATGTAACTCTGTCGACTTCAATGGAGCAATGCCAATTTATATCAACTAAGGATCTTGCCCATGTCTATACAGTAGTTTCCCATAACCTAACGTTCATTTATAACCTTTGCCCCTTAACCATATTTAACAGCTCAGGATATGGACAAGCATCAGACTTTCATCTTTAAGTCACTGGGGTGCATTCTTATAAACATCCACATGCAAACTACTTTAAAGCAAGTTGGGAAAGGCACCTGCTCACAGCAGCAAGGCATTAATGGCCAATAATTCAACGACCATATCTCCTAAAACGGGATCAGAGGTTTACTCAAAGGAAGAGAAAAGCTTTAAATTGTATACGTACTTCCAAGAATATTTAAATTGATGGTCATCTGCACCTTTCAAAGATGCATTTTCAGGAAGATTAGAAAAGCAGGCTCATGCTAAAATGCTAAGCAGTCTAAATGTCAGGCCAACAATTCTGGGCCCCAAAGCACAACAGTCCTGCTTTACTTCTTCCACCCCTGGCCCCACCCACACTCTGTCCCAGGCACCAGCCCCGCTCCACCTCCTCCCTGCTTGGCCTGCTCACCACTGAGTCCTGTTCCCCCCTTTTCCACAATGCCCCCTCCCCAGGCAGTGAGTGACAGCTGGGGGGGGGCTGAGCAGGGAGTGGGGGAAGAGGGACACCCCGTACAGCAGCAGGGGAGGAAGCGATGATTGGGAAGAGGGAGGGGATGCTGAGCGGAGAAGGGAGGATGCAGCTGTGGGGAGGCCAAGCAGGGGAAGGGGTGTGTGGAAGAAAAAAAGAGGGGCAAGCAGGGAGGTGGGCTGGTAGAGAGGGATGTGATTCCTTGAAAATACTTAAGTGATAAGAGTGCCCTAGATCTTTAGTATGTGTTTATAGTGACATGGTGCTCTTGCTCTAATAAAAGTTTGCCTCATGTGGAATGCATCTCTTCTAAGGATTTCAGAAAACTTTACTGCGGTGGATAGAATGGGTATAAGCTTGGATTCACAAAGGGACTTAGGCTTTGTAGTGCTCCATGTCACAACCCCTAATTATTAGGCGTGCAGAAAAATCAGAGGAACAAAACTGTGACCCACAAAGTCCGAGCGGGGCATGTAGGCTCCTATACACCGAATGCAGAGAGATAGGCACCTTGGAAAGCGTTTCATAAAGGCCAGCACACTAGGTAGGAAGCCATCTAAGCTAGCCAATGGGGGACAACAGTGAAAAGGGTGTGCCATAAGCCTTCCCCCTCTCACCTAGATAGCTGCTACGGCCAAGCTGCAGGGAGGTCCTATATCTGCTTGCAACTCTCAGCTGCAAACCCTCTCTTGGAGTTAGTGGCTTAGACAAGAAGCCTGTGAGGGAGGAGAAGGATCTCCCTTACACTTAGAGTAAGTTTAGGAGCCTACAGGGTGCATAATCAGTGGATTTAGGCATCTAAATCAGGGGTTTAGGATCTAGGTCCCTTTGTGAATTCAGGCCACGGTAGCTAATCATAGCACGGAGATGTAGGACTGGACGGGACCTCAACAGGACATCTAGTCCAGTCGCTTTCACTGAGGCAGGACTAAGTATTCTTTAGACCATCCCTGACAGGAGTTTATCTAACCCAATTTTATGCTGGCTGGGGAGCTGCGAGTAGCTCTTCAATGTGTCTCTTGCAGCTGTTTGCAGCACATGATATTAAAATACTCTGTGATGTAATTATTAACCAATCTAAGTTAGTAACCAATCAGGATGCTTTTACTATGTTAATAACCAATTCATTCTCTCTCTCTCTCTCACACACACACACACACACACACACACACACACACACACACACACACACTCTCTATTCATATTTAATCATAATGATAGGATATATTTAGGGTTTTTTTTATATATATATATATATATATATATATATATATATATATATATATATATAAATAAATAAACAGTATGATGGAAATTAGGGTTTATATGAATGAAAGAACTGTTTAATCAGCCTTTCCATCTCAGGAATAATTATACCCATTTCTAATATGCTTATTTGTAGATATGATATTGAGAACTCCAAAAGGAGCTCCTCCAGTTTATTGGATAAATAGACATATAAGGCTGTTTGTTTATTTCTTTGCTTAAAAATCCCGTGTTAGCCAACCTGACGGTTACAATGCTGGGCGAGCATTATTATCTACTGGTTAAATTCTTTTAAAACCATGAATTAATTATACAAATTAATCAAAATATTGCTTAAATTCATGTATTCTGAACTCTTCTTAAAACAATCCTGAAGCAATCTGACCGTTAATCATACTAATTGACAAATTTATTTTTTCTAAATTAAGCTGAAGTGCAGCACTGTGTACATTACATCATCATTTAAATATCAACTGAAACCCAATACTTTTTTTCTTTTTCCTCTCTGATAAAAATTTGTTGTTCCCAGTTAGATCACATTCACCTTATTTCAACACACACCAAGTTGGAAATTTTTTTGCCTATGTGTAAAGCAGGGGATCTAAAAGCAGATTTGAGGTTAAAATGCGATGATTTCAAAGAATTCTACAGTACACTATAGTGAAGATTTTAAAGTGGTTTAGTTATACCTGCTGAATAGGACTTTGTGCCTGAAATAATATTCTTCGGCCAAGTAGTTCTGCAAAGATACAGCCCACGGACCAAATATCAATAGCATTGCTGTAGTGACGGCTGCCCATCAAGATTTCCGGAGCCCGATAATATTGAGTGACAACTTCCTGAGTCATGTGACGAGATTCATCTAATTCTTCCACCCTGGCCAATCCAAAATCACAAATCTAAATTGAGAAGGTAAATATAAAAAACACTTAGGGCATTTCACACAGATATGTCTTTAGTAACAAAGTATAAAATCCCACACTGGCATTAATTGTTTTTTAAAAAATCTGCATATGAAGGAACTGCAAAAGCAAGGTTTTTTTTGGGTGTTTTGTTTTTTTTTTTAAGTAAAGAGTGTTTGGGAGGCACCCATGTTATTTGGTTGTATAAATATTAAAACACTTACAATTTCTACCATTATTTAGATTTTCTTAAAGTCACAATATATTTTTCAACTGGCATTACACTGTTAAGTTTTAATATTAAAATCCCAAAGCAGCATTTTGCCCATAAAAGATCACTGACAACTTGCATGGCTCAAAATGATTCAATCCAATTCACACTACTTTTCGTGAGATTGCTCCTTAAAGTTGTCAGCAGTGAGATTTGGCCTTTCCTCTCATTATAGTGTGTTGCTCTTTGGTTTTTTTTTGTTTGGTTTGGTTTTTGGTTTTTTTTAAACAGTTTGTTTTTATTAGGATAAAGGCAAAAGTAGCCAGCCAAGATTTTCAAAATAAGGACCTAATTAAATTAAAAACAAAAAGTTTGTATAATTACAGTCAAGGCTGCAATCAGATGCATTCCATCCACGCAAAACCTTAAAGTTTAAAAATAAATGAAAGATGTCTCCAGCATTCATTGCGGAGTTCATCTGACAGTGTTGGAGCAAAACTTAAAACGTATTACAGGCTTTTCAAAACTGCTAAGCACATAGCAGATCCTGCTAAAGTCAATAAAAATAACTCCTGTCCATATAGCTTTACTACTTTTTAAAACAATATTTTAAAAGGAGAGGCGTGGAGCTGTTTTTGCTTATGAAAAGACTTAATGGGGGAAAGATTGTATTAAACTGTAAAACTTTTTGACCATGACCCTTGATATATAATGAAACTCTACAAATTTTAAATAAATGTAGGTACCACCTTAAGAACACAGTTGCTGTTCACAAGTAGGTTCCCTGGTTTAATGTCTCGATGTAAAATCCCAGCTGAATGTAAATATTTCAGACCTGAAATATTAAACAAAGTAAATATAATCTATGACTGAAGGCATATTTTCCTGGAAGGCTTTGAGTCTGCAAAGACTTGCACATGTGCTGAACTTTACACACTGCTAGTAAGTAGCCCTTTTGAGTTTACTTCTCTACTACTTTACTACTCAAGAATAAAGTTAAACACAAGTAAATCTTTGCAGGATCCAAGTCATAAAGAGATAATTAGTTAAGCAGACATACTTTCCTCCTCAGCTTTGCTATATAGGTACGCACAGTACTGTATAAAAATCATAAACAGTTCTATATCTATAGATATTTTTTCTCCAATGACAATTTCTGCAGCACTAACATTCAACTGAAGCATTACTAGAAGTTTTTAATAGTGTCCAGGAGGTAAGCAGCGGGAGGAAGTACAATATACAAAGCAGGTTTTGGCTCAATAATGTAATTATTTTACAGCTCACAGTAGCTGAAATGATTTGCTGTTAACTATTACCTTGTAAATTGGTGGCAGATACACCAGCCATGGAATGTAAAATAAAGTCCCCAACTAGTTTAGTCCAAGGCCCTTTATTCAGGTCTAACTTTATTAACGTGAGACGTTTCAAAACAAGACAAGGCAACTCAGAGCATATGATCACTAAACACTAGAGGCCTTTCCAACCTTTAGCAAGCTGGGAGGGGAGAGGACGTTCCCTTCCCATTGGTTGGCCCCAATGCAGCTGCTTCCCCTGTGCTTTTATAGTCTCTGTGGCTGCAACTCTGGTTCATTTTAACAAAGAAATTCAAGAAGCAACTCACTAAAGCTCTCATGGGGTAAATGCCCACGAAAGGGATGATGTCGGTGAGAAGCTCACTAGGTACAAAATGACAAGGACAAAATCCAGTCAATGGAAAGTGACCAGATCCTCACTTTGGGATACGGGACACAAACATCTGCTCAGCAGCCAAAATGGGTAATGCTGAGGTCAAAGGTCAAGTGATCAGGGCAGATGGAATCAAAAACGATTCACAGAGCTCTCTGAAGAGGCTCCAACTGGCAGCATTACATTTCCATCTTGATGGAAATGAAAGTTGATGTGTACTACCACTCAGTCTAAAGCCAACTCATAAAAGAGGCACAAACACCATTTGTCCTTCCGAGGGATAAATCTCTCCTCTGGTTCAACAGACTTGGCTGAGGTGCGGTACTGCCTCTGGATGGACTTTAGACCTCCTTGCCTTGACATTGCTGAATATAACCCGATAACTATTTTTATCAAGAAAAAAATGGCTTCTGTTTATTTTCAGCTGATTTTCATTGAAGGGGGTGAGGGGAAACAAATAAAACACATGGAATGAGGCAGGTCCGCCTAATTAAAAGTCAGAAGTCCAACTCATTAATCTGAATCAGTAATTTCCAAATCCGCTGAAAGATCTAAGTTTATAACCACTATTATAGTTTTCCTGAGCCAATTTTAGTGGCCATTTCTACAAAAAAAAATTTCAGTTACATTGTTTTACAATATAGCATGTTTAGTTCTGGTTAAAATGTATTCACCAGATAGGATGGTGTCAGGTGCCTTCTCTGCAGCCTAATTCAGAAGGCCACTTTACTTCATTAGACTCAGTTAAAAAAAAAAAAAAAAAAAATCAGTGTTGTGCTTTAGCCTGAATGACTCACTGAATGGTTGCTGAAAAGATGAAGCATAAGCATTGCCATTGTTACACATATAGTACTCTAAAAAAGCAGCAAGGCCAAGAGCTTCTTGAACACCTTTGTTAGTCTTTCGAAGTCAATACTAAATAAAAGAACAATTTATTAAATATATCTTTTTCCACACATTAGTAAGGCCTAGGAAAATCTTGGGAATAAAAGTTCAGAAACTGCAAAGAGAAAACAACAAAGAAAGAATACACCACTTAGTTCAATAGTGTTTCATAATTTTAAACAAAATTTACCTCTTAAAATCTGGTAAAGAAAAACTTTGACATGATCCGCACTGAGTGGCTGAGGAGAGACGATAATCTTATGGAGGTCACTCTGCATCAATTCGGTGACAACGTATCTTCAAGTTATTAGTTAAGGAAAGTACAGAAAGTGCAGCATATAATTCCCTTGAAACAGTTGCTTTTGCTAACAAGAGTTTTAAACCTTATAAAGCTATAGAATAACAAACGAATAAAGCTTCTTGACTTGTATAATAAGAGATCAAATCTCCAGACTTCCACAAGAATTACTTGACAATTTAGTTACAAGTGGGGGGGGGGAAAACCCAGACTATCGAACCAAGTCACATTTATACTTACGTACATACTTTTGAAAATTATTTGAAAGCCAAAACGTGACTCATGAAGGATAAGATGCCTGATGTTAATTTAATCATATTTTAAAACCTGGTAATTTGGGCTCAAAATTCTTATCAATCATAAATTACGAGCGATCCTAGTGGCATTATCGTCATTCCTAGCGGAAATGTATCCACAACACACAACCAGACCAATTGATAGAGGTCAATACAGTTGGAAAAAAAAGCCCTAGCAGGGGTGCTATAGGTCAGAAATGCAGTGCTCTTATAGAAAACATGTACAGTGTGTGCATGCATTGTGCCCAGCTGTACCCGTAGTGTCAATATTTCACGTACACACGCTCCAAATCTCCTCTCATGCAAATCCATGGTTATAAATCTTTCACGTTCCAATTAAAAAAAAAAAGGCACCTTTATGTGGAAGAAAAGGCAAAAGCCACCAGTTGGTGTGCTGTTACACACAACTAGCAACAGGTATAGGAGCCTGCTCGTAATTTACAACAGCCGCCGAATAATCCAAGATCTGTTATTCCTGCTGACATCAATGTAGAGGGGGGCATACCTGCTCAGACTGTATCAGAAACAGCAAATCTTTCAAAAATACCACCAAATACTTCACAAATGGAGAAATACAGCAGAGAGAACAGAGAAGCCACATCAAGAAGTTGTCCATTTCCTGACAACTGGGGTTACGGAGAAAAAAGTAATCCTTAAAAAAAACAAAACCAAAAAGGGTACCTTGGTTTCTGAAGATAGTTGCTCACCACATCAGACATATCTACTTAGTTTACTGACAAATTTTTGCGGATGTCAGCAACGAAGAGCCTGCATAGCTGCTGAAAGGCAAGCTGAATTCTATTCTGCCTCCTGTATCAACAAAATTGCCAGCTAAGTACTGATTTGCATTCTTTCTTGTTGACGCGTGTCTGTAAAGATGGACAGACTGTAGTAGAGCCAGTATGTCTTGATTTTCAAGTAACAGGTTGAATTTGCAATGCTGACAGTTCAGAAAACCTTATTTTGATGTACAAACTGAGCACGTTTGATATGAGAATAAAGAAACACACTATTTACACGGCTGCTTTTCAGGGGACAGCTACATTTAAATGAAAAGGAAACTTCTGGGATTTGCTAGACTAATATACAAGTAACAATGTACTCAGTATTGCAGACAGCTAGTCAAATACTGGGGCCTTATTCTCAACACATTATCATTATTTATATTATAGTAGTGCCTATAGCCACAGCTGTAGTTGGGTAATAGTGCTTGGCTTGGTCCAAACACACACAGTTAAGAGACATTCCTTGGCCCAAAGAATGTACAATCCAAGTAGTCAAAAAAGGTTAGGAGGTGAAACAAAGGCACAGAGAGGAAGTGGCTTGCCAAGGTCACATATCAGGTCAGCTGCAAAGCCAGAAATACAGCATAGGTCTCTCAAGTCCTAGTATAGCATCTACTTCAGTGAACCACGCTCTCTCATTTGCAATTCAAGACAAGGGAACGGTAATCAGCTCGCCTGTGCTTCAAGATATAAGCTGATCATCTACAGGGGACAGGAACAGCTCAACTTCCATCCACCAGAATACAGCACAGTATTTTTCCTGCCTCCCTTCTGAAGCATCAGGCCACTGCTGGAAGCAAGGTAACAAAATGTATAGACTAATCTGGAACAGAAAATTCTATCTTTCCATGCTTGACACTTTTGACTTTTGGGGAAAAAAAATCTTTACAAATGAGGCATAAACCAGTAACACTCCTATTTGCAGTGCACCAGCTTTGATAATCATATAAACTCCGCACCTTTCAGTGGGATTTTCAAAAGCGTTGACCCTAACTCTGCAGCCACCGAAGTAAACGGGAGTTTCACCATGGACTTCACTGGAAATACTATTAAGTCAATGCTGAGTTGAGTGCTTTTTAAAATCCACCTTGAACCTGCCAAACCACCAGATGATTTACGCATCCACAGCCTCAATACTTACCGCTAAGCTAAATCCCCTGCTAAATAACTCGGAAAAGGACAGCAAACTAACTTTAAGGTAAATACCTTTCTGAACTATAAGCCAGTAAATTCATTAGCAGACACAAATTTCCACCCCTCCTTCTTACCACTCCTCTGGGGTTAGTGGATCAGCACAGGTTAAACCTCATGTATGATGACCTAGAGAGATCCTGCAACTTCCTTTCTTCCCCAGCCAAATGATTGCCCACCCACCAGCCCTGTCTGTTGCTCCATGTACTTTAACATGCACAGTACTTCATTCCTTTCAAGTATCAAATATTTGTAGGTCCTTCTTATCTAACCAAGTTCTATATATCATCTAAAAATGCATTCAAATTTTTAAGTGGTACAGTACCAAAGCCCACCAATTTATATTTAATGCATTAATGACATCACAATTTTCTAACAAAAACTTCCCTAGAACTTCTCTCATAAATGTAACCCAAAGAGAAGTTCAGCAACTGTGTGGTTCAATCATTTTTAGTTTAATAAAGCAATTTCCCCTTTGCCAGTCTTCCTTTTAATATTTATGCCCCTTTTTACATTTCATTTTACCTGCTGGCTACAACTTATCCTGAAATTCTCCATTTTACAATAAAATATTTAAAAAACCAAAAGCAACACGCTGCACTTTATTATAATATTTCTATTTTGCGACACCACAAATCCTCCTAAATCTCAATCCCTGGCATAATGTCTCCCAGATGTCTCAACTAGTTGCCATGCCAACGAAAGCCGCTTAAATTAAATGAGGGCCTGAAATGGCACCTGCACCACTCCAGGTCTGTTGCGCATTAAATAAAGCTCTCTTGACAGGGGCTCAGAGGTGCCATTAACTTGAACAGCAGCTATCTGATTATTGTGTCTGGACAATTTAATGAGGGTCTCTAAACAAGAGTGAAAGCAGGACTTGCTGGATGTCTGTCTTTTGCAAATGTGGCAGCCTCTTAAACAGCTGGTGCCCAACCAGGTCAATGCCTTTGCTTACGCCTGTTAATATTTAGCTAAAACAACAGACTATGTCTAAAGTTACAGGATATCAATAAAGTATTTTAACTGATACTTGCGTTTTTCCCATTTAAATTGATCTATAATATGTGCTGGCCAGTAGGTCGTCACTGGAGCTACATTATACAGCTAAACTGAACACTACCATCAGATAAAAATTGCTACTGACAGCACTAATTAGTTAAGTAGCTGTATAAAATTAGAACTACAAATGTGTACCAGTTGGCTTCAGAAAATTATAAAGGAAAAGGAGCACCACAATAAACCCCAGTAATTCACACTGACTGGGAGACCCACTGAAATTAGTAAATTTTACAAATTGACAAACGAGCACACAAAAACCAAGCATGCTGCATTAAAGTGGATGTATTAGCTTAATTTCAATAGCGTATAAACACTACTCATGTCTTATAATACATTAATAAGGAAAGAAGTCTCAGAAATCTCCCATTTAAGATTGGATGAGACCACCATGTTTTGGGCAAGTTATGGGGTATGTGAATTAGAAGGTCCCAAGGAAATAAATGGTGAAAGAAATGTGCAGCTGCTGTGTTACCATGGGAAAAGGTTTCAACAGTCTATTTTCCAATCAGAGAAGTTCTTATATTTATTTCAGGAAGCCCTTTGAAACTCGAATTCTCATTCATCCACTTTAGCACACTGCAAATGTCTTTAAATTAGGATCATACCAGTTCAACCTGGGTGCCATGTCTGTTTTTTCTTGCCCCTTTCCAAATGCAATAACCCATTAATTATAATGTTCCTGTAATATGCTTGTTTCATATTAATGGGCAAAGTAAGAAAAGGCTAGTCTGGTTAAGAACAATATAAGGATGGCATAAAATCTCATTACACTAATATTTCTACACATCCTCATTTATAGTTAAAAATATGCTGGCATTTCCTCGAAATCATGTTAACTATTAATATATGTAAGTATTGACAATGGAATTACCATCAACGTAAGGGATGTTGGGGGCTCTGTCCTCTGATTGGCAAGAAAAAATGCTCAGTAAAAACCACTTGTTTGAAAATCTCCTATTGACCTAGTGGTACGATGACTGAAGACTCATTCCCTGAAGGTATGGGAAAGGAAGAGATGACAGAACGTGGCCTGCGGTATTGCGATAAATTACGCCACCTATTTTAAGATTATTTTCTCAATCCCTTCAATTATATAATTATTTAAACTCAAGATTAATTTGATACTTAATCAGGAAATTCTTCAAGGGCTCAAGGTACTATGCACTTGTTGCAGTTTACAGCTTTGATACAGCAGGGTATTCGTGTAAGACTGCAGTACAACTATTAAACGCAGCCATGCATAAGAGAGGAAGAGACAATGTAAGCAGCGGTGCAAATCCAGGGGGGAGTATTTTTTTCGATGACAAATTGATCAACAAGCCACTACTGATCATTTTTCCCCCCAAATAAGTATCTTCAGACACTGGAAATGGAGAACACATGATATTGAGAAAATAAGGCAAAATACTGTATAGTATTCCTACGCAAAGCTAACGTTTTAAAGACTTTCCTCTCATCATGTAATTTCTGCTTGCTCAACAGCTGAGTCACCATCTTGTAGTCACAATTTAAGACAAAAGTGATTAACCATAAATGATACAGTAAGAGTGGATGGGGGTGGGGTGAGGGGAAACTTCTGGTCAAATAAGTACTTGATCAAACAGAACTGCTATAACTCTTAATTATCCAAGACTTTAAAATCTTTAGAAGTCTGGGCACACAGCATAACTGTTTTGCCTAGTGTTTATTTCCAATAAGAGAATGGTTTTTCAAGCATTGTACATGACTCGAGAGCTCTTACACCCTGATTTTGCATGTAAAAGTATTTCCATGCATGCACAATCGGAATTTTACAGCTATGTTTGAAAAAGACTAAATAAAACTACACTCTTATTGTACGCAATCTGCAACAGGAATATGATCCAAAATAATGCACGTTAAAAGGGAAATTTAAGGTCAAAGAAAGAAAATCTGTGTTTAGTGCTTATTTGAGTGATGGAAACAAGACTCCTGGGTTCTGTATGAATGGCTTGTGGGTAAGTCGATTAAGCGTACTTTGGATTCGCCTGTAAAATGGGTACATCACCACCCATTTTACAGGGATGTTGCAAAGCTAATTAGTAAAGCACTCAGCTCTTCAGATCAAAGTGGCTACATAAGTGACAAGTATTATTGAACATATCACAAAACTGTCTCTTACTTCAAAGTGCACATATTTTTAACACTTTCAGGAAATTTTAGGTAGCTCCAAGTGGCAGCTAATGAAACACAGTCTTGTAAAAATTGATAGGATTACCGTGACTCATGTTCATGCCATTGGTAAGTTAAAGCAAAGAAACAAAATTCGAAGCTGTTTTGCTTGTTATTATCCAGCATGTATACAAACCTGGCTAATTTTATACACATTTTCTAGACAGAAACGGTTTTATATTGAGACAATGGTAAAGAAAAACCTCACAAACTACAGTACATTCAGCTACAGTAAAATGAAACCACTAAATAGACTCTTTATACAAATCGAAAATTACACAATTACATACATAAATTTTGATCTATTCATCTATTTTTATTTTTTAAAAGCTTTGTACCATTAGTCAGTGCATGCCGCTCTTGAACATTTTCAGTGGGGTCAGTGACATTCAAGCTGTAACATCTATGCAGGTGTGAACTGATATCACTGAGAAGAGGCCTGTTCAGCAGAAACCACTTCTGTGGGAGGCTGACAAAGGTTTTATGTTGTCCCTGTCTCAGAAATCTTAGTGCTTAACCACAAGGTAAGAAGCAACACAACATGCCTCTTTCTTGAATCTTACTCCTGAATTTGGCTACTGTGCTTTCCAAGTTTACGTCAGATCATTAAAACATACTTCCCTTGTGCCCATATAACTAATACGATGACAAAAGTCTGAAAATGGAAATTGTTTTCAACTCGTGTGTCTAAGAACATGTATTTTAAAAGCCACACTATTTGAAATTCTGTCAAGATACTTCACATGCCAATTTCAGTGTAGTCACAGATAAAGAAGCATATTTACTCTTACTCTTGGTTCAGCTATATAAAATCAGGTACTTTGCTAATTAATATTTGATTGTATAACTGGTAAGTGGGCAAAAAAATACACGACTATGGTTTATCATTCAGGGTTATTACATTCCTTGCTATGAATGTCTACTTTTATCCGGCCTCAAACTGTAACTCCCTTGTCAATCGGGTTCATTTATGCACTTAGACAGGAGGTTCTAGCATTATATTTTCAGTTCCAAGTGACAATATCCAATTAGTTTTTCAGCTTTTGGAACAAAGGTATTTCCGTTTCCCTGATGCACTCTAACAACTAGTTTTCAGTCCATAGGATAGGCCACACAGAAAAGAGAGAGGGAAAAAGGCAGACCTTATTTTACTGGTTTGCAAGCAAGGCATATTATGCTACAAACAACAGATTTAAAATGTCTAGGAAAGAGGGGAAGAAAGAAAGATGAATAACAGTGAAGGAAGGAGAAGACAGAGAATTCTAAGAGTAAAAGGCTACTGTACAAAATGAAAGGAGAGCCTCTGCAAAGGTCCTGTGAAAGAATGAGAAGTCAGAGTATTCTAATAGGCACTATGATATAGGACCAGTCATCCTTCATCCTAGATGAAGTCTCATTGGGCACTGGAATAATTTTTAAATGATGCATTTGTCCAGGTGTGTCTCCTGGAACACTGACAGCCAGCAAGAATGGGAAAGTCTGCTGCACGTCTCTTCATGCATCTTGCCGAAAATATTAAAATCAATTCAGGCTGACACATGATTGACAAAAAGTGATAATATTGTGAATCTTCAGCTGCGTCTGCAATAATCTTTAATCGGGAAAATCTTCAAAGAGTGACTAGAGAAGCCTTCAATAATTATTGGCCAAGAAGGAGAGTATCCATCTTTCTTCAGTTGCAGAATTCAATACTACAAAAGATTAGAAAGCACTATTCTGGCTTTACACTAGAAAAGTTATGTACTATTAATTCAGGTGTTCCAATAAGCCTTCTGTACTATAAGGATGGTATACAACTTCTTATTAAGACATTAGATCTCCATCTTTTTTACTTATAATTTGAGCTGTTACGTTGTCAAGATGGATTGTTCAACATTTGGAATCTTATGACTAAATATTTCATTCAGATATCTATTACCTACTTAGGACGGATTCTTAATCCATATTTTCCAAGGAAATTGAGTATTTTATTGCTAAATTCCTAGTTTGTTATTTATACGATCTTTACATACAGTCTTCATTTTGATTTTATTCCTGTCAATGTTATGCCACTTTCAGTAAATTTTAAACATAAAAAAGTGAAACAATATTAAGTTATTCAACAATGCGATAACATTCACTAGAATTAACAGACGTGAATCCTTGTAATAAAGCGTGTTCTTAGGCAGCTCTAAACAGGTAACTGACTGGCATCTATGCTTATTTTAAATGAACATACTCTTTATAAATGGATACTATGCCATCCTAGCAGTTGGCTATGAGTTTAGGCATGCCATACAACCAGAATACATACCTACGCTTGAGTAACAAGGGATGGATTTCTGCCCAACAGCTTTTTTGTATACCATTTCCATGCCTATGGTTATGGAAATATGCTATCAACTCCAGCTAAGAGACGGATTAACTTTGAAAATCCAAATATAACTTCTACACCTGTGTAAGGCAAATTGTTAATGCTTGCCAATGAGCTTTAGTGTTCTGTTTGGGGTGGGCATGCATAAAGCAGAGCAATAAAATTAAGTCTATATAAAGCTTCTGCTCAGGACTGCATGCAGCACCTGTAGCTCTTGGCAAAAATGCTTTCACAGAGATACTAAGATTCCCAGGCAACAGCTTGGAGAGATGTGCAAGTCACACAGGTAACCTATTTGGGAAGCCCATGTACAAGTTCTCAAGGGTAAGGACTTGAGTGGTACTTGTAGCACCGGGCAAAAAGAAAAGCTCAGCTCAAATTTCTCTCCAGGCATACATGCTACAATTGAGTCACGTTAGGAAGGTATTTTTTGTGCCATTTTCTCTATAAAAAATATTCAGACTGGCACATGCCTCAATCTTTACCTAATGAGGCCTTTATATCGGACTCTGCAGTAGGTTAGACTGGGACAATTATATCTATACACAGGTAAGAAATTCTGAATTTTCACCAGATTTTAAAATGCAAAAACTTGCTTCTTACAAATTCAGGTAACTTTGTATTTACAAAAATTACGAGTTAGAAATAACTAAACTTGTAAAAGTTAAACCTCACTAGATTCTGTGTAGTAAGAGAGGAACATCAAGATGGTCATAGTAATTAGCCAGTCTATTTGGTAGACCTCTCAAGAGAGGAAAAAATTTCATGCTGCCAAAGTACCATTATCCTAAGGATATTTACCTGGGACAAAGGACCATTTTCCCCGGATCTGTCTTTGGATACAGAGTACATCTTTCACAAGCAGTCACATTAGACTACCCTCATCCATAATATTTTACTACTATTATATTAAATACAGCATCCTCCACAAGCTAGAGGTAGATGGTTAATAAACGGGTTACATATAAAACTAGAAAAGATTTGAACCAGACATGAAAGAATGAGAGCTTTTTATAACAAACACTAAACGATATACATTAAGTCAAAATTACATGAAATTAGTGTGCATCTAACTGTACTACTGAACTAGCATTCCCCTTACCCTTCCTACTTCTAATCTTATGACACTACTTGTTTAATTGGAATCAAAATAGCTAAATCAACACACGTAACAAGTTTTTAAAAGTTATATCAAAACAGGACAGAATCTGAAGTGTTAACACACAGACAAGCACTAAAGTAACTGAAGTTGTGAATTATAATGCATTTAATTATTGTGTTATATGTAGTTCTGTATAGATCGGACAAGTCCTTGATTTTCAGAATTATAAGGTTACCCGTCTTCAAAAGTTCAGTAGTCAAACCAACAGCCCGACCTTCTATTCATTCCTTTAGAGAAGCAATCCATCCTTTAAGTATTCAGGTCTTAAATTCACTTACCAGATGAGTTCAGGATTTTGCTTATTCACCAAGGAAATAAAAGATTCATCCAGATTGTTTTCACCGACATCTCCCTTTCCCAGAAAAGCTTCTAAGTTCCGCATCTTATACGTTTCCTTGGCAAGTGGAATGCATTTAGCATAACATTCTATGGCATTTGCCCATTAAACTTCACATTCAGCAGCACAGGTGCATATCTGCAAAGTGTGCTGTTACTGTACTTGGCAACAGTGACTTAGCAATTCATTCTACAAAACCCCAAAGGAAATTCATATACAGACATTAAAACAACATTCCATATTAAACAGAGTGCAACTAAAAATGGGTTATTAGGATTAGAATTCTCTTAGGCTGACCTACAAAGAGCTTTTTTTTTAAAAAAAAAAAAAAAAAAGAAGCCCTGGAATGTTTCCTTTTAACAAAAGGTGCATAGAGTTTAAAAATGCATGTGGAGTGGAGGGAATGATGGTGCTGCTTTCTTCTTTTTTAAACTGTAGAAACATCAAAAGTGTCAGGTCTGATCTTCCTTAGTCTTGCTGAAGGACACCTTTTGGAGAAGGTGGGGAATTGGAACATGTTTATAGTGAAGCCTTAGATTTTAAAAAAGCTGGGATGTTCAAAGGCTCAACAGGACAAGGAACCATGATCTATGTTTTGTGAAGAGATTTTTACCCTAATTTTCATGATATTAAGTACATAACAAGGGAAATAAGGTATGTTTGTTTGTTTTCTGCCCTTGTGTATATTAGCAAAGCCAAATAGTTGGGCATGATGCTTCCTTACCAGTAGATGGAATCTTTTAGTGACATTCCAGATATGTATTATGGTCTTGCCAACGTGAAATATTAAGTGGAAACTCCCTACAACAAGTTACTAAACTAATGACTGAACAACTGCTTGAAGGAAATCTATAAGTATCAAATTCAGGTTGGATTGGCAATAACCAAAGTAATAACCATCTGACAACGTCTGGTGACTTAAGGGAAGGGAGTTGGTGGTCACAGTTCTCTTATTACTTGTTAATTTTTTACAAGTTTAGACACTTACAAAATATCGAGTTCCATGAAAATTTAGTTACTGTTTCCCTGAACTGGACATTGTATAAATAGTAACTACAGTAACTTCTAGAGCTATTTTCTTTAAAATAAACTGTTAAAGCTTCAAATGGACAACTTCATTCAAGTGCTCTTACCATAGGTTGTAACAGAGACAAGGAACAACGAATTGGTACATTGAATGAAACAGGGTTTAACCAAATATGCGACCTGTCGCCTTTGTAGGACAACTATTTCTCTAGAAAGGAGTGATCACACCACAAGACAAAATAGTTTCATATGAACAACACAATCCAAACGTCAAGAAATTCAAAACAAAACTCCTCTGCAGAGTTCTAGAAAACACTGTCAAAATACACGATCTTTAAAATCAGTTACATTTACAAATAACTAATGCCTCTGTTCTTTTACATATAGAATGGTTCAAAAACCTCTATGTAAGTATGGTCACCCAATTTAAATATTCTTGATAGTACAGTCCCAGAGAGGAAGCAATCCTTAACCTAGATCTGATTTATAACTCATATGACTTGTAATAAAATGAGGGCATTTAACTAGTGCAGATAACTGAAATCCAATTTATGAAGATTATTTGTCTCAGACACTGATGTCCACATGAAAGAAATAACTATGCACACTGATTGGAGTATTATCTATCGTTCACATGAAAGAGGCAACAATAAAGTATATCCCATCTTTGCAACCAATAATTGGATATGAAACAGAAAATTTGCATGTGCTTCAGTTAGAATCACTGACCTTGAAATGTGTTCGTATGATTCTGTAGCAATCAAAATAACGTAAATAAACTTTGCTTGGGAAATAAACTAACTAAAATACATTGACAATTTTCAGCTGGTCAAAAAATTGTTAAACCGGTCAAAAATAGAAAAACAACTATGACCTGATCAACCAGTAAAAACTGCCTTCAAAAGACTAGCAATACTCCACAAAACTGATATATTCAAACTCCAAATAGCTCAATTAGAAGTTGAAACCTAATATAATAAAGCTTCCTGTAGGATAAGCAGAATGTATAATGAGCACGCGTGGGATATTGAATTATTTAGTTTCAACTTTAGCTCTACCGTGTACGCAGGTTAACACCGCAGAAAAATATCAGTACATCTAGTTCTGAATGCTCATGGATGTTACTTTGTGTAGAAATGTAGGGGGTTTTCAAATATAAAAATATAGGAAATACAATCACTTCCACACCAAAAATATTTTATTTGTGTGCATCTATATGTGTATCTACACATGCACACATCTTTTCGAACTTCTGTAAATGGTTTGCAGCCATCTCATTAATGGAAGTTCACAGTGGCTATTTCAATATCATGCATTGCTGTTGAGTTGCAACAGTGTTTGATGGTGTAATTTCTGTCTCTGGTCAGTTTGTAATTCACAAAAGTGGTATAAATAAAAACTAAACAGAAAGCTAACAAGGGCAACAGTATGATGGCAAGACAGGGGCTTGGACAAACCAAGACAGGTGTTTCCTTTCAACTCTTCTGCTTTTGGTTTCATCTTCAAAGTTTGCTTTTGTTTATAATACAATAATGAAAGTTAAGATGCATAACAGCACAGACCAGAACAGCCTGAAAATGCTACCCAAAGAAGAGATTTTGGCCCCTTGTGGAAGATGGTCACTTGAGCAACCTCTTAGGCAACTAGGGCAACATACAAACCTATTTGTTCAGAAGGGCTCAGCCTAGCTCAACAGACTTTTTTTTTTTTTTTTTTTTGAGAGGGGGTCAGGGGAAGGCGGGCGAGGGGGAGAAATGGCAGACAAAAGGCAGAGCATGAAGTTACCACCAACTCCACAGTTTTAACCAAGAAAGGGATTAAAACGATAGAGAAAAGAGGTTATATGGCTCAGTTTAAGATTTCTGTACAGTAGCAGAGTTAACACAATTTAGACAAGTTACACACTGCAAAATGACCCCTGTAGTCCTGGAATTACCATAAAGAGGGAGCATAGTTCTAATTTGTGTATAAAGTAAAATATATGCTGTAAGTAAGTCAAACTTATTTACACTTTAAATGCTACAGAACATCCTTTAAATAAAAAAGATATGACTCCTTCAGGCAATGAAATAATCCTCTCATACATACAAGCCAAAAACTGATTGGCCTATTCAAAATTTGGGAGTGTCTTTGCAAATAAAAGTTCAATTAAAAATTATCCCCAAATTTTGCATACAAGACAAAAGGTGTAAAACCACCATAAGCATAACAAGTTTAATATAGATCATTCTCCCTTAAAATGACCAGCCTGAAACAGATTACATTTGCATTACCAATTTCAGTACTATAAGCACGACTCTCTTCAGGTTCTGTAGGTTGAGAATGTTAGGCTAACAGAAACAAGAAAAAACAAACTAACTTTTACTAGAATTTATTAGTTTCTTCTTGAACACTTTTTTGGTTGGTATTTAACAATTGCTATTCTGCTGAGATTCTCTAAATGAAAGGACTGTTTGCATAGCCCTATTCCAGCCCACAACACACCACTTTCTAACTGAAGGCAGTACTTTGTATTCTTGATAACATGACGGAAATGCCTGAGTGACCATTTAGTTTTATGCCATATTGAGATGTAGGATCTGACCACTTATGCAAGGTGAGAAATATTTAATGAATTATACAACCTTGAGATTTACCCACAGAGGGAAAGTACTGCATTCCAGGCTGTAATTATATGGAAAATCCTGTGGAAATAGGCAATTCTGTTTGATGAATTGGGTACTCTTAACCCACAAATAAATCCTGTGAACATTTTTAAGTCTGACTCAGTCAAATAAACAGTCCTTTTTTTATGCAAGTATATAACATCAAATCATTACTTACAAAGCTTTAATTTGTTCTTAATATTCTGACCCAATGGTACAGATACTTTTACAATCAGCAGCTTATTGTGAAGTTGCAAACTAGCTTGCAGTTTTCTTAACCCTGAAAGGTGTCTGTGAAAGTAACATATCAACAAACAAACAGGTGTCCAAAAAAACCTTCTCAATCTAGATTAGTCTAATAAAAAAATTCAATATTTTAGGTAAATTATTTCTAAGCAGTGATTCCAAAGACTGAGTTCATCCCTAATTCCAGACATGGAGAAAAATCTGCGTTGCAATGGTAGTTTTGTAAGAGGAGGGTATACACAAGTTTAAACTACAAATGATTTTGCCAGTCTAATAAAAAGGACTGTTTTTTTTCCATTTCACCCCAAGTATCAGAGTGAAACATAACAAAGCAAGGGGGAACGGGCTGTCAAACTAAAAGAACTCTGATAAAATAAACCAGACTGAACAAGGACACTGATGACTAACTTAACAGATGCTATAATGTGAAGTTATGGCTTGGTGTTTGGTCACATGCTACAGTAACACTGACGGGAAAATAAAACTTATTTGGCTTGGCTTCTATGGGCTTGGAACTATCATCTTTTTGTAGTCTTTTGCAAATATTTAAATTGTCCAGAAAAGTAATTGCTGCAATTTTTGCTTAGATTTCTTAACTATAATTTTGAAATGAACACCTGTAATTTTGTGTCTGCTATAAGTCTATCCATTATATCAATTAAGTGAGAATTGCTCTGATGGATATTTGAAATCCTTACAACACATTACCACAACCAGCTTGCCCAAGACTACATTTCGAAATGGTGACAGGGTTGGAATAGAACCCAGATTCTCCTTACTGCCAGACTTTTGCCACATGCACTGAACTTGCCGTTTCACAAATCAGGTGCTGAATGAACCTACAAAGGTAGTTTTAATAAAGCAAACATACTTCAATTCATAACATGCTGTCATATCTTTACGCAATACCTAAGCTCAAACACTCAAATAATTAGAAGTTATAGATAGTGCATGATGAGTGAAAAAGCAAATTAAGTTTTTTCACTGACTATCGAATGCTGTGCACTACTGGTTGACAAATCAGATTCAATGGTGTGAAAACACAAAAGCAAGAAGATACTATGGTCTCCGTGGAATTTGTTATTACTTCCGCCCGACTGACTTTTTCCTCAGCTAAAGCTGCATGTGCAACGCCCTACAGGCACATATACTGACAGTACAGAAATTCTCTTTCTTCTTCAGCTGCCTTAGGGCGACATTTGTCTAAATATTTCCCTACCAAAAAGATGCATTATCTGTAAAATCAGCCTAAAAATTCTATTTGACATTTAAGATGTTACATTCTGAGTTATCTAATCTAGCAGAAAATTATTTTACTCCATTATAAGGGCCAAATCCACATAATCAACAATCAGATGCACAAGCTGAGATGAGTCCTACAGTAGGGTTGGGAACTTTACTAATATTACATTTGGCCTAACTGGAGACTTTGGAATCAGACTTCTGCTTTGCAAGATAGACAGCACCTTGCTCTTGTCAGTTTTTAGTTGGGTGTAGGGACCTGGACAGCCACCTTTCTGTGACAGATTATTCACCTAAGGTGGAGCCCATCTGTTGGCCATAGAATAGGCTTCATTTTCCTCCCATCCTCAATGCACTTGGAGAACAAGGAGCAGCAACCTGGCACTTTTCCCCCATTGCACTCGCCTGGCATTTGTTCTACCACAGCAGAAGAGTCTGATCTTACAAGACGAGAGAGGTACTGAAGTATTTCAATAAACTTCACTTTAATGTTTTTTAGCAGCCAATATTAGAACTAGTTGAAAAATATGAGGGAGGGGGAATTTCACAAAAATTTCTGCAAAATCTTAAATCCCACCTTTTATTTTTATTTTTTTAACTTTCAAAATTTTGAGCAGATATACCATTGGTCCAAAAACAGGGAATGTTTTTCACCCAAAAAATCTTTATTTTTCCCCTTTTTGGGAGGGGGAGGGGCGAGGAATTTAAGAAGCTCAAGTTGATCCAATATATTTTAGAGTTCAAGTGAAACAACAGTATTTATTTTAGAAGTCTGTCCTCTAAAGAGGAAATCTCTGCAGTTCAAGAGACAGAGAACTAGGCTGGCTCTTCCATGAGTGCCCACAGGTTTGACTGCCTCCAAAAGCAGCAGAGAAGGCTGATGGCCTACTATGAAAATATGGAGGCCTGCATGTAAGAAAGGATATCCTCAGGATTCTTAATTTTCAGCACACACAAAAGGTCTATAAAATCTTCTGCTCATTGGGGTATATTTAGAAAACAGCATTTAATGCAGGGTTCGGAAATAGTTTTCTCCTGGGAAGGAGGAAGCTAAAGTTAACAAATAAAGCTTATTCCAAAAAAAAAAAAAAAATATCGATGACCTCTTCAATTATGATTTTGGCAAATAAGGAAGTAACAGAATAATGAAATTAGAGACATCCTGGATTGTGCACTAATAAAAGGAAGGAGAGGGTGAGGAAGTCTGTGTGCCAAACAGACAAACCTGATATTCTTTTCAGGCTTCTGAGGCTATTAGGAACTAAGAAGAAAGCTAAATTGTGTAAAACTATATTTAAAATCTTGGCACAAAAATTAGCCACTCATAGTTTTAATTTGTTATCAGAAAATGTGATAGGTGATATCACACACACAAAAATCTGAGGATATTCCCCACCAGCATGCCATTTAAATGGAGTCTATGTTTTTACCCTGAACAGCTTTTCAGCAACTCTCAATCTTTCACTTAATTGATTTAAGAACAAAATTTTAAGAGTTGGTTTCCTGTAGTTTGCCCATGTTAACTGTCTTCTTATCATTCAATTTAAAATAAGCTGCAGTGGGGTTGTTGACCTTGGATTCCTCTGTCTTCCACCACTATGAATTTTGTTTCTTATATAACAAGCTTCAGTTAGTAAGCCTAAATCTACAGTTCTTGAAAAACAGCCAAACAATAAAACGGTGATCCTTCCACAACTACAAGGACTTTAACTGTGTCTAAAAGTTAGCACCATTTCAGTTAAGATTTATTTATGACAAAACCAAAGGATTCCACTAGCAAATAGAGAATTAAAAAGGTAACAAAACCCAAAAATGTTTCAGAGTTCTCCTGAAGCATGTAGTACAGCAGCATTTCTAGCCATTAAAATTATGGTAATATAGCAACAACCTGCTTTTTAGTTGTATAGATTTAAAATATTTTACTAAGAGGTTACATAATACCTGCAAGCTGAGCGAAGATTCATTCTGAACTCTCAATTCAGATAAGCTTTTGATTAAACTTGAAGACTTCATCACAATAGTTTGCATGTTACAAGAGTTTATAAGATTACACTATGCTTCAATCCTATCAACAAGTACAGTATTTATAAGTGATATATACATAATGTCTGTTACACAGAGTAACTTTTTAAAACAATATATTTATTAAATAGTTCCCTTACTGGACAAATTCTAGCTTGCATTTCCCTTACCACAACTGAAAACAATACAACTATCTAAAACAGGAGCTGTTGGCAGGACACAGACTAATAAATTTGAATTTTGACAGTCTATTAAAGGGCAAATTTATCTGCATCTTTCAATAAAATTCTGTTATTTTATTTACAAACTTTATGTTTTTGTTTGCTAAGATGATATACTATAAGAAATGTTAAACTGAAACAGAGTTAAGTAAATTATTTAGATAGTCCCTGAAATCAAAGCCCCAGAAAAAAAGGAAAAGGACAAAAACATTCCAGCATTAAAAAGCCCATCGAGTTCATACCCCCAGAGGTTATTCAATATGAAATAACCAAGTATCTTCATAAAATAACTTTTACATTACCTAAATTATCTACTCCGTAAAATATCCTTTTCCTTTTAAGCCTGCAAAAAGCATTCTGCTACTTATTTGAGTTCTTAGAACATTTTAAACGTTTGTCAAAATTTTGCAGTTTATTTTAAACGTCAGTTATGGAAAGGAGTCTGATGCATTACTTTCAATTAGGAAATCTATCTATCTATAACCAAATAATCCCATTCTATATTGCTATCTGGTTTATTTCCCTATTAAAAGCGGTTTACAATTTTCTAAAACATTTCCCATAAAATGGTATTTTGTGAATTAAATGTTTAAATTGGCTCTAAAAATAGTAATAGGTTAGCGAGATCAGTCTAGGCACACAGTCTTTATTGGGATCTCGAGATCTGTAAAATGGTCATGTTTTGCAAAGAGGAACAAAATTATTCTTATTTTAATCCCAGCACCACAATCTGAAGCCAGAATCATGCTACGCCTATGTACTTTTTGTACCAATCACTACTTATATACTGTGGTGATTGGTGCTATACAAAGATCTATACCAAAGGCTATAAATATTCGACAGCTATATTTCATATAATTCATTTTTCTATTAAAACAAGTGAACACTAACCATAATTTGCCTAATTATGTATATTTCTCTCTAATATATATGAATATGCACCAAAAAGGGCACAGATAATCAATCACTAAATACGTTGAGTCCGTGTATTAAACCTCTAAACCTCATCTTCCCCCCCCAAAAAAAGCCCCAGCCAAACTAAACATAAATAAAAATACAAAAACGCAAATATATTTTGTTCATAGTTATCAAATAGTGTTTTTTGGAATGAATCAAAACTATCCCAGTCATGTGAGAAATATCCTAATATTAAGTAATCTATTACAGTGTCCAAGGTTTCTTGATAAAGTTCTTCACAAGAGCACATGTGCTCTTTTTTGTAAATGTTATGGTAAACAACGCATAATTTCATGTGGCATCTGTTTTCTACTTTGATACGCGGCCTGAATAATGCATGCCATGCACACTAGCTCCACAGAAATATCCCTAGAAATTCTATATATCATGGCATGCGTCATCACCACTCATGCATGAGTATGGGAAGATGGGCATTTTTAGGAATTGTTTTAGGAGTGTTGCCTAATAAACACAGACCAACAAAGACATCATTCTTGGAATTAATTTTAAAGACAGTATTTGGGGGGATTGTAATGACAAGTGGTGTCTGCTGGTAAGCAGCACTACACCCCACTTGCCTGCCGGCACTCATGAATTCAAACGTTCATGATCAACCCACCTGTTCCACTCTAATGGTAACATTAACAAACTGCTCTTGCACAAGCAGATGCCAACTGATGTCCACAAAACTATTCATATAAAGGCTATGAAAACTGGGCTCAGGTTCTTTCCACTTTCCTATATAGAGATCAGAGAATAAATCAAACACTTGCCATTTGTAGTCTAAAGTCAATCACACCTACCTCAATTACAATTATTTTATATTTAGGATACATTTCTTCAAAGTAGTCAATGTGTGGAGGCTGGAGTATGTCAAGGGCAGAGAGCACCTATGGAACAACAGGTGAGACAGTTTTACCAGAGAGAAAACAGAAATCTTAGTTGAACCAAAGCAAATACATACTAAAAAGGCAAAGTCAGGCTGTATTTTTACCCTTTGTTTGCCTACTGTTTACAATATTTGAAGTGCCCTTTTAATGGATTTGACAGAACAACATTTTTAACCGTATGGTGAATTAATATTTCACTGTTTAAACTTGGTCTGCCCAATGACTTCATCTTGCTTTGTAGCTGGCATAATTTACTTGTTGTTTACTAATTTCAAATATCTAAGTAGACTTCCTGTAACTACCCACCAACAACATCTCTGTCTGTAAATTGACTCTTTTTTCTTGTAGGGTTTAGCCTTATTCTGCCTCACAAGCTAAGATTAGGCTGTGCTTCACATTTGGAGATCATCTCTATAAAAAGCGAACGAGGGTAGCTACCTTCCAAATATTTGTAAAGTTGACATCACTGATGATGTTATATTGTATGGTAGTGGTCCTCAAACTGTGGGTCTCACCTGCCCCCGAGGGATGGTGGGGAGGGGAGCCATGGAGGAATGGGGGGGTGCAGCGTGGTCTGGGCCAGCCCATAAAGAGGGCAAGGAGGGAGCACCACCCAGCCCTGCTCTGCCCCCAGCTCCGTCCCTGGCCCAACCGCAGCCCTAGCTCAGCATGAACAGATTACATTAGGAGTAAGGGCGGTAGGCTGACTTGGGACCACTGTGGTATGGCAATATTCATAAACTCATAGGTCAGAAGGGACCAATATGATCATCTAGTCTGACCTCCTGCACAAGGCAGGCCACAAAACCCTACCCATACACATTTATAACAACCCCGAACCCATGACTGAGTTATTGAAATCCTCAAAAGTGAGACTTGAAGACCTCAAGCTGCAGGGAATCCATCAGCAAGCGACCCATGCCCCACGCTGCAGAGGAAGGCGAAAAACCTCCGGAGATATTCTGAGATCACCTATGCTGTATCCTGTCAGCACACAGGACACAAGGAAAAATTTTGCACTTTCATGAAGGACCCAAGCATAATTTTCTCGGGCCTAGTACAAATTTGTAACACGGGTCCCCTCCCACACACATACCCATGGGGATGGCAGCCTGCGGGTCCTGGTAAAGTGTACCCCCCCCAAATGTGGGAGCCCTGCTTTCATGGCATAGAGTAAGCCCCTCTAACATCAGCAGGATGGCACAGCATGCAGGTGAGTGTAGAATTTAGCCTTTGTTTCTCCCAACAAAATAATCTTTTGTGAAATGTTTATTTTTCTTCTTGTACAATTGATATAAAGGTCAAAGAAAAATAACGTGAAGACAGACACAATACAAGTTCTTTCTCTATTTTAAAAGATAGTAAGTATTTATTTATAAAACAAAACAAATGCCTGCAATCAAGTTTCATGATCAAAGAGATGTTTTTGTGTAGAACCAACAGTAGAGTGCAATTTCAAGCACATATACTTTATTCCCACAAGGGACAGTTTAGAAATTAGTTTTGTTTGACATTTAACTTGAAAATTCTGCATCTGACCAACAGTCATCCTGCCTGCAGGGAGAAACGATGTTGGAGTGACGTGTCCATCATGAAAAATATTTACATGTCAAAGCTTTCTGTAATAATCAGAAATTATGCAGAGAAAAGAACCATAAAATTGTAAACCTCGATAACTGAAGGATAAAGAATGCTTCCTACTTTATTTATAAATCCTTCTCCCATATTGTGTTTTCTAGATTAATCCTTTTTTTTGGTGTTTGTTTGTTTGTTTGTTTTGAGTAACACTACTAAGGAAAGTTTCCCTTGGTTACTATCACATGCAACTGCCACTTAAGTGGATTGCAGTTAGGTGTGAGTTTGCCCTGTTTCCTCTCCTAGACTACTTGAAAACCTCCAAATTTGAGCAAACAAGAGAATTTCAGTCAACTGCAGCTCAGGAAACTCACATGTATCAGCCTGTCACACACTATCCCTAAAAAAGAACTGCACAGGAGGAGTAGAATTCCACTTTAATGTGACAGTCTTTGTAAATCATAAAGAGGTATTTTGTTTTATTCTGCTTTTCTAGATTAGGTCTTCAACTCCTTCTCTTCGCAAGGAAGATCTTGATAAGATCTTTGGAGAAACTGACTCACAAGCTGCAACTTGAACTGTTGCCCTGCCTCTCCATAACTGAGTGATGTGAGGTCTAAGTCTTAGACCTCCTTCAAAACAGTGCCTAGTACCCATTCAAATGAGATGAGGGAGAGCCACAATTCAGGTCACATCTCAAGCAGCATCATTACCCAGGTCTTCCAAAGATCAAGCCAAGGTCTTTCAGCAAGATGTTCAGAGCGCAAGATGTTCAAACTCGATGCCTAACTCAAGCTTCTGAATCCACAACAAGACGCCTGAATAAGTGGTCTGACTTTCAAAAGCATCAAACACCCAGTAGCAATAATGCAAGATACTGAGTGTTCAGTAGGTTTTGAAAAATAAAGGTATTGCGCAGGTGTCTGTATCTTGTTTTAAAAGCACAAGTTTAAGGCACGCATTTTAAAATATCTTGACCCTAGTACCTCGAATGCAAAAATACAGCCCACACCTCTTAAAGAAGTTGGAAGTAATTTTGAAACGTAAGATAGCACTGAATATACAGACAAAAAGAGGGTTACTTTTGTCTTGCAATTCATCTTTTTAACACCATCCCAACATATGACTCCACTTCCATAAAGGCGTTTACAACAAATATTAAAGTTATTCTCTTTTTGAACCAACGGCTCAGGCAGTCACTTAAGTTCTGCCCCTCCAGTGACAAGTTTGAGAAAGGAATTGCACAGAATTTAAATCCTCAGAAGGCTAGGAAACTATTTTAGTGTGGGGAATATCATCTATAGCATTTAAGGGCATATGCACAAACTGCTTCTGTTATCAGACTCCACTCCACTTGCCAAAGCAGTTTATTACTTCTTACTCCATAACAAAAGTTATCCCGTAATGAAGTTGCTGCACAGAAGTGATTTAATGTATTGCCTCAAGGAAATCTTTAGTTAAAAAAACAAAAAGCAAAAAATGATTGTCTTGGATTTAGGCCTCACGACATTTTTATAAAGAGGAAAAAAAAATCCTCCCCTACTGTCACTAGTTTTGTTATCACCAAGGGTCTGTGCATCCTAAAGGAACTTTGGAACCCACCTCTCAATGGCCATGAATCAGTGTAAAGATGAAGAAAAATGTTTGCTCTTGTAGAAGTCTGTTACACCATACCTATTCTACCTCAGAGCACTGTTCTGTAGAAACTTAAGTAATGATTTGTAGGCCACCCCTGGAAGCTGCAGCTTTGTTACAGTGTTTTAATTAGTTACCATCTGGCTTATTTCTAGAGTCCAGTTTGTGTTTTTCCTGAGTCTCCCCAGTCTTAGATTGCCATTTTGCTCTAATTAAGGCTATAGAGAGTGTCTCTAAACAAAGAAATCAGTGCAGAATTAGCAGGTAATATTCACAGTATGATAGACATATCTGCCAGAACAGAAACTGCAAGTAAAACCTGAACAGCTACCAGTCATATACAAACTGGTCAACTCTTTGAATTAGAAGAGACTCTCTCCACACTGCCTCTGGGACTACATTCCTGTTGCTTAATGTCTGAACAACTCCCCCATCCCTTCCATTAACTCTTTTTTAGCCATTTCTCTCAACTGATTCCCCTCACTTTATGCTTCTCTACAATTCATGTACAGATTTCTGAGTGGAATTCAGACTGGTTAATGGGTTGTACTTTAGTGGTATCCATAATCCAATCCCAATTGGATAGGAAGAGGACTGAACAAATAAAACTAATTTAAATCAGATGATAGACTGGAGGATTCATAGATGCCTCAAAAGCCTTCTTAAGTGTCTAGAAAAGAGTCTTAAAGCTTCCATGAATCTGCTTGGCTTTCCTCTCACTCCCATCCATTAAGGCAGATATTTACACTTCTTTAAAAAAAATATGCACTACTGTTCTGAGAAAGTAAAACATTTATCAAATATACAAAGCAGAACCTGATGTCATAGCATACATTCATAGAGCAACATCACATACCAGAATCAAGACCTGTAATTTCATAACAGGTGTGTGTAACATAACCGCAAATTAACAGTTAACATTTTGGAGAAATGCAAGAATAAAAGTACACTGACAATTCAGTACTAAGACTCTGATCTGAATTCAGCATTTAACCACACACAAGAATATCATTTTTAGAATCTGAAACTCTCAGATGA
The DNA here is from genome assembly GCA_007922155.1 of Mesoclemmys tuberculata. NCBI lineage: Eukaryota > Metazoa > Chordata > Testudines > Chelidae > Mesoclemmys > Mesoclemmys tuberculata. Next base: position 12,629,160 of record ML675623.1, read on the forward strand.
AAGGGTTATAAAGGAGAGAGAGAAGACAACACAAGGTAGTGAAATAAAGGAAATGTAGGCAGAGATTCCACCATGTCAGTTCAGATCAGGATGAATAAGGAATTAATCCATTCACTGTATGCAACATGTCTGGATTATTAGGAACTTCAGCAGATAATTCAAAAGCAAATGGATTTTTAAAAGTTGATCTAAAGAATCCATGTTTAAAATCTTTTCTCACCACATCTGCTAGTATACAGTCAACTTTAACAAAGAACTCAAATGTTACTCACATTGTCATGCTTAAAAAAACACAACATCTTCAATTCCCGGAAGACCCTTTTGCAAGAGACCAGATTTTGGAAGACATTGGGCATCTTTTTGAGTGCAACTCTCTTTCCGTCTCGTGGATCGGTTACTGACCTACAGAATAAAAAAACTGAAAAGTTAAAAACTAGTTCAAGTAAACTTTTTTAGAACAGAAAAAAAAAATGTTTAAGGTTACAATACTTTTCAACCAGGAAGCAGGATCAAGACACTTATAAGGGGAGAAAGCAATCATGTAAGCAAGGGGAATACATGTAAATTTACTGTCCTTTATTAAGTACATTCCAGTCATTCTTCGGTTAAGATTATGTATCTACACATTCAACTACTTCTGGTTACTTAAGTGACTGAGCACATGTCATGCATTAGTGAATTTAATTGTTCACCCTTAACATACACCACTATTTGAAGTCAGGGATCAATAGCTGGAATCATAACTCATGTCAGACCACAAACATTTCCTTCAGTCACCCACTAAATAGTCTATTAATAGAAGAACATTTTTCGATTACGCAAATTTGCAGTGTCAAATAGCTATACTGCTTTTTCTTCCCCCTCCACCCCCCCAAAAAAAAACAAAAACAAAAAACAGATTTAACTATTGCATAGTGGTAGAATACAGATGAATACAGCTTAAAGATGAATCCACTAAACCACACTGCCAAGCATAGACTTGGGAGCTCTGTTCTGAACTTCAATCTGCCACTGAATATCTGTGTGGTGTTTTGAAAACTGTGCTAAAATTATAAGCTATCAAGTTAAATTCTAAGAGGATTCCTTGTCCTGCCTGTGGGCTAGCGGGCTTTGAAGGAAACTTGAGATCTGGTTCCTCAGCAGTTAGTCTTCAAAAGAGTCACTCTGCAGCAAGGTTGGATTGAGTTTTACCTCACTATCTTAGGTAGCGCCCGCTATGTCTCTCTCTCTCTCTCTGTATTCACTGATTTCAATGAAACTATTTTTAAAAAAAGAGTATTAAATGTGACTAAGGGGCTCACAATCTGGCCCGACAGTTTAAGATTACACCAAGGAAAAGACTACCCTTATACATCATTAATTTGGAATAATTTATATAAATTGTAGCAACAGAACATTAAGATACAAGTTGTTTTTGCCTCAAACATTATTTAAGAAAAGAATAAATATCTCACAATCATTTTCTATTCCACTATGGAGTCGCTAGTAAATTTTGCTACCATTATTATAAATACTATAACATGTAGCATGAGAAAAAAAATACATCTATTCTAATCCATGGCGTAAAGATGTAATAATCCAGAGGCTTTAAATTCTACATCTGATTGAACTGCCAGAATTGTTCTTTTGATTCCTGATCCTACTCCCAGCCCCTGCACCTATGCACAGTTTGTGTTTGTGCAGATTCCTGCTGAACCCGAACAAACAGTCCTTCACAGAAGTGCAGGAGTACAACAGCAGGATCTAATTCTAGATTAGGGTGGCCACTCACACAGCCTAAGAACAGTGGACATTCCATCAGTTCTAGAAATGGGGTGAACCAGCCCCAGCCAGTGTAACCTCACACATGTTGTACGCAAGGCCATGCCAATGGGAATTGAGTGGCCTCCATCATGGCAACATGCATGCACCTCTGTTGCATCTGTGCACCTTCCTCAAATCAAAAGATTTCATTCACAGCGTTGCATTTAAATTGTCAAGTAACTGATGATTTTTAGATGTCATTAATTTAAATTATTTTCAAGTACATGCATAATTACAAATCTCATAACATCCAAGATATCCACACTGAGCAGTTCACTAAATAGCTACAGCTAGGTCTGAAGTTGGAATTAATTTTGGTAATCTAAGCATTAAGATCTCAGAGAGTATTTTAAATACAAGAGTTTCAATGTATTTGGACGATACACATATAAGTAACTGTACAACCTGACAGAATACGTATCCTGCTTTTTCTCAGCTTACTGCAGAACAAGGACCTGTTCACCTATTGATGTTAATATGGCATACATTAACAAGCTACTGTGGCACAGGTTGTACATATGGCTAAACATACAGCTACCAGCTTGGCTTCACATTTCACAGGGACATCTTCACATTTCAGGAATAAAACGTAGAAAATGAAAAGGCAGAAGTACACATACATACATTAAGTCTAGTTAAATTTCTAAATAAATTACCCAATTAAACCAAGCTGCATCTTAACATGCTGCTTAAGCAAAGTTATTTTCAAGAAAGTAGCCTAGTTTGACTGAAAAAAAAATTAAGTGGGATCTTTAAGATCGCTCTCTCTCTCAAACATACACAATCCACTTTCACAGTAGCACGATGGGCAGCATTAACTAGAGTCAGCTAAAGCAACTGAAATTTTATAATTACATTTTTTTTTTAAAAAAGCTACTAAACAGTACTTTCATGGGCAAAATCTGGGATGTTTACACATTAGATTCTTGTACTATTTGAAAATACAGTTAAAATAACTACTTATAGAAAAAATACTCAATTAGGCACCAATTTTACAATCAGTTATAAACTTTAAATTCACATTCAACTACCTGGTACATTTCTACCTGACATACCTAAATATGTTCTTCATAAATACTTTAGGTAATTATCTCCTCTCCCCCACTTAATTAAAGCAACACCATAAGAAATAAACTCTACATACAAATGCTGAGGCCCAGATTCAGAAAAATATCTGAAGCTAAATTGCACTCTCTCTCCATTAGCAAAATGCCATATTTCAGAGGTTCTTCATTCTTCCTCATGATGAAAATGACACAACAGCTCAAGTAATGAGTATTTGGAAGGCTTATTTGTTTGCTAATCCATGTACAGTATATTGTGGATAGTAGTAAACTGTATCATCTCCGGAGGCTGCACCATTAATTAATAAAACAGGGAAAGTTTAAAAGGAATGCTATGCCAAGATTAACATCCAAATCCAGTTGGTTTTTATTCTATGCTTATAATCATTAAAGCAATTAAACGTCAATCTGGTTAAATCAATGTCCCAAAATACTGCAACTGTTTGCAAATTTCTTTGATTGAGGTGATAAACTAGGACATATACTGTAAGTTAAGTTATTTTACCAAAAAAGGAACTTAAGCAACTAATCAGATTGTATTAATTGGGCTTAAATTATAATGAATAAAGGCAAATAAAATTCAGCTTCACTATCTGTCCATACAAATACTGTGATAACAAATGAAGGAAAACATTGGCCTTTCCTGAGGTTGTTTCAAAGTGTTCTGACAGAGTCACTGCAACTGCAGTAACCACCAGTGATCCCCATCAAGACAGCATGTAAGCTCACTCTCAAACACATGTTTCTACAGTTTCCAGTCATATGATCTGTACCGCATTAGTGCTGTAATCAGAATGGTTAAATTGTAAATAGGCTACAGATAAATTGCCTTGGGTCACTTTTTTCCATCCTGCGGGGTGGAGGGAAGACATGGATGCATGTCATAAAACAAGGATGTGATCTAAAAATGATTTGTCTGTCATCATACTTCACTGAAGGAAACAACTGCAGTTTCACAGTTTCAGTATATTTCCTTTTACTTACAGGTATACATTCCTTTTAATTATGCATAAATAACTTTCACAGATAACCTATAAACAGAAGTTCCATACACACACCTATCTTTAGGTTTAGATCATGTCCTTAAATAATTAAATATTAGTAACGTAGACCCAAACATGAATCTGCATGTCTAAAAGGACATATCAACTAAAATACCTTAGCCAGAAAACGATGATAGAAAAAAATTCCCTAGTTTTTCAGTTTGTTTTCTCATGCCTTGGACAGCACCCCATGTACTGTATGTCACTTTAAGATAACCTCTCTGTTTGTTCCAGCAACATGGGGAAGAATTGTTTTTAATATGTGATAATAAAACAACAAAAATGGATAGGATGACTGTTGTTCCACCTGAAAGTACTTTAGCAAAACTTTCAGTTTTGCTACAAGCCTACCTTTAACTTCTAGCCACTCAATTCTCAACCTTGGCTACAATATTATCACTTTATAAATTGGCTCTCTTTAAAATAATGTATTTCCTACAACATATAATCCTGATATTGTGCCCAAAAGCAAATGTAATGTGGTTAATTTTTCTTCTGGGAAATGTAATGCTACTTAAAATGAAAAATTTGTCACAAACTTGTTATGCTTGCTCCATTCACATAGTCAACCCAACTAGCAATTTAGTTTCATGCCACAACTTCAATCTCTTCCTCTTCAAAGGAAAATCCTTCTGCCGTTAGCCATCTCATTACCCATACTAACAATGGGCAGGACATCCACATCAACAGGTTCGAGCAAGAGTCACCAAGTTTTCAGTTTACGTATGTCTCTCACTCGCTTTGCTTCTGTTTGAACTGCATCATCTAAACCAGTGGTCCTCAGTAAACATATTTTCTCCAGTAAATACTCATCTTTGGGTCAAATTAACACTATATGAGATAAATGTAAGGATTAGTCCTTCCCCTTTCACTTCAACTAGAAATAATCCAGTGTCTTCTCCAGGGAATCAGCAGGTAAAGTTTACATTCTGGGAGAAGGTTGCCTTCCAAATAACCCATCTATTTTATAGCTAAAGGTCTCGGTTCTTGACATGTTATAAAAAATACTTTCAAACTACCACGTTCTTACTCTTCCATACCTACAAGTTATATCAAGATGCACCACAGCTGTTTACTGGAAAGACTCACTTACTTCTCTTCAAAAAAATTCTGGGATATGTTCCTTATGAATGAGTTTAGAGGCAATGCAAAGTGAGTTCAGCCATCTTTCTACTTCACAATAGTGCATACTTTAGATGATAAGGAGTTTGGGAAAGTTTTTACCCTCACAGTCTGTTTTTAAAGATCCTGATCCAATTCCCACTGAAGTGAGTGAAAATTAGAACTAGTATTTAAAAAACCCCACACTCCAAAACTGTCATAAATTTGAGAGGTTTTGGTCAAAAACTGAAGAAATCATTGAAAATATGAAGTTCAGTAAACTACCGCTAGCAAAAATCTTTCCTTTAACTTTAATGGGAGTTGGACTGGGTACTAAGTACTTATTGCTAAGCTTAATGGGAATATGCAGCAGAGAAAACCAGTACTAATAAATGCTTATGGGCACAGGTTCGAGGTAATGGCCGGAGGAGGAAAGACAAGGAAATAAACACTAGGCAGAAGCAATGGACAAATACACCTTCAAGGCAAGTGACCAAACAAGATTTTCAGTCCCCGTCTGTCTTCCATGACAGACAAAACTTGCTATTGGAGCAAGGCATTTAACTTACAGCATACAGAAAGAGTACACTGCTTACCAGGTGACTGTTTCCAGATAACGTTTATTGTGTGCTCCTCATCTCTCCTTGCATGATTGGGGTCTTTGGGTGCTACCATAATAGAAATAAACAAAAGTCATAGCAATCATGGTGGAAAGATCCTCCACTTCTATGTTAACAGGTAACGTTAAAAAAAAAAAAAAATCAGCCTATAATTTATGCATCATGCCAGAATCAATTGAGATACTTTAGACCATTTTAAGATTTGTGAAACTTCATAAGGTGAATTGCACTATGTGTTCGGCCTTGTTTAAGTGAGGCAGATATCCAAAATTTTAAAAAAAATATTTCTGCAAAGGGTTTGAACAAAAAAAAAAAAGATTTATGGGTACAAAAACAATGTCTCTGCTTTTGGGTTAGAGCTTCCTTAAATACTAAAGAACTTATTCACAAGACCAGTGGAGTGAGAGCCCCTCTGGACTGCAAAATTAAACAGGAAGCTAAGATATGTCTTGTCATCCTTCAGGTGTTGCCTTATTAATTACTCTCCTGGAAAAAGAGTTTTGAAGTTCCTTTGGCTTTCGGGTTAGTGATGATTGGAGTACACAAAGGTAAAAGCTATCTTGGAAAACCTGGGCATGCGGAGTATTTGCAGCCAGCCATTCTGAAAAGTCTCTTGCAATCTCCTAACTGCAGCAGTAGTAGAAATACTCACACTGGAGAAAGACTGAAAAGTTGTGTCTGAAATTACTTAACTTAGCAGGCAGGAGGAAACTAACCATGTCTGCCTGAGGAGGAATAAGTAAGAGTTGGAAGTCTCTGGTCTCTCATTAGTTCATTTCTAGATGAACAAGAGGGGAAGAAGCTTTTCTGTATTGGTGGATTTGTGAGAGATTCACTTCCCCTATGAAAAAACTCCATCTGAAGTCTATAGGGACTGCATATTTGACAGCAGAAAAAAATTGTGGGAACACATACTAAGAAACTTCTCTTTTTAATAACTACATCTATTTACGATGTTTTCTTCTACATGCTTCATATTTGCATTTTTCAGATCTAATAGCTATAAACACTCCTCCAATATTTGACAGAATAGTTGCCGTAAAACTCGCCCAGATATGGGGATGCTATATGTGGTTTCAAGGTTGTGACTTGTCAGTGTACTAAGGTAAAACTCACAAAAGTAGCATTTCATTTTATTATTCATGCAAAGACCAGTCATGCTTGTAGCTGGTAACAATATAACTCTAATGAATGTGAATGGTAGTGCAGTAATTTCACACCATGTTGAGTTTGTTCTCTCTTAACTTGGAGGAGCAGCTGCTTTGGTTCAGCACAAACAGTACCAGAGAACAGAGATAAGTGCTAAAGCCTGTTACACAGGAATGCTTTTATTTTCTTTGTTGCTGAAAGGCTTGCTGCGCTGAGCTCTTCTGGTGGTGAGACACACTGGTTATCCCATCTGTATTAGCTAATGAATCTCAGGCTGTAAAGATAATGAACAGCTCTGAAGACAGTTTCCGTTATCTCTAGTGAAAATGACCCTCTTCATGAGAGAGCGCTGCTGCCTTAGTGACCAGTAACTTTTTATATTAAACGTTACGCCATCATTTTTTGAGTATTAAGTGCTTTAATTACATTAGATTGTGTCCTTTACCATGTCATATCAATCACGTTGTATACCTGATTTTTATAAAAAACCATCAATGAAACTTCATTTTACTGGTAAAGGTGTGTTGCATTAATTTAGATGGACCATGTAGGCCCAAGCACTGAAAAGTGTTAAAATAACCCTGTCACTGCTCAACATTAAAGTTTTAAAACATTAGTTCTAAGCGAAGTTCAAAATTTGGTATACAAAGACTTCAGCCTGCTTAGTATCACGGCAAACACACCAATGAAAATCTTAGCATTTTATTAAACATACAGAAAAGGAAACAGTTAAAGCATTTGAAATTTAAAGTAAAGCTTTCATTTTAACAAAACTCCTTGTTTCTTTTCCCTCTAACTGGAGGAAGTTTTTAAAAGGAACCGTCCCTTTCCTTTTTAACAGTATTTTAGCTGGTATTAAAGATGGTAATAATTGTCTTTTTTGGGGAAAAGAGTAGTCAGTTGGAAAGGACTGGAGCTGTTGCTGAAGTCCAATCCCATTTACTAAAAGATAAACGCAGAAGGGGAAAGAAAAGAACAGCAAAGATAGAAAATGCAGCTTCTGTCTCTGGTGGTAGTTCTTATTTGCCATCTTACTGCTGGAGAAAATCAGATACGGCACAGTCTTTTTAGCCACTCACCCTGGCAACTTGTACGAGCATTGGGCTGTTTAGGGCTTTGCTATTAGTTGCCTCTTTCTGGTCTCAGGCTTAGAGCAGTGCTGCAAAATACAGTCTTGGCCAGCTCAGCCAATTTCTTATTAAACAGAAGGCAAAAAGAAAAGACAGAGAAAAAGAAATAGGGAGCAAAAAGGCCATACAAAGGGAAAAAAGTCTCACATCCCAGGTGGAGTTTGGGATTTAGCCAAAGCTAGGAGAAGTGGCAATGTCATTTGGGTCCCTCTCTGTAGCTTAGCCCAGTCAGGATCTCTCCCAGAATCAGGACAACAAAGGCCCAACAGTGTTATGGTTGATCCCAGGAGACAGTGGGGGTAACAGCTGTGATGGTAAAGCCCACTGAAACAATTGTTGGCAAACTGCTGCTGCTTCCTGATTTTTCCCCAAAAAGCCTTTTCTTTTACGGACCCCAAAAAGGAAAGATGGGCAGAGTAGCTCATCCCTTCATTATTTTGTTAACCAATTAGGCCTAATTTCCGATACACCAATTTTTGTCCACTGATTTGCGGTCCCATTCTTCTCTGATTTAACGGGTGATCTTAACACAATCCTTGAGTTATATTAGTAGGTCTTTTTGTTTGGCTCAATTCAGTCTGTCTCCCTTTTGCACCATTAACATTTATTATTATAGGTGATTGCGGCATTTTATCAACTTTCACTCATTTCTTACAGGTGTGCTCAAAATTAGGGTAAATCTGTAGGGCCAATTATTATAACAGGTATTATATACATTAAAGTCGATTTACTTGGAAAATTATTAGATTTTTTTTTTAAATTGAAGTGCAACTCATTAAGGATAATAATTAAATTTTATACTGCACTTTTCAATTATACATTTCAAAGCTCGTTTCTAAGAATGGTATGCACTATTATCTTCATTTTACAGCTGTGGAAATAAATACTGAGAGCTGAAGTGACTTGACCAAGATCTCACAGTAGGTCAAAGGAGAGAGTGCGCCAAGTACAAAACCCTCCTGCCTCTCAATCCAGTATTCTATCCACTAGAAAATACTGCTGTCCTTTAACTATAAAAAATCTGTAAAAGTTTTAGATTTACCTGAATCGAAAGACCATCAGTGACACACAGATGGTAATTGGGGTTAATGGGATAATATATTTGCTTCTGAAACCCAAAATTCAAGTCTTGCTCATGTCACAAGTACGTACATTAGAGAATGTCAGTTTAGTGCACATTTGTCAAACTTACAAAAAAAAAAGTTGTCACATTTAGCAATGTACAATCTGGTACTTCGTAAGTTTTACAAGTGAGAAGAACAGCATAGCACAAAGACAGTATGGTAGTGTTTGCCTGTACAATAACACCCAGTGAGTGCTACTAATCCTGAAGCCAGACTTGGTGGCGGTGTTAGGCGATTGTCTGGTGGCTGGGCCAGCCATGTAACCCAGACAGGTTCAGCCCGAAAGGTGACATGGACCCACCCCATAGACCCACCATGCATGAGGCAAAGAGTGAGGGCCAGGTGTGATGCCAGAATGGCAGCAGGAGGAATGGACCACGACAGACTAGGCCTCCACAATAGAAACTGGCTCTAGGGATGTAAAATGTCACTTTATTGGTAGGGAAATAGCCAGAACTGATGGAAGACATGGAAAGGTACCGACTAGATATAGTTGGAATCCCCTAGACACACAGCATGGACTCTGGAAATGAACTTCTTGATTGAGGGTGGTCTCTCTCCTACTCTGGAGTTACCCCATGTGGGTATGGAGATACTCAAGTCCCCAGCTGGGTGCTGCATAGTTGAAGTTTGTCCTGGTAAAAGAGAGGGTGGCCTTCAGTTCTCAGAGAGGAAAACCCTGATGGTTGTGTGGGTTTATGCACCGAACAGCAGTTCAGAGTACTCAGCTTTTTTTTTTTTTTTGAGACAGTGGAATTGGTGCTTGATAGAGTGCCACCTACCAACTGTCATTCTACTGGGGGATTTCAATGCCCACATAGGGAACGATGAAGATACCTGGATGGGAGTGATTGGGAGGAGTGGGCTCCCTGATCTGGACCCAAAAGGTGAGTTGTTAATGGACTTCTGTGCTAGTCATGGATTGTGCATAACGAACATGATGTTTGAACACAAGGCTGCTCATAAATATACCCGGTATCAGAGTATCTTGGGCCAAAGATCAGTGATTTAGGTCTGATGAAACAACTAGGAAGTGAAACTATGTTCTGGACACCCATGTGAAGAGAGAAGGAGAGCTGTCAACTGATCACTACTTGGTGGTGAGTTGGATCCAACGCACGGGATGCTGACCGGATAGACATGGGAGGCCCAAACCATCAGTGTGGGTCACCTGGGAACATCTAGTGCAGGACCCTGTGAGGACAGATTTCAATTCCCACTTCCAGAAGAACTTCTCCTGCATTCTGGATGAGGTCTTGAACATGGAGTCTGAGTGGACCATGTTTTGAGCCTCAATCATTGAGGCACTCATGAAAAGCTGTGGAGTGAAGATGGTTGGTGCCTGTCATGGCAGCAAACCTAGGACCCACTGGTGGACCCAAGTGGTGAGGGACGATGTCAAGGTGAAAAAGGAGGCCTTCCAAGAAATGCTTGAGAATCAGACTTCAGATAGGACCGAGAGGTACTAGCTGGCTAGGAGGGCTGCAGCTATGGTAGTCATTAAAGTAAAAGCCCAGGCCTGGGAGCAGTTTGGAAAGACCATGGAAAATGACTACCAGACAGCTCCACTGATGTTCTGGCAAATCATTTATTGCCTTAGGAAGGGTCAGAAGAACATTGCCCAAGCTATTCTCAGAAAGGGTGGTGAAATGCTGACCATAACCGAGAAGACTGACAGATGGAAGGAGCACTTTGAGGAACTCCTCAACCTGGTGGACATGCCCTCCTTTCAGGAGGCAGTGCCAGAACCCCCTCGGTGGAATTGGATCTATTTCTGTTAATGAGGTTGCTATGACAGTAAAGTGCCTTCACAGCGGTAAGGCAGCCAGGGTGACAAGATTCATCTGGAGATGCGGAAATCACTGGACAAAACTAGGATGTCATGGTTAATATGCTTCTTCAATGTTGCATGGAAGGCAGGCGCAGTACCGAGGGATTGACAAACTAGGGTGGTACTCAAACAAAAAGGATACCAAAGGGTGTGTTCCAACTACAGAGATAATAATCCTCAGCATCCATGGCAAAGCCTACGCCAGTGTGTTGGAGGAGAGGCTATGCCTGTTAGTTGAACCTCAGTTTCAGGGGGAACAATGCAGTTTCTATCCTGGATGTGGAACAACGGACCAGCTCTTCGTTCTCTCTCGCAGATAGGGGTCATGGGAGTTTGCTAATCAGGTCCACCTTGTTTTGTTTTGTGGACTTGGAGAAGGCTTATGACCACATTCCTTGAGATGTCCTGAGGGAACTGCTGTGGGAATACGAAGTATTGGTGTCGCTGCTGCATGCTATCTGGTCCCTCTATTCCCAGAATGAAAGTTGTGCTCGCATTCTTGGCATTATGCAGAGTTCATTCATGGTGGGCGTTGGACTCTGTGAAGGATGTGTTCTGTCTCCACTCCTGTTCATGATCTTCATAGACAGGATATCAAGGCGCAGCCAAGTTGGGGAGTAAATCTAGGATGGGGAACTCAGAGCTGGCATCTCTGCTTGCAGATAATGTTGTCCTCCTTGCTTCTTCAGACTACGGTCTCCAACACGTACTCAAATGCTTCAGTGCCAACTGTGAAGTGGCTGGGATGTGAATCAGCACCTCCAAATCAGAAGTGATGGCTCTTTCCTGGAAAAAAGTTCTTTCCAGGTAAAGAGGGGGGCATCTGCCCTCAATGGCAAACTTTAAGTATCTAAGTCAGCTGAGGTGGTTTGGGCACCTGATAAGGATGCCCTCGGTAGGCTTCCTTTGGAACTCTACCAGGCACATCCCACTGGGAAGAGGCCCCAAGGCTGACCCAGGAAATGATGGAAGAATTATATCTCCTGGCTGGCTTGAGAATACCTGGAAATCCCCCAGGAGGAGCTGGAACCTGTTGTGAAGGAAAGGGAGATCTGGTCCTTCCTACTCTCCATGGTGCTGCCACAACCTTCATCAGGAAAAATGGCATAAAAGAAAAAGAAAGAAAGAAGCTTAAGAATTTTATAACTTCTGAAAACAGATTGGACAGATTTCTCTGCCTTCTCTCTTATTCACTCTAGTTTTATTGATAAGGGCTGTAGAGGCCATGTATTTACTTTGAATGTAGACAGATGGAATCACAGAAATGTAGGGCTGGAAAGGACCTTGAGAGGTGATCAAGTGCAGACTCCTGAGCTGAGGCAGGACCAAGTAAACCTAAACCATCCCTGACAGATATTTCATAGCTGTCAAAAATGCAATCAGGCTCTGAGTGATGTTCAATAAGATACATTAACATTTTGCTATAAAAAAAAATAGATTTTGTTTGTTAAATATAAAATCAGACTCAAATGCACTCAAGAGCGTAGGCAATAAGCATACTAAAAGAAAACTAAGATGACTTGCAACTATTACTTAGAGCAGTGTCCTGTATTTGCCCCTGTATGGCATCTTGGAAGCTGTTTACAAACAACCATTAAACCTCAATACCTTTATAAGCTAAGCTTCCCTATGCTATAATTAGGGAAAGTGAGACAGTGCTCATGAAAAGGCATAGCTGGAGCATTCGAACAATCTTAACTCTGGCCCTGCAGTAACCCCATGCAATAGCCATACACTTATGATGAATGCGTACTTGTGTGCATAGTCCCATATTAAGTTAAACCGATTTTTAAAGACATTAGATTCCCCCACTCACCCCTCTTCATATTGTCATTACTGGGCAGAGGTAAAGTTGTTTGGGTGCTTAACTGTGTATTTCCATGCATGCTTTATTTCTCTGACATTTAACCTTCACTCTGAATTTCTTAAATTTATGCTGCTTATTCTGTGGACAGTTACAACATCCCTGCAATCTTTTTCACCCTGAATTATTCATACAGACTCAACCTTCAATTCATGTCAATATACTCATTAAAGAAAGCATTTCACAAACTATGAACAAGAAACTCAAACGAGAATATGATTTCTAATAATCTGATTATGGGCATTAGCAAGTTTTTAAAAATTCCTGTTATATAAAATATGTGCACGCGCGCGCACGCACACACACAAACTGAAATTTAGGGTAGGATTCACTGGGATGTTCTGACTATTTTATACCACTCTGGAGTAGCAAAAAGTAGTCAGAGCCTAAGAGTCCAGTTTTTCCCTGCGCCAAGCCTCCAGTTATGTTTTCCACATTCATCAACACATCAGCTCCCCTCAAATTAAAAAACTATAACTGGAAATTGTCAGAAATGTAATGGTGTATCCAAGGAGTCAGTGCTGTAATTTTGGAGAGTACATGTATCTTTCCTACACAGTAGAATCCATACTTTATGTACAAAAAAATCCTCAACTTTAACAGTGGAGTGGCAACCCACGCCACTGAATACTTCAACACTTAACAGTGTCATAATGCATACGCAAGAAAAAGGTCAGCGCATATTTAGATGACAGTGAAAAAAGCCAGTGAACGACAGTGTCCTATTTATCCTTATGCTTTTTACTTATACACTGCTATACTATTGGTGTCACTGCCCAATAGTAACAGTGGAAGATTTCCTACAAAAGGCTAGTGAAGACAAGGCCTGTTATCAAGCCACAAAATGGTCTGGTCTAGCTTATGCTGACTACCCGTATCACAGGTTTCTGAACCTGATTATGCACGTTTCTCAGGAGTAGGCCCCATCCTCAGGGGAATGGCCAAATACACTCTTCAGCTAGAATTGTTAAACTCCATTATGGCTGAATAAGCAGGATCTAAAGTGACCTCTGCTCTCATCTTGTTTTTTTAAGGTTTGTTCCTTGCAAAAGTAGGTTTTCCCCAGTAGCCTTTTCCTGACTATCTTCTTCCGGAGTGTGGAGTATCAATGAGTGAAATGGATTGCCACAGCATATCTATAAAGAGACTGGTTTTTCCTAATCATACCCCCACAATACAAGCAATGATCACCAGAATGTCTAACTACCAACCGCAGAATAACTGCAAGTTAATTTCACACTACTTCTGACATCCTCACCTCTGCTGGTGAGCTCTGCACCACTCTGTCAATTTCACTTCAGGGAACAGCATGAAACTAACCACTGGAGTCATGAAGATAGGAAGTAACAAGACTGCAAGCCAAAAAAAATGCTTGCTTGAAAACAACTGCTATTTACAGCATCTAACAGAGATGCCGAAAAGTGTCGCTTGCCTTTTGCATACAGTTTACTTTGATACTGGCAAAATAATTATTTATAGCAATATGTTATCAGGTCACAAATTCCCAAGAGAAACTAGCTAAAGCATGAAAGTCTCCTAGGAGCTAATTGAGAGAATAGCTAGAAAGGCAGCTTTACTTACTGCTGTTCTCAGAAGAACACATTTCAATTCCCTGCTCTGCTTTGTTAGGCTATTGCACCCTAGGTGAATCTAGCAGTAAAGTGAACAGCAGGCAGGGAATCTATCCATCACTCAGCACAGAGTCAGTGGGGTGCTCTTTCAAGCCACTACAGAAGTCTGCAAAGGTCTCACTTATTAAGCATCAAGTGTAGCTGGAGACAGATAAGAGACTAAGAGGATTTAAACTAAAAATAACCTAAGAAAAATGATATCAGTATCAGGCAAAAATTAAATAAAGTAAATACAGCCTCACAGTGAGTTCCAAAAAGGTCTAGTATATATGTACCCAGGTCTTTAGTAAGTATTTCATTCTAAATATTACTACGAATTCAAAGCAATGCACCCTACTTGTACCATCTTTAGGATTTCATATTATGTTGTACATATTAAAGTAAAAATACATCTAATACCAATAGTTTAGATTTAGGGCAAAATGTTTGGCTCAAACTACTTACAGCCATATTGTAAATTCCTTATTTACACTAGTGAACTTTTATTTACATGTCATTCTGCTAACATTTCTAGAACTAGTTGTACGAGTAAGTGCTCAGTATTGACAGGTTCACAATCTGACCCATTGTAAAAACATTTGTATACAGCTTGTTAACATGACTCCGTTATCTTCCAAAAACTCTCAACCTCTATGTATCTAATAATGGTAGAATATAATGCTGTAAATTCATTTTACAAAATATATTGTGTAAGGCATTACACAAGTTTCCTGGGAGTCTCTCTCTTCTTGTTATTCCCACCAAGTTACTTATTTAACATTTGCTGAGCCATACAATAGCATTGTCAGTGGCCAAGTGGAGCTCCTGGAGCCCACCGCTGAATTTGGTTAGCCAGCACACTTTGACAATGCGTATCGTTTGATCTGTGCTGCAGTTGCCACTTGGATTGTCTCAAAGACCCCAAGGGTGCTGACTAGCTGCATAGAGGCATGGTCAGTCCAGAATCAGTTAAGAAGAGCCCACTGACAACGTGACAAGTCGAAGCCAGGCAGGCGAGCAGTATCTGTGATGAGGAACTGATATTAAGCACCAGTCTCCCCGCCACAGGGACTCTGCTGTCATGTCCTGGCATGGCAGCTTCGACCACAGTGGGTGTTGTGATGAAAAAGGTGTTGCCAGTGGGCTAAAAAGGTCGTTGAACAAGGGCAAGCACATACCTTCTCAAGCAGCTTGCTAGCCGCAGTCTCCCTCCTAATGTAAGTGGGAGAAACATGGCTCAGAACTGGAAACCATCAAAGATGAGTCAGAGTTCCTGTGATGATGCGCACTGCTGAGTTAAGCGGTTGACAAATTTGTTGTATGCCAACCTACTCCCTACTAGTGCACAGCACTCTGCTACTGTGTACAAGATGGCAAGGGCTGAGGCCCTTAAGGCTGGAACATCCACTCCCCACGAAGAACCTGCCAGTTTGCTGTGAAGATTGTTGCGTGTCTTGACCTTCACTGCTACTAAGTTATCAATGTATGAAAGTAACTTCTCAGGTGACAATACTTGTATTAATTTCTGCTTGATTTAATTGGCTTCAGATGGAATCATTTACAAAGGGACCCCAACTTAAAAATAACTAATTATTTTTAATCACCTACTGTCACAAGTAACATCTAAGATCACTATACCCAAAATATTACAGAAAGCTATTTCTCTCTCGTTTGTTTACATCATATATTTCATAGCATTTTATTAATTTGAACAAATTTCAGTGTTCTCTGTAGCAGCAGCTTAGCCGTGCATGTCTGTTAGAGGAAGGGGTGAATAGGAAAGAAAGGTCACAACAACAAGGGTGAGAAAATATTTAAGAATAGCAAAGTGATTACCAGGTCAGGGGAATAAAATAAAATAAAATAAAATAAAATAGCACAGGGATTAAGGTGCAGATGGAGGAGACAACACTAATTTTAGCTCATTTTGGGAACCTGTCACCTTGAAACACAGTCAATTTTCCTTTAAAAATATTTAGTGACTATCTCAAGGAGGTCCCATCGAATGCTTAACCTGAAAAATACGCTGAACACAAACATTTGCAAAAACTTTATATTAGAAATTTTCAGAGTTCAGCAAAAGAATCTTGTGTCAAATGTGGATTAAAGAAGTCAATTCAGTAAATGCTAGGAGGAATAAAAATAAGGTTTTAAATCCATTATTTAAAGCTACGGGCAGTGGAATATAAATCCATTTTGTCTGCATCAAAAAAATACAACCCAACTCCCCCATATGCGTACAATATTTCCAGGATGACTTTTTGGGACTATTTTTCTACCTGCCCTCCCCACTACTTACATTCACACATGAAGCAGACAGAGGTCTGAAAGTAAAGGACAAAATTATTAACACAAATAGACAGGAACTCAACAGATGGGAGTAGTGGGGGTAATATTGCCAAAGTCTTCGTGGATTGCATAGCTACTGCCTATATAGTGCAGATGGCAGGGACTTTAGTTTGAGTCAGCATTGGTGAAAGAGACAAAGCCCAGCTGCACTCAGTGGAATGGTCCACAGAGAGAAAATATAGTTAGAAACACTACACAAGACCTTTGTTCATGTTCTGACATAAGAAAAGCAGAGTTCTTTTCCACAGGAAATGTGCCCAGTATCTACTAACAAGACAAAAATGGAACAATTGATCAGTTATCGGTAAAAGAAATCACCTGAAATTTGTTAATTAAGATAACCACCAGCAACTCAGGTGCATATTCAGGAAGAAGTCATGCGGATGAAGCTTCAGAACCAATAACCACTCGTCAACCCAAAACAATTTCTCTCCTCCCCCCACCTTTTTTTTTTTTTCGAACTGCTAGCATTCTGAAAAATCAGTTATGTACACAGCTCTACTTGCAAGATTCTGGATTAAACAGTGAACTGTACATTTACTTTCCAAGCACCAGTAAAGGCTCAAAACTCTACCTGAGAACTCCTGGATTAAACTAAGTTTACAGTACATCTATATTTGAATAGCCAATAATGATTCCCACATACACATTTCAGTACATTATAATAAATAAATATAAAGCCTCTCTAATTGTAGCTATGGCTACACAACTTTTTGGACAAGATCTGAGATGCCGCAGTCAGAATTTTACCAAACAAGTAGAATATAGTACCCAGCACATCCCTTCATCTAAGTTAGCTTTGAAGGATAATTAATTTTTCAGATCCAAAAGTATGCGCATTCCATTGGAAAAAACTGCAGAGCATTAAAAGAAGCCTCATTAGCCTGCCGATCTCTTAGACATTGGCAGACTTGACCAAGCCAAATAATCAAAAAACTATAAAGAAAGTTTCTACATATTTAACTACACCCTGAAGTTCACACAAAAAACTTAAAGAACTAATTTCTGAGAGAAACAATAACATTTTGAATCAAAGTTGAATAGAATGTTTGTGATAATAAACTGCCACATCAACTTAAAACGTTAATATTTTGACTTGCTGAAATTTTAAATATTTAGCTTCACAGACTTTACTTTTGAGAAATGTTTTATAGCCACCATCAGTCTTGCAATCAACATATTAAACAAAACTGCATCCATAAGGAAATCCAAAGTCAACAACATTAACTCTGGAAATTGGCCTGAATAACATATGGTAGCCATGGTACAAAAGAGAATATACAATTTATCAGACATTAAGTATGGTCAATCAAATAATAGCCCAATGAAAACTAGAACATACAAGGTCAACTTCAGAGTGCATCCAGTTACCTATTCAACTACCCAAATTTAACTGAATTAGGTTCAGTTATCTACCCAGGTGATCACTAGTTCCATACTTGATTTTCTTAATGAAAGATCAATTAAAATTTTAGGTAGCCTAACACTTACAAAAACAGTTTAAAAGAGAACCTGCTAGAGATGCAGTTTAAGGGACAGTTTAGATTGAGAATCTTGTGTTGCAAGTGATGGACAGAGACTCAAACGGAGACATTGCCTGTGTTGCTGGAGAAAAAATGTGTTCCATGAGCTGCCCAAGAAACAGCTTGATCAACATCCTCAGCTGAGTCGAAAGTTCACCTTTTTAGAAACAGTGGATTTGCAATACCTTATCTAAACTTAGAGGAACAAGATATTTACTTGCCAAGAAAGAAATGCTTATTTCTGAAATTCAAGACCTTTATTAAAATCCACCTATTCTGTCTTCATTCTTGCTCATTTAGTTATTTTATTTATTCATGGATACATTAAAATATTGCATATTACTCAAGAATCATAGTCCTGTAACAAGATTTCTTCAATTGGCTTTCTGGGATTAACTACTTTAAACAGAATATAAGCAAAATACACACTGTATGTTTTTTTTCTAGGATACAAAACTTCAATTTATTCTAATACACACTAGGAACAATGATTTAGACATTCATAATATAGTTTATCCCATTTTTACTTTAATGATTGTCTTTCAAAAAGTTAATGTTAGCCCAAGATTTGGTTTGATGTTGCCTTAACCTAAATTATACAAAGCACACTTAAACATGAAGGCTTATTTTTATTTTATTTTATTTTTTCCTCAAATAATGTATAGTTCAATTTAAACTGATGTTGCAAATCTCAAACATTTAATATATTTAGCATGAAAAAAGTAACAAAGTTTATTTAAGCACACTGCTTTGAGAAAATCCTTCTACATTTACCAGGAATTTCAGATAACATATGGCAGTATCCTTGATCCAATTTAAAATATGTTCACCTTAAAGGTAGATGAGGATTTTCCTAGAAGATCAGAGATTCTAATAGCCCTAATAAATCACAGGTCACTTTATCTTAGAAAGTGGAAGTGCCCCTAGGAACTGACAGTTATGCTATATTACCTGTCATTTATGTTACAAATTGGAGAGTCAGGATTTTTTTTTTTCTTTTTTAAAACAGAAAGTCTAATCTGTCTAGATATTTATATGGTCCTGATCACGATAGATTCTGAGCACTTCACAATTAATTTTTATTCTCAATACCTTAGTGAAGTGTACAGTTGTACACGCAATTGTACAGATGAGGAACGGATGCATACGGTACATTCCAATGACTTACTTAAAGTCATATTGGAAGTCTGTGACTGAGTCAGAAACTAAACTCAGGCTTCCTGAATCCCAATCCAGAGTCTGACCTACTAAATCATCTTTCCGACTCTACAAAAAGTTCCATTGTTAATTACACAAGCTATTCAGAACACAGAATACAATGAAGTCTTGACAAACGCGACCTATGGGGAATAGGAATGTTTTCTGTATTGGTTTACAAAGGGGAGGATTTATAGGCTAAACGCTTTGGAAATATAATTTCAAGATAAATTCTGGAGCTGCAGAAAGGGCTAATGATGTACTCATACCCTTAGTTATGCCATTTTGTCAGAGGTAATGCTCATTTCAGATAAGCATCCTTTTCAGAAATTTAACCCTCTGAAGCCTCAATAACCTTCCACCTTGTTTATGACAAATGCTTAGGCTAATGATTATGCCAGCAGTTCCTTTTTCCTTTTGGAATTCAGCTTATTCAGCAATGCGTACACATTGCTCTACAGTCTTGACTGGTAGAAAAACAAGTTTGAGACTGCTCCATTGCAATTATTATACAGAAACAAGATAGTGTAAAATGTTCTCACAGGGTGGAGTGGGAAAACTGTTAAGTGTATTTTAAGAGGGAAATAACCTTCTCATGTTTTCAGGCAACACCTACCTAAGACATGCAGAATGGAAAGAAATAAGTTTAAGAAAACTTGGTAGTTACAGTGGTGGTTAATCTAAAACACTGCTCAGAAAGTCAACAAATTATAGAAACTTTCTAAATAATTGGAATTCTCTTTCAGAAAGCCTTACCTTAGCCTAAGTGTCTTAGGCATGTAATAAGCACACATTGTTATTCACCCACAACTATGTGGTATATCACTTCCAAGCAAACAAGACACTTGGGGGGAAAAAAATGTGTGGATCACTTTTAAAACATTATTGCAACATGTTCTTGACAGTGACACAAGATTGTTACTATCAGGGTGGCTCAGTAACTCATGTGGTGACGTTAGCAATTTTTTTTGGCCAAGGCTCAATGGAGACATTTTGCACATTGTGTATTTTGTTACAACAGACGATTGCAACTTGGCCTACACCAAAGCCACTTATTTGAGGGTTGATAGAAAGCTTTTAGTTCAATTACTAAAATGATTATTTGAAATATAAAAATAAAATCCAACATCACTTAGACTGGGGGGTCAGGCAGAAGGAAGCTATGGGGGGGCGGGGGTGAGGGGCTACGGGAGAAAGTACTCTCCCAAATAACACATATGGAAAAGGTATGATCTGGTACATAAAGTTTACAAACAGGAAAAGGCCATCAGGTCCAATATGTCTGCCCTTTCCACAGAAACACTAAAGAATAATGAGCCTTACTAAACCACGACAACAGGCAGTTTAATAAGATTTAACTAAACATTGGGGATATCTGAATGACGTGACATATCACTTGAGAAATTATTCTAAAACTACAAAAGTTTTAGATCTGATTGCTTTGTTCAGACGTTACAAGGAAATTAAATTGAACTATGATGTGCTCTGATTGGATAAACTGAACTTTTAGTAAAAAATGAACATATTGTATATGGCACACTGTAATTTCATCAATCCTACTAGTACAGCGACATGAAGAGACATGGGTGAGGCACTGCACATGTAATGTTGTAGACTTCCTCACTGTTTCCTTGGAGGAAATATTTTATTGATTTGACAGTCACAAATTGAAGAGTTCACTTTCTCAAGTGGTTCCTGGCAATTACTGCCTACATTCACAGATGCATATAAAATACCTTGTCTTAAATGGCTGCAGCTTTTCTTTTCTGAGCAGAAGGTAGACCGTTGGGCTGATAAACGCAGAGCACACACACCAGCTTTCTGGTAAAAATAATCAAAGACGTATCAAACTTGCTGATTTTGGGTCACACTGTTTTTGAGCTTCACTTGAGTTTCTTGTCTCCCCTGTCCCATCCTGAATTCAGAGGTACAGTACTAGAAGTGACAGGTCTGATTAAACTCTATGCCTTAACTATGATGCTATTCCAGAACCACCACTGCAGAATAGTTACTCTGAAATTGCTATTCTGATCAATTTTGAGCTCTTCATTGTGATAATTGTCTCTGCCCATGCCACTACTTTATGAACAGATTAGATGAAAAATAGAGGCCATACTTAAGTACTAAACTTTACTGTGCTTGAACTGTGCACTTAGGCCCCAAGATCTAGTATTTTGCAAATTTTGTACTTTGCAATTTTTGCAAAACTTTTTCATCAAAATATCCCAAAGTACTTTGCAAACATTAAGAAATTCATGCTGGAAATTTTTTATTAAAGGCAAAATCGTTCTCTCTCACTACCCAGACATAACCATTCAAAACCTTACTCTGTGTTTTTGAAAAAAATATATATCCAGAGCTCAGCTAAACACGAAATCTTGTAATACCTGCTTTCAAATGGCATTATGGCTGTCAGGCCTGACCATGCTGAGGTGGCAGCTAATCAGTGACGCGTGAAACGGTTCTTATGTTACCGGATCGGAAACAGGTTTGTAACAAATACAAAACTTTCATGACGTCTGCTCACCCCCCTGCAGCACAAAGGCTCACAGACCCAAAAGTTTTCATAAAACATAGTTACATCTATTTTATGTACAACTCACAAACATAGTACAGAGCTTCACATGGTTTGACAACAGAAGATTCACACAGCTCTAACAACAAGGCTTAGAAGTATACATAGAGGGAAATGTAGTACTAGGTAAGTGAAGTTCTTGCACGTTAGCCTAGAAAATAACTGGAAGGCTGCAGTGTTAAGAGATACATATCGCCACAGAGAGGTTGTGCCCCCTTTGGAGATACATTTAAGAAAACATAACGTGTTATTAGTTATAATGATTTCCAGATCTTTATTGTTGAGCTGGGGTCTCAACCTGACAATATTTCACAGAAGATAAAATGAAATCCGGGAGAGAGCAAGGAGGTGGCTGTCAAAGGAAAAATCAGAAGCCAACATAACACAAAGATCCTTTTATTTTGAGAGATACCTTAAGAGAATTATTGAAAGAGAGACCCACCATACGTCTAGGGCCAACAGGTAAAACCTGGGTTTGCCTTGGATTCAACTCCATGAAACAGACATCCAAGATTAGTCATTGCAAAGGCAATCAGGCAGGATCAAGACAGCACTCTGATAATTTGAGGGAAGAGCCCAATAGAACAAGGAGACATTGCGTATTTGAATAATAGTGCAACCACATCTGTTCCTCACAGCATGTATGTACGTGTGCGTCTTAATTTTACACATCACCACTTTGTAACCTGAGGATATAGTTGACTTCGCTATTTTTGTTTCTAATGGTATATAACTATAGCCTTTCAATTTGTTGGAATTCTTTATAATATTAGTTGTATGATTTACAAACCATGTCTCACAAGCATGTCTACGATGAAATTCCATACTTCATTGCTGTTAGGTGATTTTTTTTCCATTTATTAATTGTATTATAGTAGTGTTTGAAAGCCTCCGTCAAAACTGAATCCCATTGTGCTAGATGCTATACAATATAGACTACGAGACAGTGTCTGCCCCAGAAAAAATGAGAGTTAAATATAAGGCAGGATGCAACAAGTTGGTATAACAAACAATCAAAAAGAATGGAGATGGGAGGATGAGGAAAAGCTAATAAATACATGTGTTTACAACTGAGCCAGCTGTATGCATAGCTGGATCATTTGAAGTCGGTTAATGATAATTTCCTTACTGTGGACAGATGTTTAAAAGAATTGGTTGGTCATAGTTAACCCTGTCCACACCAAGGGCAAAATCCTGCAACTCTGTGCTAGTTAAACCATGTTACAAAGTAATGATGCATCTTTCCAGTATAGCCAAGACCTTATAGTGGAATAAAACTAAAGCAGAATAATAACCAACTGAAATGTACTAAAGCAATTCAGGATTTTTATTCCATTCAAAATACAGTTTCACTATATCCAATTTCATTATAAGTGGATTTTACTATATATTTAGCAAATCTCTCACAATAAAAGAAAACCTGTTTTCACTGAAGTCCACTAACTTAAGGTAAATAATACCAGAAAGGGCAGTTTCTAATTTGTTTGCCTGAACCCCTGACAATTCTTTGCAGTCTACATTTATTAATAACACTAGCCAGTAATTTTAGCTCTATCTGGCATTTTCCCAGGCTTCAGAATTACTGTAATAAAAGCTGTTCTCAGGCTAGGTGCTAATGATTTGTTATAAAAAACCAAAGCACTTTTTACTTCTTTACAGAAAATTATAATTTCTATCATGAACCTTTAGCCTTAAGGTTTAAGCAAAATAAAATCAAGCTGAAAAATAACATGCAAGTTGTCAGAAAGTACAATTTTTCATGTAATTGTTCTTGCTTACTAGACCTGCAAAAAAGTTATCAGTCGATGTGTTTAGTAAAGTTTTATATTGTACATAAGTACAATTTTTAAATACTGCCAAGTAGTTACTAAACTAATTTGTTTGCAGAATTTGAATATAAGCATACAAGTAACTTTTGTTAAGAGCTAAACTTGCATTTTTGCCGTTTTAAGTGTGCAATTAGCAATATTCCATAATGAATCCAGATGGGTTTAGAATAAATAAGCCACTTCAATAATTGAATATAATTCCTTTTCACTGACAAAAGGGTCTGAAACAGCAAAAATGCAGTTTCATTTAAATATAACCATTCTTAGACCACTATTCTCAAACAGAAATTTCTCTAATACTGTTAGCTTTAGTAAGTAATGCAGTTTTTCAAACTTTTACATATCCTATATCGCTATTTTGCTAGGGCTAATAATTTAGATTTGCAGATGATCATTGCCACAATTGCTCATCCTTTCTGAAAGCCTTATACTGTATTTGCGTTGTCTAATTCTCTAGCATCTTCCCAGATCTTCATGATTTATCAAATAGATTTTGCCATTGATTTGGCAAATTCATTACCGTATATCCTTAGCTTCTTAGGCTGCACGTCATAAGAACTTACTAATTTATGAGCTACATCCTAGCTGTCCATTCTATGTCACTGTTTAGTAACTGTATCATCACGTCTAAATAATTGCCCTGTGCATTTATCTGTATGACAAATTATTGAAAACAATATCCATAACATCCAGATCCACAGTGGAAAATTTAACTATCTTCAGCTTTTTGACTGAGACTGCCAAAACGGTCAGTTGTGATGGGGGAATTTGAAATGGACAGCTGTCTGCTAGGAACTAGTCTGTAAATTCAATTAATTCAATGTTTTGCAAACAGCCATCAGTTGGTTTAAAAAACAAAATAAAAAATCCTCAACTTTCAGTCACAATCAACATGGGATGTATGTTTAATAACCTAGAGGTGAAAGCATTTTTTAATCTCCTTATAAGTTTCTTGAAAGAGTATTTATCTATTTGTTACTAACTCAACATCCAGCTAAACTATATTTTAAATTAAAATACCGAAGTACAAAGTGATTTACTTTTACAAATTCTTTAACACAACACATTTCTGATAAGGTTCTCAATGTATTCATGAAGTTTAGCTGGTTTACTTAGAAAGCCCATCTTAAAGTTTTTAATAAAAAATCCTTAAGAGTATAGAAAGTGAGAATTATCTTGTCAGATTGACAGCACAATTCCAGTGTCTACAAAACCTTGGAAGCTATATACTCTGGAGATCCTGGTCAAACTGTGCCAAACAAGCAATGCCAATTTACAGGACAGTGGCAACAAAGAATTTTAAGCAGTGATTTCAAGGCAGTATGTTCCGTGAGGAAATACTAAATACTACAAAACAGACCTTTACAAGATGCACTTCTGTATTTGAGCATTCGCAATATAAAATATTGGAAAGATTAAGACTGAATTAATCTGACAGTGGTGAATATATTACTAAAGTTTGGATAATTTTTAATAAATTTGTCCAAAGAAAAATTAAGTTTTCTACAAAATATTTTAGCCAGGTACTAAATTAACCTGTTTTTCAAGCAACAACAACTAAACATACGGGTTATAATTCAACTGTATTATTATACCCAGATAAAGCTTACTCAATACTTCCTGGATAGGTGCTAAAATAAACGGGCATACATACATTCAATTAAAATTTCATAACTGATTTGTTTTTAGAAAAAGCTGACAATTCCAACCTGAACTTTCAAAGGTCATTCTGGTTATTGTAAAATAATTCTCTTAATGAAGCTGAAATGTGCATTATTACGTAATTTACATAATATCATATCATTAAATAGCAAGTGATAAAATGTCTGTAGTATTCACTGCATATTTGCTGATAGTATAAAATGCAATAAGGGACAGGGAAGCAAAGTCAACTGCTCATCAGTCGTGTAACAGAGCAACGTAACCCTGTCTAAAAATACTGTAAGTGCGCTGGGAAAACGTTCTCTCTTCACTGATTTTGCTCTCATAACTTTCAACAATACAGGAAAAATCCCAAGGTGTCAACAGCTACTGAAATGCTAAGATGGGACAAAAATAAAAGGAATACATAGGTTTTTCTCCAAAACGCTGGCTCCTTCATCTAAAGCACATAATCTTCCACCATATTGCTTTAAACCCAGAGAAGACATATCAAGCACTAAAAACTTCTTCAGAAAACTCAATGTAAAATGGAAATCTTCACCACAACGCTTTTTGGATTCGATTTGTGAAAATAGGTTTGCATTATGAATTTCTCAACGGACAGGCTTGACACACTATCACCTTCAACTTATTACAAACCTGTGTAAAAGTTGTTGCCCATCTTAAACGTCTAACAAATCCTCTCCAAAAAAAAAAAAAAAAAAAGAAATTGGTTGGGTTTTTTTCCAAGTCAGAGAAAGTCACAGTTGAAAGCAACAATGCAGAAAAGTGTCAAAAAATGTGCAGCCTGTTTCCTGTCAACTGTCAGAGAAGGAGCAGGCAATTACAATTAAAATGTGGTACCTTTCCAGAAAATATGTATTAGATTGGAATGTTAGAGAATTCAGTTTCATTGACTAGAGCTGTGGGTTTGCCTGAGGGACTGAAAGGAAGACACTCAACATGATTTCTAAATAAATGGGCATCAGATTTTGAAAGTGAGGGTGGGGAATGATTATTATGGTAAAACCACATCCAAATAGTTAAAGGATGTAGCTCAATTTCTGTTAAAACCAATATCCTATACAGTAAATATCCTCTCTAAAATCTCAAAAATGATCTTCCAACCTTTAGGCTAAGTCCTCAAGTGCTGGGAGGGTCGATTTGTAACCATTTGATACAGGCTTCCTGAATGCATTCAATTTTTTGGATGCTCTGTTTCTACAGTTGCAAGTCTTTGAATGGCCTTTTGCTCACTCCTAGGGAAAATATAAGGGGCAACAGCCCCATTAAACATATCAATAGATTCTCTTAGCTGTGATTGCATAATGCCAGAAAAGGTCTAATGTTTTAATTGTGTAGATCTTTTGGGCAGAGTTGGACAAAATAATGCTGCTGATCTCCCCAACAGATAGCCAGCATGCTACATAGACTTCCTGGAGTCTAGATACAGCATCAGCACCAAATCTCCAAAATTAAAGACAGCACAAAGGGAACTGCCAAAATGATATGGTTATTCTCTCCAGCAGCAGAGTTTGATCTTAATCTCTCACACCTCAGCATACACCACTGTCCCTTGAGCTAAAGGAGGAACTGTTTACTTGGAAGCAGTTATACAGTTAGACCAAGAAGCCGTGATCCTCTTACGTGGACCAACCATTAAAGGGGGAACAAAATAAATACTGAAGTAGTCTATTACTCTTACTTCCCCCCATGAAATCCCTTCATCTACCTGAAGGAGAACTGCAAACAAGTTTTACTCCCGCTTCTTCCACCTGGCATTTATAATTTCCCACGCTTGTTAACGTATTCTCTCTTATTATTGGGCCAGGTCACTCCAGGAAGAAATAGAATCCTTGTCTCCAATACAGTAGAACCCCACCCAAATA
Organism: Mesoclemmys tuberculata; assembly: GCA_007922155.1. Classification (NCBI taxonomy): domain Eukaryota; kingdom Metazoa; phylum Chordata; order Testudines; family Chelidae; genus Mesoclemmys; species Mesoclemmys tuberculata. Next base: position 12,656,502 of record ML675623.1, read on the forward strand.
TTGGTTCATATACTTAGCCACATTACCTTTCAGATTAAGAGAAGTAGGTGTTTAGCTATGCTTGTAACAACGTCACTCTTGAACACCTATCTAAACAAAGTGCTGCAAGACAATTGAATATGCCTATCAAACAGTTGCACTTGGATAGAATCACTGTGCAGTAAACGGAGTAGGGGCCGTCACGAAAAGAAAGATGTTTCTGTGGTTAAGACAACGAGCCTGAGAGATCTTTATTCTATCCCTGGCTCTGCCACAGACTTGCAGGTACAGCTGAGGGAAGCTGTAGTGCCAAGGCGTGGACTAACAACAGAACGATCAGAGTTGTTCATGGAGTGTGGTTAGGAATCTCTTGTTCCTCTCCTCCCTCTCACCCGAGGTCCATGACCCACCTCTCTTCCCAAAGTGCAGTTCTGACCTTCCAACACTCTGTCGTCCATTTTCAGGGAGCCCTGTCTTCTCTAAAGCAGATGTGCCTATTTACCTTAGCAGCAACTGCTGGCTGCTCAGTACTTCTGAAAATCCAGCCTTTTATTGAGAAGCCTATATATGGATATAGGACCCTAACTTTTAAGGGTGTGTTGAAATTTTCTGTAGAAAATTATCCTAATAAAACAAAGTCACAGATCGAAGATATGCTAATTTTGCACTTGGTGCTGACTATAATTGTTCTCATTGTGACACTTCGAAGTATCTACTACGTTTTATGGTATAAGCCATTTATTAATCTTCTGAAAATTAGCGATCAAAAATAAAAAATAAGCAGTGATATTAAATACACATATACACCCACACATGTGCACACAGAATGTGAACTTTATAATGTACCCAGCTTTAAATTAAAATAAGCTATCAACTCGATTTGCTAAAAAATGTTTATTTTTCCCTTAGCTGTCCATTTAGGTTCAGCTTTTGTCATTTACCTTAATTGTAAAATATGCACTGTTTATACTCCAAGGCCAAGAAGTTCTTTTGTCTTTTTGTGACAAAATATGCCCCTCATTTTGTCCTTTTTCTTTGAAGGTCATCTTCAAGTTTCTTGCTTCATTTTGAGTCCACAATCCAACTGCAGATCACCCAACATAAATTAAATAGTGTTGCAGAAGCACAGCTTTAGTCATGACCTTTCATTTTTTTTTATATCCTGTTTGCAGACAGAAGTGGATTGATAAAAGTTGGATGAATGTATTAGCAAACAAAAGCAGAAAATGTCTTACTGTTATAATTAGACATCTGGGACCTATAAAGCTGCATTTTGCCAGCTAAATATTTTCCTGCAATTTAGGCAGCTAAAATGAATTTTGTATCCTGGGATTTTTGTTTGATTACCAGCAATGTGTTTAAAAAGGCTGCGCAGAAAACCATTTCCTTTAATAAAGGCTTGCTTCTTCTGACAGACAGCCCACTATATGGCAAAGGTAATATTTCTATTCTCAAAAACTGCAAAAGTTGCCTGGAAATATTTAACATAATACTACATACATTTGACAAAGTTTCACTCATTCAAAATATAAAAGCATCTCTAAAGACATGTTTATGACAGGTAGTCTATTTTAGGGTGCAGGATCTGTTTGGGGAAGACAAGATTGAATGCATAAAACATTAATGGTTAACTTTAAGCTGAATCTAAAAAAAGCCTATATTTAGCCTTCTCTCAAAGCAAAAAAGGCATTTTTCACATGAAGGGGTTAAGCAACTTGCTCTTCATGCTATACTTCAAAGGTAAGCTTTATTCACATCTCGTTCAGCTGCCAAATGCAGACCTCTCCAGAGCTCCTTTTTCAACTGTAGATGTCCTAAAAAGCCTTTTAATGTTGCACTCTAATCACCCCCTCAAGCATGTGTGCCATTATCACTTATTCTTTAAAAATCAGAGCTAAAAGCAAAACTGATTACTGAAAGAAATCTGTCTCCTTGAACAAAAATTGATTCAGAGTATCTAACTTACAAGAAAGGATAGGAAATTAAAGGGATACTGTCATGGTTAATACCTTTAAAAATGTTTAATTTGCCTTACTCCATGGAAGCTTAAAACTGAAACCATTTCCAAATCAAGTTTCTATTTCTCCATTTATGCAACTTCTTCTGGCTAGCTGCTATACTCAAACCTTTTCATTTACCTCCTGATTTATATGCATGACTCTTGGTGACACCAAGTTATTACTCCATTTAGGAGTCTATGTTCCAATTTCTTCTTCCAATCCTTGAAAAAAAGTAGATTTCTCTTTTAATCAATAGCAATTTCTATAAAATGTGAATGATGAAGCATCACTAATATGCAATCTGTGTATATTAAAGATATTAAAAATCCACTTGTTTCCTCTTATTTTAATTGTACATACGCTACAAGCATGGGTATTGCTGCCTTCCTGGCCCAATTCAATGATGTCCATTCCCATCGGAAACACCCTTCGAATCAAAACCCTGGCCAGCAATCCTCTGCTGGGTACCCAAGAAACCTCCAGGCTCTGGCACTATTCCCAGAATAAACTACCAAAGACAAGGAGAGGAGGAGAGCTAAGGCAGGCTTTGGCAATATCCCCTAGACTAAGCCATCTTCCTGGGTTCCTCCCGTTAGTCCTTCTCCAACATCTTAACTCCCCTCCCAAAAAAACCCATCTCCCCTCAAAACAAAAACACCTTTTGTTTTGTCTTCTCCTTAAAAAACAACAAAAAAACCCGATGTACTTCCATGTGCTTTAGTTCCACAGTCCCAAAGTGCTAAAATTGTTCAAACCACTATACCTAACACCCAATCTATACTTGAATGATAGCCCAATGTTCCCCTCAACACCCCACATAGCTCACCTCGCAGACCAAATCCATATCTCATCTAATTTAAGTTTCTCCCCACCTTCAGCCCATTGGCAATTTGCTAGTGTCTGAAAATCCAGTGAGGCCAAAATATTCAAAACACTGTCCACCAGATACTCCACACAACAGAAACTGGACATTCCCATGGTTCAGAACTAGCTGTCTGAGCTCATATTAGACATGATCTGTATTTGGCTTGGGCTTTAGTTAGGCCTCAAGAAATGGATGTAATTTATTTTCCCCTTGGTGAGAGGTTGACAGTTCCCCTTCAACTTCAGAAAATGCAAAGTATAATTTATGTTTGCCCCCTGAGAACTTAAAATAAATATTACAAATCCACAGAGAAACAAAGTTTCCCATAAAAGAGCCAAACCTTTGGCTTCTTGACCACCCATAATCACCATTTAATCATTAACAAAAAAATTGCATTTGAAATTTAGAACCACTATGATCATGAGATCATGTTAGATAACTTTAAGGTCAATACCAAAAAGAATTATTATTAAACATAAAAGAGACACTAACATCTATTATGCACATCAAATAACTACATAATGGCGAGAGCTAACCAAAGTTAATCAGAGGACTTGTTACTATGCCTTTCTTGCTCTACAAAAGCATTGCTGTGTGGATTTGCTCATATCAGCCCCTTGAGAGCAAAAAAACTAACTGTTGTGTGTCACTTGCACGAAACTACACCTTGACTTCAGCTGGTAAAAGGCGTGTCTTTGACATGTCTTATATGGGGAGCTTAGGGTTTGCCTTGACAAACTAACACAAGTTAAAATGACAATTTGCCTTGTCTTATACAAAGATTTAACGTTAGGTGTGTGTAATTCTGACCTACAGCCTAGGTCAAAATTAAGGAACGGGCTAGTATATATCAAATTCCTGGTTTTCTGATGATAACCCAGAATGGTCTGTCACTGAACTACACTTTCTGGGACAATGTAATAAAAGAAAAAAGTTATAGTAGAATCAGAGAAATGTAGGGCAGGAAGGGACCTTGAGAAGTCATCAAGTCCAGCCCTTTGTGCTGTGACAGGACCAAGTAAACCTAGAGCATCTCTGACAGGCTTTTGTCCAACCTGTTTTTAAAAAGCCTCCAATAATTGGGATTCCACAATTTCCCTTGGAAGTCTATTCTAAAGCTTAACTACCTTTATATGTTAGAAAGATTTTCCTAATATCTAACCTAAATCTTCCTTGATGAATATTAAACCCATTAATTCTTGTCCTACCTTCAGTGGGAAGGGAGGTAACTGATCACCATCCTCATTAAAACAACAATGCTTAACATATTTGAAGACTTATATTCCCCCTCAGTCTTCTTTTCTCAAGACTAAACATCCCCCTGCCCCTTTTTAACCTCTCTTCGTAAGTCAGTTTTTTTAACCTTTTATCATTTTTGTTGCTCTCCTCTGGACTGTCCTCAATTTGTCCACTTCTTTCTTAAAGTGTAGTGCCTGGAACTGGACACAGTACTCCAGCTGAGGCCATACCAATGCCAAGCAAAGCAGGACAATTGCCTCCTAGGTCTTACATACGACATTCCTGTGAATACACCCCAGAATGATTTAGTCTTTTTCGCAGCTGTATCACGTTGGTGGCTCATATTCAATTTGTGATCCACTGTAACCCCCAGATCCTTTTCTGCTGTACTGCCACTTAAACAGCTATTCCCTATTTAGCAGTTGTGCATTTGATTTTGCCTTCTGAAATGTAGTACTTTGGATTTAACTGAACGTCATCTTGATGAATTCAGACTAGTTGTCCAATGTGTCGAGCTCATTTTGAATTCTATAAATGTCTGATAAAATTTATTTGCTGAATGCTAAAGTCCCATGTAAGATTTGCTCATGGAAGTTTTCAGCACCTAAATCTGAGACTACAGGCTACACCTACAGAGCTGCAGCTGCACTGCTGGAACTCATCTAGTGAAGACACTCTTTGCATAATAAAACCATCTCCGTGAGTGGCGGTAGCTATGTTGGGGGGAGAAGCTCTGTGGTTTATTCAAACCTCTGAGCAACCTAAGCTATGCCAACAAACTGTAATGTAGACACAGCCTACTTCAGCTTTTATTTTAACTTAGTCATTCACTTTTCAATTTAAAATGAATGTCAGTAGATATTTTAAACAGGTTATTATGAATTTGGTATCTACTCATGGGCCATATATAAACAGACAGACAATCTATTTGTAGAAGGGTTTGGGGACTTTTAGATTAAAAACACTATACAATTTTGTAATTTCAGAATATATATATATATGTATATGCAAAAGTTTCACTTCTTTTTCTTCTGGAAGACTTTCTTGAAAGATTTATCTGGATCTGGAAGCTACAATCTATAAAGAGGATGGAAGGGTGATGGGCCATTCTCCAAAATTTTGAGTTGTAAGTCCTCTTACAGGAACTGCTTGCCATTTTAATCTTAAAGAAGTAATTACAAAATTTAAATTAAATCCTGAAGACTTCACTTCTGGTTCTCTCCTGGCAATATCATCATCTTTTTTCCCCCTCTTTTTTCCTAAGATCTAAGAAACCCATCATATCTCCATGAACAAGCCCCTGTTCTCTATGTATTTCTAGGACTATACATTGATTTCAGCATAAGCAAAGAGAAAATTATTTTCAGGTGAAGGACAATGCCCTCCCATTTCCAAAAAGCTGTTCTTTATATAAAATGGACATTTGGGGTGGTCTGCACAGACCACTTGTCACCACCTCTAGAAAGTATTTTTTTGAAGACCTACTGTACCATCAGGAAGCTTACTATCACTAAATAAACAACCTAAAAAACGGGAAGCAATACAACACATCCAAGAGGAATAAAGAACATACCAGCTATGTTTTTATTTATAGATGTTTTAATAATATCACTACTACTAAAGAAAATTCATTTTCTGCATCTCATACATTAATCAGTTATTTAAAATTTGTTCCAAGCCAGGAACAATTGAAATGGCAAATGAAGCTTTTTTATTTTGGTTGTAGTAGCTTGGGTCTTTACCACATGGGTGACAGTCTCATCTTTGCCTTTAGTTTTTGAAGTTTCATGTATTAGCTTTACAGATGTTCACTATTCAATATCCCTTGGTGGTTTCTTCTTTTACAAAGCTGTTTTGGTGACCAAAACTGTATAGTCATCCTGCATAATGCCAGGAAATAGACAATGAAACTTAAGTGTTGGACGAGCATATAGTAACTACAACCCAGCAGTTCAGCAAATGTATTAGTCTTCATTCAGTAGTATTTAGCGCCTTATTAATCTCTTTGTGAGGGCTTCAAAAAAAGCTTCCAAAGAGCGCATTCTTCTTTATATTCGGAAGGTAGCTTAGGAAGTGCATAGGTGGTATGATGACAGTTGGTATAAAAAAATCCTAAAATAGACAGGTAGGATGTTTTAATGTATAAAGTACTAGAATAGATTAACATTTGCTGCGTTTGGACCAAATATTTTTCAAATTCTTTCTACTGTCTCTGACAGACGGCCTGGTAAGTAACACATATAGTTCATCACATCTAATGATATAACACAATGTAGATCAACTGATTCAGAAGTCAGGAACTGAAACACTGTGGCTTTTGAAAAATCGGTACAATCTTCAGGTGGAATGAGTTTCTTATCTCTCACAATCAATTCTAGCTTTCTCTACAATACTGCTGTAATCAGCAGCTGATGTTCCAAAACATTTTAGCATTTTAAATTTCTGGATTTTAAAAATCTCTCTGGAACAATGCGCAGTACTTAAATCTAACAGCATTTCCATTGCACTGATGGAAATTTAATCTAATAACACTAGTTATCTAGTTGATTTGAATGCCTACTTCCCTCTCCTCCTTCAGGCAAACTTTTTTAGATTGCTTGATCAGGAGCTGGCCTCTCAGTAGCAAAAATATCTATTATCTTTGGGGAAAGGAAAGAGGAGGGAATCTCGCCTATTAGAGCTCCTAATTCAGGATGTTAGGTAAGGGGAAAAGCCAATGAGAAAGTAAAGATAACAGACAACACAACAGGGGAGGGAGAATAAAACACAAATGAAGAGTTATTTCCTTGTAAAAAAAATTAGGTATATATGACAGACAGACATCCAGGAAGAGGATGAACACTGAATACAAAATAAACAAGATGATAGGGAAAGTGAGGAAGAAAATAAAATTCAGTTGAGTAAGATATTTATATGTAGCTCCTATATTTCAGACTTTTGGAGAAAAAGCAACAATTCCATTGATTTGTAGGAGAAGACAAAACAAGAGGGAAGCTGTTATTGATGGGATTGAGTCACATTGCGGTTTACTTTTATGCTTCTTACTAGATTAATGGAGCAGTATTTTTAAGAACTCCCGGACACAGTAGCAGTTAATGGCAATCCTCTCCCTCAAATTTCAAGTATGTACCTAACTATGGACTTACAAGAACACTTTTTCACAACATATGATTAAATATATATACTTCTGTCTATAAGAACAAATGTTTACTTTTTTTATAACAAGACAACATCATTGTTTCATTACTGCAGTTAATACAGAACTGTTATTTAAAATATAAGCATTCTTACCTAAAGGAATTTGTTACACCACTGCCTATTTAATTGCAGAACGTAACATTTTAAGTGTAATTTATCTAATTGTAATTCAAAATGCTTCAATACGCACAAGAAGACATCAGTGAAATGAAACATTTGCACACACAACGCATTCAACAGCAATATGAAACAAACTAAAATTCTAAGCTGGAAGTTCCAGTTATGGACTCTTAGAAGCTGTGTGATTTACTCTAAACAGAGTTTTCAGATTGAGGTAAAATGCAGTAACTCAAAAATTAATTAACACAACCAAACTCAAACAGTTGAATCAGAATGATCTCACCAGCCATTCCAAAAACCCATGAGACTAAAATATGCAGTAGAGTTACTTCATGCATAAAAGGGCAGATATGAAAGCAATCCTGAAAAGTTGCTTGCTGTACAGTTTATTCTCCATTGATACACAGCATGCCGCTTAGAGGTACTTCAAGTACTTACATGCACAGAAAAGGATAACATCATTCAGAATGTCCTTGCTTCCTTAGGTTCAATTACCCTGATATGGACCATTCTGGTTTGATTTCTTGTTAAAAAGGCATCCATTCCTAGCTTAATATATTTGACCAGGGCTCGAAAAACCCATACATGTATTAACCTGAGAACTAAACTCACTGGCTTAATTACAAAAAAGAAGAGACAGAAAGCTTACCAGTGGAGATCAGGAGAAATGCTCTATTCAAAAGCCCAGCCCCCAAGCCATGTCCAGTTGCTGGGACCATTACCAGGATAGTCTCCTCAGACATCAGTTTAGAAATTTTCTTTCTTTGTGTCAGGCTCTGGTTAGCAACTGTCAAAGGTATGTAGCAGTAGAGAAACTGACCAGAGCCTTGTTAATTTTACGCTGCTACTGCCTGGCAAAGCTAAGAAAAGCTGCATAAGCCTAGAACAGTCTGTCTGCAGACTCCGGAAGCCGCATCTATTTATATTCAGGTCACATTTGGAACATTATCTCCAGGACTATAAAACATCTTTAAAAATGAAAGACTAAGTTCTGCAGAAACTGAAGGCTAAGGCAAATGCATCAATGCTCTAGCCACTCTTTAATCCTCTAATAAATGGTCAGAGTTGTTTTTCCTTAAACCTTAACATTGCACAAATAAAATTAGCCTGAACTATATCCTATTGCACGTCCCCCCTTCAGTCAATCAAACACGACGCATTTATGATCTGGAAAGGTTTCAAAGCACAAACATTAATGATTTGAATTCTTTTGTAAAAAAAATTAAGATACAAAGGTTCAACTAGAAAAAAAAGTTACCTAGAACAAACCATCGACGTGAAATTAATCTTAAGATTTCAACAATTTTTGCAGGTAAGACTGAACTTACACAACTTAGGCTGAGCATAACTGCATTTGGTCCAGGACTAAGAACTGCAGGAAGGCCACTGACCTTATAGACTATAAATGTGAAAACACCAAGCTCAAGCATGAAGATGATTTGGTATCATCCCCAGAAGAAAATCTGGTTGAAACAAACAACCTAGGTTTTTTTCTAAATAGAAGATGACTTCAGAAAAATTCAAGTTGTTCACCTGCTGACAGAGAGAAATGCTACCCATGTTCTACACTAGTACAGAAGAACTGAAGAAAATCAGTTCATCAACCTGTTTTTAATTTAATTGTTACTATGTACGTAAATTTACAAGCACAGGTCCACCTGGCAGAAATATCCATTTCTGGACTGCAAGGCTCTGCTATGGAGCCTTCCCTTATTCTGACCTGTACAATTTAGAACTTTATTTGGCTTAAAATGATCCCTATGAACCTACATCAGGAGACAGGCGGTAGGCTGCCAGGCTCAGTGGCTGGACCACTAAGTACCAGAGCCCAACATCAAGAAGAGTCAGAGCCAAGGATTGGAGTTAAAGGTCAGAACTGTAGTCAGAATCCAAATGCCAGAGTCAACACCATGGGTTATGGTCAGAATCTGATTTATTTATTTATTATCCTTTATTGCGTCATAGGACAATTTTCCAAAATATACATGTACCACGCCCTCTGGGGAAACGTGGTAATAATAGATCACATATTTTGCCTTCAACGTCATGAAAGTCCATCAGTTCTCAATATGCCCGTGAAGTAGATAGTAACCCCATTTTACAGATGGAAAAACTGACAAAAACAATTATATGACTTGCCCAAGACTCACCTAATCACTGAAAAAGCCACATTTAGATCAAAGAATTTCCTGTTAGAGCTGAACAAAAATCTGACAATTTTTCCATTGGAAAATGCCGTTTTGTCAAAAAACTAAATTTTTTGTGGAAGTGTATGTTTCAACACAAATTTCATCCAGAAGGTTTCTCAGGTCCTGAATTGGGACAGACCAGGACACCCACCCACTCCCCTCCTACCCAAAACTGCTTCTCCCGTATTCCAGGCTCCTGTCGTAATCAACAGGGTTATAATATACTATTGTCTATTCTGGGGTGATTGTGTTCTCTCTCCTGAGAGCTGCAATTCAGGTTACAGCTTTGGGTGTATTCAGATCCTCTAAAGATGTCAAGGTCCTCCAGCAAAGAGCGGGATGCAAGGACCTGCTTATTCTTGACTTTTCAAATGTAAAAATCAATTAGAAAGATACTTGGATTCGTTTAAGGCCATCTTTATATATCAAGAGAGTAATGAAAGGCAAAACACAACATTTTTACTGTCCATTTCATCTCTAAAAGAAAAAGCAATTTAAACTTTAGATGGAAACCAAGCGTTGATGCCTGAATCAATACAAACAGAAGTATGTAACAATATACACTGACTTCTTGTTTTGAGAAATACCAACTGTGGAAGAGACAATATTTGCTTTACTATATATACACTAGTAGAATAATTATGCATAAGCATTACTAATATGTGGAATCTGGGCTATTCATACTACCTCAAGGATGGCTGGCATAAAATATTCTATCACACAGCCTTTTCAAGAGGCTGACTGGATCCATTTGGAGAAAGTAATATGCTTCCTTGCTTTGCATGGTTATAAATTCACAAAGCTCACCCACCTACTTAAATAATTGCATCTATAAACTACTGTATATGACAACCTCATGGAGGATGATATTACCATAGGTTTTCATTTTCCTTTACTTTTCTCCTTGATTTTATTCTATAATTCAAACTCACTACTTGGATACTTCCCCCACTCCCAACTGATTGCTGGAATCTTGCAGGTTAAGTGATTTATTGTGTTTAGTTTCTAGAATTAAAAGCGAATCTTTCAACTTATGTTTTCATTGTGTCAGACATAACAATGATAGAGAGAAGATACCACATCAATAGCTCAGAAAAGCCTGGATTAACTTGTTATGGTGACTGGGGGGAAAGAGGGGGAATAAATTCTGTCTGTTCATAAAGTTTATGAAATTTACATGGAATGTTACATTGGAACCTCTCTCTACAGCAATTTGAACTTAGTTAAAAAGATGTGATAGGATGAGTAATATACATGCATCTATTATGGAAGAACTTATTTTGCTTAGTTGTACAGTATTTAGATTTAACTACAGGAAAAAGTGTAATATGCTTGGTCATTATAGTTACTTGTACTAATGTTTGTTCATGAACATCTTAAAAATTCATATGTTCTCTGAATACACAGAAACAGAAGCCAATCAACAGAAAATGTAAACAATTAACTTTTGTTTTCCCTTAAATGCACTTAACACTGATAAGTTCCTGGAATGATCACTTGAAGGAAACTTGGTGTTATAATAATGTTGGCATGTTCATTCATTTTCCAAGATACCGCTTTTTACTTATTCAATTTTCTGTTCTGAATACATTCACACTATTAAAACAGTACTCATGACTTGATTATACAAGCTAAGTGACTACAAGACCACTAAGTTTTGGTTAAAACCTTTGCCAGTACCATTAACTTGAGTGTTTTCTACTTCAGGTTTATCACACATGGGGATATTTTCCATGTAAAATTATTTTATCTCATCTTTGCTCAACTTTTTAGTTTTTTAATAAGCAATTAGTTTTGTTCCTCCATTTTTGTCAATTCAATTATTCTTTAAATAGCAGTGCCTTTTCTTTGCTAAATCTTCCAGTTCCATCACCACCTCAGTTTTTTCCCTTTTGTACTGCCATGCCTACCCCTTGCTTTCCCCCTCTCTCAAAACACAGAACAATATAAATCAAAGCAAAAAAAAAGGAAACCCAATTGTATCTTTCAGATATTACAAACCTTGTATCGAAAGCAAGTTTGGCTATATCTATATCGTCTTTTGGAATTTGCTTAACCGCTGTCAGGAATTTTTTCTTTTCAGACAGACAGAAATCCTTTCTGGCTTCACAATCACTCTGTGCTTGGTCTACTTTCAAATTCAATCATAAAAATCACCCAGTAAAATGGAAATACAAGACAGTTGTTTGTTATCTACTACCACCATAGATATTTATTACTATATATTCTTGCATTGCTTTTGCACATCACACAAGTATGTCTATGGAACCCTATTTTCATAACCAGAAAATCACTTTTCCTTTTGCACTTACTGTATTTTGTTTTCACTGTAGCATCTTAGGAACATAAAGAATACTTCTCTAAATAGCCACTTATCTATTCGTTTCTAGAACCAGCCTTCAAGTAACTTGGACACACAACGCATGCTGTTCCGCAGCAGTTTGAAACACAGCACACTCACGTAAAATGCATTTTGGGAAGTGGCTTTTGTGCAACTGAATTTTTTTACCTCTACAGAATCTTCAAAATCACCCATGCGGACTTGCCCTAAAAGGGAACAGGGCATAGAAAGAAGGGTCTGGTTCAGGCTACTCAGTTTCTAATAAATAACTAAATGGTCAACGTTTTTAAGAAGTCAGCGGTCTGAAGCAAGGAACAAATTGTATTGCTTGCGGCATTGACAGCAACGACAGACGTATTGGTCACATACAGTAGCTCACGTTGCAGTGACTTCCACAGATAAGGATTCTAGTCAGTTTAATCTTTATAACCTTGTGCAGAACAAAGGAGATCTCTATGATTTTTATGAATATCTAAGGCACTGCAAGTTACCTATTTGATACCATCCTGGATGACTGGAATGAGTTAAATCAAAGGAGACTGTTGTGGGAAACCAAAACAGGAAACAATGGCAAAGTTAAGGTAATGTCCAGAAAAGATCAAGGGTTTTTGAGGAAACAATGTGGAAGGTACTGTTTGGGGAATACCTCTAGCCTCACTCCAGTTAGGCTGACAATGTTTATTCTTCCCATACAGGATACTAAAACCTTAAAGATGTTGACCTAGTGGAGAAATGCGGTCGGTGGGTCAACAGCACAGTCTGTCTCTCCCAACACAGAGATGGAGGTAACGTCACTGAAGGGAACGTCCAAAAACGTGCAAGGAAAAATCATAAAACCCATGCGTATAGGTCTTTTTGTTTTAACCCTGCATATTATGTATCTTTGGGTGAATAAATAATGCTTTGTTGTGAAGAAGCTGTTTTTAAGTCACTTTAATCAGTCACATTCACAGGCTCCCAAAAGAAGAGGACTTATGCATGCCAAATGGGCTTGTCATGTTAACATGGTTGGGAAGAGGTGCTGCCTCTGACAGGTCCCGTCTAATAATAGTTGAACAGTGGGATTCCATCCTTGAGAGAGATGCAGAAAACCAGTCCTGTCAGGGACGCACTTTGGAGGGACTAAAAGAGTTCTAGGGGACAATTCACCTTGTAAGTGTGACCATCCTTCACTTATTATGAGCCTACTAAAGATCCAAAACAGATTTTCCATGAAGCATGGTCCATAGATGCAGACTGTGTGCAGCACGTCTCCAGGTTGAATCTGAGTAGATTTTTTAAGTTTCAATTGGAGAAATTGGCAAAAATGAGGAGATCTCTAAGGTCATCCACCGTCACATGGGTAGGACCTCTCAAACCTGGATGTGGCCATTTCCCTTAGTAGACATTGCTTGTTCCTAACAGAAAAACTCTATTCCTTGCTTTATATGGTTCCAATACATGCCATTTAAGCCATCTAGATATTGATCATTTTGGAGGTGTTTTTAGCCCTACCTAAAGTGGGTTTCTGTTGGATGGAGCTCTGGTGGTACCAAGGAAAAGAGTCGCTCCAAACAAAGGAAGGTAATATTAAATTACCCTTAAATCCTTAGTCCCAAATTAGCTAATTTGATTAAATTTTGGAGCGTCTAAATGATAAATTCAGTATTCTTTTTGTTTTTTTGAGAGAGAAGAACCGAAGCTCTACAGCAATTTAAGTTCTTCCTGCCTGCAGCCGTAGAGGGAGTGAAAACTAACAGACTCTTCAGGAACAGCAGCTTGGGCTTCCAACAGGGATAAATCCTGATAGGTCTGTCTCTGCTTACAATGATGCAAGCAGGGTGAAGATCCAGTGCTGTGGACCTTTCTTAACTGAAGACAACATCCCAAATAAATTTACTTTAGTATAAGAACTACCATTTATACTAAAGTCCACATGAGGAAGATACAAATTTAAATATAGTCAATAAAAAACTTGTTTTAGAACCAAATTTATCAGCATCCCACAGAAACCTGATGGTCTCTATTATGCAAATTATTTAGTCATCAACTGAGGTTATAAAAACATTTTACTTTGTGTTAAAAAAATCCTTCAACATCACTCTCTTTTTTGGATCTTGTTACTTTTAGGAAAATCTCCAGAAGATAATATTTTAAAAAATAAAATCAGAATTATACAGGGCCTTTAAACAAATGCTCATATTATCAACAGCAAATAGAAAAGATAAGCCACCTAACATTTTAGTCAGTAGCTGAGAATCTACTTAAAAGCAAAAAATGATAGTCATTTTACTTCACAGAGACTAGGATTAGCCAATGATGCCTTTTTTAAAAGATAGTTGCCAATATTTATACAGCATAAAGTAATAAAAAGCTAAACAAACTAAGTGGTGAGAAAATGTCATCTGCTTTCAAGAAGTATGCTACCAAATCATTAAGATCACAGCAAGAACACTTGCTTGACCATTAGTTAGCCAAGTTCATGAGCAACCTCAGCATTACTGCTCCCAAATCAACAAAGATATAGTCCATTCTCAGGCTACAATATTTGGAAGGGAAAGGGAACTTTAAGTGAACTTCCTAGTAGTACCAGGATATGAACATGGAAGAGGTTAGGGATTAAAACTAGAAATAATGCAAATCCAAAACAACAAGGAGGCTGAGTACACCACTTTCCTTGACCAGGCCTCTTTATCCTTTTCAGTAGAAAATGTTCAGTTTTGAGAATGTATATCTGTTTAACATGTGTTGTCTTACTCAATAATAGCAATTTCAGAAATGCTTGGACTACAGCAAAAAACAAAACAAGAAATCAATTGAATGGCTGAAGCTTTATAGAAACAGACCTGTCTTATTTCTCCCCCCTCCCTTCAAACTATTAAGGTCCCAACCCAGCACATGATCTGCCAACCCGGACTTCTGCCCTTGTATTAATTCGCAGCACATGTCTAGACTAGTATTTAAAGGATGTTAGCTAACATATCCACACTAGGCTGTTAGCAAGGCAATGTGTTGAAAACACATGTTAAATTGGTCAAGTTAAAGGTTTTAACTTGATCAGTTCATCACCTGTTAAAAATACACTGCTTTGTCTACACTAGACTGTTAGCATGTGGTAGCTAGCACAGGTTAGCTAATGTCTTCCAAACACTAGTCTAAAGAAGGCCCTAATGACTTCATTAGGATTCCTTGCTGCCATAAAAGTCCACACTAGAGGATCCTACTGTAGAACTGAAGTCTAAGCTCTTGTAGTGAATATTAGAGAGATTTGAATTATACACTACATGGGAAAACTCCTTCACTGATGCCTGAGAAACTAGGCAAGCATGAACAGATATGGGAAGTCTTACTGAGGTCTTCTTTTTGCAGTGACCATGACTTGCCTTAGGCAAAAAGATTTACAACTAAAATTCCCCCGCACAGAACAGTGAAGTGTCAGGGAAGACATTTAACAGCATAAGTGATGAAGCATAAATGCCAGGGCCTCAGGGTGGCAGGTAATAGTAGTTTGACATGAAAAAAAAAACCAACCAGGTAGTCTTAGACCATGCTTCGGACAAGATTTGTCTTCTAGAAGAGAAACAGACACCTGGAAGTGCTGATGTGACTATTACACAGGCAGAAAAGTGCACCCACTTCCCTGCTGCCATCAGAACAGCCCAGCCATGGAGCTCTGATTGTCTACATGTTTAGAATCCCTGACCTCTATTTCCCCTCCTTTTTTCCAATACAGGTCTATGTCCTTATTTAAGCATGCTGTTGGCAAGCTTCACTTCACATATAGAGCACACTATAAGATACCTGAAGCTGTTAAATAATAGTTTTAATTTAGAACTACTAAGTGAAAAAAACATTTTTAAAAGCCAAGATTTGTTGAGTGTTACTTTAAATGAATCAAATATACAGCTTGCTGCTAAACATTAATTTTCCATCCTCTTGTATGTAGATTGCACGTAATTACTTTGGTTTGCATTCCTTGTAACTACTACCCATTCTTTTTCACCACTGCTTTCACTGACTTTTTTCTTGCTGCCCGTTATGGTTAAAATACTATTATCTATAAATAAAACATTAACCACATAAACCTCTATCCTTTACATACATATTTACACTGCTTGTCACAAGCCACTTGCATTTAAACTTCAATTGCCTCACTCAGGGGTCTACTTTACAAAATTGGGTATAATAGCTAGTTTGACTCACAGTAAAGCAAAAGACTTACAGTCTCTACTAAACAACGTACTTTAGAACTATACAAATGAGGTCTTACCTACACCTTACACAGCACTCAGTTGTCTGCAGAACAATTAACTGAAGCACAAACAATTGAGCACATCCACACTAGCTATCTTAAAGAGCTGTAAAGCGTGTCCTTGAGTCCAAAGTAGAGTTGCCTTACCCCAACTCAGGTGAGGTGGCTGTCGTCTTTGACAACTGTAAGATCAGACAGTTGCCTCAGCCAACGAGCCTTCTGAAAGTCCCTTCTCTGTCTCCATGCCATAACCCCCACTTTTCCCCTCCCCAGAAATGTTACCCCAAGCAGTGGTAGTTTTTTTAAGTGAGTTTTTAAGGAAGGTGAAACGTGGGGGTACGCTAAACAAACCAGTCTTCTGAAAGGGGTGCAAGTAGTCTGGAAAGGTTGAAAGCCTCTGGCTTACGCCAGCAGAAGGTGTTTTTCTGTCAACAGGAACATCACTTCTCCAAAACTGAATTAGCTACATCTTCCACTGACGCAGCCATGTCTACAAAGAGGGTTTTTGTCAGCATAACTACATTGGAAAGGTGCGGAAAATCCACAGTGAGATAAACACCTACTCCGTTGGAGTAGGCTGCATCTACACTATGGGGTTATGCCAGCATAGCCACAACAACGCCCCTATACCAGTATAGTCTCTGTAATGTAGAAATGGTTGGAAGCATAGAAATTAGGATTTACAGAAAATCAAACCTAAACATTGCATACATACACACACTACATGTTAATGTAGCATGCCAAATGGTGGCAAAGCGTACAGAAAAAAAAATTTCATGTCATTTTTGTCCTGATTAGTAAATTTCTTTCCGCTATAACAGCCCTATACAATCATTGTGTAACGTGGTTTTGTTGATATTTTTAATACCCAAGTTTTGCAGTGTATATTTGGTCTAAAAAAATAGTTCTTACCCATAATTTCTATAGCCCAACAGTACTTTAAAGCATGGTTTCATGTTTAAACATTTCTGACATTCTAGGTTTTGGTTTGGGGTTTTGTTTTTGGTTTTTTGGTATATTATATCAAAACCAAGACCACAAACTTTTTTAAAGTGACAATCATTTTGTTTAAATTGTAGTTATAAAGCACATCCATGTGACACCATTATGCTGGCCTAATTACTGCAGAAGCAGAAATGCAGCAGAACTAAATTATTATAAATTCAGTAACAAAAATTCCCTATTTATTCAACATTATAGTTCCTAATTTAAATGTACACGTCAGGAAAAGCAGCATTAGGTTCCCACAACTACTTTAACTGGGTCACCTTGCATGCCACTATTGTATGCATTGTTAACTTTTGTGTCTAGTATATGCAATCCTGATGTTACCACAATTAAGAACCATATAGTTTAGGATTTTCTGACACTTCTGTATTTAAATTCTCCACCTTATTACTTTGTTGCATGTGCAATAACTACTTTTATTAAGCAAAAATTCACAGTATTTTGAATGCACACTGAATGTTCTCATACATAGAGACAGGATCACACACTGAAACAAGCACAGCTTTGCTTATTACAACCAGCTCATGCAGTGGGTCTCCATTATAATCTTTACAACTCATTTGCAAACAATTAATGTTACTTCAGTATTCCTTATACTAAGTGCTGTACAGGGAATTCAATGGTTATCAGACGATTGACAATATTGGAATGGGTTGTAATGGCAATCATGTATACCGTATCTGAAACGCTGAACCTTGGCTTGTCTGGTGAGAGACCTACTGCACAGGGAAACTAATAAAAGGATTTAAATTCTGCAACAGAAAAACAAGAATAAAGAATTAAGAATGTGGATCATGCGAAGTGTTTGTACAATGCCCCACATACTCAATACCAACCCAGAAAAATGGTTCATTCCCCTCCCCATGACAAGTAGGAATAAACAGGAAAAAACAACCTTTGTTACTCTCTCTCCAAAAAAAGGCTTGCCAGCTGACATCACTCCATTGCAATCTTTTGAGTAGTGAAAGACCAAATGCATACTGAACTTGGATAACAAAACGACAGCCATGAAAATTGGGAGCAATGTCTTGTGCAGTCCAAAACCAAGAAGCTAACAGGCAAGTAATTTTTGAATATCTTACATCAGGTCAGACAAGCAAAACTTCAAAAGCAGTCCCAGAAATTCAAAACAGGTGAGACTATATTTCTATATAGGAACCTACAAAAACACCCCCCACCATTCTTCCTAGCCTAGCAAACATTTGAGATTTTTCCCCCCAAAATTTAACCAATACATTTAAAGCTAATTTTGACACCTAGCATCTTCTGTAAATGGTTTCTAAATATTCCAATTTTAGAATTCTACTTAATTAGATCTTCATTTTGACAACAAAAATTCAGCCTCAGAAAATTCCACAATAAGCTGCCTTTCATGGAAAACAACTCAAAATAGTAGCTCATATTTCATACCCCAGGCTCACAAGTAAATAGGATTAAGTTAAAAAAATTCCTATCCAAGGCTAAACGAGTCCCAGATATAACAATCACAAGACATCCCAGAGCACTAATTCACATATGCCAACAACTTCCTCCCATCCTACATCCCAGCCCCTGGCTCCAGAGAAAATTTGTTCTCTCTCTTCTCTCCCTCAGTTCAATGGCTCTCCCAAGAAATCAGGCAACTGGCATATCCCACAACATAGCCTGATGGCAACAAGCACGTGCCACGCAAATGCTTGTTACTCTGCTTCACTCTGACGATCCTGCCTTGGTCTGTTGCTAAATAATGCATGCTTTTTGTTTTTTCTTAAAGTGGACAATTTAAGAGACTCCAATTCTGGCTTCTGCATACACTCTCCTAAAACTCCTAAGTAAAAACGTAAATTATGAGCTAAAAAGATGCATTAGTGGGGGGAGTCACATCTGAAATATAAATATCTTGTGAAAAAAAATCTAATTTTGATTCCCAATCCAGCTACAAGCTGTTCAGCTATAACATGTGCAGAGCTAAACGGAAAGAACAAATATTGGATTCTATCATGCTGTATCTGTATTGCCAACATGCAATTACATATGGATACAAACAATATCAAGACTTGCAAATGGTCTAATAGAACAAAATGCCATATGAAGTTAGTCATGAAACAATGACCTGCGCATAATTTACTGCAAACGGATTTGCCTGAAACAAGTCTCACCCACTCAAGAGAAAAAAACATTGTCCATATTCCTAGTTTTTTATGCCAGTTTGCAAGGCAACAATTCAGACTTTATTACTTAATCTGGTAGCTGGGTGACATATAATTACTTCATAGCTGTAACTGGACGTAATAAGAAACTATGCTGATATTGAAAGAACATGTTTCCTGTACAACACCTCGCTTCACCAACAAAAGTATTTTCAGCTGTTATTTACATACATCTGATTTAATTCAGAAACACTAGGGAACATTACATCTATGTTAAAATAGGTTTTCCCTTTTCACGAACTTTGAGAAGTAAAATTTTGACACAAGGAGTCTCTCAATTTACCCGACGTGAAATTTAGAATAAGGTCATGTTACTGTGATGTATTTCTTTACCACCAACTAGCAACCCTTAATATAGCACTCCTTTCAGCAATAACAGCATACACACATAAGGATGCATACCCATTGAGTCTTAAAATGTGGTGGTCAGTGTTAGGTACAATATATGCACTGCTTTGTCATGTTCTCACTGACAGCACTGCCTCTTTTGCCTCAGGCTCCCTCATGGTTTCCTCCGAGCACCAATGATATGAAACAGACATAGTATCTTAGTAAAGAAATAATGATTAGCTGCATTAGATGTCCCAGGCAACAAAAAAAACCTCACTACAGTATGATACAAGTACAAGAATGCTTCACAGATAAATCTCTAATGTTATTTTCCAGTTTGAAATGGTCCAACCCAATGTCTTTAATCCATTTGAGATAGCCCTACTAAAGAGTTTCTGCCTAGATGAACAATTAGTGGTCACATTTCAAAACTATACATCAGATTAAAGTACAAGTCAGGAAATTGTACTAGAACATCAACATCAACCTCAGTATCTCCTATTTCTGGGCGTTCTGAACAGATCATCACATGGCATGACAAATCATGGAAGCAGTAATTGTGATAATATGCTTTTCTATCAGAAAAGAGCAGATCAAATTTTCCAATGATGGTATTGCTCTGGACACACCAGATAAATCTGTTGAATTAGCTAGCATATACAGTTCATCTAGAAGCGTGAGAATTATCAGCAATGCTGAATGTAATACCCATTTTTCTGTAGCTGAGTTTTCCAGGTGTATTGCAATAAGCATTTGGTCAGGAGGATTTTATTTAATTCTCCCCTCCCACTCACATATTTTTTTCCATTTTATTTATAAGCTCCTAACCAGAGTTCTACAGTTCACCACAAGGAGTGAGTTTCACTGGGCAAAACAGACATTTTATGGCATATTTTGGATAGGGTTTCTTTTTTTTCCCCCCCATAAAAAAGAGTGAATCTTAAGTTATACTCCTTACTTGGCAAAGACCAACTCCAGACCATTCGTCATCTGTCATGTTAGTACTTTTTCCAACAGTCTCATTGAACTTGTCTCAGATGTGCTCAATTAGTGTGTTTTGTTTTGTTACAACTATTTCTGCAGTGGCCTTCTCTATGAACAACATGTTATGAGCATGGATTACTATTTCCACAGCCTCCTATTGATACCCAGCTATATCTAATTGAGCTAGCATTTCCTGTTTGCTGTTGAAGTATTACTCAGTCTCATTAGCATGAAGAACTCCAAGGAAAAACTTAGCTAGTTTTTTTTTCTAGGCCAATATTGGAAAAATCATTCTAGATGATTGCAAAGCTGCAGATGAAGTAATTTAAAACAAAGTGAATAACTGCCTTCCCAGATGTCAGTCAACACAGGAATATTTTTCTGATTGTTAAAATTACTTCCTGATTCATTTGCTGCATGGATAACACAGCGTTTGCTAGCAGGGAGAAAAAAACCATGAATGTCTCTCCTTGGTTCTCACAGGTGAGCTTTGTGTGAACTGGAAAATTACCTTCACACAAATGACTCCACAACAGGCAATGTCGGCAAATGTAGTGAAACTTCTTAAAAGCTTTTATTAAACAACTTCCTAATCACTCAACTATCTGCTGAGTTTCCATACTTTACTAACCTAGCTCTAGGCTTTTGTAGCTTGGATTTGCATTAACATACCATGTAAAACAGCATCCTGTTTCCCATCAGCATCTGGGCACAAAAGGAGAGTTTATCTTGCATTTGTTTATAGGATCTGAACTTACAGCCTCAATTGTTTGTTCTACTATACCAGCAGGAATATTTTTTCCAAAACAAATCATCTGTAATGTACTCTTGTTCAGCACACAAAGCTCTTCCACAACAATATTAGAAGGTTATCAGTTGATTCTAGAAACATCTTCACTGCTGGAGCATTTAATACCAATACCATTATATACCTCACTTTCAAACACAAATTTCAGGCCCACATTTTATCCACTCAAAACAATATCAATTACATATGATAATTTTTTCAATAATTACTTAGCATTTGCTTTAACCGTTTCTGATCTAAGTACAGATCAGGGACCAACTGCATCTCCTAGCTGTCCTTATCTTTCATTCAGTTTCAGCATATGGAAACTATAGGTCCCTGCATGCAAAGTCCCATGTTTATATGAACAGCCAGACCACTTGACACTACTATTAAAAAGGGACAATGTCGACCTTTGAGGTGTTTTTTTTTCAACTTGAAGAAAATGAACACTTTTGAAGCCTCAAACTGAAATCAGTTTTAAATTGGACTGATCTTCAGTTTTATAGCTCATCCGCACACACATAATTTACATACAAATAGATGTTGACATCTTGGTGCTTGCAGTTCAGATGCACCAGTGAGAGGACGCCACATTATGCCAGTGTCTCTCAACCTGCAGCCCGCAAGCCGCTTGCAGCCCACTCAGCACACAGCTGTGGCCCACGTGATATCCTCAGGCCCATACAGGTAGTATATATCTATGGTGTGGATGTGGCGCACGTAACACAGAAAGCTATACCCATGCGGCCCACAATGGTAAATAGGTTGAAAACCACCACACTATGCAATGAGCTGGAAGCCATATACATTCTCTTCCACAAACTACACAGGAATACAAAGTGATGCTTGCCACTATTCAAATCTATGTATTTAAAATATGAATGCTTGTAAATTAAGCAAGCAAGTTTTTAAGCTTTTTAGAGTTTGCATGTTTTCTGTCTATTAAATTTACACAACACTACATTTGGACTTCCCTCTGACAGCAAGCCCTTAGCACCACCTTTTAAGAAATTAAATGGATTTCTCCCGGACACCTTAGGAAACAGACCCCAACTAGAGACACGGTATCCTCATGGATAGGACACTGGACAGGAATTAAGGAGACCTCAGTTTAATTCCTGACTCCACCGCTGACCTGCTCAGTGACTTTAGGCTAATCTCAGCATAGCCCTGTGCCTCAGTTTCCCCATCTGAAAAACGGGGGTAATACTGACCTTCCTTTGAAAAGTGCCTTGGGACCAACAGATGAAAAGTGCTACATAAGATCTAGGTATTGACATTGGTAGCTGTAGTAAGCACCTTCTAAAACACTATTCTCTGCCCCCCACACCCCTGCTCCCCATGACGCAAACAAACTGTCAAAGTCACTTGAGAAGGTTTCCTAACAGATCTTCACTTAACATGCACTCATGGCTCCTCACCCTTCTGGGCAGGGTGCGCCACATAATACTGGAGCTATAAGCATCTATAGTGCCTCCTGACCATCACGAAGTGTTCCAACCCCTTTATGTTTTCTCCTCCTATGGTGGGAGCACGCTGGCAGCAAAAACAGATGCAGCTCCCACGAGCAGCACAAGTAGTTACTCATTTGCTTCCCTAACAGGCTCCCTGGCTGCATCCACTAATTATTGGTCCACAGTGCGGTGAGGTGCTCTGCAGTGGCTGCCTCAGTTTCTCTACATACATCCTGGAGAAGCTTCACAGGCACTAGCGTTTTCTCTTCCTCTCTGCTGACAAGCCCCTGAGCCACAGCGGTTCTCTTCTATGTAGGGGAATCCCACCAGCTGGCAGCAGATCTCCCTAGCAACCCGGGGAGCACTCCTGTGGAGGACAGCTCCTTGTGCGTGTGCACATTCTAAGGATGTGCAGGAGTCTTCCAAAAGCCACATTCAGGATTGAAATCAGCAATACAGACAGAACCTTCATCAAGGATAAAGACTTATAAGACGGTATTTTTAACAAATTTAAGTCTGAGTTGATAACGACCCTTTAAAGACAAGGACATCTGCAAAATGCTGTGTTTTAAGCAAGGTAAGCTGCAGTCCTTGGACTGTTGGCAAGTTGATAACTCAGACCTCAGTGAAGCAAATTTCAAATGTTCCTGCTAAGGCACTTTTAAACCCTTCACTGTTTGAACACCTTTTTTCACTTTCGCCAGCCTTTCGTAAATACCGGTCTCTGGTTCAGTTACTGCACCCACTTGTTTATTCTTTGCTAAAATGTACTGGACCCTAAAGAGGTTCAGTCTGTTGGAGATTCATTATGGTAAAATCAACTAGGTTAAGCTTGTTTCAGAATCTACATGGAGTTGAGGGAGATGACATTTGTCAAGGATAGTCAAATTATGCTGCAGTAGTGCCCACAAAAACAAGGATATAATCTGTGTACAAACAACAGCGTAGCAGTACAAGTCTGAATGAGACAGTATTAAAACCACTGAAGCATGATACTTTTAAAACTCACGAGTGGTGAAGTACAGCAGCACACTGGCTGCACCAAAACGTCAAGTACCAGCCCAATAAACCAAAACCTTTGGATGTAAATAAAACCTAACAGGCACTGTTAATTACAAACATTAATTCAATTGTCAAAACAAAATCTTTACCAGCCAACTAACAGGAAATTCAGTACTTTTACAAAACTGTCCAAGGCTGACAACTTATTTCACTAGTGAAATTCAGCAGCAAGATAAATCAGGTCCTAGTTGACTGACTAGTCAGTGATAAATCTGAATGGTAAATTACAGAATTATTTCAAATATCTCATCTACATGTAAAAGTAGTACCAATGTCCTTAAAAAAATCACAGGCATTACTTTTTTCAGCAATTAATTAGGGCCAATGTGTGTTTAGGAAGAGATATGGATAGGCAATTTGTAACGTATTCATTATATAAGATTAGTTTAGGTTTTATTACAGGTCTCAGATTACACCTGTATGAAACTTACATTTTTCATATCTAAATGAATTTAGGTGATTTCATATAGATAAAATATAAGAATGCATTTATAATTGGTTTAAAACAAAATTTGTTTACATACTAAGTCTTAAATTCTGGATGCATTTCACCTGGAAGAGTCGATAACATCAAATGCCAAAACAGAGCAAGGACCATTGAATTAATTTAGGATTTAGAATGTGCAAAAGAGGAACTAATTTGCAAATATATCATTTAAACATCATTAACTACTCAGTACATAGGAATACAATAAGGTCCGTTCTGGATAATATCTGTGCTCCACACTGTGGTGATCTTAACCATTTTTAATTAAAAATTTCACAGTTTATTTTGAATTCAATACTAAGGTCCCAATTCTGCAATTGTAGCCATACATGGGGACCCTTCCATCTGCATGGATCCAACTGGAGGATCAGGGATAAATTAATGCCAGTGAAACATCTGGCCATCATTCTACCTGTGGGCAAAGTCAACTGTGCAATTTTACACCACTATTTTGATATATTTTTGTTTTTCTCACTATCATTGTAAAGACTAACACACTTTACTATTTACTCTCCATCTTTTTATTTTGTCAAAATAAAATATTTCCAAAGTATTAAAATAATGAAAACAAGTCTCCTTTTGCCATTTTGTCTGCAAATAGAACAGGCAAAACGGAGACCTAAGAAAATACATATAGCAGCAAAATGTTTTGCACCAAATGACAAACAATGGGATGTGATCTTACATAGTAGCCAAAATTAACAAAGCCTACAATAAAGCACATTCCAAAATATAGATACATCTCCAGTGATAAAAATCAGGGACAGGTGGAAATAATCTTTAGATACATTTTTACAGTGGGTTTCTTTCTAGTTTTTATCATCTTAAACTTAAATCACATTACACTGAACAGTGGCAAGAGCAACTTAACTAGGGTGCAGTAATGCAGGCTCTTTATAAACATGTACTATCTTTGAAAAAAATCAACATTTCATTAATTTACAGTATGAAGATCAAGAAATTCAAAGTTTCCCCTTAAACAGTAAAAATGCAATTAAAATATTACCACAGCCCCTTAAGGCTTACCTACTTTAAGCCACATTTTGTTTTTTAAAAGCAAGATTTTGTAACAAATACATTTGTTTGATACTTTATCAATCACCTACCTTTAATAAAAAATAAAGTCTTGCTTTTCAAAGACTTTTACTGTAAAGCACTCTCAAGCTGCAGTATGTACCAGCACACAGTCACAGTTTTAAAGGATGCAGGGCTTTTATTTAAGTAAAATGAAATTATGTGAAGGCAGCTAAGGCAGATGTCTCTTAAATAACACCAAGAAGTTGTATTAAACAAATACAGTGAGAAGTTTTCTGGGGTCACACCATAATTAGATGCTTGTGACTTCATATCTGTGATACAGGAAGTGTGTTACAATATGCCTGCTCAGTCAAAAAACCAAAATCCAGACATGCTTCATGTTTCTAATGCATCAAAGTCAGTAGTAAATTTGTTGGCTTAAAATCAACATGTTTTAAAAACGGAAGAAATTCAGAAGGGCTACAGGGTATTGAATAGGCTAAAGTTGGGGTGGCCACAAATTACACTATACAAGATTAAGTTCCACAGACACGATCCAATGAAATAAGTGGCTGGGGAAAATATGGGACATGCAGAGGCACAGTAATATAGAAATCCCTGTATTTTCCTCATAACTGGGTATCACTATCTTAGATGGTCTGTAACGTGTCACAGTAGGGTAAATGAAGTCTCGACTAAAATCTTGGCAGGCATCTAAAGAAAAACCTAATTTTCAAGTTTCCTGTTTGTAAGTGTTAAGTCTAAAAGTATATCCTATTACTCAACTGTTATGTAAAATTGGTATTTCGTTTTAAAACTGCAGCTCATCTATAAGTAAATAAAATGCCACTTCAGTCTCATGTTTCTAAGATATGTGTAAACATGTTGTCTCAAAATAAAGGCATCGTCCAAAAGTGACTTGGCTTATGGTGTGGCCTAATGGTACCAGACAGTTGCCCCACAAAAGCTAGAGAAACCAACTTTCTACAATAGCTCTGAATCGCGAAAAGCACTTTACTGTAAGTAAGTAGCTTTCTTGTATTCGGGCCCAAATGATAAAAATGAGTTATGGTTTGGCAAATAATGAAAAGGAAAAATTAGCTCAGTTTATTTTCTGTACTCACCAGACAACACCAAAGGCTCCATATCCAATAGGTCTGTCCGGCTCAATGTCCAGTTGCTGTTGTGGATGATGTGAGTGCTGATGATGGTGCGCTTTAACTGCAGCAGCCGCTGCAGCCTGTACCTGAGCAGGGGCCGCTGCAGCTGGTCCAGGGGCCTGACCCGGTGCCGGTGATGGGAAATATGGCTGTTGCTGCCCCGGGTTTAACATTGCCGCAGCTGCGGCCGCAGCCGCCGCAGCCGCAGCCGCCGAAGAGGCATGCTGCTGTACGGGATGTACCGCAGCCGCCGAGCCTGGATGCAAGTGATGTTGAGGGTGGTGGTGGTGATGGAGGTGAGGAGGGGGGAGGTGAGGAAGGTGGTGGTGATGGTGGTGGTGGTGACCTGCTGCAGCTGCAGACGTACCGCCATTGTAAGCCGCCATCATTTTTGCGTTGGCTGTTGTGCCACAAAGAGACATTCAAAAAAAAAAATGCCCTTTGACTGGATAACAACTGGGTCAAGCTGTCATTTGGCCATAAAAAAAATGAAATTTGCTACACTTTAAGCGAAGTCAAGGTCTCATCGTCCGCGGCCCACCTTCAAAAACCATCGAGCCCAACTGGCGTCACGTCTCCATCCAGCCAAGCAACCTGATGAATCTTTCCACGTACCCGTGAGCCTCGTGCGCCCGAAGCCTCCCTTTCCCCCCCCTCCCCCCAAGATTTCTGCCGGTGGCTGGCTACTAAAACTCCATCCTTGGGTTGTCGGGGGGGGGTGTTTTTTATTTGTTTTTTTTTTTTTTAAATCAAATGATCACTCCCCTTCCCCTACAGAAAAAGGGTTGGAAGTCACCCCCCTGGAAGAGTTTGAGAGGACTGACAAGCCTACCCCTTCCATTCCCACATCCTCTAGGTCAAAGCCTTCAAAGAGATTCTCCCCTCCCCCCCC
>ML675623.1:12684046-12747554 GCA_007922155.1 Mesoclemmys tuberculata
GGGGGGGAGGGTCTCCCGCGGAGCGTGTGCGGGAGGGGAGAGGATGGGGGGAGGGGGTGTCTCAGGCCCCCGCCGCGCGGCGCCGCTCCGCCCCCCGGCAGCCGCCGCCGCTTCCTCGGCCGCCCGACCCGCCGCCGCCGCTGCTGCCGCCGAGACTCACCTCCTCCCGGAGCCCCAGAGCGGAGCGCACAGCGAGCGGCGGGCACGCGCACCCGGCCTCCCCTCCCCCACCCATGCGGGGCGCGTGCCCGGCACCCGCCCGCAGCCAATCGGAGCCGGCCCACCAGGCGCCGCGAGAGCCGCCGCTAGCCAATCACAGGGCAGAGCCCCGCTCTCCCCAAGCAGCGGCCGCTTGCGGAGACTCCGAGATTCGGTCCCGCCCGCTGGGCTCCGGGAGCCAATCAGCACCCGCCTTCCCGCCCCGGAGCCGGCGAGACCCCGCGAGATTCCCTCACCTCACACAACCCTCACCTCGAATGGCCGCACCTTCTTCACCTCGCTGGCCAATCACACAGCGACGTTTCGCCCAACGGACCAACCGGCTCTCCACACAGCTAAAGCCCGCCCCTTAATCCTTTTTTTAGCCATTCGCAGCCCGCTACCCCATTCAATTAGCCAATGAGAAGGGAGGTAAAAAAAGAAAAAAGGTCACCGGGCCAATAGAGCTTGAAGGCGGGGAATCAGGGTGATTGACAGCTGACGGAGCGGGCCTTCTTCAAATCGCAACGGGGAGATCTCCCCGTGACGGATCAGGAAGCGGCTTCCGTGGAGGCCTGAGGTGACCAATAAGAGGCGGTGATGAGCGGGCGGCGCAGCCAATCGGAGAGGCGGAAGGGCGGGGTGAGGTAAGGACGCCACGGCGGCGGGAGAAGACGGGCCGCTGCTGGGGGTCGGGTCCGGTCGTAGCTGAGGCGGCGGCGGCGGTTGGGGGGGACTCGGGGAGGGCGGGGCTTAAAGCGGAAGGAAGCCGGGGAAGGCGCGGGAGAGGCCTGGCCGGCCGGAGGTACCGACGAGGGCTGGCGGGGGTAGCCGCTGCCGGCCCGTAGAGCGGTGGGGGTCCGGTGGCGCGGGCGGGCCCTCGGCTGCTGGCATGGCTCCGTGTCGCCCCGCCGTTGGTGGCTGGAGGCGCGCCCCTCCCCCCACCGAGGGAACGGCCAAAAACGAGCCGTTGGCCCGGCGCAACCGCGGGGCGCGCGCGCTGGGGGGGGAGGGGAGGGGCGGGGCGGCTCCGTGGCAGCCTTTGGACCGGCCTCGCCTCCCACAGCCGACCCGTCTCGTGGCCGTCCCCGCTCCGCTGCCGCGCCAGGTACGGGCCGTGGGGCCTGAAACCAGCCCCAGCCCCCGTCTCGCGCCAAGGGCAGCCTCCTCGCGCTTGCCCGGAGACGGGGGGCTTGCCCACGGCCGTGCTGGCACCACGGCTGTGGCTCAGCGGAGCGTCTCCCCCCCCCCCCGACAGGGTTCGCGGGCACACGCGGCAGTGTAGACGCAGCCTTCAGCTACCTCCCTGGGGAGCGGGCGCTATGGCCCTTGGCATAACACTGGCCGGGGGTCTTAGGTTGGTGTAAGACAGCACCTGCACGACAATCGTACGGATGCAGGGCTGGAGTCGTGTAGACCTGGGTTAGAGGCTGATGCCGTAGTGAAATCTTACAAGGTTTTATTATTTTTACAACATCCCCCAGTGAATGTTTATGAGCATGCTCAACTCGCCTTTCCAAGGTTAAAAGTGTCCCTCTCCACAATAAATGAGCAAAGTGTGTTTTGTACATCCTCTTTTTTATTTTTAAGATAGTGGCTCACTTATTCCTGTGAAGCCCCGTAATTCAAAATGATTTGCCCCAATCGTAGCGTGAAATGGGGGAGCTTAAAGAAGCAGAGACACAATAAGGCTAAAGTCCATCTATTCATAAGTACATTTGAAAATAGTGCTCACATTTGAGAGGCAGCTTTAATTGTCTACAACTCATTGTCCTTAGAGGCCCAAGTACTGTTATAGGAAATGCATAAAAATTTACTAAATGGTGAGAGATTTCTTTAACCTATTTAAATTAGACAGACAGGGTAGCAATTCCGTGTCAGGAAGAATGACTGAGTGAATGTGTAGGTGTCACCCTCATGTGTGAGCAAGCTGACAACCCTTCTTACTCCTCTCCAGCTGACACTAAGGACTTATCTATATAGGGAAATTGATCAGCAGAACCATAGTGGTATAATTATATTGCCGGTCAAATTCCCTGTGGAGACAAGCCCTAACTTATTATTCCAGCTTCTGTCCCTATGCTAAAAAGACAACAGCCAAATCATTGTGCTATTTTTATAATAGCATGGAAGATGCTAAAATCACTTCATATGTAATCCCATCATAGTACTTGCAAGACTTTATAGTACATCCTTTAAAGCTTCAAAATAGTTATATTAGCTGAATACCTGTTCAGAATAGGCTATGAATACCTTCTGCATCTTGCTTGACATGCTGGTAGAATGAATCACCTAATTTCATGAAAAATTCTTATGTCAGTTATATTCCACAAACTGGCAGCTAAAATTTGTGTCTAGAGTATTGTCAAATTTTGCAAACATTCCACCACCATTTGATCGAGTTTCTTTCTGTCAGACACTAATGAGCAAAAAATCATTGTAAATCAAAAGACAAGATTTTAAATCAGATTTTGTTTTGTAGATTTGGGGGTAAGAGGAAACAAAATTAGGACTACGGTCTACATTTGATGCCTGGCCACATCTCCCATTGAAGTCAGTGGGAGCCATGAATGTGGCTCTGAATACAGAGCTTCACCCCTAAGAATCTTGCAATAGGATGCAAAATAGGGAAGCCTACAAACACCATCCTCAGGAGAAATGCAGGAATCTGAGGCACAGAAGCAACCAACAAGGCAACTATGCACCAATTTGAGTTTGGTGCATGCAGACCGCTCCTGGAGAAAAAACTAGAGGCAAGGAGTTAAAATAAAAAACAAAATGCACAAAAATGGTGCAATATGATCTTTGCCCCTCTGTGACAACAATTTTCGAAGACTTCATGAAAGAAAAAAATTAAAGGGGAAAATCCAGTTTGGACCTAACCCCTCTAGTGTAATTTTCTGCTCAAGAGCAAATGGCAAACAGGATCTGAGATACTTTGTAGTATGTAGGTGTTTACCTGTAAACCACCACCAATCACAAGTACTTTACAGATAACTAAGATAGATCTCTCTGTATGGAAATTCAGGCTTTACCTCTGCAAACACTTGTGTAATTTAATGTACATCGTAGTTACATTAAAGTCAATGCACATGCATAAATGTTTTCAGAACTGGACCACAGTGTCCCAGAATAGCAGGTCAGTGAAGTTACAGCAAGGATAAATTGCACCAGTATTTTTACTAAATATGTTGCAAAGCCTCAGACTGGAAGCCATTTTTCTTGCTCTTGCCCCTGACCTGCACCAGAATAACTGCATCACAGATTGGCTTTGTGTTTTAGAAACAGCAAAAATTGCTGTTCCAACATAATCTGGAATGCCTATAATGTACTTATTGTTACAGCTGATTGGTACAGTTCTGGCTTTCAAAGTTGATAATGTATTTGAAAGTTCTCTGTGGAGATGGTAAGCTGTTTCCACTGGCAGAGTCTGCTCCTTCAGGTACTATGCTACTGCAGAAATTTGAATCAATTCCACTCGTTACTATCAGTT
Organism: Mesoclemmys tuberculata; assembly: GCA_007922155.1. Classification (NCBI taxonomy): domain Eukaryota; kingdom Metazoa; phylum Chordata; order Testudines; family Chelidae; genus Mesoclemmys; species Mesoclemmys tuberculata. The sequence goes on from ML675623.1 coordinate 12,687,738, forward strand.
TTGTTCCATGCAGATGTTACCACTCTCAGAAGCAGACAGGTTGCCACAGAATTTCAGGGAAGCACCATCTGACATTCATACCGATTTTTTTTTATTAATCTTTTGTACTTTCTTGATGTATCAGTGGCATCTTGGGGGCTCCACTCCTTTCAGCATCTTCTCCTGGACCCAGAATTAGATACTGCAGTTTCTCCCTGTACAGCACTTGTGTGTGGACAGTATCCTGACTGTGATACCTGGTTTTGCTTGTTGTGTACTGAAATAGCAAAAAAGTGTTTTAGATTTAAAAAAAACAAATATTAGGAATAGTCCTGTTTCAGGCTAGTGTGGCAAAGAGGTGCTTTGCCTTCATTTGTATGCAGCCTTTGTTTGCGTACCTGTAGCCAAATCATTGGCTTGTTACACCTCAATTGATCATGGAGGGGTTGAGGTATTCTCTACCTGTGCAGAAAATAAATCTGTTCCTAAGATTTGAAAGCCTAGTGAGCAGTGAGGTTTTTTTGGTCTGCTACAGCAAGCGGTGGCTGGCTGGTTTGCCAGGTTCAAAAAGTAACCTATGGGCCTATGTGGTGGTCTTGAAATATCTTTACATGTGCAGTGAATTTCTAATTAATACCTGTATTGCATCTGCCATCAGATCTTAATTTGTTCCACATATAATTTATTCACAATAAGGCTTACTAACTCTGTTGCACTTCTGTTTGTACCTCATTTTTACTTTGGTCCTGTTTCTGCAAACCACCTAAGCACTTGTGTTACACATGAATAATCCCATTGAAATCATGTGAACCAAGTTATGTAAATGCTTAAGCATTGGCAATGCTAGTGCTTGTAATGGTAATAGAAGAGCGCATGTACCATGAGGTGAGTCTGGACTTCTTGGTGCAGATGGCTCTGTTAAGGAAATGTTCCTTACAGGGAAGGGTGGGGTTCTGGTCCAACCAGAAAAATGTTTAACAACCTCTGACCCTAATCCTGTTTAATTTAAAATCAGGGCTTTAACATCTTTGTTTCAGTTTAATTATATTTTTTTTAAAGTGGCCACTAATTATGGCTGTCCAATCTGAAATAAATAAGGTCTAATTTTTAAAAGGTGCTGAACACTCCTAACTTTCACTGACTACAACTGCTGTCAAGCACTGCTCAAATTAGGCCCAGTATGCTTCTAAAGGGACATCCAAAATTAATGGTCACATCTGGGTAATTTGGTTACTAATATATTGTATTATGATTGGTTATTCACACATGTACATATTATAGCTTGTTTTCATGCCTGATCTTGACTTCATAATTCTGAATCATGCTTTCTGGAATTATAAAAAAAAATCAGTAAATGAGAAATTCAGTGTTTCACAGTAATTCCTAATTTGTTTTTCATAAAAATTGCTGATAAAATGTTGCTCTTACAAAGCAATAGCACTGGAAATTATCAAAACACCAGCTAAGGGAAGATTTTCTTGGAGTCAACTTTATAATCTAACAAGACACTGATCTAAATCAGATTGCAACAATAGTATCTGGCAAGAAAAGACATTACACATTCTAGAGTGATCTAACCAATGTCTTGAAATGAATGCTTTTGCATTATTGATGACATTTGAAATACATAGGTCATAAAGTAACACTAAAATGTGACAGAGCCATGGTGTGTGATAGAAAAATCACATAGCAAATGGCAACAGTGTCGTTTGTCACTTGTATACGTTTAAGTCCTGATCCCCAGCCTGTTCCAGTTAATAGGACTCTTTCCACTGACTTCATTGGGCTTTGAATCAGGTCCTTAAAGTGCATTACTTTGTTTTTACATAAAATACTGGCTCCAAAATGTACTATAGAAAATGTCAGTTGAAAAATAGTTCCTTTTAAAAAAGCTAATCATAAAAAATGGAAAGACAGTACCACCCTATGAAGCCCAGGGTTGTGCTTTCCATTATGACCTTAATCTTGCAAAGCCCTATGGAGTGTATAGCAGGGTGTGCAAAAGCAGTTGTACTACAATTCATCTGAATGCCAAGTCTGCTTATGGGCACACACAAGCTTAAACTGCATGTATTCATCTATATTCATTTGCATTGTAAATGTGCTCCAGAAAACAGGACACAGGTGTGGGAAGCAGGAGAGGTGGGTTCCAGTTCCGGCTCTACCACTGACTCGCTATGTGACCTTGGCCAAAGCACTACAAATCACTGACCCAGTTTCCTCATCTGTAGGATGGAGATAAAGATGTTTAATGGTACCTATCTGTGTGCTTTGAGTCTAATGGCCAAAAGCACTATTGTAGTGTTATCTATTATGGTTATGAATAGGTTGTCTCACATGCCCTTACTGTTTGTTTAAATGAGTGATGGGTAAGAACTGGCCCTCAATCAAGTGGAGGGCTGATGAGGGTTTGAAAGGATGCATTTATCAGCAGTATCCACACCCAGGTCTAGCAGCTGAGAGCATGGATGGAGCCCCTTAACTAGTATATCTGACTGGCATAGATGGTCTGCAAACTCCTTCTCTAGGCTCTCCATATTGTATGTTCCTGTGCAGCAGACCCTTACCAGTTCTGCTTTTTGGGCATTTCCCCTCTTCCTTCCCCCCCAATGAAGGGGACAAGATTCCCTTTCCTGCTTTCATTTGATTATTGTTTTTGCAGAATACCCCAGAAAGTTTCAAAAAAAAGTACGTTGTAACCAAAAGAACTATTTAAAAAAAAGCATGAGCACATGAGAAATGAATTATGTCTTAAAAACTGATTGACAGCCCTTGCACAGTACCATTTAAAGTTTTTTTAATGGGCAGAAACATTTCAGTGTCACTTGATCTGACTATGTAAATTTTTTACTGAAAGATTAAAGGAATAAGATTAGACAAAAACAAACAAGATGCTCATCACTTCTAAGATAGTTACTGCATTCCAAACTTAATGTAGCTAAGGCTCTCTTTTCCACAATGAGTAGCACTTAGTTTGTGTGAGTAAGCCCTACTTAGTGTAGGGTGCAGAATCAAGCTGTGTACTATTGTGTGCCTCAGCTTTTCTTTTCACAGTTCCAATCGTCCAGGGTCACTTTGTGCAACGTTACTCACACTGACCACCACCTTACTTCATGAGTAGTCATGCTGTCAGTAAAGCTGCTTGCAGAGGCTAACCCTCATGAGGGTGCCAAAGCCCCCTTTGATTGAAACTAATTTGTCATTCGCAGTGATGCATGGAGAGATGTGATTGGTGACTGTTGATGAAACATGACAGATCAATTCCAATCATTTACTGGTGAAGCCAGTTATTCATGGGGACATGCATCTGTCTGTTGCTATTTTGTTCACACTAATGGTGCTATAAAGTGGTCACAAGTCTACTGTTTGTATATCCAGCACTGGCACTTCCTCTATATCTGTGTCAGACCTACGTGCTTAAACCCACTAAAAACTACATGGTGCATGGAAAAGTTAGATGTATATCGGTTGCATAGAATACAGCCCACTTCCTTCTTGAAAGTGTATGTCAGATCAATGCTACTGTGTTCTGTGGACCTGATTCTCCACTACCTAGAATTTGCCACTCACTTTACATAGATGACAGCATCTTGCACCAACTTAACAAAGTTAAATGGAGGAAGGCAGTGCAGTAAATATCAGGCCTGTATAGTTCTTGGAGATTCTTCAAAGTGTTATTCAAAATTGCCTTCCTTCATTTTGAAACCTTACATGATGGGTGGCATCATACTGTATCATGTACAATACATGGGCCAGTTCTGGGTACAGCATAATATTCACAATGCTGGGACTGTGAGAGCAGAAATTTGATTAGAAAGTATCTCTTCTGACTTCATAGCTGAGTGCAGTTATGTGCATAAATGCCCTTTAGCACTTGTGTATATCCCTTTTGGCCCATTAATGCAAAAAAATGTAATATCACAGAACAAAGCATAATAGGATACTTGTGAATCAGTCAAAGACGATACTCTGAGCTGGACTATTGTTGATATACCATGTGGGTGGTTATAAGCCCCCACACCCCCAATACACAACTCTGCAGCCAGCAACAGAGCACTGAAGAATGTAAATGCCCTGGTTATATTTTATTCATAAATCCCGCTGATGCCATTAAGATGTCATAAATGCAGTGTTATGTTAATATATGGTAATTAGATTTTTTGACTATTCAAATAAACATCCTGCTCTAATTAGGTGCATGGTTCCTAACATACAGGAGACAGTAAATACATTTAATACACAGAAAATATAAAAAGCTACAGCGCTAAAGCATCTCCATTCATACTAAAAGGCCTTTTTCATGAAGAATAAATTAGTTGAGGTTTCATCTCAAACCTTTTTTTGTACAAAACTAGAAGCAAATCATATATTAGTAAAATAGAGTGGGGGGAAATAAGAGTAAGTTCCTATAACTTAAACAGCTTGAGTAGAAAGGGTTGTGCTGTTTTAAAGCTACTAATAAAAGCATTTTTCAAGAGTGAGCACACACTAGTCAGTGAGGCTGCATGAAGTTACAGAGATCCATCTAGCACGCATATGAGTTTGCAGGATGGGGGCCTAACTCAGTTGGTCTGGGTGCTCTGGAGAGTATTGGGGTATGGATGCAGTATGTATGCAGGAAGGCTGGGAGAATCTAAGTGACCAAGGACCTGATCCAAAACCAACAAAAAGACTCCCATTGACTTTAGCTCAGGCCCTAAAAGCAATGGCAGGGGAGACACAGAACTCCTGTGTTGTTAAATTCATATGCATTGATTTCATGTGTTTTAGTATGATGGGGGGCTTAATTTTCTATCACCACCACCTAAGGTAGGATGGCAAATTCCTAATTTCAAAGCTCAAATTGGAATAAAGATAGTCTAAAGACCTATGTGATATTCAGTATCAGGACCCACAGATGCATGCATTACTTCATTGCATTGGCAGTCCTGGTAGCATAGCTTACCATCTGTAGCAGGGAACCTATGTATCTCTGTCCATGTGCATATCACAAACCACACACCATCATGCTTGTGAGCAAGGATCAAATCCAGGACCTTCAGCACCAAAAAGCAGCCCTCTACTACGTGAGCTAAAAGAAGAAACTCTTAGCTATGAGCCAGTAGAAGATTGTAGAGTCATTGAGGTAGGATGATCGGAGAGCAAGTGTGAAAAATCAGGACGGGGCTGGGGGTGGTAATAGGCACCTTTCTATGAAAAAGCTCCAAATATCGGGACTGTCCCTATAAAATCAGGCCACCAGGTCATGCTGGTTATTGTCCCAATTTAACAAGCTATTTAAGAATGAGCATAATCTTAAACACATGCAGTCTCACTGAAATCAGTGGAACTACGCTGAACTACACTAATTGGGGATCTGACCCAGATTATTTGATTACTCTGCTCATTTTGCCTGGATTTCCTTCTCACTTTTTTCCACTTCACTGCAACGCACCAAAATCTTCCTCTGTGGTTTTTATGGAGAAGGTGATAGTTGAATAGAGCAAATAGCAGAACATTTCTTTGCATCAAAAATGGCCCAGCTGCTCTGTCACCAGCCTTCCTTTTCATCCCTTTCCTAGCAAACACTCACTCAATTTTCATGTTGGGACAGCAGACAAGTTCCTCCAAAGCTAGGCCAACAAAGGCATTGATGCAGCAAGAAAATTCTCACTCTCTCCACAAGCTGTATGGTGGACCTGGGTGAATGAGTTACACATCATCTTAAAGTCATTCAGAAGCATGTTATGCTAGTTCCTTGGAAGGTGGAAGATTTTTTTTTTTTAAACCACCAATGGCTAATACACTATAAGAAGAACCAATCTGAACATAAGAATAGCCATACTGTGTCGGACCAATGGTCCATCAAGCCTGGTATCCTGTCTCTGACAGTGCCAGATGCTTCAGAGGGAATGAAGAGAACGAGGCAATTTTAAGTGACCCATTCCTTGTCATCTAGTCCGTTTCTGGAAGCTGGAGGTTTAGGGATCCCCAGAGCATGGAGTTGTCTCTAGTCATCTGGGCTAATAGCCATTGATGGACCTATTCTTTTTTTAACCTCATACTTTTGGATTTTAGAGCATCCCATAGGAACAAGTTGACTGTGCATTGTATGAAGTAGTACTTCCATTTGTGTTTTAAACCTGTTACCTTTACATAAGGTAACTAGGGGTCACCCAATTAAATTAATAGGCAACTAACACTTCTGTTCACTTTCTCCATACCATTCGTTATTTTATAGGCCTCTATCATCTCCCCTTAGTCATCTTTTTTAATCTGAATTTCTCCCCCTGGAAGTTATTCTATACCCCTAATTGTTTGTCCTTTCTGCACCTTTTCCAATTCTAATGTATCTTTTTTGATTTGGGATAACCATAAATGCACACAGTATTTGATATTTGGGCATACCATGGATTTTGCTCTTTGAAGTCACTGGGAAGAGTGAGGTTGTTCAGCAGGACTACTTGCACACATAGTAATCCATGTGCATACATGTTTGCAGTATAAAGGCCAGTGGTGTTGATTCTCTGTTGCTCTGCTCTTTGTGTAGTCAGTCACACCAGTGCAAATTCAAGTGCAAAAAGCTACCAGCTCAAAATAGATGCATTTTTACCTGTTTTGCACAGGTGTAAGTGACAGCAGAAAGTGTAGGGAAGAGGTGAATCAAGCCTTTACACTGTAAAGTCTCCACTGCACAGACCATTTCTTACATATCTATAAAGCATCAAGTACAGTTTTGGATGTCAAATGCAGAAAATTAAGCCCATCATGATTACTTCCTCCTCATTTTTCTGTATGTTCAAATGGCTTTTATTTGTAAAGAATAAACCTACTTAGCCTAATAGCTTAAACAAGCCCCTAACCTTTGCCATGGCAGGGTTCTTTGACTGTTGTAATACACTAATGTGGATAATGCATCATACACAGCCAGTTATCAAAAGGAACTATGCAGCATGGAAACATCAAAAAAAACTAAACAGTGATTTTCAAATTCAGATTCTTTGCAGGAGGCCTATCTAGCCATTATAGCAGGCAATACTGAGAAAGCAGTTTAAAAACAGCCTGATTTCATAATGCTAATTTACAAACACAGGGATTGAGAATGGCAGGGCCACGGAAAATAAATTCCCTCTTTCTGATACACAAGTACCCAAGATAAAACTACATAGTGGAGACTAGACATATAGGAAACATATCTGTGGCCTGATTGACTACTGCATTAACTCTAGCGTTACCTCCACAGTTACATGGGGGTAAAACTGGGAAAATGAAATGGTAAATAAACCTGAGGAAGTTCTTTCCATAGCAGCTATGTCAGATACTTAAGGTGAAGTTGTGCTCAGTTATACTAATGAAACTATGAAGTACAGTATTTCCATAGTTACTCTGGATTTACACTGGTGTAACTGACAGCAGACTCCAGCCACAGTGTATATTATAAAGGGACACTCAGGTTAAAAGTCATAGGCCGGATCTTCAGTTAGTGTAGCTGCATTGTGGTCAACACCTTATCAGATGAAGAACTGGCCCCAGGTTTTTATAAAAGGAAGTTCTCAGCTCAGTTATTGACACCTTAGATCATTATAGCGGAGCCATTTTCCATATCAAATTTAGTTTTTATTATTTATGCTGTTCTTATGTTTTGGCTTGGAAAATGAAAAAGATTACTTGGTTTCCTTTTAGTCAGTCTGCACTATGCTGCATAGTTTGAGGAAAATGTGAAAAACAAAAAACTATTTTTATTGAAATTAGCTTTTCCCTTATTAATTCAAAACCTTTACACTAAAATACAAACTTCAGCTTCTAGCTAATATCTCCTTTAATGATTTTTTAATTATGACCTTCTCCCAACCCTGAGAAGCCTTTGTTCCTGCACATTAAACCAAATGTAGGAAACTGAGCAATTTAGTAGCAAAAGAACTAAATGGAATTAAGAAAAAACAGTAGTGGACAAAAATACGAGAAAACTGAAGAGAGAAATAAAACAATGCAATCTAGGGCCTGATACTAATGTAGGAGAAAGTCTTTACAGGAGTGAGTAGTCCTGTTAAACTCAACTGGAGCAGTCATGAGACTAAAATTGTGTACAAGTATTTGTGGAATTTAGCCTAAAAATAAGTGTCAACTTTCACTTCCTGTTTATGAACTTCACCCCCTAATGTTGCTACAGAGGAAGTACCTTGAATCTAATTCTGATCTAACTTGCATTACATCACTAGCTTCATTGAAGCGGCTCGATTTATGCCAAGGTAAGTGAGATCAGAAGCAGGCCGTATGCTTTTCTGCATTAAACGGGAACAGAAAGTATTACCCCAACTGACTCAGCAGCACCCGAAATAGCAATCTCTGAAGTTTTCTTGTGTCAACTTCATGCTGAATATATCTGACTGATAATGAGGATGGCCTTCAGGAAGGCTGACTTGTGTTTCAAGGGAGAGGTGGGGGAAAACATTTAAATCAACACCTACTTTTATGCATACCCAGATGCATCATTTGTAGTAATTAAGTTATTCTTGACATAATATTGGTAAGGAGCTGTGCTTGCACATTTTAATGTAACCATTAGGCACACATAACAAGGCCCATTAGGCAGAAATGACAAGATGCATCATTACACAAGCCAGAAATCTCTCTATGCACAGTAAATGCTTGCAAGCACATTCCTCCTAAAACCAACACTAGCTCGTCCCACCATGGTGACCCAGCAGTATCTCTAGGCTATTGGAACATAGCTTCTGCATCCCACATACCAGAATAGTAGAAAAACTGCCTCGATATCCTGAGCACAAGCTAAAATGTCCTGCCTGATACGGTACAGTATCACACTTGATTCTGCTCACTTTAGAGCCAATGGGATTTTTCTCTTACATGGGAGCAGTCCACAAAGTGCAAATGAATGTGTGAGCTACTCAGAGGGCTGGACCCTGGAGAAACAATACAACTTGCCACAGGAAAGACTAAGTTACTACTGCCTCTGCCAGCAAGGACTACTCGTGAGCAGACACTTGCCCCGCTTGAGTTTACCAGTGCAAGCGTTTCGTAGGATTCCTAAACTTTCAGGATGCAAGGGTGCAATCTGATTACAGGCAGTGTGAACAGCCACCAGAGTTAACATGTAGGATTGAGAGGACTTGTCATTCCATAGATCTCAAGCACAACAAACCCCATATTACAGGTGGGAAACACCGATTGTTAAGTGATATTCCCAAATCCCCCACATAAAGTCAGTGGCAGAGCCAGGACTAGAACTCAGGTTGCTGATTCCTACCCTATTGACCTCTCCACCTGATCACTGCACTGTGAATATCTTGGCCTCCAAATAAAGGCAATATGGAGTCATGCAGGGCTCTGCATTTCCCACTATATAGTGGGAGAGTATTGTGGGCCTCTTCAATTCCCATGGTCTGTTCCCACCATCTGCTTCAATCCACAGTTGGTGGGCTGGCTACTGAAACGTTAACTTGCACAGAGTGTGTTTGCCAGAGATTTCTGTAGCTTGTAGCCCACTGGCCACACTTACTACACCTACCCAGCCCTCCACATACAGCAGTGAAATTAAAATGTTTTACTAGCACGAGGATTGTTTCTTCTTGGAACTGTGAGTCATCAATCCCAAGTGAGTAATCTATATTAAATGTGCAGCTAAAGACCTTTCCTGCTTTATCTTTTTTGTGGCAATATCAATTCAACAGAAATCTCACTACCTTGGTCACTCAGTTTCTAGGGAGTTGTTGCTGTTCTTAGGAAAGTTGGCCCTTAGCTCACTTGGCCCTTCGCTTTGTATCTCACGATGCACATAAAGCAGTAACAGCTCCAAACAGATGCACTGCCTCTTGTGTTTTATTTCTTAAAAATATCATGGTTCTTTGTGGCTGTGCTCTATGTGATCGGCTGCTTCTAGGCAAAGGTATTTTGTGTGAAAATAGCACAGGGCCAGATTTTCAGAGGTTGTAAATCAGCATGCTTCCATTGAAGTCAGTGGAGCTGTACTGATTCACTCCAGATGAGGATCTGGTCACAGGACAAGGAGTGTTATATTCTCTTAAAGCCTCATCCTGCAATCCTCATTCAGGCAACAAGCCCAGAGAAAAAAAAAAATCAACTGACTTGTCTAAGTAAAGGCTACAGGAGTCCAGCTATCTGTTCAACCCATCAACATTGGGATCAAACTTCACTGAAGTGTCATTTCTCTTTCACGTGCCTATATTAGCAGTGGATTATATAATTAGCATGGAATGGCAGTTATTTTGTTACAACGTTCTTACACATACATGCTGGGTGCTTTGTGAGGCATGCAGTAGAAGGTTGTGAGGTTTATCAGTAGAGGCAGGTGTATGACACTAATCACTCTGCCCCTTGCAGTTTTATTCTGGTCAATCCTGAACACAAACAATCACTTAATTCCCCCTCTGAGCTTTCATGTCATCCAATCCACTTGCTCCCTCAATACAAGCCCATGTGATAAGAAAAGTTAAAGGGAGGATGGAAGTTGGGAAATGGTTATCATTTAGATGTGACCTGGGAATTACTTCAAGTGGTTTGAAGATCTGTTTTGGTGGTTAGACAGACAATCATTACCCTGTACCTGGAGAATTCTGTTTAAAGAGTCCTTGATGATCTTTTCCCCACCTGAAGGAACAGCCACCTCGGGGTATTTGATTTCCCATTGGCCTTGGGAGAGTCCTGGTCAGTGTTTAGACTTGCTGGGAGAACCTAGTCACAGGTACCTGTGCATTATTTTGGTTAAAACATCTTCTGTCTTTTCAGAGACCCTATGCCAGTGATTTGTTTCCTAAATCTGAGGGACAGTCATTGGGATTACAAAAGACCAGATGAAATGGTACTTCACCAACATTACATTTGGAGGATCTCTTAAATATTTCTATATGTAAAGGCAGATGTTTGTTTCCCTTTAGCAAATCAACTTGTGTTGTGCTGTCCGTGCAGAAAAATAAAATCTTTAAGTCATATCTTACATCGGCTGCAGAAGTTGTAGGCAATTCATTATACTATACATCAACTATGCTATCTAGGCATTTATGTCATGCCTGTGGGTATCTGAGCACAGCATGTTTCAAACAAAAGTGCTTTCCCACAATTTTGAATGATTTGTGAGGTGGGTACTAGTAATCTCAGTGTATTTCTCTTGCAACACAGAAATATTAGGCCCTGCTTCAGCAAGGTAAACATCTTGCTGAACTGAGGCCTGAAACAGAAGACATCAGGAGTTGGTTTGAAGTATGATTGAGCTCAAAGAGCCATTATGCAATTCCCTTAGCTATACTACATTACTTCTTTAAAATAATTCAGGAAGTGGGATGAAAGCAACTGGCCATCACCCTAACACTCATTGTAAAGGTGAAAGAAAGATTGTTTTGCAGTGTAAGTCTAGAAGTTTCAGGGATGGGTATGTCTGAGTGGGGCTTTCCTGGCTATTCCTATTTCCCCACAGCCCCTATTTTTCATGAAGCAGTAAAAATGGCTAACACACAGCTAAGATAGCCACCTCACTAAAGGAGCTGAGGGTAATGTGTATAGGAACGAGAAAGCTTAGTACCTGTGAAAGACTAACAAAGCAGAACTTCTTCCCAAAATGAAGAAAAAATGCTTGTGGATCTGTAAATCCACGGATCATCTTTTTTTTACCCTTGTGCTCACTTGAATGATAACTGGAAAGTGAAATGGCTGGAAACTAAAATGAAACTGACAGTAAGGCTTAAAATTCTTGGAGCAGTTTATCATCAAATGGTCTTTAAAAGCAGAAGAGGCAAAAAACAGTTGACATTTAAAAAAGTTCTCATTTTTGGTGAAAATGTTTGAGATATTTTAATTAACTTTATCCAGAACACCACTTTTTCATTTACTGAAAATCCCTGTTTCATTCAAATAAACCTGATAAAACATCTATAAAAGTGTTGGGAAAATTTTTGAAAGGAGGGGAAACAACTTTGCAATTTTGAAATCTTTTGTAGAAATTTTTAAAGTGTCATGAAAGTCAGTAGGGCTGATTGATATTTTTTATGTAAATTGAAGGAACTGTATAAACAGCATTACTGGTATGAAGAAATTGAATTTTAAAAATTTGCACATTTAATAATCTCAAGTTGCATTGATAACAGTATGGAAATATTAAGAAGTGTGATTCTTGGCTTGATAACATCCCTTTCAGAGTTACCTCAGCTAGATAAATGAGCTACCTAGAAGAAACTGAAGCTTTTCTCTAGTTCATCTTTGAGTTATAATTTTTCCTTCAGGCCTGAATTTCTCATATCAAGATAACCAACAGTGATACTCCTTCTGGAGATTCACATCAATTACTTATACAGCATTCATCTCTGCAGCATTGAAGGATCAGTCAGTTGTAAGAATGATGTTTCCGTAAACACCAAGGACTCTGTTTTTGAAAGAAACAGTATACGTGACAGCATATTAAAAGACAGGGAATGTGTAGCTTTATACACACACAGAACCAGGTGCTTGCTTCAAACAACCCCTTTTGGGATGTTAAATGTCTTTGCCCAAAGATCTCAAACAATTTAAGGGAGCCCTTATTCTTATAGCAAAGCAGATTTCTCACAACAATACTAAAACCAAAAGGGAACTGTGTGTCATCCAGATGACCAAGAGAGCTCTCCAAACTCACAGCAGCTTGGATCTTGACTGATGCATTGATCCAAGTGCTTTTATGTCCCACATCTTTGTGGTATCCGAGTGCCTGATGCCACCAGATGCAGGAAGAGTCCTGCAGCCTTAAAATTCTGCATGTATCCTGAAGGGGAGGGTCTTTTCTTTTCCCCATGGAATTATTAGTCCATGGAACTCACCCTCCAGGAAATGTGGCATTTTAAGGCTCTCTAGATAGCGGTGAGGAGATCTGAGTCTGCCTCTGGAGCTGGCAAGGAAGACGGAGCCATCCACAGAGAAAACTAAAGTCTAAACCAACATTGTTGATAGATACCATTCAGAAGCCAATAGCTGTAGCTTCATTCCATCTACATGAGAAGCCAATTAGTCTTCTGGTGAAAGAAGGGAGAAAAGCAGCATAAAAAGACCAGTTATTGGGTATAAGCTTCACTGTTTTGTAACTAACTGCGTCTTTATGTAGATGTAAGTCAGTTAAGCACATCATACTGTTCTGTGTTATTCACATGTGCCCTGAGCTGTTGATGTCTGAGATGATGTGGCCTGAGTAAGAGTTATCATCTGCAGAGATGATGGGTTAAAAATTGGATTTAGGCTTCTAAATCCATTAGCCACTTCTGAAAATTTCCCCCAAAGTGAAAGGAATAGGACAGGACCTGAACAGTCAAAAATTATGCACAAAGGGAGCCGGGAATCCTATTCAATTGCATTTCAAAGCCACTTGCATCACATGGATTTAAGGATTATAGAATCCAACATTTTGGAAAGTTCAACAATCCACAAGCTGATCTCCTTCATAGGGCGATGCTCTGAACACTGTCACTCTTGTAAGAAGCGTATCGGGATTGACCCTCTTGGTCCTTTCCCAAATGTTAATCCTACCTCAGGCACAGCCAAGGATGTGAACGATCTGCAGCAGAGCAGATTTAAACTACCCATTTAAAGGTGCCATGCAAGTACCATTTATTATGACTATAGCTGGAATTTTAGGACTTTTTGCGAAGTTTCAGAGCACAGGACACATGTACGGCAAACATTCCACACCCTGGTCTCTAAAAGTGCTCGGAAACTGTCTCATCCTAAAGACTTGCCTGTATATGCAATTATTTGATTGGCACCTGCAAATCAGAGGTTTGTGTGGACAGCATGTTTGTTAGGGGTGGGGTTTTTGAAGGATACAATTTAGGATGAAATAATCTGAAGTTGTCTGGAAACCCTTTTAAAGTTCTCTTTACTACCTTTGAAGCATGTGGCTCAGAGGGAGTGGCTGCAAAACTAAATGCTGCATGCAGGGTAAAAATAAGCTTTTTGCATTAATCAATTATAATAATTCTCCTCCTAAACACATGCTTGGTAAGATAGGGGAGCCTTAGAGATTGATTTAACTAAAATAAGCCCCTAATTTGCATTTTTCCGATTTCCCTTCACTCCATTTGTCCCCATTAAGGAGCCCACTCTACGAGAGGACAAATGTTGAAGAGCACAGTTAAGAAAAATGTCATATTCCACACCCACGTGTTAACGCATTGATCCTTTACCTCAAATGCCCTCATGAAAGCCTCAGACAGGAAAAACTTCTCTACCCCCAAAGGTAAAAATAGCAGGGGTAAGTTTTCGACTCTTGGCAAAAGATTAACCCTTAGGCTCCCGTCCACTTTTTCATAGGACAGTTTTAAGAATGAATCCTTAAAGAAAACTTGTCTGCACCTAAGGACTAATTAAGCTTAGAATTTGTATGTTTAAAAAGTTAATGAAAATGGGAAATGAAGCATTAACAAGCCAGTACTAATAAAATGAAGTAGCTAAAAATAAAAGCTAGTTTAGGCTGCAGGGGAAAAAACCACAAACGATTACATTGTGTAATGGTTTTGTTAAGACAACTTCTATCTGGCCTGATCCTGAGAGATCAATTGAGTTGATCAATTAGAGTTTTGAATGTCCAGCACTTCACCTGGGCTCCAGCCCAGTGCCTACTGAACGCAATAAAATCCCATTGACTTTAATGAGCATTGGACTGGATGATATGTATATGCCATATATGCTATTTAAATCTTCAGTTGTATGCATACAAATATATAGCTCCCCACGCAGCAATATTTTTATTATAGCAGCATTGGCAACAACAATGCAACCAAGCTGTCACTTCATTTTTCCATTACGTTTGGCCAGCCATGCTCTCCATTGTAGCCCTTAATCAGAGAAAAATGAACTAACTCTAGAACTAGGGTAAAGTGAACCAGGTCACAAGAAAATAATGGCTGGAACCTTCATATATCCCTCCAACCAGGGCCCCCACATTGGGGGGGGGGAATCAGGGGGTGGAGTACACTTTACCAGGGCCCAGAGATTCTATGGGCCCAGGCTGCAACCCCATTACCATGATGAAAAAAATCTTTCATGGCTCAGATTGTATGTATGGGATAAGGGATTGTGGTGTGTGTGTGGGAGCCCATGTTACACGTTAGTACTGGGCCCCAAAAGATTATGCTTGGGCCCTGCCTCCAACTAAACCTGAGTTTGAACTTCTGTAGTGCCATTCCCAGCTCTCCCTTCCCCCTGCAACTCACCAAAATGCCTGGAAAATTTCACTGTCAGTATGTCCCCAGCTACTTTCTTCTTAACCTGCAATTCCTAAAGTGCCTTCCACCCCCCACCTAACAGCAAGTCTTGTCTCATGTTTTCAGATCCTACTGCTATCCCTAACTGCTCTCGCAGCCTTCCCCACCACTGAATCTAATGCTGTGGAGGGCGTAAGGAATGTACACAAGGAAGTGCAGCGCAGAGATAAAGCCAAAGTAGATTCCAGCCAGGAGGCCAGCCGAAAGGGTCTCAGGAGCTGTTGGGCTTGGCAACTGACTTGTACAAAGACAGGAAAAGAAGGTGTAGTGGTCCCTGGATCTTAGGCTCAGTGGGAAGCCACAATTTTGCAAAAAACAATTAGCAGTCTATGGCTCAAGCCTTCTGGGTGGGGTAGAGCAGTAAGCAATCTCTAACTCAGTGGTTCTCAACTTCTTTGCTACTGTGCATACACAGCTCTGTGTTATGGGAGCTGCATCCCCACAACATACATTCCACCTGGGTGGCTCAGAGGATGTCACACAGGCCACAGCTGTGCAGTGATTAGGCTGCAAGCAGCCCACAGGTTGAGAAGCATTGCTTTAGCCTGCCCAAGCCTCCAGGCTAGGGCAGATGGCAATCACAGTCTGGGCTCAGACCCTTAGGGCAGGGCCGAGCCATGAGCAGTCTTCACTTACAACTCCTGGCTAAGGAAGCCAGCAAACAGTCCAGGGCCTCACAGCCTTCCAGCTGGGGCAAGTCAAAACCACAGCACAGGCCTTCTGGCCAAGAGGAAGTAGGCCACCACCCCAGGGGCAGGGTTGGCAACAGGGAGTAGAAGGACCAGGTCCACCCAGTCCCAGTCTACAGCTCTAACAGTTCCCCCACAGGGTCAGTGGGGATCCCACCAAAACACACTGACTCACTCTCCAGCAGCACAACCAGTCTAAAGCCTGGTTTCCCTATGCTACTTCCTACCACAGTCCAGGTGTAGGGTTCCATAGTCCAAGGGTAAACAGCTGCTGGCAGTCCTGGTAACACCTTTCCACAGTCACTTGCTTCCCAGGGCAGGGTTTCAGCTCTAGGGTTCTACAGCAGGCTGGAGACATCTACCTCTTTCACTGACTCCAACCCAACTGAGTTTCAGGGCCCACCTTTTATACTTCCTGCCACCCCTCTGGTTGTTACGTGGGGCGTGGCTGGTTTGGCTCCACCCAGGAGGGGGAATGTAGTGGTCCCTTGCTGTTAGGCTTGGAGGGAGGCTTCTCTGCCTCACTACAGAAGGCTACAGAGACAGGGTAAGGTAGGGCATATTGGATATAATCAGGAACTTAGACTAGGTCAGATGGTAGAGACCGGTATCAAAAGAAACTTTTCAGGTTCTTTGACCTTCCAGAAGTGTTTATTCCTCAGACAGAGGTGGGAGGGAGTCAGTGAAGCTAAGCTTCTCCTGTTTACTTTGATTGGATTCAGTGTATTATAAATCAGAAACATTGCAGAATTACTGCTAGTGCAACTTTCTTGCATTTATTTGTGCAACATCAGAGGCAGACAGTGTGTCTGAATGCCCTTATCTGACTAAAATACCTGGCTGTGAACATGGTTTCTGATAGCTGCTCAATGTCCCATTCTTTCTTAGCAAGCAACCCTTAGCAGAATTCAGGGGTGAATTCTGTGTGTGAGTGTGAGTGTGAGTGTGAGAGAGAGAGAGAGAGAACTTTAGAAAGGTAGACAACACTTCATTTTCCCTAAGCTGGATATTGCTTTCAGCTCATCTTTTTGCAGACACTTCATAAATGGAGAAGAGAGAAATGATTGCCAGCCATACTTCAGTGGACTTTAAAATGTATCAAAGAGTTGCTCATAAAAATATACAGGAGTTCATAGAATTTCTAGAGATTTTATGACTAAAAGGTATAGACTAAAAAGCACCCAGAATGACTAAAATGCACCACTCTGGTACTCAGTAAATCCCCTTTCACTCCTGGTTAGCTCCTCAGTGTACTTCAGAGACCTAAGAGAGATGGAATAGAAAAGACAGAGCTCAGGTTAGCCCGGAGTAAGACGGTGTCTAAACTCGGCCCAATTCCAGACATTGCTGGAGCTGCACTAGTAGAGCCCCTAGTGCAGATGGGCAAAGGCACTGTCTGTACCAGAGGAGTTTACCCTTGCCGGGGAAGCAGCACAGTTCTCTACAGTAGGGGTTTGCATCAATGTGGCTGTCCTGATGGCTGTAATCAGGACAAATCCCAAGTATACACAGGGCCCTCACATGGGGGAGGGAGGGAAGGTTGACTTTACCAGGACACAGAGGCCCTGGGGGGCCTAGCCCAGACTGCAACCCCCATTATCATGAGGAAAAAAATTTTCATGGCTCATGAGATTGTACGTATGGGATGGGGGATTGTGGTGTGTGTGTGGGAGGGGGCCCATGTTACAAGTTTGTACTTGGGCCCTGAGTGCACACAAGTCACAGGACTGAGCACACATGACACAACGCAGACAGGCAGGTTGGAAATCCGGGGTCTTATCTCCGCTATATCTAGAGTTATTCTGTTGGCTTCAGTGTCAACTTCGCTTTCTTACCGTGACTATATGTGGGCCAGATTCTTAGTGAAGCTAGACGGGTTTACACCAATTGAGAATATGACCCCTAATTTAAATATTCCTCTACTAATACCTCAGGGCCTGCTTTGGCAAACACTGACTACTGAGTGTGAATAGGCTATTAAAGTTACACTGGGGCCCACTAATCGAGCTCTAGAGCTTTGATTTCCCAAGCTTTCATCTCAGCTGCCTTGGTGTCCAGGGCGTAAGTGGGGGAGACGCTCAGGACAGTGGACCATGTATAAATCTGTGCAAAACTGGACCAATGACGTGTGCGTTTTCATTCGGAGACTATAAATCTATCAACTGACATTTTAGGCACAGTCACTGGAGTTGAACAGGAGCAGTTAAATATTATCCAGTGAAAATGAAGGACTAGATTCCTGCTGATGGAGCTCCCTTGTAGTCAATGGAATTACACCCATAGAGAATTTTGCTCCTAATACCTTAGGGGGAGTGGTCTAATAGGGTTGAATAGCTCTTATACATTGACAGTATTTTTAAAAATATCCTAGCTTCTGGTTTATGTGAGAAACAAGTTAATGGGACTTATGCAGCATAGGCAAACAAGCTGTTTGGGAGGCACCATAGTTGCTCGAGTCCTCCCTCAACAGCAGACTCAAGGCCTATCTGCAGATAGCATTGGAAGTAAAGCCTCAGGTCTAATCAACCTGGAAAAAACAAATGAGACCTTGCAATTTCTATTGTGGTGAGCTGAAACATGGCCTGTAAGATCATTCAAATCTCTGTGCAGAGATATAGCCCTGAAGCTGAGACCTTGCTTACACTAGACAGGGTTTGCCAGCATAGCTATAAACCTTTTAGTGCAGAGGCAGCTTATACCAGCAAAAGAACATTTTTGCTGGTGTAATTTATACTGGGTTCCCCTAGCGAAATAAGTTCTACCAAAAAAAAGCACTCTGTTCCGGGCATCAGCTGTGTCTAGGCTAGTGTTTTGCTGGCATTAAAATGTGCTAAAAAGGAAAATATCCCCCCCCAAACAACATTACGATGCTAGTAAAAGTTTCTCGTGTAGACATCCCTCAGTTAGTCCATTCCTGACCTGAGCACAGGAATGGCGTGCGAAGCACAGATGGCTGTGAGCTAGTTTGGTGATACCTGTATTCTGGGGACTTTCAGAGGCTGGCCCAGTCGCTGGTATCAGAGGAGTGATCTTCAGTAAGGTAGGGCACGCATCGGCCAACTACTTTAAGGAAAGGTAATAGGGCTTGCTCAACTAAACCAGCATAAATCCTGAATAACTCCACAGGTTTCAGTGGAATGCTCTAGATTTGCATTGCTGTGAGAGCAGAATTTGTCTCTCCTGGCAGACACAGAGAGGGGAAAAACATTTCAAACCAGCTGAATCTCTTTCACTGATGCTTAAGACAAAACTCATTTCAGCGGATTATTAGAGAAGGACAACTGGAAAGACAAAATGATACAGGATCTCATTAAAATGAAAACGCTGAAATAAATGGGTAATTTGGCATTGATTCCACACCCCCTCACTCTGAAAGCCATTTCGTATTAAAAGTTACAGGGCTGCAGGATGATGTTCCAACATCTGTTATTACTGAAATAAAATGATTTGCTTGGGTTTTTTTCCCCTCACATTCTTCGAACATCTGCATGTGTACATCTCTCCTGTATATTAATCATTTCCAGCGCTGATTGCTCACGGACTGGAACAATGAATCAAAGAATATGGAATTCTGTCTTCATTTAGGCAATTGAGTATTTTGGTCAGAGAGTCAAGTTTGTATATTCCTATCCACCTACACTGCATGCCAGTTGCTTATTGCTTATGACAAGGAACATGAGGGGTGACATACATCCCTATGCAGAGGGCCAGCACCTAGCTCATCTACCTCCTGGGCCCACATCCTCAGAGCTATTTAGGCACCCAACCATGGGATTGAGTTACCTCAAAACCTTTGAGGATCTGGCCTCAGTCTCGGGGGCTCACATGGGACTTAAGGGGTGCTGGTAAAGGCCATAGGCTGGCCCGCTTGATAGAAGTTAATTGCACTTGTACCTGATGCGATTAGAACAAAGCAAATAATGCACTGCCTCCTCTGTTCTCAGAATGTTTGCAGACAGACTGCAATTTCCTCGAACATACTTATTGCAGAAAGCATGCCATTTTCGTTGTTGTTGAACTCTTTGGATTGATCCAATGGACCGCTTGCAAACGGTTCTCTGTGAGACTGTTCATCCTACACTTTCAGTGAGCTGATTGGTCTGATCGGAACCCTGGTATGGGTTTGCTGTGATTAAACATTTCTGAAACAAGCACTTGCACAGGCCAATTTAGAATTCTGTTTCCTGAACTGACTTTAAAATTCATTCCCCGCCAACGTTTGTGCCAGTAAAACCCGCCGGCCCAAATGTTCCCAGAAAGCAAATGCAAAAGGGTTTCACATTGGGTCTGCAAATAAATCATTTAAAAATTCAAGCCAGTAGGTGCAAACGTTTCTTTTATTATATGTACCTGGCTCTAGTTACAGTGCATTTTAGTGTTACCTTCCTATATCCAAACTATGGCCCTGATTCAGAAAAGTACTTGTTTAGTCCATCCTTATTCAGAGAATTAAAACTAAGCATGTACTTGAGTCCCACTGGCTCTAATAAGAAGTAAGAATTTTCCAATGAGAAGTAAGAGCTTTCATGAATAAGGATGCTTTCCTGAATCAGAATTTGAATATATATCTATATGTTTAGATTTATTTCAAAATATTGCAAAGGAAAAAGAATTGTGGGCCTATTTGCCATTGATATGCATTTATATTTGCTTCTAACCTTTACGATTGTTTTCTAATCTGTGCTTGAAGTCAGAAAACAAAAAGGAAAATATTAAAACTATGGGTTTTATTTCAGAAATGTGCTGAAAAGTATTGAGTACACAAAAGAAGGTCTATAGTACAGTAATTCTGCATGCAGAAATAGCGTACCCAGCGTGCACAGCAGATGGTTTCAAAGGAAATCCTCGAGAGCTAGGATTAAAAAGCAATTTTCAGCAAGTTTAAAATGGGTCTCCAAATTTGGGTCACAGAAATTAACTCCTTCATTGTGAGCAATGGGAGTCTTTTGTTGGATTATCCGTTTGTATAAACTTCCAGCATGCCCTGTGGACAAGGGAAATTTAGAGAAACATGAATGTGTGTTGACTCCATTTGTGTTTTATCATGATTTATAGATACACAATAGTGTCTTTGTGCTTTTGTTCCAGTTGGAATGGAAAATAAGACTATTGCAAAAAACACAAATGCAACAGCATATAGCCACAATTCACCATTCAACTAATTACTAATCTTTATAAACAGTTTCTTTCTAAAATAATATTTTATTAAATTTTTAGCTAATAGGCATCTTTCTCTCTCTTGACATATGTAAACATACACCCAAACATGACAGCAGAAAAAATACACATGAGACAGAATGGCTTTGTAGTTACCACACTGTACGGGGGGGGGCGCTCAGGAGATCTGTGTTCAGGCTGGCATTTCAAAAGATGCCTAAGGGATTTAGATGCTTAATTCCCATTGAAGTTCAAATTCTCAGACTCCATCCCCAGATCTGCCACAAGCTTCCTAGGCAAGTTAGTTATTGCCTGATCCAAAGCTCATTGGTGTCAATGGTTTTGGATTAGGTCTTTACCACTCTGTGCTTCAGATTCCCCCCGGGGAGAGGAGGTAAAATGACGGTAATAATGCTTCTTTCTCCCAACATTTTTCTTCTTGTCTATTTAGATTTTAAAGCATTCTGGTGTAGTGGCTATCTCTTACTAAAGTGTTCATACAGCACCTACCAAGATGGGTCTCTGATCATGTTTTGTGTGGCCGCTGTTCTCAGATTACAAATAACAAATTATATTTTACATCGTATGTACAACGTTTTCAGAACGTCTGGTCAACATAGCCTTTAATTATAATTATTTTGCTCTCCCTTTGCTAGTCTGTGGCAAGCGAGTGAAAACAAATGACAGATAAGCAGAAACTAAATGACAAATTAAACAAAACAAATAGGCTCTGTTCATCCACGGATATTGACCTCAAATGACCATAGTGAGACAGATATGGGAAATTTGGAAGATCTTATTGTGCGAAGTTTATGTGTCATTGTGGGCCAGGGATGCTATGGAATTCTCTGGGGGAGGGTGAATAGAGCCCCCCCAGGAACTAAGTCCAGGAGGTGGGTCATAACACCTCCCAAGAGGTACCATCATGGGAGTGGCTCACATATACTGGTTCAAACTCGGGTTCTCCAGAGACCAGACAAGGACAGGACTTTAGAATAAATAGCCTGAGTTTAAATTGCCTCAGGGCCTTCCTTATGTCCAGCAAACGGACCCGTTCTGACCAAGGGGCCCCCTGATCCTTAGGGAAGGGTTGGAAAGAATGACATCTGCCAGAGCTCAAGGATGTGGTTGGGGGGGCCAATGGGGAGTGCTTTAGCATGTATGTTCTTTTACTGCTGTGAATGTTTTCTCTGTAATGCTTTCACTCAAAAGACTAAATACGCTTCTTTAGAAAGAGCGGTGTGGGAACTTGTAATCGTGGACAATTTCTAGTCTATTCAGGTTGTTACACCACAATGATAAGTGCAGTATGTGCGTGCTTGAAGAGACCATGGTGTGTCCTTCACTGGAAGAATCAACAAACAATCTTTCTACTTAAAAGATCATAGTATCACATGGTAAACTTGGTTCAATTTAACCTAGAGTAGGTCTTGCCAAACACTGATAACGCCCTCATTTACTTATATTTTTACCGCCTTATTGTACTTAATGGAGCCAGGTTCCGATCTAAGTTACACCTGTAAAAATCTGGATAAACCTGTTGATGTCCATTCCAGCGTCTCATCAGTGTAAATGAATTCAGAATTTTGCAGTGGGTTTTCAAGTATTTATATCTTGTGTGGGCAGGCAGAGTGGTCTGGAGCATGTTCTGCTCCTTGTTGTTCTTTTTAATAACGTCTCTCTTTTGAAAATACCTTGGTATATGAAGTGCCATGTGAGATAGCTCAACGGAAGTCAACAGGCATCATCCTATGAACTTCAGTAGGCTTGAGATTGGGCCCTGAGTGAAGAAGTTAGCATTGGAGTTACAGGAGCAGAGTTAGTCTATTTTATTGGTTTTTTCACCAAACCGTGCAGCCAAATGTTGACTACAGCAAAGAACTTCTAATAAAGAAGAGAACCCGCTTAATCGAAGTTCTAGGGATAAAATGTTGCCTGCCTCATAGAGCTGTAAAATATCGGTAGTGTGCTGTGTTTATTTGGCTGTTCGTGCATCGTTTGTTCTCACGTAAAGCAGTTATTCTCAAGCTAGAAGGTCCCCAGTTGCATGCAGCTCTCCTGGAACCCATGTCCTAATATAAGTGGTCTCAGACAGCGCAAGTACAGTGCTGAGCAATAAGCACTACCTCTGCTCCTTTTGCACCCAGGGCCCCCACATGGGGGGGAAAAAGAGTACCCTTTACCGGGGCCCAGGCTGCAACCTCCATTGCCACGAGGAAAAGATTTTCATGGCTCTTGAGATTGTATGTACGGGATGAAGGATCGTGGTATGTGTGTGGGAGGGAGGGGCCCGTGTTACAAGTTTGTACTGGGCCCAAAAAATTATGCTTGGGCCCTGCTTGCACCAGGATACTGAGCCCCCTTGTCGAGAGAGCACCACTTTCCCAGCACCTCCTCCACTGTTGCGATGGCAAACAAAAGACTGAGAAGCCCATCTGCTGTTTTCTGTATAGTAGTGTAGGGAACCACTAGGTTGCCCGTCCCAAAGAGGACTCATGCTTTTTCCAGCACATGAAAGGGCTAAATTCTGCTGTCAGATACGGATTTCACAGGGAATCACACTTGTGTAAGAGCAATGCAGTCTTATGAAGGCTAGACTTTTGCCATACCTCTTTATAGCATTTCAGACATTTTCTTATTCTGGAAAGCATAGCATCAGGAAAGTTGGACAGGCTCAAGTCTATTGAGTGTGGTAGGATTACTCCCTATTTAGAGTTTAAGGTAGTGTGGTGCATTAAAATGCATTGTTGTGAGTGGATTACTGAAAGCACTGACCTATTCATTTTAAGGCCATGAATTCACATGTAACATAACCAATTAAGCAAGGATGAAAGATCATATGCTGATGAATTTGTGCTTTCCTCCTACATAGGCTTATATGGACTGTTTTATTGATGGCGCGTTGAGTACTGAGGTGAGGAAGAAGAGATAATGAACAATTGATTCTTTACTGCAGGTCTCTGTTGCTTACTGCTGGACTTGGAGGAGAAACCTAATCTGTAGAGATAATTAAAGTTCCCTCATTCTGACTGCTGTAAGTGGAGTCTTAGGCCTGGTCTACACTTACAAATTAAATTGACCTCGCTACATTGCTCCGGGCTGTGAAAATATTTCACTCCCTGTGCAACGTAGTTAAGTCGACCTAACCCCCAGTGTAGTTGCAGTTAGATTGATGGAAGAATTCTTCTGGGGTGGAAGCACTGGATTAACTATATTGATGGAAAACCCCTTCAGCTGACGTAGGAAATGTCTATACTACACGGTCTTGCTATCGTGTAGACCAGTCCTTGGTTTTATTAAACTTATTAGGAGCCTGTTTGCCCTACACAGAAAGAAAAGTGAAAATGCCAAAGCACAAACAAAAATGATAAAGCAAGCGCCAATTAGTTATCTAACGGCACATGTTGTTTGTGAGTGATTCCTTAACGGCGTTTTGTACGCAGAGAAGAAACCCAACCCTGTTGACGAATTTAATAGCACAGTTCTAATTGTGAATTGTCAGTAATGATGCCAAATGTAACAATATTTTGAAGGCTACTTTCATCAGGATTGCAGATGGAGTATTTAACTCAGCATGGTAGATGGGTTCTGCTGTTGTTATGTGTGTTGCATTTAGTTCAGAACAGCTACTAGCGTTCCACTGTCAGTTACAGTTAGACAAAAGTGTCACCTGACATAAGAATATCAGAAGTAAATATTTAGTTTTGTTCTGTCTCAGCAATGCCGGATTGTATTGCAGGATTTCAGGTAACAAGGACATGAACATGCAATAAAAGGATTTGTAATTTTGCTAGAGTCTTAAGCGGCCAGAATGTTTTCAGGTCCACTCCACCCTGACAAACTGAAGTGCCTACAGATAAAAACAGGTCTTAGGACCTGACTCAAAGCCCACTGAACTCAATGGAAAGCCTCCCACTGACTCGAGGGTCAGGGTCCTACTCATCTTTCTGCACAAATCAACGGTGAATGCCTTAGGGTGTCTCAGAATAGCAGGATGCGTATGTATTTATAGGCTTTTCTAGGGTACATTTATCCTCACAACACCTCTGAGAAGCAAGGACATACCATCTCCAAGTGACTTGCCTTAGTTACAAAGGAAGGCTCGGGCAGAGTGGAAACTAAACTCACAGTTGACATGCCGATTCAGGGCTTTAGCCACATGACCTTTCTTCTTCCTAAGAAGCCATGGCGTTCCTAATTTTGAAGGGTGATTGATTGAAATCCTCCATTAATGTTAACCACACAGCAAGCTAAAGGCTTGATTCTGCAAACACCACTATGCGTAATGCTAACTATGGTGAAACGAAAGGGATTGCTAGGTAGTGATTGCTTCCAAAATGGGGCTGTGAATTGACTTTTACGGCACCGGAATGTTGTTTTGCTCATGTTGTGCGCCCATTGCATAAAGAACTGGCCAAATTCTATACTGACTTGCACCCACTGACCGCAGTGAGGCTGCAGTGTTATTCAGCACAAAATTGGCCTGAATGAGTCTAGCTGCAGTGGTGACAGACCACAAGAGAAACTTCGTCGGTTGACTCCGTTAATAATACTTGGTCTGCTGCTAAGGACAGGTCCTGTATTTCTACCAAAGTTGCTATCAATGGTTAATATTCTTGTAATCAACCATGGTAAAAAACACTCAACATTCAGTATGTCCCCAAAAAGCCATACAAACCACGTGCTGGCTTCCCTCACAAAGAAGTTATGGAAAGTTGTGCAGCTGACATCTGCACCTGGCTGACATATTCAGCAGGATATTTGGCTTGGATGCTGAACCACTTTGCCAAGAGTACCTCTCTTGTTGATCTGCTTAGGGATAGAGACTTCATTATATTACTTTTTCCCTCTCCTAGTGAAAAACAAACTGATTCATCAGGGCCAGAACCTGGCCAGAATGGAAGCTATTTGTGGACTTCGATCATGAATCAAATTCTGATAATTTAGCAAAACGTTGATAACTAAACACAGGGTTAGTGAAGGCATATTCTTTTCATTCTGGTCGCAGACATGCTACACGTAGATTGCCATTTTGATTTTCTTGGAGGGGAATCTGGCCCATAAAGCTGAAGCATGATGTGCAAACTGCTTCACTGGCATGCCTACTCTCATGCCATCTGTGTTAAGATAGAATTGAGCCTGCTCAAAAAGTGGTCTGCCAATTTTAAACAGGGCATGGGTGCCAGTCACAGATGGATTTAAAAGGATAGCCTCAAGAAGACAGAAAGTGATACTTGTGCTGAAAGAATATTCATTCTTCGGCAAGATGCTTCACTTTAAGGCATATCTCATCTGTTGGGTCTTGTGGCCACTGGAACATTAATGAATGCTCTTCTCCTCTTTCTCTTTTTACCAGTCCGCCATCCCTTGATAGGAATACTGCCCATGGATTAAGTAATCGAAAAGCTTTTTTTTTAAACCAGCGGCAGTTACAGACCTTCATAAACGTTCTCTCCCCCCTCCAAAGGTGAACATCTCTGAAGTGAAAGCTGTACCCCTCACATTTGATTGTTGTGTCTAAGATGTGACATGTGTCACTCCTGGACTTCACTGTAATTTTGAAAAAGGCCCAGAAGGAAACATGCTACAAAACTTCTTGCCTGTTTTCAACCTGTGTAATCAAACATGTCATCTCCATTATTGCCCAGACATTGAGATAAGTCCATTAAACAGAAGAGACAGAAGGTGCACACATTATCCCAGAGCCTCATAAGAGTATACTGTGGACTTTTCTTCATTGTGTCCAGACACTCACCACCATATATATACACATCATACATTTTACTTACTTAGATCTTCACCATAATGGAACACAGTGGAGCCCACCTGTAGGACTTGATCCTGCAACAGGCTTGCCATAGTCGCTCAAAAGTATTGGCTTTACTGTACAGGAGGATGGGGCATCAAAACCTATGAGAGCAAAATGTTCTGTAAGTTTGAGACTTGATAAGCCTAATCTTCTCATGCTTAACTAAGAAGTGTCCTGACACATTATGTAACTCAAGGTAGTAATTAAACTAACTACACACTCTGAATTTTCCTTATTAACTTCGTTGAGTGACCACTTGTTCTTACAGTAAGGATATGTAAAAGGGAGGCATTGATCAATTTCCACTAACTTTCACTTCATAATCTTAAATACCTCAATCAAGTCCCCTCTAAGCCTCTTCCTTTCCAGTCTAAAGGAGGCCAGATTTTCATAGAATCATAGAAGATTTGGGCCGGAAGGGACCTCAGGAGGCCATCCAGTCCAAACCCCTACTCGGACCAGGACCAGTCCCAACTAAACCATCCCAGCCTCGAATGTGTCAAGCTGGGCCTTAAAAACCTCTAAGGATGGAGATTCCACCACCTCCCTAGGTAACCCATTCCATTGCTTCACCGCCCTCCTGTGGAAAAAGATTTTCTTAATATCCAACACGGATCTCCCCCACTGCAACTTGAGCCCAGGCTCCTAGTTCTGATATCTACCACCACTGAAAACAGCCTAGCTCCATCCTCCCTGGAACTCCCTTTCAGGTAGTTAAAGGCTGCTATCACATCTCCCCTCATTCTTCTCTTCTGCAGATTAAGCATGCCTAGTTCCCTCAGCCTCTCCTCATAAATCATGTGCCCTAGACCCCTAATCATTTTTGTTGCCCTCTGCTGGACCCTCTCCAATTTGTCTGCATTCTTTCTGTAATGGGGGGCCCCAGCCTGGACACAATACTCCAGTTGTGGCTTCACCAGTGCCGAATAGAGGGAAATCATCAATTCCCTTGATCTGCTAGCAATAATCCTACTATAGCAGCCCAATATGCCGTTAGCCTTCTTGGCAACAAGGGTACACTGTTGACTCATATCCAACTTCATGTCCGCTGTAACCCCCAGGTTCTTTTATGCAGAACTGCTGCTTAACCATTTGGTCCCCGTTCTATAGCAGTGCCTGGGATTCTTCCATCCTAAGTGCAGAACTCTGCACTTGTCCTTGCTGAACCTCAATCAGATTTTTTTTAGCCCAATCCTCCCATTTGTCCATTTCACTCTGTATCCTATCCCTGCCCTCCAGCATATCTACCCCTCCCCCCAGTTTAGTGTCATCTGGGAACTTGCTGAGGATGCAGTCCACCCCATCATCCAGATAATTAATGAAGATATTGAACAAAACCAGCCCCAGGATCAACCCCTGGGGCACTCCGCTTGATACCGGCTGCCAACTAGACACCAAGCCATTGATAACTACCCGTTGCGGCTGATGATTTAGCCAGCTTTCTGTCCATCTTATAGTCCATTCATTCAACCCAGACTTCTTTAACTTGCCGGCAAGAATACTGTGGGAGACTGTATCAAAAGCTTTGCTAAAGTCCAAGTATATCACCTCCACTTCTTTCCCCTCATCCACAGAGCCAGTCATCTCAACATCGAAGGCAATCAGATTGGTCAGGCATGACTTGCTCTTGGTGAATCCATGCTGACTGTTCCTGATCATCGTCCACTCCTCCAAGTGCTTCAGAATGGATTCCTTGAGGACATGATTTTTCCGGAGGCTGAGGTGAGGCTGGCTGGACTGTAGTTCCCCAGATCCTCCTTCCCTTTTTTGAAGATGGGCGCTGTATTTGCTTTTTTCCAATCGTCCGGGACCTCCCCCAGTTACCAGGAGTTTTCAAAGATAATGGTCAGTGGCTCTGCAGTCACATCAGCCTACTCCCTCAGCACCCTTAAATGCATTGCATCTGACACCATGGACTTGTGTGTGTGCAGCTTTCCTAAACAGTCCTCAACCTGTTCTTTCACCACTGAGGGTTGCTCACCTCTCCCAATACTGTGCTGCCCAGTGCAGTAGTCGGGGAGCTGACCTTGTCTGTGAAGTCAGAGGCAAAAACAGCATTGAGTACTTCAGCTTTTTCCACATCATGTTGTCACTAGGTTGCCTCCCCTATTCAGTAAGAGGCCCACACTTTCCCTGTCCTTCTTTTTGCTAACATATCTGTAGAAACCCTTCATGTCTCTTGCTAGCTGCAACTTCAAATGTGCTTTGGCCTCTCTGATTTTGCCTCCGCATGCTTGAGCAATATTTTTATACTCCCCCCTAGTTGTCTGTCCAAGCTTCCACTTCTTGTGAACTTCCTTTTTCTGTTTAAGCTCACCAAAGATTTCTCGGTTAAGCCACGCTAATTGTCTGCCATACTTGCTATTCTTTCTGCACATCGGGATGGTTTGTTCCTGCACCCTCAATAAGGTTTTTTTAAAATACAGCCAGCTGTCCTGGATGCCTTTCCCCCTCCTTTTGCACTCTCTCTCATCGACTCTCTTTAATTACTGCTCTTGAGAGAGTTTCTACCGATGCACAGTACTATTTTGTCATGTCACATCGAATTGCATCAGTTTTATTTTTAGGAACGAAAAGAAGGGGAGGCAGAAACAGGATGTGGGCTACAAATGGAACCAAAGAGTTTTCTTAAGGACAGTCTGAAAATAGACAATAGAGGTAGTAATGCTGTTTCAGACAATAATCCATGAAAGAGAAAAGTCAAGTCAGTGACGACAAAAATGGAAAGCAGGGCTGCCTGTGTGGGGAGAAGGAAAGTTAGGTGGGGGGGAAAGCGTCAAGGGAAAAGTTGATGAGCTTGATTCTCATTTATTCTAAATCTCCTTTACACGGCCAGAATGATGTAAAATGGCCTTAGTATAAATGAGAATCAGGTGTAATGTATTCCAGGTACTGAAGGGGGCTTGATCTGCAAGTGCTCAAATTTTACACATGTAGGCTTCGTAGGGACCGATCCCAGGGTCATACGGCAGAGGTTACTGAACGATTTGTTCTTGCATCTTAAGGCATTCCATGTGCAGGAAGGCCCTGGGAAGCAACAATGGTCTTTGTTTACCTCAGTCAATTTGTACCATTTCAGGTACAAGCTGGGATTTTATTATACGTCTTAAGCTTTAATTTTATTTGTTTTTTCACAAAGGAGAAGGGAGAAGAAAAAAATTGGCTATAGTAAAAAAGAAGGAATGGAAAAGAGAAAAATGGAATGGTAGTTTACAGAAGAGTTATGGCTCTTTGCAACTTTCCACTGTGGTTTTCATTTGATCTTCGGTTAGGCCCCTTCTGTAAACTTCCTTCTCTTTCCCATTCCTTTCTCTTTATTTTAATAGATTTTTTCCCTTCTCTCTTCTCCTTAAGGTATTCAGTGCTAATAACTGGGTCAGCTGCAAATGTGCTAATATCACATAATGTTTGCACCCTCAAATTGCTACAGAAAAATTAAACCTCACAAAACTCCTGTGAAGCAGTTGGGTAATATAAAAGATGGCTCGGTTGAGCCTCTCATCTCAGTAACACCACTGTAAATTTGGAGTTCGCTCCAGGGCGGTTACAAAATTACTAGGACTATACTCCAGACCTCAGCTACTGTAAATCGACATAACACCACGGTTATCAATGGAATATGCTGGTTTACACCAGCTGAGAATCTGGCCCTGTGACTTTAACAAATCCTTTACGTGGGTGTGACTGAGATTAGGTAGGTAGTTTAATGAGAGGCTAAGGCAGAAAACTGAAGGGCTCCAAACTCAAATATCAGAACCATAATTGGAAGCCGAGCATACCTGATTCCCAGTCCCGTGCACGATGCATTAGACAGGAGAGGTCCCGTTTGACATCCCATTTGTTCTCAATGAGACGACTTGTAGAGTAAGTTGCTTTTTACACAAGTACAGTTGGTAGAATTTGGCCCTAAAAATGGGTCCAGATTCTTATGCAGGTTGGGCATAAACTCATTCGTGGCATTATTTCCAATACATAATATAGTTCCATTGCCTTTGTTAACTATGGGCTAAGACTCCGGTTGACTTTGATGGGCTTTGGATCTGTTTTTTGGTAACGATTTTTCGTATACTTTGACCTGGCTACCACTCCACTCTCTAGAAGTTCGTCTTTTCTCTGCTTTAGCTTATGTCACTTCAGCTATTTGTTTTCCCTGGGGGCTGGCAATTCTATAAGAACGACAATTAATTAGACTCTGTCTAAACGTTTGATTTTTTTCTTTTTTTCTCCAGGTGAGAGTAGTCAGAAGTAGTGTTGCGAAGCACCTGTTTCAAAGCAGTAAGATAATAAACCATTCTAATTTCACTGTGAGGTAGAAATGTAAAAGTGACTTTGACAGAGCAAATAGAGTGGGGAGAGTTCTCATTTAAATACGCTTTAAAGAAATGGCACAATGACATTGTCACAGTTACAAAGTCAGGCTTGTTTGCATATCGAGGTGTGAAATAAGGCATCTTCTAGTAAACACATTAGAACGTCTACTAGGAGACTCAGCTGATGTGCTCTGATCCTTTAAAATTCTGCTAGATCAGGCTTCCTGGCACCAGAATTATTTATTTGTTTTAAATAACCACACTGTGCAAAGAACATAGAGGTTTAGTGGAGACAGAAATAGAAAGCCATATTGCAATCTAGTCGACAATGGGATATGTTGAAATAACACAATTGAAATTAATAGACGTGTTCGAAGATTACACCCATGCGAACAAAAATCAGAATCTGGGCCATCCACCGTACTTTTTCCCATGTCTTTTTGTTCAGTGTTTGTTTGTACAGCTCCTAGCACAATGGGATCCAGGTCTATGACCAGGCCGCCTAGGTGCCACCCCAATACCAATAATAGACTATAATTGATCTCTGTAGTAAAAGGTTTAAAGGCAGCAATGGTATGAGAGAGTGCAAGAAAGACTGATAAGGAAGGTTGGAAGCAGACTGGTGCATCTTGCATTATTACTGCCCTCACTGTACCTCTTCTGTAGATAAAGACTTCATATTGTAGGGTTGTAGCCTGGCTACGCTGACCCCTGGTTGCCTCCCAGGACGGCTTGCTAACACAACCTTTCTTAGGCCTCTTCCTGGGCTCACTGTGTATCAGCATGGCTCTCTCTAAACCGCTTCTCCCCGGAGCTTCTTAGCACTTTTGCCATCCAGCTGGTTTTACTGAAGGTGCATTTTCTCCACTCCCCTGACCCACAGGCATTTTGGTCTATATTAGCACAGAACCGTTGGCCCACTTCTTTCTCCCAGCATCCCTTCGCCACTTCTGTGCGCTTGCAGCTGCAGGCTATCTCCCACTAGGCAGCTCTGTCTGTCAGTGGGACATTCTGTCCCTGAGCGAACCAGAGATCTGCTGCCCTTCCTAATCAACCCCCACCTGAGCCAGGTTCAGGAGTGTTTTTTAAACTCCTCTGTCTGGGCTGGACATCCATTGCAAGTGTATTGGGGCAGGAGTGATTGAATCCACAGGCTGTCATTAACCCCTTCTGGCCCAGTGTGGGGTCACCCATGACAGTAGCTCAAATAAGGGATTGATAATGGGACACAGAATCTTTCATTACTGGGGCAATGATCAAAATCCAACTTAGGAGCAATACAATACCAAAAGCCAGTACCATCTTGATGTTCTTTGCTCGCCTAGGTAAAATAAGTTGATCAGTCCCTCGCGGGCAAGTGTCCACATCACAAAAGCTGTCACAATAAACAGGCAGGTCTCAATACAGTCGCCAAGAACTGAACAGGCTGTGGAGATTTAACTCTCATCCCTGTGGGACGAGACTGAGTCACATCGGAGGGACAGCCTAGGAGAAGTTTCCAGCCCCAGCCTGGGGAGAGATGGGAGACCTCAGTCCACCCATCACATTTCATGAGTGCTAACTGCACTCAAAAACCAAGAGAGAGTAATTCCCCCTTCCCCCTCCCAAATCATCATTTTAAAGAGCAGTCTCAAGGAGAGTCGACTCGGTTGTTCAGAAAATATATTAGCCCTTTCCCTATGGAAAACAGACTTTTATTTTGCCCCCTCAGAAGCTGGCAGAGAATGATCTATTGAAATCAGATGCATAAATTATACATGTCCCAGAACTTGCTTTAGAATGATGAGTCTGATAGGAGGCTGATGGAAATTAACATGAGCTCTGAAAGATCAATTCTGTTTTAGAATCAGCAGAACTCTTGGTGCGGATATGATCTGTAGGCGTACAGTAGCACCTACTTAGCAAATTAGAAAAATACCATTCATTTCATATAGCCGAGCGCTTGGAGTCTCTCCTCTGAAATAATTGATGATGTTTTAGGTAATATTTTTATTCTTGTCACCAAGGATAATAAAAATGCAATAGAAGTTTGAAAGTGCATATATTTATTGGGTTATGACAGATGTAAATCAAACACTGCATTTCAAACTGCAGCGAGGCAGAATAAGACACAGCCATTCAGAGTTAAATATTACTAATTCCCCAGGGCTGTAAAATATTCACTATATTGATGCTATTATCTAAACTCTGCTTTAATTATAAACTTTCTTTGTGCAAAAGCAAAGCAACCACCCTGGTGCTAAATCCATCCATCCATCCAATGCAGCCAGATAGTAACAAGACAACAAAAGATGTGTTTTACACACAGAATTGCAGTGTTAGTAAGTGTGTATGCATGAACACATGGTGAACAGCTCACAAATGGGATAAGGATCCTGCTATTAGCAGTTGTCTTTTAACTTAGTAATAGAGACCTGTGTCTTTGAACTTGGTCCGTATTTCAGGATCCTACCTTTTGTGAATTACATTTGGGTAATTGTGCCTGCTGTCTGTGGCACTTGGATGGCGCTATACTAATACCTGTAAGTGTGTACCTCTGCAGTGGGGTAAGAAGATAACAATTCTTTTCTTGCAGTGGTTAGAATTTTTCATCTATTTTTAGTCCATTTCTCAGTAGTTGTTTTAACAAGCACAAGCACGTGCAATTTGATTTCTGTCCTCCTCTGACTTTTTTTTATTCATGGCAAAGAGCTAAAAAATAAAGACTAGGGCTGTCAATTAATCGCAGTTAATGCATGCAATTACCACAAAACAAATTAGATTTAAAACAATCCCGATTAATCGCACTGTAAAAAAGATAAACAAACAAAAGAAATAGTATTTTTAAATTCCCCTCATACAAGTTCAATCAGTCTTACTTCTTGTCCAGCCAAGCGCAAAGACAAGCTAGTTTGTTAACATTGATGGGAGATAATGTTGCCCCTTTCTTATTTACAGTGTCACATGAAAGCAAGAACAGGTGTTCCCGTGGCCTTGTTGTAGCCAGTGTGACAAGGTATTTATGTGGCAGCTATGCTAAACACACATGCCTCTTAATGCTTCACCTTGTAGCCTCTAAAGTTTTACATTTTTTTACCTAACTGCATTCAAAAATAAAACAAAGTTTTACATTTGTAAGTTGCATTATCACAATAGAGATTGCACCATGGCACTTGCATGAGGTGAATTGAAAAATACAGTTTCGTTTGTTTCTTTTTTACAGTGCAAATATTTGCAATACAAAATATCAAGTGAGCACTGTAGACTTTGTATTCTGTATTGTTAGTGAAATCAATATGTTTGAAAATGTAGGAAAAAAATCCAAAAATATTTATAATAAATTTAAATTGGTATTCTATTTTTAACAGTGCGATTAAAACTGCAGTTAATCGTGACTGTTTTTTTACTCTCACAATTAATTGCAATTATTGTTTTAATCATTTGACAGCCCTAAAAAAGACTTAACTCCCAATGCATTGTAAATTTTAACAGCAAAAAATTAAAGCCCTGGGTACTTTTCCAAAGCAAATCAGAAATTTTCCATTTGGTGCAGTGCATGACTTCTTTTTAATTTTTTTTTTAACTGAATCTGTCTAAAAAAATCTGGATATAAAATACAAATCAAATGAAGAGATTTCATGAACATGCTCCAGGTTGCCTGTCTAGTCATAAAAAACCATTGTAACAAAAGCATGTTCTTAATTAATGTCTTTGGCTAATGAAAAAGCATTGTGGTGCTCTTTAAAATGTATTATTAAATCTATGTTGTTTAGATAATAAGATGGGGAAAGACACTTGTATTGAGAGCTGTGTCGAATTCATCAAGGCTTGTTTTAATTTTAGTTCACTTGCTGCATTTTGCAGCTATTTGTCTGGGCAGTGGGGTAATTTGGAGGATTGAGTGAAGCCAGATGACTGTAATAAACTCGTTTTATGTATTTATGACTCATTTTTGGCAAAAAAAGACACTATTTATGGAGTATTTTGCATTGTTAAGATTTCTGTTCCTCCTGTCTCTCAAACTTTCTCTGGGCTACTGTCTTTGCTCCATCACCAATAATTACATCAAATTAATTCAGCATAATTTAGTTAATTATTAGCACTGGAGGTTAGCAACATGACTTTCATTGAACTGACGCTTTTATCCCCTTTTCCCTTAGGTTTTACAGAATGTAAACAGATCTGAATCACAGATAAAAATCAGGGCTGCTCCCTTTCCATCAAGAGCTTTTGCCAGTCTGAAGAATGGTCCTGCCACATTCATTCACTCAGACAGGTGCTGATAAACGCACTGTCTGCTGCAGGGAGGAGAAAAAAAATCCCCGAGCATTGTGTGTCAACACCCAGGCAGTTCAGGAGACAGGATAAAAATATATTTAAAAATACTCCAAGGATGGATCAATCAAAAATAGGACTGATAGAAGCACACACAAAAAATTCAGAATATACTGAATATAGGAGCTGGCTTCGCAAACACATGACATGAGCACTTAAAGGTCATTTTTGGCATGCGCGTGTGGGGTTTTCATTGAACAAGTTCCAGTCCTAACCAAGACCAGGCTCACAGACTGGCCTCGAACCCTCTCTAGCATAGACTATTTACCAGGGTGCTGGGCAAGGGTTAGATCTGGGTCCAGTTAAGTGATCCAGCAGGGCTCAAGGACCTTGTGTTACACAACCATAGTTTGAGTTCTTTGCCCAGAAGGCTATTGGCCTCGAAGTGGAGAAAGATTAAAGGAGGAGAGAATGCAAAGGAGAGCCTCAGGGCTCCCGCAGGATTGCAAGGGTCCCCCAGAAAAAAATAATCAGAGTTGGACCCCAAACCTATACCTTGGCCCGCTCCAAATGCAAATGGACAGAACAGAAAACCCCAATCTCCATAACGGATGAAACCAAACTCCTGGCTCCACCCCCTCCTGAACTTTAAAGTCAAAAGCCAGATCTGAGTCCAACTTTCCCCAGAGTTCAGGGCGTTTGGGTTTGGTCCGTTCTAGTGACAGCGCTGAGTTGGGATCTCACCTCCAGGATTTTGGCGTGGGCCCATCTCTGAGAATTATAAAAAATGACAGCTGGCTCTTTTTATCCCCATCCCCTCGGGATGCCTCATCTGGAGCTGTCTAGCCAAAGATGTTCAAGGCAGTCAGCGCATCATGACCAGAATCAGGCCAAAGCAAGTGCTGAGTTTCCAAATCTTGCTGCTGTATAGTGCAAAAATGAGCCTCACAAAACCCCTCAAAAAATGGTCTTATTGGGAATTTGAATCCTCTGAATCTGTACTTCAGAGATCCTGAGCGACTTCAGTGAAAGCAAGCAAACCTGAGAATGATGGATGTGAGTTACTGGAAGATAGTTGGTTAAAAGTTGCATGATCCAGCAGATGAGGCACCAGCCTGGGCCTTAGGAGACCTGAGTTTTACTCCTGCCTGCTACTGATACAGTGTTTGCACCTGGGCAAGTCACTTAATCGTTTTGTGGCTCGGTTTCCTTTTCTGGAAAGCCAAGCTAATGCTGCGTCCCCATTTTCAGATACGTGCTTGGAGATCTACGGTTGGGAAATGCTAAAGATTATTTAACAACAGAGCACTTCTGAATTCTGGGACTACTCGTGGGAGACAATGGGACAATGTCGCCCCACCTTGCTTTCCGAAAAAATCATTACAATATCCAGGGACAATTTCTGCTCTCAGGTACACCAGTGTAAAACTGGAGTGACTCCAGTGCCGTCATGCCGGCCCTTTAAGTGCAAATGATGCAGGGCTGAAAGAGAATAAAATAGCTTTTGTTTGGAAAGCTGTAATGCATGGTTACCAATAATACGCATACTGTAGCACTGCATAATGCAGTGCTATTTACTCAGCATGAGCTGGTTATCATAATCTGATGTAAGCAGAAGAACAGTGTGGTTAAATTGCAGGCACTTCGACAAATCTCATCTTAAATGATGGGGGGTGTTGTTTTTTGTTTTCAAAAATAAACCCAGTGCATGGTCCATCCTCGGATTATTATTTTTTAATTAATACATCAAACTGCCGTGCTTTAGTCCGTGTTAATTTAAAATGAGGTACTGAATTGGAAAAGAAATGATGTTACAACGATAGACATTCACAGCACCTGATCTGTATTCAAACTTGAAAGGCTCATCCCCAATTCCACCCTCCCCGTGCAATCCCCCTGGGGTACGAATGCGTTCGTGACACCTATAATGCGAGTGTGTGGGAAGGGATGCCAGACAAAGGTGGCAGTCCCACCTGGAAGAAGGCTCCCATCTTGCCAGGAATGGAATGCCTCCTGCAAGCTGCTGTGTGCCCTTCATTCCCACGGCAAGTAACAGGGAGTTGTGACCTTTCAGTGAGGGGCCTGCCTGCTCTTGTGCCCACTGGGCCACTTCTTTAGCTGGTGTGTATTGCCAGAGCTGTGTGGCAGTCAGTGGAACTATGCCCATTTATCTTCGCTGAGGATCCAGCTGGTATCAATGGGACTTTTGCCATTGATTTCAACTGGATTGGGCTCAAGGCTGCTATTTAGCGGGCTGTGTCATTCAGATTTTGCACAACTGTTTTCGTGCAGCAGCCAGTTCTTTTCGTTTTGAGTCCTATATCCAACCCAGACCGAGCAGGAAGCAGCAAGGATTCAGCTAATGCAGACAACATCATGTATTTAATCATCTGTTTAACTAAAGCATTTAGGCCTGGACTTTAAATACCCTGCATTAAGTGCCATCTGCTACCAGTACATCAGACCTGGCTTCCATTACTTCTGTCGTCAGCCTGGGTCAAATCCTGAAGTCCTTTACTCCATTTTAATTCAGTCCTTTCTAGGGCCAGGCTCCCATGGATTTAATTCATTATGGAATTCCATCCAGACTTTCTTTATGTGCCTATCACCACGAGGAAAATTTTTTTTCATGGCTCATGAGATTGTATGTATGGGATGAGGGATTGTGATAGGTGTGTGTTCCAAGTTTGAACTGGGTCCGAAAAAGTTATGCTTGGGCCCTGAGCATACCTAACCACCTTTCTAAAATTAAACCACCCACTCCCCATCCACAATCTCAGCTGATTTAGGCTCTGATCCTGACACTGATTTGTGCAGATGTCCTCCCACCTGGAGCCAGTTGCAGGACTGTAGCCTTAGTTTAGGGAAGGCTCTTTGCTGGCCAGACTTCCTTTAAAAAAAAAAAAAAAGCTACAGAGGGACACCATCAAGTTTCTGAGAAATCCTGGGCTCTGACTTTAAGATAGCACACAATATTCCTGGGGTACAATGGGCATCTGTCCACGTGATTAACTGTTGGTATGGTAACAAACCCTGATTAGTGAACTGTGCAAGTTAAAATCCCTCTTAAGAGGCTAAAGTCTCCTAGACTTATATGTACTTTACTACTGCTTATAAGCATTTCCTCCACTAACAGGCATACCCTTTGCTCAAGACAGAGTGGGTCAAATTCGTCCCTAGTGTAACTCCACCAAAACCAGAGCTTACACCTGGGATGGTTTTGACTCAGGGTGATTATTGCTTGGATTAAAGGCCCAGGACAGGGAGATGTGACGTTGCAGGTGGTGTGGACTCAGGGTAATAACATGGTAAATTGCGCTTGATACTGCCGTAAAGATGATAGCAGACTGGAAAAGGGAATTACAAGGATGAGCTATAGACACTGGGACATCATACAAGTACCATCAAGATTAGCCAAAAGATTATGTATATTTATTTAGGGTTGACAGGAGCATACCACACTGGATCAAAGGAATGAATGGTGGAAACGCCCTGTTATACCATGGGATCCATTCCATACTAGTGTAAGGACAGAGTCTTCCTCTAAAGGGAGTCATAATGCTAAAGGGAAGGCTCTTGGATTATTAGCACCCTGGACAAATAATTTCTCCATTCCCCTTGAATCAAAGGGGGACAGCATCTCTTTCTTACCTTTTCCCTGGCGTTCTCCCATCTCTTTCCCTTCGCTAGGTCACTTCCCAACACTTTGTCCTATTCTACCCCTGCATTTTTTTTTCAGCAGTGCCCCCACTAAGCCAAGTGGGATGTACCCTGTTTTCAATGAGGTACCTTTACCGGTTGGCCTGCAATTGAAAAACGAGTAAACCAGAGTTGCACAACCAAAATGTGCCTGTTTCGAGGGTGAATAGAAAAAACTTCAGCCTGCTTTGTCCTCCTTGTCCATGGCCACAAAATATGACAAAAACAGGTGGCAAAGGACGGATTATGAACCATGATTAATAATAGACAGTAAGTGACTGGAATGAACAATATGAGTGAATTCATTACCAGGTCTCTGTTAGCAACAGCCGGTACGGAGCTCAGAAGGGCAGTCACATTTGCCTACACCAATTAAGTGTACAGGCCGCCTTTCTATCTCATTAGGAAGCATAAAAGATTACACACCTGCCGTAACCTTTGCAGATCATCTTTAAATGTAACACATAGTGCTTTCAAACACTTGTGATTATTAAAGGTGCTATATAAAGTTCAATTCTAACCTCTCATAAGCTAACTGCAGCAGGGAGCTTCAGGTTAACCGAGTATTCACACCATCTATTCTTACATGCATTACACCTTTTACACTGCTGTCTATATTTTAAACTTTCAGCAATTTAATTTTTCCTCAAGAGCTGTCAGCGAAAGAGGTTTTAACAACTAACACTGGCTGCAGTCAGTGAAATGGCATTGCCGGTTTCTTTTCTCCTGTTTCCCGAGGGTTAATCCAGTGAATTATTATTATTAAATGCTGAAAAAACGGCATTTAAATAATATGAGTTGTGACACACACTGACAAAATCCAGGAAATGAAAAGTTAAGGCAGGCAACTCTTATCTCTCCAGGCACAGCACTGGGATGGGCTGAGGAGGGACAGAGGTTTAGATGCAACTCGGTTTTCTTTTATTTTCCTGGTATCTCTTTTGAGTTTCAAACTGTCACTGTTGATTCAGGCAGGCTGTAAAAGTTAAGATCATTAAAGCCATGTTGTCCTCAAGTCTCATGGAAACATATACATTTTGATGTTAAGGCGGTTTTATTATTCCTCCATTTTCCCCTCTTCCCCTTCAAAGACCTTACACTGGACCAATTCATCCATCTTCCCAAAGAGGCTGGACCATTGCACCCAGCCCATCAACTCCACTTGCGGGGCATTTCCTGGCTTGGCTTCTCGTTTCAGTGGTTACAATCTGAACACCTAAATCCAAACACCCCCTGGACATCAAGAAAGATCCATTCTTCTTAGAGTGCTTGCTCATGTCCATTCCATTGTAGGTGTGGGCATGCCCCTGTGCACTGTTACCAGAACTTTTTTCCTTTTAGCAGTACCTGGAGGGCTGGCTCCGGCGCCCCCTGGAGCCCTGTGCACATGCCGTGGTATATGAGGCGCTGCCAACCCTATGTCCCCTCAGTCCCTTCTTTCCGCCTGTGACGGTTGCTGGAACTGCTTTGGCTTGCATCGCAAGTGCTTCCTCCCTTTTGTTCTTCCTTAATCGTTTGTTGTTCGTCAGTTAGGTAGATTAGACCTTAAGTGTTGTTAATAGTGGTAGTTAGTCGCTTAGGATAGTCCCGGCTCGAACTTTGCCAGGAGTGGGGCATGCCCCGGTCACCGGGTTGCAAACCGTGTGCTCCTGTGGGAAGGCCTCTCTGCTGAACGACTCCCATGATGGTTGTCTAAAATGCCTGGGGGAAGCTCATCATAAGGACAAATGCAAAATTTGTAAGGCTTTCAGACCTTGAACCCAAAAAGACAGAGATCCGTTTGAAAGTCTTACTGATGGAGACAGCACTCAGACCGAGCTCCAAGCCAACACGTTCTGCTTCGGTACCCATCATGGCATCGGTGCAGAGCACGCCATCAGCACCGGCCCCGCCTTGGCACTGGGCTTCTTCCTTTCCGGAACCAGACTGAGCTCTAAATTTCTCACTAGAAAGGCATTTCCTCCATCCCTTGAATCATTTGAGGCTCTCCTCTGCATCCTCTCCAATTTTTCCAATATCCTGTCTCACCAATGCAGCATACAGAGATAAAAGCATCTTCCGGCTCCCGTTTATACCTCCATGGATCACATTTGTCCTTTCTGCTCACGCTGGTAGCTCATGTTTAGTTGCTTGTTCACTCTGACCCCTAAATCCTTTTCAGTCGCTGCTTTCCAGGCCACAGCTCTTCATTATGTAGGAATGGCCTACATTCTTTGATCCTGCTGTATGGTCGTATTAGAAGACATTTTGTCTGAATGCGCCCTAATCACAAGTGCTCCAGATTGCCTTGGCTGGATGGCCCATTCCTCTTTCCATCTTTGCGTCATGTGCAAATTTTAATCAGCAGTGATTAAAAGGACCAACCCTTGTGGGAAAAACACTCCCAATCACTGATGATTTGCCACTGACGACTACTTTCTGAGATCTGTCAGCTAACCAGTTCTTAACCCATTTAACGTGTGGTCTATGGATAATGTCTAATGCCGATCTTATAATGCAGGGTTGAATCCCAAACCGGTGGTGTCAGTGCACCCAGGCATTTGACATTGCTCCTCTACCTCATGCTCAAAGCAGAGCAGTAAGCAGAGGGAGAATAAAAATAGAAGAGAACAGAACAAGAATGTCTGGCATCATTGTTCAGGCAATACAACATTACAGAGCATATTTAGAAAGGACCGATTCCATGATAATGACAAGCTGCAGCTTGTCAGAAGCGATCACATCAAAACAGCAGATCCTAATAAAAGCTCAGCATGCCGGAGAGATGTGTTTATTAGAATGTGACTTCAGCATTGTACATGTTCACCCGTACACCGGGAAGGGCGTATGTACAGGACAGGCAGCTGCCTGGTGCAGCAAATTATTAGGGGCAGCCAAACAATCAGTAACTCTGTGAGCGACCGTGGGTTGGTAGCACCAGACATTTGCTGGTTTGCCTAGGGCTGCAGAACCCAGAGAGCTGGCCCTCAGCTCAGAACATGATTCACTTTCCTGTGACCTAACGAGGGAGGCTGAAAACATGTCACGATATTACGACCACATAGGGAGGCATTTATTCCATGGAAATAAAAAGAAAGCCTGGTTTTCATCTCTGTTGCAGAGTAACTAGTAATTAGGAGTAATTGTACTGCAGTGAGTTATATAGCATTGTGTGAGATCAGAGTGAGGTCGTAATACGGCTTTCCCATCTTCCATTTTGATGAATCTATGAAATATGGAAGTGAAAAATGACAGATCTAAATATTAAGGCACAAGAGAGTGAGCGTGCTATTGTGTAACAATAACACACTCAGGCTCCATGCCAAAAGCTGAACCTAGATGTTTTGCGGCTAGAGACGTTTCAGTGACACTCCCAATTTCAGCAGAGCCTTGTTCGTTCTCATTTTGTTAATCTGATCATTCTCACCCACCCCAAACGCCTAGCAGTCTCACTTTGCACAAATCCCAGTTTGCAGCCCTTATTTATGCAAGCAGTCCTAGTGAAGGTTGCAAAATCAAGCTCTCGGTATTTCACAGTCGGCGTTCTGGCAAGGTTTCTCGTTAGACTCTCTTCTATTTAGAGCTACATTTTCCAAAAGGACAATTGATTTTGGGTTCCCAATGGAAAGCGTCATGAGGGGGCCTGATTATCGGAAGAGCTGAGCACCCAACCTCTGTAAATCAGGCTTCCGGAAGCAGAAGGTGTCTGGTTGGGCACCCACAATCACAAGTCGTTTTTGAACAGCCCTGCACTGCTATGAGAGTATTCCCAACAGCACAGTTACTCCAAAGCATCACCCTAATCAAAACTAACCTAGGCTTGTCCCGATCAATGAACGCCGTGCATTTTGTACCCTCCCTTTCGTTTATTAATATTTTTCTGATGGCATTGGTTTGCTCACTTGCTAATTTGCAAAATCCAGTGAGAGTCTCCCAGTCATTTTTGTGACTCTATAAAGGATAAACCTAGTAACAGTCAGAGGGTTTCTTTTTCTTCCTTATTAAGAGGAAGCAGCAATTGATTTTCAAATGCGGTGTCTGACCAACTCATCAAAATAAAACGCTCACGTGCTTGGCAAATACGCTCATCTGACTGGCTAGCAGCAACAGGCTAGTCATTTATTATTCTAGCTCTCCGGAGTTAGATGATTATATGTAGCTTTAGGATTTAATAGACAGCCACGTCTCTGTTGTCAGCTTTGCCTGAAACACAGTGTTTGATGCATTATATTCCTAGTGACAGCTGACAGGTCAAAAAGTAGAACTAAACAGCTGTGTTGTACCCCTTGGATATTGGAAATCACAAAGCACAGGAAGTTTTTAACCCTTTAGCTATATGAAAGGAAGCTAGAAAACTGGTTTATGTGTGAGGCATCAGTCTCTGTATAAAACATATAGGCTTTTCCCCTGTGACTACTAGATTATGTCTACAACTCATTTGCCATTGCATTTAATCAACCTTAGTGACTTCCCTGTGGGATTTCTATTATCTATCTATTTAAAAAGAAAATTCGGTGAATTGATTATATTTGAAAGGCATCCGACTGGCAGCTCTGGAGAGTGAGGTCCATTTGTGGAGCAGATGCTGCACAAGAAGCTTCCCCCGCCCTCACCTCTCAACCCAGATTCGGAGGGACCCCGAGATTCAACATCTGAGCGATGGTTGTCAGTTTGGACCAGGCACATAAGTCACATGCTAGTATCTCTGTTCCCGGATTGGCTGACCATAGCCCTTAGCCCGGTTTCTGGTGACGTTCTTGTGACGACAAGTTCCACATTTGCTTTTCTGAGAATATTCTCTAAGATCTGCTTAAAATTGGCTGTTTCAGCAAATGCTCCTGCCAACAAATGAGGGTGGTAGACTCATCAGGGAAAGCCACACAAAGGCTGTGGACACAGGCAAAGGAAATTCACAACATGGTGCAGACAAATTACTGGATAAAAAACACTAAATGTAAGTCAAATATTAAAGGCTACGGCTCTGCAGTTAGAGTCCCCAACCATTTTGGCCAACTATACTAGCTTACGAGACAAAGACCACCAAAGCCTGCA
The DNA here is from genome assembly GCA_007922155.1 of Mesoclemmys tuberculata. NCBI lineage: Eukaryota > Metazoa > Chordata > Testudines > Chelidae > Mesoclemmys > Mesoclemmys tuberculata. Next base: position 12,731,905 of record ML675623.1, read on the forward strand.
TGAAGCATTAGCAAGATGGTGTTCTACTCGGTGAAGTAGACTGATAGCCTCGGAAACTCACTGCCAGTGTCCCACAAAAGCACCAAATGTCTTGATCTCCCCTAGCGCAGAACCTGGAGAGAGAAACAATTGACAATCCAGTTCTCTCCCTTCTCCATTGGGTTAGCCCTGAAGACGTTGGCTGTATCTGACTCCCGCAGCTCCCATCCACCTTCTTTTCTGTACCTTAATGGAGCATGGGCTGCTTTAACCACAGGCTCTACGGTGTGTGCTCACCGCTTGCTTGTGAAGTGGGCCAGTGCCAGCGCACTCCAGCTTAGTATCATTGTTTGGCTACTGAAAGGGAGCTTAGAGCACCAATGAGAAGGGAGTCTAGAAAGGATTTATGATCCAAAGGTTAGAGGCATAGCCTGGGTGGTGGGAGACCCAAGTTCAATTCCTGTTTGACCCTGGACAAATTAATTTGTGCTTCAGTTCCCCATCTATAAAATGGGGTAATAGCACTTTTCTGTCTCACAGGGGTGTTGGGAGGATGCATACAATAAAGGTTGGGAGGTGCTCAGATGCATCTGACGAAGCGGGTTGCAGCCCACGAAAGCTTATGCCCGCAGAAATTTGTTAGTCTTTAAGGTGCTACAGGACTCTCGTTTTTGCTCAGATACTACAGTGATAGGAGCCACGGAAATATCTTAGATAGCATCTTGAAAAACCAATATGGGGACATGTAAGAAGGATTAAGATCCAATGCTGTTTGCAGTGTGTGGAGAGAAAAACAACCCCCATGATAAACAACTGGAATCAGTAAAGGATTATAAAGCTGACCCTTTTTACCAGCCCTTGCAGTCCTTGGAGCCCAGTTTCTCGGGCTATTTGACTCTAGCTCACTTAGAGGGAAGGCGATTCTAACTGTCAAGCTGTAGGGATTGGCTTGAAAAACCAGTCCCAGCAGCAGAGAGAAATAAATCTGAGGACCAGCAAGATGCGTTTGAGAGCAGTGTCATAGTGTCATCGGTATCACAGGTTCGGTGATACACTGGGTCAATTGACAAGCTTGCTAATGCAGAGTGCAAGATTAATTGGCTTCGGTCAGCCAGTGCTTTGCTATCTGAATATCTTATCAGTAATGTAAATGATTATGCTATGTAGAGAAAGACCACAATAGTCTCAGTGTCTCCTTTTATACTTGTCTCTTTTTAAACAAGCCTTTATCTAAATGCAAATGTGATTTCAGCTTTCTGATGAGGACATTATACAGTCATCCATTCCAGAAAAGCACAATTAGTGGATTATTTTATTTCTGACTCAACAGTTCTTTGTTTAGAAAGTTCGTTTGTTGTGCTATGCGTGATACTTAAGTTATCAGAAGCAGATTTGCATTATGAGAAGGATTGCAGCCAAATTTTCTGAAGCTGAGGGGTTTTTAGCAACAACAAAAAAAAATCTTAGATAAAAATGGCAACATTTGGGGGATTTGTAGAAGGGTTTTTTTTTGGTTTTTTTTTAGAACAAAAAGCAGCAATTCAAATTTTTACAATGCTTCATTGTCCTTATATTGCAAACTTAGGGGCAAATTCTCAGTTACATCAATGCAGCAACTCCATTGAAATAATGGGGTAACTGAATGAAGAATTTAGCCCTAGGAATTTTTAGGGACTACTTACTTAGAAACCCGAGGGATCACATTAAAAGGGATGAGAGAACTCCAGATGGTTTGGACCCGATATAGAATTGGGTCACAAAGAGGGTTCTAATGAAATCAGAACCTTTTACTACAATAACTGTGGGTTTTGCATGGCATCTGGCAGATAACCAATAACCTGAAGGTGGGAGGTCTGGGCTGGAGCCACTTGCCATGGGGAGTTAGGTAGGATTTTGGCAGACAGTTCAAGGGGATTTCAGGCTACTTGTCTCCGGCCACCTGCGGGAGGAGCAAGGGGCTTTTTGCTAGAGGGAATGCAGCAAAATAGGGGTGGCAAATTGCAGCACCAGGGAGGAAACTGCTGGGAGAGGGCAGTTGGGTTAAGGTTCTTGTTGCTGGTGAGAGAAGGAGGGTTTGGAGGCTGGGGGAGGATCTCAGGAAAAGCAACCTCCGTGCTGTGGATGTGAGGCACTGAGCCAAAACCCACTGAAGTCAGTGTAAGTCTTTGGCTTCAATGGGTTTTGAGTCAGGCCTCAAGACCAGAGCCCTGTAAGTCTGCCTTCTTGGCACATGCTTAATATCTGCCCCCACCTCATCAACATTATCCCCTGGGTAGTAAAAACCAGCTTTCCTTCCCACCACGCTCCCCTTCCCCCTCTTCTTTTCCCCCGTGCTTTTTTGTTATTCTTGTCCTTCCAGGGTTAAATTAAAGGCAGGCTCGGGGGCATTCTGAAAAAGGAAAAGTATTTTATCAGTTTGCTTCACTTTGGCCAGGCCACTTACTGCCACTCAGGAGCCGTAACACTACCAGCTTCTCCTCTATGTGACCACTAGCACACATCCAGCCTGTCCCCATCCTGGCACAGCATGATGCAGATAGCCACGTGGATCATGGCTATTTTTGGCCACCGAATTTTGAGCACAGCCAGCGGTGGTTCATTGATTGTATGGATCAATGGTAAAATCTTTGGGCCAAATTCCCTCTGCTTTCTTCCTGAAAATAGGAAGTGGGGGTGGTGAGGTGAGACCCTACCAATGCAGAACAGCTCCTCTATCCCCATCTGCATTTCTGAGATAATCTTCTTGCTGGGTATGTAGGTAACACCCCGAGCCAGAACTCTGCTCTGTAGTTATCATGCACTCATTGTTACCGAGCCACGGCCTGATTAACCAGCCGACGACCCTGCCTGCTTAGAAAGCAAAGAATAATGATTCGTGGCGTTTGCTTTCATGACTAACACACAGCCTTCGACACATCAGCGAGGGTGAGGAATTACACTTGATGCCACTCAGTCTACGGCTGGTGGATCCAATAACTGTCTGGCTTCCTTGGACCGTCATGGTTCATAATAGGAATCATAAATAATTTCAGTTTGATTAATAGCTGTGGACTGCAATTGCTTTCTATTGGAAATAATTCAGCTAGCCGGGGTTTCCTCTGGTGTTATAGGCTGAGCGCTTCCAGGTTGTTGGCCTCCTCTTTTAACATAGGAAAAACGTAAATGTGTGGAAGTTGGGGTGAGGGGTAGTGGTAACTCATGCTTGCTAAATATAGCTCTTTGTCCCCCTCTTGTGGCTAGATCATATAGAGGTTTAGGAGTCTGCTGCTGGCTTTGAACTAATAGAGCTGGGCCTGTTTAGAGCAGGCAGTAGAGGTGCGTGGTGTTAGATCTAGGGGTCCTTGCTATCGACAACTCATTGCGGGGTGTTGTGATAGGTTACAATGCAGAGGGTTTTACACTGGTTTGGTCTGCTGGGAACACGGGGACAGATCTCTAGTTCGGATGGGGCTCTTTTGTGTAAAAACGCTGTAAAGCTACGCTGACTTTGAAATTTCCAAGGGTAATGACAGCATGGGGGAAGCCCCAAACAATGTAGAGCTACAAGGCAGATAGGCAGGCAATCTGGATTATGGCAGAAAGCATGGCTGGAGCTACCTGCAGAGATGGGCAGCACCACCTGGGTTTTGGGAAAGATCTGTCAAGTCCACCAAAGGCTAAAGAAACTATAGAGTAAGGGAAAAGATCTGGTTTGATTTAAGTTGACATTTGACCTATGGTGTTGTTTGAATAACCCAGACCCCAAGAAGGGGGGTATTATTTGACTTCCAACGAGTCTGGATGCAGTTTTTCAGAATCTCAAGAAGGGGAAACTGAGGCAGTGGTAGGGTCCAATGAAGGCTCAGGCATGGCCCGGTTACAGCAGCACCCCTCTATAGTCTGTGCCTTTTGGTTGTATATTTCATGGTAGGATTCGAAGCACTTCACAGACATTAAGCTTCACAATTCCCCTGTGCAATAGATAGTAACATCGTCCTCCATTATTCCCCCATTACAGGTGGAAGACACTGTGGCACAGAGGGATGAAATGGTTTTCCCAAAGTCTTAGTGAGTGTGTAGCAAATTCAGTTGCCTTTGATCAAGCAAATTATTGATGCCAATCAATTAAGTACAGGAAAATTTGGCCCTGAGTCAGGAACAGAATCCAAGTCTGACTCCATTCCCCTGTGCTAACCAGGAGACGCCACTGCCGCTGTAGGGGAGACAAAGTTCTGAAGACTATGTTTGAATTCTTAGATGCACAAAGTCGTGTGTCACACATATGCTATGTATTACTAGGGTACGGTGTGACGACACACAGGGCAACCTCTGTTATGGCTGATGAGCCGTTATTTGTGATGATGGTGTGCAAAGCTGCCAGAAGCAGTTAGTAGTGTGTAAAAAGCCCCAAAATCTTGGTGCTGCACACAAGTGGCTGGTGACATTGCAAGCTCTGGAAACGTAGTGCTCAGAAAAATGGGGTTTCAACCACAGGCTTTGCAAGACAGTCAGGGATGTAAAATCCTTGCCTTTCGGGATGGCTAGAGGGCAGTGGGGACTTGAGAGACATTTTTTCCCCTTGCAGCGTGGGGTCCTGGTATGTTAAAGGCTGAGAACTAGAACATCCTTTATCTTTCCGCCCAACCCGGCGATCTCTGCAACAGCATTCTATCTCCATTGACCACTTGACTCATTCCATATTTGTCTATTTATGCCATTCTAACATCCTGCTCTCTCCACTGGCTGACTGTCTTTCTGCTGAGGCTCCCCTCTGCACTCCCAACACACGAGGGATCTTTACTTTTGTGACGGGAAATCCATTGCAGCACTTAGGTTTAATTAGAACACAACGACAGCTGATGAGTTTACACATCAAAGCCTAAAAACAACTCAACAAATTGGCCCTAGTCCTAAAGCGCATTATGAGATCTGCCTTGGACTGCAATGTTTTATTGCGTTTTGTGGGACTATGCAAGATACAGGGCCTAGCCTCAAAGGGTGTGAATAGGTGAGGTCAATGGAGCTACACTCATTCTCTCCAGCTGAGCCCTGGCATGGACCTGGCACGCACTCTCACACAGACTAAAGTCCCATGAACTTCCATTGATTGAATAAAGATTGCTGGAGCAAACAGACCCCCCTGGAAGTTTTTTTACCCCTGTCAGTGAGTTGAGCGGGAGAGCGGTGTGGGACTAATTCAGGTTGGGTAAGTGATTCTTAGCCTCCACTCTGATTTGTAATAATCACAATCTCTGAGGGGAATGAGACTGCCCGCTCCATCAGTTCAAAGCGTCAGATTGTTTTTAACTGCTAAATGCTTAGGGCTCCATCTCACAGCAACTCTCCTCCCCCCCCATTAGAGGTGATGAGGATGTCTCAGCATCTCACAGATGTGAACTTTTTTTTTTAAATCATTACTTTAAACAAAGATGAGCCTGAGATGTAATAGCCAAATTCAACACACACACACACACACACACTAAACTCTTCTCTGTAAAGAGCATGTGCGTCATTCGACAATAAGAGGAGGAATACACCAATGCCTGTGTTGTTATCAAAGCTACGCCACCCCCCCGCCAATCATTTGATTTCTTTAGTATTTTGAGAAGCTGCGCTAACCGGAGACAGAGATGCAGAGCAAACACATGGTTCTTACAAAGCCTTGTTCATCGTTCTGATTTAATGGCAGGGTAACAGTATGTGGCCCACGCTAGCCCCAGGAGGCAGTGTGCACCAGACATGCACTTTGAAGGTACTGTTCCCTCCCTGGTACCCCTCACTCCCGCCACAGCAAAGAGGGTTAATCGGTTGCTGACCGGCACCAGCAGCAAGTTACGACGCTTCTCGTGCTGGTTCAGTGACCACATACCATGGGGACGAGCCAGCTCTGCAGAAGTGAACGGGTGCATCCAGACCAAAGGTCAGTGGCGTACCTTGGGTCTCTGGCGTCCGGGGCCAATACTTGTATTTGGGGGGTCAGCGGCAGTGGGTGTGGGGAGTCTGTGGGCTCGTTTCCTGCTCTCCCACACTCCCTCTTCTGTGGGGGCGACCAGTGCGGTGAGTGCAGAGGGGAGCGGGAATGACAGAGACAGATACCCCCAGTGTGGGGGCCGCAGGGGGATGCAGAGGGACCGGGTTGGTGCGGCCACTGGGGATGACAGCGGGGGGCAGCTTCTCTGAGGAGGGCCGAGTCAGTGCACCCCCTGCCAGGTTGGTGCCCGGGGTCATGGTCCGTGCCTGCCCCCCCCCTTGGTACGCCACTGCCAAAGGTCTGAGTGGCCCACGCAGGCGCTTGGGGTGGGTTCAAATTCTCCTGTGGCTAAGTCACAATCTACCTCTTCATGTACTAAAATGATAGCCCAGTTTCACAGCCTCCAGGAACCAAGGCACTTCAGCTGACAATATCCATTGCCAGTAAGACATTCTGAGTAAGTTACATAGGGCTAAAATACCAGGAAACTGGCTAATAATAAAATACCATGTGCTGTTCCTTCTTTGTGGTATGATTGTCAGAGGCGATGAGCATCTGCAACCTCCCTGAGCATGTCATTTCTCTGTGCCTCTTAGTTCCCCATCTGTACAATGGGTGTAACAGCACAGCTCTGCCTCCCAGGGGTGTGGTGAGGTGCTCAAAACTCATATGGCACTGGGGGCCAAATAAGTACCCATGAGTGCTAGATTTAAAGCCAATATGAGCCAGATGTGTTCAGCACCTCTGATTTTAGGCCATTATCTCCAATAATTGTATGTGACTCTAGTGGATGGTAGGCTTCTGAAAAACATCTTGGCTAGTCCTGCTTTAATCTGTTGGCAGAAGAAAACATCCTGACAGTCACTGGGCTGTAACATGACATACTTCCACCAGGGTCTGCAGAAGGGTTTTCTTGCTTTGCCTCGATAACTGCAGCAAGGTGGCTGCTCTCATCAAGCAGAGAAGCAAATGAAAGATGAATTGAGCAGGATATAGGTAAGACAGAGAAGCTTACAGTGTCAGGCAGAAAGGGAATAGCCAAACTTCAGAGATGTGCAAATGCTTTCCCTGCATAATTTTGTGGGATAAAAATAAATAAATCTTAAGACTGAAAAACAAAAAGGCAGCAACAGAAAATGGTGCCTCAGAGAAAAAAAGATCAAAACATCCTTAAACATTGGGAGAGTTTGGATCTGATCTTTGCAGTTTGCACCCATGTCTACTAAAATCTGTATGCTCAAAATCTGAGCATGCACATGGAGTGGTCAGGTGGAAGCCACTTTGAAAGATCAGCTTTTCCTCCATATCTCTGGCTTTTTGTAACATCTTTTTTCCTTATGTAAATTCTATTGAGTTTAGAAATCTGTTATCTCAGGGTCAACTTTTCAAATCCCTCATCAGTGACGATGGATGGCTTTTATTAAGCAAATATCAGAGCACGGAATTTGAAATGTCTCCTTCAAATAAAAGAATGTAACAGTAGAGAGCCACTTATTACCTTCGTGATGGAAGAATGGTTTTCTAATCGGTTGTGAACCCTAATGGAAATCTTACTTTGGCTGTGAATAATTCTCAGGAGGGGAACTTGGAGCAAAAACAAAGCCTTACCTCTGCTTTCTGACTTTATCTGAGTCAACACATCAAATATTCAAAAGCAAGCACAAAAGTGCAATCCTGCAGTAAACCACTGGCCTATATCAGACAACTCAAGGAAGATGTAGTGGTTGGAGGCAATTAACAAGTCATGCTGTCATACTCCTGAACCGTAACTGACTCATTTTTATCCTCGAAGTGTGGAGTAGGGGCCAGGAAGAAGATAACTCTAGGAGGTTTATCGGGCTGGCCTGGACACACTTGTGACACAGGTGGAATAATTATCTAAACACAGCCTCCAGAGGCCATGAGGAGACAGTGCTCCTTAGAGCTTCCCATCAGCCAGTATTTGGGTAGCAGCCATCACTTTCCTGGGTATGGGAAAGCCATTCAGGGTCTTGTGCAATGGCCCAAAGCATCATAGGCTTTGAGATTCAGTTTAGTCTCTTCTAATGCATGATTTGGTCTCCTTCCCCCTGGATGTGGCGCTAACCAGACAGTGTAAGAGAGGAGGGCTACTTGAGGACCATGTTTGATTTTGGCATCGCCCACCTTCTTTGGGAGTGGACAGAAAACTCCTTTGAGAAATCCTGACACCTGGCTTCCTATGTCTTACAAGCTGAGACAATCAGTCCAGTAGCAATGGCTCTGCTCATAACGTGCCATTGCAAATACCTGGAAGGTGCATTTTACTACCTTTCAGTTTGCTCTCCTCCTGACATCCATTGAATAAGCAGTTGTTTCCCAGTAATTAATTAAGCAAGCCAGCAAACTGAATCTTTGCAGGTAATTAACAAGCTGGGTTATATTAGCTGCAACAGAACGTACTCCATTACCCAGGGCAGTTACTGTCAGCATGCAGTTCGTCTCTATGAAGAATGGACTTTTAGTATTTATTATTTCAGAAAATATGAGGTTGGCGAAAGATGTTGGACCAACAGCATGATCCCTTCACTGATCTCGCAATTCACTGCAGAGCAAAATTACATGTTCTTAATGAAGCCCAGCATGGGACATGTTAGGACATTGAGATGTGGTCCAGATTTGCAAGCCATTGAAGTCATACCTTTTACTGCAGTTAGCCTAGCTGACTGGCACCTGCGTGATCCAATTCTGGCTGCGAGCAGCCACACTGCAAAGACCTACCAAAGTTACTGTGTCCTCCCTGGTGCTGCACTCACTTGGTTTTGTTGGTAGGACTTTGTGGTCCTTTTGTGTGGCAGTAAACTGAGCCTCTCGCTGATTCTTTCCCTGCAAATTGTGGGAGAACTTATCTGTCTTAATGGGCACGTGGAAGGAATTGTGGGAAGGCACTGGAAGACTATCAGCACTTGAGTGATTTAGCCTGCGTCCTCACTGCAAAATGGACACATTAGGAGCCCGAGCGTAAGAAGAACCCGGCCTCTAACCCATAGTCCCAGCTGGGGCAACTAGCCTGGGTTGAAAGCACCACTAAAGTCGGGTGAGAGGGTTGTGGGGGGGCAGGGAGAGACAGGAGGGGTACGAGGGGAAACAGCTGGGTAAGAGCTTGGGCTAATTGCAGTGAAGACATAGACGCAGCAGGCTGATTTTCAGTGACCCCACGCTGTTCCCTTGAATTCAGGCTGCTTTTTATTTTTCAACTTGGCAACGAGATTCTGTGTGTGACCTTGGACAGGTCACGGAGGCTGGGGTTTTCAAGGGAGTTGAATTCCTGAGGCCTGCTTTGATAAACCCAGTCCCAGTCTCTGGGGGTGAATTTTTTTCCTCAAGACTCCCATTAACTTTAATGGGCCAGGATTTCACCCTGTGATTGTGCCCTGTCTGTAAAGATGAATGGGATCTTCCTTTCTCCCACCTTGTGTCTGTCTCTCTCTCTCTTCGGGCTGTAAACACTTAAAGATAAGGACTTTCTTTTTTCTATATGCACCTAGCACAGGGGGGTCTTGATCATAGTTGGGGCTTCTAGGTGCCACTGGAATAATCAAGGGTGGGATTTTCAAAGGCACCCTAAGGCACATAAACTAACTTCCAAGGGGAGCTGAGTTATTGAAAATCCCATGCCAGGACATCATGGAACAGCAGTTTGGCAGCTATTGAAGGAGCACCAGTGCACAGGTGGTAAGAGTAATTATTTTAATATCAGCACACCTCTGGGATCTCAACATTGTACCTACCGTGGCCATTTCTCATTGTGGAACAACCCCTCTTTTCCCTCTGTAATTGTGCTGAGGATTTCTCGGTCAGCACTATTCCAAACTTGAAAAGGCTTCTTGTCGCGTGTACAAGGAGCTCTGGGAGCTCACACGCCTTTACACTGGCACAGCCGTCAGCTGAGATGAAACACTTTAATACAGTCTTTGTAAAACGGCCAATATTTTTACTAAGGCTTGCAAAAAAAAAAAAAAGTCCAGAATGCAGCTTGAGGGTATTCAAAGGAAGATACTGTGTTTGCTCATTTTAGTAGCTATGCAGTGTTGTTGGTCCCAGGATATCAGCGAGACAAGGAGAGTGGGGTAAGGTGGGAAGTTCTGTTGGTGAGAGACAAGCTACACGGAGCTCTTCCTCAAGTCTGGGAATGTACGTCAAGTGTGACAGCTAAATACAAAACTGAACAAATAGTTTCACCTACGTAGTTAGTGCATGTTCTAAGGGACCATTCCAAATGAAGTGGCCCATTAACACCCCTTTAGTCAGAGGACAGAAAGTGGGATTAGTGGGTTATAGATTGTTGTAATGAGCCATATAGCCAGTGTATTTATCAAGACCATGATTTTAGTGTCTAGCAATGTTATACATTTAAGCTCTCAGGCTCATCTTGTGAAGGTGTTGTGTAGGTCTCCTTTGAAGATGAGGACTAGTAGGTCAGATATACAGCAATCACTTTTCCCGAAGTGTTCCCCCGCCCCACAGGTGATAGGGTGTTTTGTCTTTTATCATTTTCCGTTTAGTATTGATCAGCACTTCTCTTAATGACACAGTCAGATTCCTTATAAGACTTTAAGCATCGATTTACAAACTCAAAGAGCAATTAGTGCAATGGATTTATAAATAAATAGTCATATTCATTTTTCAATATTACTTGGCATTCTTCCTGCACCTTCCCTCTGAGGGTATCAAAGTAATTTACAAATAGGAATTAAGCCTCAAAACCGCCCTGGGAGCTAGAAAAGTTGTGTCTTCATTGTACAGGACTGAACCAAAGCTACTGGTGTGGCTAATGCACTGGATTGGGATTCGCAATCCGAGTTCAAATTCTAGCGCTTCCCCAGACTTCCTTTTGCCAAATCACATCATCGCGGAGCTTCCCTCCACCAGCTGTAAAATGGAAGGTAACAACATTTCCTCTCTCATTCCTGTTTTCTACCTTATCTGTTTAAAATGTAAGCTTTTGGGAGTCTCTTCCTGTGTGTTTGTGTAGTGCCTGGCATAAAGGACCCCTGGTCCTGATGCTACTGTAATGCAAATAATAAAAACCAGAATAAAATCATCAATGGGGGGACTATGCACTCTTCATGGCAGGAATGTCATTTTCCTCTGAGTCATGCTGGCAGGTGGGCTCATTTAGCTCCATCCAGGATATAAAAAAGGGTGAGCTTGGGTCGTGGGCCAGAGAAAGGAGGCAGTTTGACAGAGGAAGTCCTGGAGGGAAGCTCTAGGGCAGCGGTTCTCAACCTGTGGGTCGGGACCCCAAAGTGGGTCGCGATCCCGCTTTAATGGGGTCACCAGGGCTGCCGTTAGACTTGCTGGGGCCGGGCGCTGAACCCAAAGCCTGAGCTCCACCGCTCTGAGCCCTGGGTGGCAGGTCTCAGGTCTCCCCCACCCCTGTCCAGGGCTGAAGCCCTCAGATTTCAGCTTTGGCCTCCCCCACCTGGGGCGGCGAGACTCTGGCTTCACCCCCATCCCCTTCCTGGGGGTCATGCAGTAATTTTTGTTGTCTGAAGGGGGTCGCTGTGCAATGAAGTTTGAGAACTGCTGCTCTAGGGACTGCTCAGCTTGGGAAAGAAGTTGATAGTGCATTATTGTTTTGAAGTTCATTGATAAAGACAAGCTCCCAAGAAAGGGTTGAGTTTAGGCACTGAGGACATGCTCCAGCAGGCACCGAAGACAATGGAAAAACTCCCTTTGACTTTAGTGAGCAGTGGACTGGTCCCTAACTCTGGATGCATGTGTTCTGTTGCTTTGACTTCAGAGTCAGAGCAAAGAAGCATTTGGCCCAGTATTGGAAAATGCACTCAACTGCTTTCCTATTTTCTCAGCTTCCTTTTTTGCCTTTTGCGCCCCCTCCCCTTTGCTCCTCTCCCTCCTCCTTTTATACACTGGGTGCCTTTCCAGGATGCAAAGGCAAGATTTAGGAAGGTAGAGAACAACCTGGGCTAATCTGCCTGAGGCAGAACTACATGGCACCTTTTTTCCCAGTTGTAAGGACATCTGAGATAACAGCAAGTGTAAATAAGTGCAGGATAGAGCCCCTAAAGCATGTCCTTCAAAGATTTACAATGCTGATTACATAGATTATATATTGGTGAATTCATTTGAACGGTCAGCCCAGGAGACAGTAACCTGGTTAAAATGACTACATTCAAACAGACATCCTTTCCCCTTGGAAGCCTGGAACAGATTTTTTTCTTATGAAATGGGATAAAAGCCTATCTTCAGGGTTTCTATAGTATCTGTCAGCAGAGTCACGACTCACTGTTTCTGCAGCTCCTTAAAAAAATTGGCATAAACCGTGCCTGACGCTGTCGGTTGGACAGGTGGCGAGCTATGTTGTGGGCATTGTTACTCTGCATAAAAACATGTTTATTATCATCTCTCGCTGTCGATTCCATTTCTGCCTGTTTGGCTCCTCTGCCTTGTCTGGTGACTTGGATTGTAAATGCTTTGGGGCAGGGATGTTTTCGTGATGTGTGGACGGCCCCTAGCATGATGGGCGTTCATCCCTACCTGGAGCCACGAGGTGTTACTCCAATACAAATAATACTGCACCCCCTCAGGGCTCTGTTCTCGCCCCTCTGTATCCTGCCGATTCAAAACTCAGCCTTAGGGTGAATTGTCCCTTATTTAGAGGGATGTGGCTTATTTGGAGTCTATTTTACATCCTATATCAAGTCAATACAGCATGGATTTTGTCCCATACTTCAGCAATTATCATGCAGAAGATAAAATGCACAATTTTGTACTACACGTGACTTTGTACCATGAATACAACAATATTGTGGGATGTGGCCCTTCACAACCAACCTTTATCCCTGTATTTTTCATGCATTGTCCTTTTTCCTGACATAGAAGTACCATAACTAAACTTAATCAAGCCCTAAATCTTCAGTGGCACATGTCAATGGGTGTAAATCAGCATAGCTGCTTTCATTTTACACCAATTGAAGATCTAGCCCCTCATCTACAACTAGCATCTGTATACCCCTAGATTAATTTATTGAATTTATGTATTGCAATGGCACCTCACTCTATTACGCTGTGCACTGTACACACACACAAAACAAAGATTTATTTCCCCCTCCTGCAAAAAGTTGACAATTTAAGTAAATATGCAGAGCAGTGATATTTAGAAAGAGAATTCACAAACATTTTTTGATGCTACTGTCTTAGGGATTTTACTTCGTTATGCTGCAAAATGCTTTTTGAAATGCTAAAAAGAGAAAAACTGAACTCTGACAAATGCAAAGAAAACTAGATGCAATGGCACAGAATTTTTCTACTTGTTCTGTTCTCATTTTATAATGATTTTCATGTCATTGTCCATTATCTGCGTGGGTTCTATTTTAAAATGACATATTCCTGGCCTCATGCATTTGCAATGCATTTTCCAATTAGTTGAGCATTTTGTGAATGGCAAGGACTATGTTTGCTTTTGCAGCTAGGAGGGGTTCAGGGACTCCAGGGGGTGACCTTTTCAAGGCTAAAAGAAAGCAGTGTGAGTTCCGAATGAATATTTTATGAATGCTAAAGGTATTAGGACACTGTGTTTCAAGAACACAATGATCTCCGAGCAAACAATGGAGGAGACCTGAGAACAGATTTTCCAAATTTCTTTCAAAATACCAAGCCGATCAAAACAGGCATGTGATTGGTGTTCCACTGGTGAAACAAAATAACCTACAGAATAGACAGTGCTCTCCATCAATTCAGAATGCCCCATATAATACATTTAGAAAACTAATGGTTTATTGATGGGCTCTGCACCAATGCTCTTATGCTCATCAAGCCAGATTCAGGCTATTGGAGTAGGAACCATATACACCAGGTCTGGACTTGGCCCAAAACCAAATCCTGATTTGTGTGAGTGTACAAAACCTCTTGAAAGGACACTCACTGTCAAGTAGTTTTAGGTCCATAATGTAGGGGTGGGGTGTTATGGGAGGGGAAAGGAGGGCTTTACAAGACCCAGTATGAAGAAGATAAATTTTTTTACTACTAGGGGAAAATAATTTCATTAGTTAGGTCTGTCTCTGTACTGCAAACCCAAACACAGCAGAACTATCCTAGTGCAGGAGAACCAGAAAACGATACTGGCTAGTCTAGTTTTATTTTCTTAGCGATGACCCCAATTCAGGAAAGCACTTAAGCACATGCTTAAGTTTAAGTGCTTTGCTAAACAAGGATACTTTCCTTAATTGCAGCCTGAGCAAAAGGCGAGAAGCATCTCGACAACACATGGTGGCACGTAGATTTCTGGCATCCGTCATCTAAAATATTCTTAGTCGTGCAGGTAAAGACTGTTTAAAAGTGATAAGCTTTGTGTTGCGCTGGTGTCCCCTCTCTCTTCTAGTACACTGTGCAAACCAATCAAAAACTCTCGCCATGTGTTAGAAATATTGATCGCCACAAGAATGCACTGAAAGTGGGGATATAAGCCGGGTCTGTTTTGTGCTCTGCATTTAAGAATGATGAGGGCCTAATTTGAGGGAGGGGAAGGGCTCAGGAATTGATCCTCAAAAGTTACAGCTTTTTTGGGGGGGGTGTTTTGTTTTTTTTTTGTTAAAAGCCAACACCCGTATTGGAAAAAATTACACATAAGCTTGACTGACATTTCCTAGAGCATAATAAAAAAACCCAAAGTCTACCAACATGAGGTGCCTCATGGCACAATTGAAGTCAATGGCCAAATGCCCATTTGAATCAATGGGACAAGGCTGCAGCCCTGAAAGCTTTCCTGAAGAACGCCTCATCTTTTTGGTAAGGAGTTGTGTCGGTAATGAATTTGCTCAGTTTTGTCTCCCTCTTGAGCACCACTGGCTGAAATTCTCATCTACCCCCACTCCCAACCCAAGACAGCAGACTTTGCATGAAGTACCAAGGTGGAGGGAGAACAGAAGGAACCCAGCCCCCTCCACTGATAAGCAGAGCACAGGGTACTCCAGCATGCAATCTGCTGTCGCGAATAGGACTCTCGGCTTGTGGTGGTAGCCATCGCTTGCTGAGGGACCTCCTCCCAAACAACACAATGGATGCCACGGTAAGCGTCTCTCTGCAGTTCAAAGACCCACTGGGCAAATCCCCAGTACTCCTGCAGCCTCTGCATAACTACCCCCAGGTGCTCCCCTAGCATAGACCAGAATGGAAGATGGCGTTGTAATCTTCAAGGAGCTACAGGTTCTGCGTGACCTGCCCCGCCATTTGAGCCTTTCTGCTGCCCCTGTGTTTTGAGCCTCGTCAGCTGGGACAGTTTCTACCCTCTGCACAGCGTAACCCTGTGAAAGGTTTGTGGGGCGCTGCAATGCTGAACCCCTGATTTGTACAAGAGAAAAGGGGGGTCCTTTATAAAGAAGGAATGAATAGTTGAAGAGGAAGCAGCTGAAGAGTAAATATAATTCAGCAAGGGAAAAAATGCAGATAAGTGAGTCTCAGGAATGTATGTCCTGAGAGGGAGCTTTTCAACCCCAAAGGCATTACTTGGGACATTTAAAACCAGGTTGGACAGAGTACCAGAGAACATGTTGTTGGGACAATCCCACACCCAGAGAATGATTGAGACACGTCTAATCTAATCCTCTGAATTCCTGGGCACTCATTCTGTGCTTGCGGGTTTTGCATCTACATCAAACCAGTATTTTAACTTTGGTAACAAAGCCTTTGACTCCATCGGACCTGTTTTCCGTACATATGCTTCAGAAATATTTCAGCACTT
>ML675623.1:12747564-12769178 GCA_007922155.1 Mesoclemmys tuberculata
AAAATCAGCTGGAGTCTTCCCATTCATCTATAGCCCACGAAAGCTGAGTCCCGAGTTCCTTCCACACACTCACTGGACCTGATCCTATAGTCTCCCTTGGATTTCCATTGCAAATCAGTGCAGCTTTGGAGAACCTGCCTCAGAATCATAAATAGCCTTAGTAAATAAGTTGAAGGACTGTCTAAAGAGACAATGTGGTTCAATGGATAGAGAACAGGCCTTAGATGGAGGAAAGCAGGGTTCTACTCCAAGAACTAGCTCACTGGCTGACATTAGGAGAGTCACTTAATGACTTTTTACCTCAGTTTCCACAACTATAAAATGGGGACGATGATACTTTATGAAGAAGGTGTAGCCCATAGGACTAGACTGTTTGCTTGCATATATAAATCTTTTCTAATGTTGTTATTGTTTCTTATGAATTGAATTGCTTGTTTTGTTAGAATAGATTTATAGATTTGTATTAAAAGAATTTTGGCTGTAACACAAGATACATACAGGCCATATCCTCTATGATGAGCTAGGCAAGTTAGCATACATATGTTCAGGACATTTAGCCTGGGTAAGTGATAAGATAAAGGATACGTATATGATTATTACCTTTACCCTAGGTAAGTCAGGAGACAATAAGATTGAGGGGTATCTCGGTTCATGCCTTCACTAGACTTAACAGGTACACCACAAGAACATGGTTAGGCCAGACATAACTGAGATGAGAAGGATCGACCTGTCTGGAAAGGATATGGTCATGTCGTTAATACACACGACCATGGCAGCCGGTAGAATACGATTACTTTAATATTTTGTGGGCGAGGAAGCCAAGTTTGGCCGTGACAAAGTGGGTTGCAGCCCACGAAAGCTCATGCCTGCAGAAATTAAATTGGTTAGTCTTTGAAGTGCTACAGGACTCTCGTCGTTTTTGCTGTATACAGACTAACACGGCCACCCCTTTAAAATAGCATTGCCTTTGTAATTCGGATCAATTATTATCCTATTTTATCTCACTGAAGTCTTTAAGGCTATATTTTGGTGCTCAGTGAGTGTCCGTGCCACAGACCCCTTGCAAAACTGTGCAGCCTTTTTATCTTCTGATCAGATCAATTATCCAGCCTATAGCCCTATTCTATAAATATCATTATGAAAATTAGGAAGAACCTAAAATCAGGCAACAGAGATCAGTGCTTTAATAGCTCTAGATGAAACGTGCTACATAAGAACCTGGTGGTGGTGGTATTATTAAAGAACCAGTTATTACAACTGAGCTTGAAACTTATAAAGTATTTGCAGAATCATTTGTCATGGGGTGTGTTTTATATAAAGAAAAATATTTCTGGATACAAAGTTTGCATTTAATCAATTCAGAGAGACATTTTAGCTCTATACACTACAGCAGAGGGGGCTGTTCAATAAAAACAAACATTATTTCATTTAGCGACAATGGTAGCTGCACTAGCTCTGTTTCCAATTAAATTCAACATCACTTTTCTTTGTTTTGCATTGCCAGTCTGGATTGGGCTGAAGAGAATGGTACTGTCACGTTTATTCTTTTTGACAGGTGTTCTGGGACTGTAATTTGATGAAATGAATCAAAATGTAGCTCTAGCACGAAAGCCAGCCCCTGAAGCTAATTATCCTCCTGTAATTCCTGTCAATACTCGTAGCTTGAGGGAATGGGGGGGAATTCTGCTCCATGGAACGCGAGACAGGTGAGGAGAGAAAATGTTAAAGGGACACATCCAAGGATCTCAAAATCCTGACAGTAGGACAAACTGCTGATCTAATCTGTCCTGAGCTCACTTACACCTCATGTCAAGCGTGGCTTCTCTCTCCAGTGTGCGTCTTCCGACACTTATCCACAGCTTTGTGGTAGCTTGCCTCTGCGTGGGCCCGTACAGCAAAGCCCCTGGGAAACCGAACCCAATGCAGAATGCAGCTGCCCCTTGTTTAAGTGATGTTTGATGCCGAGTGTGCACGACACTGGCGTGCTGGGAGCTTCACAGGCTGGCAGCAAACGTCTAGGGGGAATTTCTGGTATTAGCCTTCACCTAAAGACCTAAATAGTTTGGGACCAGAGTACTCAGACTGCCTCTCTCCCCATGCCAAGGAGATCAGCAGAGTCACTGACGGAGATATTGCCAGAGCTGTTCCCGTGGGCTCAGACCTCGCTCCCCACTCTGCTGCACCCAGAGACGTGACTGCAGCACGTGTAGACATCCCCACACTAGCTTCGAGCTAGCTAGTCAAATAACAATAGCAACGAAGCTGTGGCAGCACCGGTTGTACAAGCCCACCTGGGATGCTGGGTATGGTTCCATTGCTATTGTTATTAGAGCTAGCTAGAGCAAAGCCAGCTTGGGGATGTCGGCATGTGCTCCAGTCACCCTTCTGATTGCAGTGTAGACAGACTGTCAAGCCACCAGAGCCCAGCTCGGTTAGCCTTTGGGGCACATTGCAGAGCTCTTTCCCCAGGCTTCTGAAGATCACTAAGGAATGGAGGAGTTTTCTATGGGCCAGGTTCCAACAGCCTTACAATGAGCAGTCCCTGAGTGCAAGGTGCTATTTAGTATGATGAAAGAGATCACCACTTAGTCCTGCGGGCGCAGTAGGTTTATTTCATTTCTCCCATTATCTGGGTCTATGGGTCGTTCGTTCACTCTACGGGATCCTTTGTACTGTGTGATTGTTTGTGCCGTGCGCTTTTACACTTACCATCTATGGGGGTACGCTAAACACAGCCATAAAACCCTCCATGACCTGTTTTAATACTTCAGCCAGGAGCTTGCAAGATTATATGGCTGTGTATTTGCGGAGGCATTTTCTCTCTTCAGTGACTTGTTTTGTTTGAAGACTTTGAAAATAAGCACACCTGCATCCACCGGTCACACATCCCCACCCCAGAAGTCACTGAACTGTTGTCAGGCTATTTTGGTACTGTTGGCATCAGAGCACAATTTTCCCTGCTGCTGAAGAAGAGCTGTGAAATGCAAGAGCTGCTCTGACTGGAGCTGTCATTACATCACTCAAGAGCCAGCCCCATCTGAACATTAATGATTATAAATAGTGTTACACTCACATATGAAATTGGGCCAAGGACTTCAAGGGTTTAAAAACCCCCAAAGAGAGATGAGGGCTAAATACCTTAATTGATGCTAAAATTATATTATACACCTACTTGGTTATTTAGTTACTTATGTATTTCTTGACTCTAATGAGTAATGATGTACAACTGTAGCTTCTCCAAAATGTTAATTTAGGTTTGCACAGATGGCAACCATCTGTTAAATGACTAGTAATTTAAAATATCTGATTAGCACTTTATATAGCTTGGATGGACTTTGTTACAACAGGCAAGTGTACTGGGGGGGGCATTTGGTAGATTTTGTTCTTTTCCTGTTAGTGCTATGTTCGTGGTGAGGCTCAAAGCTATTAATATTTTTGCACGAGTCCTGCTCGGTTTGTGCATCTTGTTTAAAATGGTGGAACTCGAAGCATTTTCACCTAGTGCTCTTGAAACTGTTCGAGCCCCAGGCAATCTAGTTGAACTCCTATAACCTTAGCAGCAATCTCTTAAGTCTCTTATCCTGCAATGTCAGGCATGTGGGTAGACCACTGTGCCCATGTGAAGACTCGCTCAAGGCATGGGGCTGTACGGACACAGAAGTCAGCCCACGTGGACCAGAGTGCAAGTGCAAGGGCTATGATCTGCTTTTCCTGACTGCCTGACTAACCGCACGAGGATCCTGTTGCTATTTTTGATTTACAGTAACACTCAGATGCTGGCCTCATTCTGCTAAATACTGTATAAATATCTCAGCTCTTTGGGAAAGGGGCGCTGTCTTTGTATGTTTGAAGGGCCTGTTCTTGCAAAGACAAACATGAGTAGTTTCACTGAAATCAAGATCAGTCCCTAAAACAAGTGATTTATGAAGGGATTGTATAGTATGTGAGGTATGTACATACACCCACCCATTCGCCACGCCCACACCTTTCTATTTATACATTTGATTAATGACCCCTAACTCCATTTGGCCTCAAAACCAATTTCTCAATAGCTAGCTTGAACAAGTTCCTTAACGAGGTTTACGTAAAGCCCTTGAAGATTCAGGGAAGGAAGTTCAAATCATAAATTAAACCATGACACTAAGCTTGCATCTAGTTCCTGTAAACTAATCAGGTTTCTTCTCATTTTAAGTTTACCAAGCCTGATGCCATCAATATCAAATTAGTTTTACTTTTGCAGTGTGCATTGCTTGGTTTTATGAAAGATACTCTCTTTGTTTTAGCAGCTGAAAGCGTAGCATGACAATGACTCCATTACCACGGGCGGAATTAGTCCAGAAGCCTTTGCAGTTGTACCGCTACCTACTTTGGTGCTGTAAGCAGCTTCCCACAGAAAATATCCAACAGCATTACAGACATGCAATCAGACAGGTAGGGAGAAGCTTTCTTCAGTGATGGGGGGGGGGGAAGAGGGGAAAAACAAACCAAACTTGAAGGCCTTTGTTTCCCTGGTTATTTGGATTATTGAAGTTTGAGACTATTTGTAAGGGATTAGTGATGAGCGCTGGAAAAATGGTGTCTTTTCAAACCAGCGGAAAAGACAGTTTAAAAAGATCATACAGTTAAAACCAAGTTTCTTTAACACCCTCTTAGTAAAAGCAGTAAAGATTTAAAATCTCTTTTCCATCACCCATGTCCTGTTTACTCTCCGCAGTTCACTCAGGCCTTGTTTATGCTAGCCAAATGTACTATTCCTTCTAAAGTGATGGATGCAAGGTGTGCTACAAACACACAATGTCCCAGCTGGTTTACATGGGAGCACATACTATTTGTCCCCAATTTACTTTTTGCAGGGCTGTATACGCTATCAGTCTGAACCGCTTTAGTTGACACAAAACTAGGTGAAGTGGTTCAGTTAGTCCTTCTATTGCGGTCCCACAATGCATAGGGATATAGGACTGGTTTATTGAATCCAGTCCCCTGCTATTGCAGTCACTGTCAGATCATCCTGTTCATGAATGTGCTGGGTGGCCTTTCAAAGTCTCCCAGAATGCACGACTCCTGGGCTGTATGGGTTCTTAACATACGTCAGCATGGCTAGGGTAGGCACATGGAACCATTTGTGCTCCAGCTGGTGTAACACAACCAGCTAAATTACAAATGGTTCACTCTCTAGCAAAGGGGAGGGCTCATTTTGAGCACAGAAGCCAGACTGGTAACCTTTTAAAATGATCTTAACTCAGGCCTCCTTTCAAGGAAGCATCTCTATTCAGGAGATTACTTGAGCACAAGTCTAATTGATTCCGGTAGAATGTAGGCATGTGCTTAAATGCTGTCCTGAATCGGGGCCCCTAACCCCTGGTACTTGCAGAAGTTTGTGTTAACAAGACCTCCTGCTGTTGAAGGGTGAGAGTAGTTAATGTGAAAGCATGTTCACTGAAGCCCCTTTTGAACATAACTGACTATTTGCTAGAATCAGCATTTCTACCTCTTCAGATGATGCCCTTTTTGATCAAGTGTTTATTTCAGGATTTTAAACTGGATCTGAACAGCTGTTACATTAAATGGGTTACTCATTTTAACATTCTTGTCAAACCCTGTAGAGTTTCAGAGTTCATGCGGATGAAGATAGTCCTGAGAGAATCCAGCAGATTATTAAGAGAGCCATTGAAGACGCCAGTTGGGTGATGAACAAAGTAAGTGCCTCTGCCTTCCTCCCCCATCAGATTGTCTGAGTCCTGTTAGCTAATTCAGTTCAAGAGCTGGGATGTTGGAAAACAAAATGAGACTAGTCTTCCTCTGCAGTGGGCTTTGAGATCTATAGGTAAGAGGGTTTATGTAATAACTAGACATGGTTTCAGGGATTCTTTCTAAGAAGAGCTCTTTGTTGATAGCAAGAACCCAAACATTATAAACCAATAATGAATCGCTGGGGTCTTGCAAATGCTCTCGCTCAGGAGAGGAAACTTCTTGCTTACATTGGGGATTAGTTCAGATTTCAGCAAGTAGCATAGCTGCACCTATGTAAAGATCTAACAGAGACAAGAGAGCCGTAATTTATCCCACAGCTCAACATTAAGACCAAATCAGCTCCCTCCCTGTCTGCCAACAGTCCATCCACTTGTAGCCAGACTCACCTAGCCCCCCCGAAACCTCATCTCAAAAAGTCTGGTCTGTGCTGTTAAGATCACGGTTAGAAGACATGGTGGTAAGAACTTTAGCATTCTTATCAGAGTTAAAATCGCCACTGCAGCTGCATCAGGATGAGTGCAGCAATGGGAGATTTTCCTACAGTTGTCAGTGCCGGCAAGCCTGCGGACATGACATATCTCCATGCAGCGAGCACAAGAAACTTGGCTTGAAAGATAGATACATAAGCAAGGGAATGCAGTCAGATCCCCCATGGTCCGTTGAGCCACGAGTCACATTTCTGTTTAAGTTTGACTAGTAAGCATTATATAAACAAACAAATCTGTTAGAAATTCAGCTGCCTTTGAAAAAAAAACTATTATTAAAAGTCCTGGGGGAGAAACAAAGTCACTGAAATCCAGACCAAGACCAGGAGGAGTCACGGATTAGTCACAGATTTTATAAAATTTCAGTAGCATCCAGATCTCTGGCAGTTTTAGCCCTCTTTACAAGAACTATTCCTATTCTGAGCGCCTGGTGACGGCCCTAACTCTGATATCACCCCAGAGACTGGTAGAACGCCGGTGGCTTCAGTTGAGTTATTCCACATATACACCAGCATGAGCAAGAGGAGACTCACCCACAGCGGCCATCCAGAAACAAATGCCTGCCCAGTGTTCTACATATCACAGAGGGGAAGCCGTGGCGTTTCACTCTGTGCAGGTTAAAAGAAATCCAAACTACCGTATGTGGATCAGAAGGCAGGTCCTCAGTATTAGTGCTTGGTACGGTTTTACAGAAGAAAATCATTTCTTGTGTGAATTGTTACTTTTAATATGTCCCTGGTATCACATGTGGTTTGTTTGGGTTTTTTTGCAGTATAAAAAACACAAGTAGAAGGGGATGAAGAGAAGATGCTCGTCAACACAGATCCTCAGAGCACAGACAAATAAACCCAGTTGTTTGTAACAGTGCCATGTTGTAAACAGTGCCAGTTTCTCCGTGTGTAAAATGACGTGTCAGAATACCTCTCTCACTGAGGTGGCGTGAGGCTTAATTCATCTTTCTGAAGCTCTTTGAGATTGTTTGATAAAGAGTGCTAGGCAAGGACAACGTTTTGTAGTAGCAAATCTTGAGCTGAAGAGCTAAACTTCCCAACTTTTTTGGGCCGTACGTGTGCGCGCATGTACAAGAAGCGGGGAGGGATTTCAGGTGCAACGTGTTGGGTTGGTTCATCCTAGGATAGCAGCTAGGTCCCATCTCTGAGGCCCTTATCCTGCTAGTGGATGTTATTGTAGGATCAGAGCTGAAGATTAGATCAGGATCTAAAATGCATCAAAGTTTTGGGGTGTTATAGCTTGACCTATACAAACTTAATAAACACCAGATAAAAACCTAATGTATATTATTGTTAATACAAAGCAATGCCACGCCTGCACTACTGTTATAAATCAAGGACCTGTGAGAGAGGTGAATCAATTGGATGCTGTCATTTACTCTAAACTAAAGAAACAGGGCGATCTACCGACTACATCAAGGAAATTCAAAGTCTAGCCCTTCATTAGTTCTAATATACTTAGTCTTGGCAGCATGTATTGAACTGAGTTTGTACCCTCAGTTACACCCAGGGATGAGAAAGAGTTACATGCCGTGTAACTGAGGGCAAAATAATTGGCGCATGGGATCTAAGAGATTCTTTTCACCCACCCACCTCAATAAAAAGAGACAGAAGATGCCTGTGCTAGGTAGACACAGCAAAACAAACTAAGGATGGAACGTCTCTGCCTTGTAGGTCTGCCGTGCCCCACTAGATGTGAATGTAATTTTTTTGATTGTTGCTTAAACTTTTTAGTTATAACTCAGTGTTTCTACAAATTCCCTTTAAGTGTGGCGATGCTCAGGAACCTGAGTTTGCATGTTCGACAAGCAGCAGTCAGTGTAACTAGGACCTGGAAGTTGGGAGAGAAATTTAAAGTTTTATTTAATGGCTAAGGGGGAAACAACAAAACAGTAAGAACAAGATGATTTATATAAGCCTTGCCTTTCTACATCCGCGATGTAACATCTGAAAGTATTGTGTTTTGTAGTCTGTGATCACGCTTATACAGATAAAGTAATTTACTGCTAAGTGCACCATATGGCATTCAAAGTCATTGGCATACGTGCTGATTTACGGACAAAACAAGATGAGCAGGCCCTTGCCTTGGAGAGCTTAACATATGATTTAAGGTAGAACTGACTGAGAAACACTCACTGTAAGCCATAGCAAACTCTTGTTAGACTGGTTGCTGAATCATGGCCTAAGTGTCCAATCCAATCCCCCCCCAACATCAAAGTGTGTAAATATTTGATTACCTTTGAGAGTAAAGTGATCCCTGTTCAGCAGCGCACTTATATTTAAAGCCACTAGAATGCAAGCATGTGCATATGTTGGCTGCAATTCAGCATAGCATTTATGGGACTGTGCACGAGCTTAAATTTAAATACATGTTCAGTTGCCTTGCTGGATTAAGCCACTCAAGAAAGAATGCCAGTGAGTGTCGGTGTTAATCATTTAGCCTTAGTTTTGGGAGAACACACAGTCTCCATTCAGTTGGAGGGGGTGTGTACTGGGATATTGTGTGAGGCACCAGACACGGTAATACAAACACCTGAGTATATTGCACAGTACAGCAATTTATAAAAGCCTTTGCCAATCTCTCACATGCTGTAAATGTTTCCTTACCAAAAAACAGCCACCTAAGAGTCTTTTTAAAAGCAGGCCTCCTCCTACTGCCATAAAATAAGCCGCCTATGGAGGAAGCACATGAGAAAAGCTAGTTGTCTTAAATAAAGTTATATTTGAAGCAGGACCTGTGTTTAGGTGCATTTGCTTTCTTCTGTCCCTAGATGGCAGTGCAACATGGGCAAACCATTTACTGTCCCCAACGCTGAGAAGAAAAATCTCAAATCTTTATAGAGTATTTCTTTCCTATGTAGGGTCACTCTTGGGGGAAACATGGATCAAGCAATTAATCTCAGGTCTTGTCTACACTGGGGTTGTTAGCAGTGGTACAGCTGTGCTAATGTAGTTGAACCAGTTCAAACACCAAGGGTCAGTGAGCTGCACTGGTGTTAACTGTGGCTTGCACTAGTGCTAAAAGTTTACCGTACACAAGGTTCAAGCAACAAACGATGTACTAAGGAGTAAGGACGGGGCCATTGCATACCACAGGAAAGCGGGGCTGAGGAACAAATGGGGCATGGACCGTGCTAGTGGTCTGCGTTTGTACAGTGCCTAGCACAATGGGGCAGGGGTCCATGACTGGGCCACCGAGGTGCTATGATGATAATAAATTTGGGGCTACTGGATACTGTGGGAGGGCTGGACTGAGGAACCAGTATAAGGCTGTCAGGACCTGGGATGAGGAATTTATTTTTTGTGGCTGAATAAGACAACCGTTTTGGGATTACGAAAGAGGAGCATGCAAGTAGATTTCAAGGACTGCCATTTTTCAGGCAGCGGAAGAGGCACAGAAACAATGCTCATGAGCGCAACAAAACAAGTGCTTCAATATGGAAGACAGCAAAGCACAATATAGGATGCCTTATGGCAGAACCTTGCAAAATTCTACCAGCCCTACTCTGGAACTGTGCCCCCGTTTCAGGGTAGCGACCAGACCAATGCTATTTTATTCAGCCAAGAAATCTCCCCACTTTAGCTAGGCAAGTAGAATTTTTGCAAGGCTGCCATAAAAGGGGTCCCCAGCTAGATGAGCAGTTACAATGCAGTACATCCCCCAAAAGCTTCGGCCCCTGACCTTTTCTGACCCTAGTCCCACACCCTAGCTTCCGCCCCTGCCATCCCCACAAGCTGGGACCTAGCTGCCCAAGTCTTGTACCACGGTTCCCCTGCTCCTGTCATTCTTACTTGGCTTCTACCTCTGTCCTCTTCCTTCTGCTCCTGCACACGTTCCCTTCCTTCTTCTATCTTCCCGGAACCTCTTGCCTCCCCCATTTGCTCAGATTCCTCCCTTACTCGTACTCCCCCCATTTTTGCCACCTGTGTCTTTATCACACAACACCCTTTGTTCCCAACCCCCCTGACTGATTTTCACAGGAAAAGGAGGCACAGCCCTGACACTAGGGCCATGCCCTTGCCAGAATGTCTAGTTCATGCTCCAAAGTGTGGACGTGCTAGAATCCTCGAACCTATAGGGTGAGAAGGGACCACAAAGGTCATCTAGTCTAACCCCCTCCCAAGATGCAGGATTTGTTGGGCGTAAACCATCCAAGACAGATGGCTACCCTGCTTCTTTTTGAAAGCCTCCAGCGAATGAGCTTCCATGCCTTCCCCTTGGCCGTCTGTTTCATTGTCCTACTGTTCTCACAGTTAGGAAGCTTTTCCTGAGATGCTAAGAGCATCTTAACCAAGACAGATAAGAGCATTTGCACTGTGGGCAAGAAAAGAAAACTCTCCATGATTCTCCTCGCAAACGCTCTTGGAAATGGCTGAACTGTTTTAACGGCAGTGCTCCAGAGTAATTCAGCCCAAGGCAGACATGCAGCATGGAAAACGTCCGCCCCAATAATTGTAGGTTGGCAAAGATATAAACCATGGAAAACATTAGGCCACTTTAACTATCGATACCACCTATTGGCACTCCTGATGAAGAGCAGCAAACCGTTGTACCCTGCCAAGTTCCCAGTGGTAACTCAGATAAGTTTATTCCGGGAAAGGGAGGTGCCTAAAACAATTTCGCAACCACAGATCCCATCACCCATTGAGTATAGCAATGGCTGAAGAAGTGTGTGTCTCGAGCCCTGTTTTTCCACTCAGAAGCACAGTCCCCTCTCATTGGCTTGGGGCATCGCCGCCACATTTTGTGCAGTGAGGGGGCTTTTATGCAAATGACTTGATGTGACTTGCATGTGTGCCCATGATTTGCACAGGTTCAGACACCAGTTGGTGGACAAACCCCTCCAAATCCAGCCAGCGGAGCAGCAAAAGAGGGAAGGACCTGACTGCCAGGACGGCAGGTGCCATAGTGGCTTTGAGTGGCCAAAAGATGCAAGTGCAGCCTGTCAGCAGCTCAGCTGTGCAGAGGTTGTGCCAGATGTGTGCTCTTGGCGGCCCTAAGCTGTGGGTTTGCCAGTGCAGATCAGATTGCAGGATAGGAAATGAGGGTTTCAGCCTTTGGACACAAACACAGCATACATATCTGAGCTACGCAGGGACTGGGGACGTAGAGACTGATTACCAAGTACCAGAACCAGGGGGAAGGGCGGGGAGGAACCAAGGGATCATGGTCTCCCCCTGCGCCCTTAACAAAAAAAAAAGAAAGCACATATGGGCACTCTGTGGAATATTTTAATTCCTCTGCCACTTTGACCTTGGCATCCTTCCTCCCACCCTTTTCTACAAAGGTTCCTGCACCTTTGGCTGTGTGCGTCTCTCCCACCTCACCCCAAATTTCCTTTGTAATTGTCTTTTGCCAATTTTGATGGGGGGGTGTTTAAGTAGGGGGATTGCTCTATTCTCTCTCATCACTGTTATGACTGGACTTTCAGTGCTCGAAGTCTGTTAATAGCTCACACAATAACAATACTTGTTCCCTTTCTATTATGACTCAAGCTGTTTTCTTGGCGATGGGCCAGCATCATCCAAATGCTATGCACTTCCTTGCAACCATGAATGCAACCCCAGTTTCTAAAACAAAGAGCCGTGATCCCGTAAAGGTGAGGTGAAAGAGTCATACAACCTGCAGAATCGAAGCTCTTCTGCTTTAAGGAACGGTGCCGCTTTACGGCACAGACTCTGTGTACTGAGGCAATAATAATTAATGACTAAACGGATTGGAACAGTCTATGGTGTAAGTCTTCCTATCTTAGTATTTATAGCTGGGGGTGTTGGTGGATTACAATGCATAAGGGAAATATTTCTTAAAGGGCCCCACATAGCCTGTTTAGTCTTCAAACTATACCTTTCCTTAAAGGGAGTGAATTCTTACGCTTTAAAGAAGACCTTGGCTAATGCAGTTAAGATTGCCCAGAGGCATATCATGCCTTCCAGAGCAGCCGGTTTTCAGATGCTTGAGTTTTGCTGAACATCAGCAACTGCAGAGTGAAGGTGGGAGCTGGGCCAGGTTCAGTGGCCCCGGGGATGCCATGTGTTACTTGGAATATATGTCCAGCAATAGAAACCCCTTTGCCAGGATTAGAGCCATAGGCTGACCCCAGCTCTGGACAAAAAGAAAAACCAACCACCACCCCAAACGAATCAACCCACCTATGCACCCATTGCTAGAATCTCTAATCTTGGAGGAAAGCAGTTTCCTCCTCCTCCCTCCCCCAGGGGCAGTATCTGGAGAACCCCTTGGTCATATGACCCCAATTACCCCTACCCTGCATCCCCCTGAGATGGACCAAATTTCAAGGTAAGCCGAGCACATGAACAGATTTTAGAGCATTTAGAATAGAAAGTGTTAAATAGAAAGCAGGTCTTAATCTTGACTACTAATGGGTTACCTAGGGAGGCGGTGGAATCTCCACCCTTAGGGGTTTTTAAGGTGCAGCTTGACAAAGCCCTGGCTGGGATAACTTAGTTGGGGTTGGTCCTGCCCTGAGCAGTGGGTTGGATGAGATGACCTCTGGAGATCCCTTCCAATCCTAATTTTCTGCTTCTATTCTCTCTGGATGTGGTTTTGGTTTTTTGTAATTGTTTAGGTCTCGCACAGCCCAAATGTATGGACAGGCCCCGCCTATCCAGGGAATTTAATGGAGCTATACCTTGGAGCTTGCCCAAAACCTAGTCTACAATGGTGATTGTCTCTGTTGCAGACACTGGAGGCCACCCACGTTTGTAGCTCTACTAGTGCAAAACCCAATAGACACAGATAAAGCTGCTATTTGCACGTCTGGGGCCTTCATCAGTTTCAAACAGACAAGATCTCCCCTGGCACCCTATTGTAGTTGTATCTGCTAGGGAGTGCACTAGTGTGGCCACTGATGGCTGTAATTAGGACAAGTCTGTGTTGCAGAGACAGCCTAGCACAGTTTCACTCATAGCTTGGTCCCTCTCGTGCATAAAGGATCATGCTGTAGCCTGTGCTCCCCTACAGCCATTTGCTTGATCGCCTGCAAACAGAACAATGCCTGGCTGATTCAGCGGTCCCTCATCCAGAATCCTCATGGCTTGTGTACAAGGCGATAGAGCATGGCCAGCTAGGGTGTGAATGTGTGGAACCTGTAGTGCATGGTAGCAGGTCCACGTGGCCACTTCATGAGCGGCCAGCCAGGCACATGACTACACCGTGCACTAGTCTGCTATGCAGAGAGGCACGTAGAAATAAAGAAGATGGGTCAGGTGCAGAGCAGTGGACATTACAAACAGTGCAGACTTCTCTGGTCACTCGCTGTGCAACCACCATTGGCAAATAGAAACACCAAAGAAGAGGCCAAGTCAAAAAGTTATCTGACAGCAGGCACAAAGTCCTGTAGATAATTTCTGTTTTACTGAGCCTGGCTGCCCGCTTTCATAACTGCAGATTATGCCTGTTCTGGTAACTAGTGGTAGATAATTCTGCTATCAGTTGGATGTAAGTGTTTGACTCTTTGCCAATCCAAGTGATTTATGATTATTCATATTACTACGATTACGGTGTCCAGAGGAGCCAACTGAGCATGGGGCCTATTTTGCTAGGCACTGTATAAACCATCTCTGCTCCAAAGTCATTGCAATCTAAGTCGACAGAGTTTTGGTACCCCCATTTTACAGAGAGGGACACAAGAATAGTTTTGTTAAAATGCTGATGCTCCCGAGTTAAGTGCCTAACTCTCATAGATTTTCAATGAGAGCTAGGCATCTAACCTGTTTTGATGTCTGTAAATCCCACTAGGTGTCTAAATACCTTTGTGAATCTGGCTTAAGTAACAGGATGGGAAGTCTGCAGCAGAGCCAGGGAATTGCACCTATATCTTCTGAATTTCGGTTCAGTTATTAACCCCAAGACTATTCTTCCTTTCAATGGGCCACTTCATTTTAGGGCCTTTAAAAAAAAAAAAAAGCTTATGATGATTATGAGCATCTCGTCTGACTTCCTGCATAACACAAGCCAAAAGAATCTCATCCAATAGTTTCTGCATCCACCCATGGCTTCTGTGGACACTACATCATGTCTTTGAGAAAGTGCGCCAGGGAAAGCCTCGGAGAATCCACCACCTGTATACTGAAGTCTCACTACTCACATAGTAGAGGACATGTGGCAACAAAGCTAAACTGGAATAGCAGCTTCTTCAATATAGGATGTTTTCCAAGGATAAATGTGCATCTTGGAGGCTGCACGACTGACTCTAGGCCAAATGCAGAGGTGATGTCTAAAGTAACATAAATTAGATCCCCCTCACCCCCCCACACACACACACGCCAACTTGCCACATAAGATATCTGACAGAGTTTAAATCATTTCAACACCTTAGTACCAAACTGACTCTTCATTTCTACTAAAGAGACAGACAAGTCTTGCTGTGTCCAGTTCACAGCCTTCTTTTCCCCCTCATCTTATTGTATAAAGATCTTGGGCGTTTTTCTTGGTGTCACAGAATCTGCAGAAAAATCAGAAGGATTTAGACCTCTGAGGTAGTTGATTATGAAGACTTTGTTCAGGATGGAAAGACTTCAGCCTCCTAGGTCAAGAGATATTTGCAGGCACCCGCTTCTTATAGATCTGAAAAGTTCAGAGCCAGCCTTTAAAAACCCCTAAGATTTGGGTGTTCCGATCTAAAGTTTCAGTCGTCACTTAAAAGGGAAGGGCCAGTTTGGATTCGGAATCCCAGCTCCAAGTGCAAAGGTCATGACAGTCCAGATACATTTTTAGTCCCTTTGTCCAATGGGCCTTGAAGGTCTTAGCTAAAATTAATCTACTGCTGATTCGACTCACCTGGTAGTATGGACAGGAAGACGGCTAGTGCAGAGAGGAGAGAGAAAGCTTAGACCTGCTGAACATGGTGCTTAAGATGCTGCTAGTCACCAATAGGCTACCTAGACTATTGTTTCCAATGTCACTTCCACCACTGAAGCTCTGGCGGTGAATGGATTGGTGATTGCAATGGTGGGAGACTGGAAAATAAGGCTACTGTAGACACCCCTTCACCCCCACAAAAAGCCCTTATGCCCCTAACACTGCAACTGTTTTGTTGTAACACCACTTCCAATACGGGCTATTGACACTTAACCCTGGGGGCCAGTGAAAGATGCTCTTCAATTTCATGGTCATTACAATAACTACATTCCAGGAATTCTTTTCGTTCACAGCTGGTTCTCTTAATGCTTTGGGGCATCAACTCCATCCAGATAATCTTGTAGAATTTCCCTACTACTGAACTGAATTCATAGTTGAGATGTTCTGGTTACCTCCCCCGGACAGGAAGAAGTGTACCGTGAAGCTCAAAAGCTTGTACTTCCCATCATTGTTTGCAGTGTTACTGTATCTGTGTTGGTCCCAGGATGTGAGCGAGACCAACACACCAGGACGGTGAAAAA
Organism: Mesoclemmys tuberculata; assembly: GCA_007922155.1. Taxonomy (NCBI): domain Eukaryota; kingdom Metazoa; phylum Chordata; order Testudines; family Chelidae; genus Mesoclemmys; species Mesoclemmys tuberculata. The sequence continues at coordinate 12,763,214 of ML675623.1, forward strand.
ATAATCTTTTATTGAACCAATTACCTCTTCTTCCTGGTCTCTCCCATATCCTGGGACCAACCAGGCTAGAACCATACTGCAAATAGGTCAAAGAGAAGAGACAGATTACTTCTTGCGTCTGCCTTTTAGGCTATGAGTCCAAAGTCCATTAAACCTTATTGGCATAGGCCCTGATTCAGCAAAGCACTTATGCACGTGAGTAGCCCACAAGACTCTGTGCTTAAGATGAAACATAGTCCCTATGCTTAAGGCCCCATATGCTTAAGAACATTGCTGAATCAGGGTCTGAGTTCCTACTGAATTCAATAGGCTTTTAAAAATTGTTTTCCCCCCCGACATTTTTGTTTCTGCTGTTTCTGGGTTCCAGAAGGGTAGCTGTGTTAGTCTGTATAGAGTAAAAACAATGAGAGTCCTATGGCACTTTAAAGACTCACACAGTTTATTTATTTTATTTCTGCAGGCATGAGCTTTCGTGGGTTCAAAGTGACAACCCCCGAAAGCTCATTCCTGCAGAAATAAAATTTGTTAGTCTTTAAAATGCTCATAGACTCATAGACTCATAGGTCAGAAGGGACCAATATGATCATCTAGTCTGACCTCCCGCACAAGGCAGGCCACAAAACCCTACCCATACACATTTATAACAACCCCGAACCCATGACTGAGTTATTGAAATCCTCAAAAGTGAGATTTGAAGACCTCAAGCTGCAGGGAATCCACCAGCAAGCGACCCATGCCCCATGCTGCAGAGGAAGGCGAAAAACCTCTGTGGCCCCTGCCAATCCGCCCCGGAGGAAAATTCCTTCCCGACCCCAAATATGGCGATCAGCTAAACCCTGAGCATGTGGGCAAGACTCACCAGCCAGCACCCAAAAAAGATTTCTCTGCAGTAACTCAGTTCCCATCCCATCCAGCATTCCCACAGACCATTGAGCAGACTTATCTGCCGATAATCCAAAATCAATTGCTCAAATTAAACTATCCCATCATAACATCCCCTCCATATACTTATCAAGCTTAGTCTTAAAGCCAGATAAGTCATTTGCCCCCACTACTTCCCTCGGAAGGCTATTCCAGAACTTCACTCCCCTAATGGTTAGAAACCTTCGTCTAATTTCTAGTCTAAATTTCCTAATATCCAATTTGTACCCATTCGTCCTCGTGCCTATAATAGTACTAAACTTAAACAATTCCTCTCCCTCCCTAACGTTAATCAATAGACCCTTTTACTTCACTAAGTTTTGGCTCATGCCTTTAATTCTCAGAGCATTTCACTATTCATTAGGGAATCTTTTATTTCACACTTACGGAAAGTGAGGACAGGTTCGCTATCATTTGTCAAATAGCACAGATGACTAAAGATTTGAATGAGCCTTAGAGCTCATGCATTCCTGGTTCCTGGTATGATGGCTAAACCACAACTTCCTCTTCTACATGTGGAGTGACAGTAATACTCTAAAAGTGAAAGTGACAGGGAAAAAGCAAGACGAAACAATTGTGTAAGAGACTGGTGTGGAAAACACTGGAGCAGTGATTTTAGTGGTGAACTAGAGCAGTGGTTTAGACCTTTTTTCCCCCCATTTGCAGACCCTTAAAAAATTGCAACTGGAGGTGTGGATAGGGTTACTATATATCTGGGTTTCTCTGGACATGACCCTTTTTTGGTAGTTCGCCCTCCGTCCAGGCAGATTTTTCAAATAAAAAGGAAGTGTCAGGGATTTTTCAAGCAGCACAGATGTTGCAAATCAGAAAGAGCCATCTCTGCAGCCCGACTGGTCCCTTCTCTGCATCCTGCCTGCCCTGGAGAGCCAGGGAAGTGGAGCCGCCCTGCGTCTCTCAGCCAGGCCACCTGCTTGGCTGCGGGGCCTCAGACCCAGGCAGAGAGGGATAACAGAGCCAGGCCCCAGCTCCCCATCCTGGTGGGGGGGGCAGAGAAAAGACCAGTAGGGAGACACTGATTGATGGGTTGGTGCTGTATCCCAGGCCTGTGCCAGCCGCCCTGACAGGGAGTGTGACACTGCACCCCCACCTTGAAATTGAGGTGGCAGGTATCCTCTGCAGCCCCCCCACCCTAGATACCTCCTCCTCCTTCCCCCTCTGACAGTGACCTCTATTTGGGAACTTGGTAACCCCAAGGTGTGGGCTCCTTTGGAAATTTTAGACTGTTCGCAGACCCCAGGTTGAAGACCGCGTGCTACTGAGTTATTCTTAGACCAGGTGACCTCTAGGTTGGAGCACAAAGATCTCAAGGGGTCAGGACCACTCCTCTGGTCTTTATGGCGAGTGGGGAGAAAGGTCCTGACGAGTACAGGGGAAAGAAAGTCCTTCCCCTTTCCCGCCGTAACGTGGTTAAAAGATCTGTACCGGCTCCCTCTGAAAGCGAGGCCAAGACTCCTATTGCCTGCAGCAGGAGCTAACCCAAGAGCATTTGGAGCAAGCCAGCATTTACAAGGGTACTTAGCACAGTGAATCAGGTATGGTGCATCATTTGACTATGAACAGATGATTAGATTGGGGGAGGCGGGGAGGAGGTTTGAGGAGAATATTCTTTCCACTCTCCCATTTTGAAATCTGGTCCCTTGGCTCATTAGTCACAGTAAAACACACCTCACAGACTCTTGTGTCATCCTTTCACTTCTCCCAGACCCAGCAAAAGGAATTGGTGGTTGCTGGAGACGCCAAGCAGTTCCCACAAGGTACCACCTCTTATGTTGCACTTCAGAATTGAGGAAGCTCAGTTCTGAAAGATTCTTATGACGGTATCCCACAGCACAGGCGAACGCATTCATTCCGCAAACAGTAAAACTGATTCTGAAAGGATTGCTCAAGAGATCGGTTCCTGGTTCGTGATAAGCAATGACCTTGGCTTGCCATTCATTAGCCAAGGGCACCTTCCTAGGCAGCGTTTGGAGAACATGTGAACTGAACTGCCCCCCCAGCCCTGTTGACAGAGGTAGGATCCCAGACTTTCAGAACCTCCAGCCCTTGAACTAAAAGAATGGCGATCCAAGTTTAATCCTAGGCACCCAGTTCCTTGGCCTCACATGTACATGATGGAAACTTTTGAGTAGTCTCATTGAGATTAGATATCCTGGTTTAATGAGCCGGGAAATGAATGGGGAGTCGGGAAACCTGGTTTCTATTCCTGGGAGTGCCACTGACTTACTGTGTTGCTTTGTCCCTCATGTCTAATTGGATTGTAGGGTCTTGTCTAGACAGGGAAAGAGATTGCAATCACTATTCAAGAATAGCTCTCTGTTGTGGAATAGTGGGTGTCCACATGGGGGTGGGGGAAGAGTTCTTCTGGAATTCTTAGATTATGCCAAAATAACTATTCTGGAATAAAACTATCCCAGAATAACTAGGACAGTCCATTTCTCCTGTGTAGACAAGGCTTTGGTTCTTCAGGGTAGGGATAGTCTTGTTTGTAAAGTGCCTAGCACAGCAGGTCTGTGATCTCAGTTGGAGCATCTAGGGACTAATGTAGTACAAAGAACCAAAACAAACAAAAGTGAAATTTCCTATTATTTTTCCCCTCCTGCAGACTGAGGGAGATGCAAAAAGTAACAAGCAGCATAAATGGCAACAGGCAAATTGGACTGAGACACACTCAGTTTTAATCATTTACATTGATCTAAATGAAATAAGGTAAGGTTCTGAAAGCATATTATATTACAGAAATGAGACATGGATTCTTAATCCAACAGTGTCCCCTTAGAACACATTAGAATATCATTTCAGTCAATGTTTGATGTGAGAGAGAGACAGAGAAACCCTTATTCTTTATAATCTTTTCCACCTTGTAGGTAGCTCAGGCATGCGGATTACTTTCTCCAGACCACAGGAAGACCTTCATGGAATTCAAAAGCTTGTCCCTTCCACCAACAGAAGCTGGTCCAATAAAAACAGGTATTGCCTCACCTACCTTGTCTCTCACATTAATATAAGGAAGTCAAACAAACTAATAGTACAAGCACAACAGCACAAATTTTCTTCTGCTCAGCAAAATATGTAGAATCAAAGAAGATTAGAGTTGGAAGGGACCCCAGGAGGTCATCTAGTCTGACTTCCTACTCAACCTCCAACTAAATCATCCCAGCCAGGGCTTTGTCAAGTTGGGCTTTAACCTTTAAGGATGGAGATTCCACCACTTCCCTAGGTAACCCATTCCAGTGCTTCACCACCCTCCTAGGGAAAGAGTTTCTCCTAATATCCAACCTAGACCTCCCCACTGCAACTTGAGTCCATTGCTCCTAGTTCTGTAATCTGCCACCACTGAGAACAGCCTAGCTCCATCCTCCCTGGATCCCCTTTTCAGTGGGTTAAAGGCTGCTATCAAATCCTCCCTCATTCTTCTCTTCTGCAGACTAAACAAGCCTAGTTCCCTCAGCTTCCTCCTTCTAAGTTATGTGCCCCAGCCCCCAATCATTTTTGTTGCCCTCTGCTGGACTCTCCAATTTGTCCTCATCCTGCCTGTAGCGGGGAGCCAAAATGGGACACAACAGCAACTCCAAATGCAGCCTCACCAGTGCCAAATAGAGGGGAATAATCACTTCCCACGATGCTCCTACTAATGCAGCCCAATATGCGGTTAGTCATCTTGGCAACCAGGGCACACTGCTGACTCATATCCAGCTTTTGTCCACTGTAACCCCCAGGTCCTTTTCTGCAAAACTGCAGTCTAGCCAATCAGTCCCCACTCTGTAGCACATGGTTAACAGGGGACAGGTTTCAGTGCTTTGCTGAATAGGGATGGACTTCAGCTTTGCAGAATACATATGGACTACTGCATCAGAATCCTCAGGCACAGAAATTTAAATAGCTGTGTTAACAAAAACAAAACACAAAAAACCCAACCACCTGATAACATTAAAATAGCCTTAAAAACGTGCTCAGTCTGCCTTTTTTGTTATGACTCTTCCTCCTATTAAAAGGCAGGACATTTCTTCTTGGTTATTAGCCAGCTGGCACCTCTTTGGACTGTCCTATTATTGCATTTAATTTATCTTCTCCTTCAATCCAGCACGGTTTTATGAAATAGTGTTAACTGAAATACACACTAGTCATCAGATGCTCCTTTCAGCTTGTATTTAATCAGCACAGACATACCAACTCTTTGTTTTACTTTCCTTGGTCGTTGTTTTTGCTGCTCTTTTGAATGGTTTGGAAAGTTCATAACTAGAGGGAGGCATTTGCCGTTTTTAGCTGCATTGTTGCCTGCAGAGGCCCCACCAATCTTGAGTAATTTTGCATAAAGCATCCCGTAGAAGTAAGGGTCCCAGGTACAGTGGTTAGGGTTGTACCCTGAGGCTTGGTAGACCCAGGGTCAATTCTCTGCTCTACCACAGACTTCTTGTGTGACCTTGGGCAAGTTGCTTTGAGCTTATCTACACATGAACTTTTTCATATTAACTTGAGTCTTGAGAGAAGCTGCCTTGGGTCCACATGCAGAAGGTGGTCTCCTAGTTTGGCATCTCACCTGATGTTAATTAACCCACTTGGGGATGGGCTAACCCAGAACAAGGTCTGTGCGGATGCATTGTCATGTCAAATTAATGAGTCCCTTCTGGGTGCCTCCCACACTGCATTGCTGCACGTTGGAGTCAACCTGTCTGCATACCCTTCTAACACTCTTATGTCATCATGACTGGACATCCCTGCCCCATGCATAGCCAGATAAGCTTCTTTCACATTCCAGCTCATGGCGAGTACACACCCCGCCTCCATTCCCTGTGCATCCCAATGGTCCTAGGAAGAGGGACTAGACTCCCTTGGCCCTTGAGGAGAGGAACGTGTCCAGTCCCATCTTAACAGCCATCACTTGAGTATGTGAGCAGGTGTCAGACCAAACGAACAAGAGGGGCACTCCCAGTACATGATCCCATACTGCAAATGAAACAAAGGGGTGCCAGGAGAATTATAAAGCCATCAGGGTCAACCAAAGTCTTTCCTGGATCTGCTATCA
>ML675623.1:12769188-12883681 GCA_007922155.1 Mesoclemmys tuberculata
TGTGACCCCATTGGCACAAACACGACTGCACTTGGGCATGTCTGCCACTGTTCCAATGGTTAAAAAACCGTTACACAAAACAAAATCCTTGCACACTGTATATAGATTATTCACCCACATGCCCTAGCCTCAAAGTAAGAGCACAATGCATCCCTGACACTTTGTCCCTCACCAGATGAGACGTCTGTCCATCTCTGTCTCCCATCTGTCACTGGGTTTCTGTATCTTGCTTTCATAGCTGTGCAAGACACACCAAGTAGTGATCACATGAGGCAGATATTGCTCATCAACCTCCAGCTTTGTCATGAGATACCCATGACCCAAAAAACCCTTCATGCCAACTAGCAAGGAGGTTACAAGAACATCCTGATTCTGGTATGCACATCCCGGTTCACCAAAGGAAAGCCAGTGTCATTAGTTAGGACTGTTAATGTGTTCGTGTATACACACACAAAATGTATTCTTGTATCAAAGTGTTAATCCCCAGCAGAAATGAAAAACTTGTTTTCTGCCAGACCAGAGATGTTTATCCATCTATCTGTTGAAATGTAAATTGAATATTGTCTCATTCATAATCACTCTGAGCTGAATTGAGAGATTTAACAGGAAGAGATGAACCTGAGAAGGAAGAGCACCTTATCTGAGGGTGCACTTCAAAGATTTACTGGACTATAACTGGGGGACTAGGAAAGCACCCCATTATCCCTGCATCTAGAAAATAAGCGGGCTCTCCATTTCCATGCCTGAAAACAGAATCTCAGCCAGGCTTGATGGAAAATGCTGCAGAAGACATTTGGGGTGAGAAACTTATTTAGACTGGAGGTTAGCCTGTTACGTTTAGTCTTTAGAAAGTATTATAGTTTAGTTTTTTTTCAGCTCTTCTGTTTCCATTATCCTTACTCATTTCCTCTAAAATCTTGATCTTTGCTAGTCAATTTATGATCGTTGTCATTATAAATATATCTCAGTGCTGTGGTATTAAGCAAAGGGTTACATCATACAATCCGATGTGTATGCCGCCCTTTTGGGGAAAGCAGAACTGGAAACAGGATCAATATGAACCTTAGAATAACTCTAGGAAGTCAACAGGCATGTCTTACAGAATAGTCTCCATGGTGGTGGGTAAATCAAAGGAAGCATAATGCAGGCTCGAGGTGCATTATGGCTTTGCTTTGACGCCATGTTTCTGATGAGTGACTGGCTAAGTCTACGGTAATGAATTCAGGGACATTAGACTCGTGAGAGTTCTACAGTTCTCCTGTAGAGAGCAAATATTCCAAGCAGTCGATGTTAATAAATGCAGGTGAAACCCACAAATGCAGTTTTGCAGATGCATACAGGTACTTTGAGATGGATGGCCAGATCCTCAGCTACTTTAATCAGGTGAAGCGCCAGCGAAACTAGATCAGTTTACACCAGCAGAGGATCTGGTCCCTAAGCAGCTTTGTCTGCACACACACTTAACTGCAGTTGTGTCATAGATTGTAAAGCCAGAAGGGACCATCAAGTCTGAATGTCCTCAAGGCCAGAGAACTACCCCAAAAATGGCTCTTTGCAGGGATAGGATCAAATTAGGGGCAGGATTTCAAAACTCAGATCCTACTTGGAACTTGAACAACAGCTAGCCTGACACAGCATGTACAATGGACAGAGAGATTATATCAAACATGGGCTAAATTCTTGACTGATTTAATATTGTGAAACTGAATAAAAATAATGAGAATTACCCACAAGTTTCTCACTCCCCATATAAACTATTACAGTCACTCCATCAGTGTTGACGGCAATGTTCTGGGTGCAAGTCATTGGCTCTATCTATAAAGGACTAATTCTGCATTCTAGCACCATGTGTCTAAAAGCCTGCTGATTCTCATATTCCTCCAGTAGCAGTCGTCTGTTGCCGTTACCCAAAAGGCCAGAATTAAGACCCTTAAAAGGGTCTTTTTTTCAGAAAATGCTGAGCAGCTGCCCTGTGGAGGGGGGAAGAAAAGAAAAAAACAAGCCCCTTTAAGGTCTCTCAAGTCGGGAAACCAAAAGTTGAAGCACCCATATCCCTAATTGCTTTTTAAAATCTTGGCCTGTCCGTTCTTTAGCTCCGAGTCATTGCTGCGTTTTCCTCTTACAGGAACCCCTCATCCCCCAAATAGGGCACAGCTCGATAACCTACCTAATATATATATGCTAAACTGAAGGACCCAGAGAAGGGGCATAAGAGGGTCACAAAGGCAGTTTTGCCAGCAGAGATGGAGAGCTAGAGGACAGGGAGCAGAGCTAGAAGTCAGCCATAGCCTGCTCTTCAGCTTGTTTGCTTTCCTACCCTCCTCTGGGTGAGCAATGAGCTCTTGCTGGGCAAAAGAAGAGACAAATTTCAGCCACAGGTGGAGCTGGTTGGAAAAAAAAAGGGGGGGGGGAGTCATTCTTTTCTTGGTTCAAATTCTAATGTGTTATCAAAATTTGGACCAGCTGTGGAAAATTCTTCATTTCTTCCCCCACGCCCAATCAAAATTAAAAGCAGCTATCTGCATGTTTAGGCACCTAGACCTCTGAAAATTTGACCCTTGGCCAAGTTTAAAAATGGCTTCTCAGTGAGGATGGCAATAGATGCAATATAAATGCTTAGGGAGGCAGACCAAAAAGTAGATGCAATGTGGGCCAAGTTATTATGATGGCCACACTTAGAAACTATAATTAAGGTTCAGGACCCCATTGTATCAGAAGCTGGACAGACAAGTCTATCCCTGCCCCAGGAAGCTCACTATCTAGGTTCCTGTCAGTGCGAACTCTGGTTTATATTTGCTAGAGAAGGTAGAGAGGTAAAGATCCCCCAAGAAGGTACATGGTGCTAGCTGGACAGACAGCATGGCCAGAGATTCCACCAGTTCAGTGCCTTCGTCCAGAAGGAAGGTGATTCTGATGTATATAGGGGGTCCCATGGAAAAAGTGGGCTTTAAGAGGCATAATCACAACAGTTAACCCCTACAACTGATGAGGAAATGGGCATCTCTCAGTTACCAGCTCTATTCAGTAACGTGTTTGTTACTCAGCATCCAGGAATCATTTAAACTTGTGTTTTACAGGAAGAGGTCTCACCCTCCCCTTCAGTTCTTACTTTCTCTTTCTTGGAAGTCATCTCCCCTAGATCTGCTCAGTCGAAGCTCACATGGTATGAGACAAGGAAAGGCACTATGTTTCAAAACAAATCAAAGTCAGAAGTCGACAACCTGGAAAATATTACATCAGAGGCTTGGCTTTGTTATTTATTTTTAGGAGTTCCTCCCAGCTTCTCATGGAGGGGCAGAAAGGCAAGGCCTCCCAAGCACACAAGAGCGAGTTTTCCACAGTTGTGCAATTGACAGTCTTACTTTCTCATCTATTTTCACTTTTGGAATTGGTGTGGGTCACTAAATGCTACAATTAATCAAATTTCCAGTACAGAATTCAGACTTTGCACAGTCCATTTCTACCTGACCTGCACGGAAAGAGCGTCTTTACGGAACTCAGTGGAATTTATCCTTCAGGGTGGAAAATCCCACACAGGGCAGGTGGATTTTAAGACTTAAGGGCCAAGATTTTCAGATGTGACGAAATGATTGTAGGTGTTGTTGCCCATTATTGAACATCCACCTTGATACCATAAAGAGGTCTGATTTTTAGAGGATGAACACTCAATGCTATTTGAAACTCAGGAGACAGTATGTCTTAGTGGATAAGGCCCTGGAGTAGCAGTCAGGAGACATGGTGTATTCCTGCTTCTGTCACTAATCTGCTGCATGAACTTGGGCAATTCACTTCACCTCTGTGCCCCAGTTTCCATTTGGCAATCTTGTCCATTTAGATTTTACACTCCTGCCCTGAAGGGCTCCCTCCCACTGTTGGTACATACAATGCAACTGTGGACTGCAGAGAGAATTCCAAGCACTACAACATATAATAAGTTGGATGCCCAAGAATTGTAATACTGCACATCACTAGCGGCTTTTGAAAGTCTGGTCTTGGTTTTTTTAAAAAAGACTCCAGAACAAATAGTTTGTATTCAGAAAGAAGCTACAACACACCACTGTCAATGGAGTTACTCCTGCTTTATACAAAAGAGAGGTGAATTAGGCACAAAGTCCAGTAAGCAGACCATTACATATGGGATCATGAAACATCCATCCAATGTCAGAAGCCAAAGTCATTCAAGTTTCTTCTGGAACATACTACTACTCAATATTTATCTTCAAAGGGCTGCATGGACACTAACTAGTGATGCCTCTTGACACACTAGTCCCATAGTTATATTGTTGTCCCTGTTTTACGCAGGAGGAAACAGTGGTCTGCATAGGACCCCTCGACACGTTCAGGAGTTTCTGATTTGCAGATATAGCTGACAGCTCTGTGCATGAGCTCACACTGCCTCTCATTCTAGGGTGATATGGATATCCTTAATAGCAGGCTTGCAAAGCCCTAGGCTCAGGGCAGATTTTGTTCCAATAGGCCTTCTCTATTTATAGTTTATGATGTTTCTGATTAATCAGTTTGCAGACTCTTAATGACCCTGCTTTCTGTCCATGTTTACCACACTATCCTCCAAGCCTTTTGAGTGTTATAGGGATTACGGGAGAACCTCAAAAGTTAGACTCATAGACTCATAGGTCAGAAGGGACCAATATGATCATCTAGTCTGACCTCCCGCACAAGGCAGGCCACAAAACCCTACCCATACACATTTATAACAACCCCGAACCCATGACTGAGTTATTGACATCCTCAAAAATGAGATTTGAAGACCTCAAGCTGCAGGGAATCCACCAGCAAGCGACCCATGCCCCATGCTGCAGAGGAAGGCGAAAAACCTCCGTGGCCCCTGCCAATCCGCCCCGGAGGAAAATTCCTTCCCGACCCCAAATATGGCGATCAGCTAAACCCTGAGCACGTGGGCAAGACTCACCAGCCAGCACCCAAAAAAGATTTCTCTGCAGTAACTCAGTTCCCATCCCATCCAGCATTCCCACATCAGTTATGGACATCAGGGTTAAAAAACTGACCACTCAGCTACACACCTCATTTAGACCTGGAAGTTCACAAGCAGGCAGATATAACAAAAAATAAAAGTTTAAAGAAATATTTGATAAGGTGAGGAAACCGATTCTTTGCTTGTTTCATTTAAATTAACATGGTTAAAAACAGCATTTTTCTTCTGCATAGTAAAATTTCAAAGCTGTATTAAGTCGATGTTCAGTTGTAAACTTTTGAAAGAACAGCCAGAACATTTTGTTCAGAGTTATAGATAGCTTCCATTCCTGAGGGGCTGGGAACTCTATTTTAGTCAGGGGTGGGCATAAGCCAAAATCTTGGTTCTAAACAATGGGGAAGTTAGAGCTGGGTCTGAACTTCAAGCCTGTTAGAACTCACAAACAGGTCAGCCAAAGTCCCAAATACAAATACCTCCAGAACTGGACTGTATTTGGTGTCTGGAAACATGTTTTGCAGCTTGGTCTTATCTATAGTTACAATAAAAGACAACATTTCTTTCCTTCCAAGAAAAGCAAATGGTGTATAAAACATGCACCTCTTCCTGGTGTTCAGTGCAGCTGAGACATTTTACAATGCTTCCATATTAATAGAAGGACAAGAGAGGGGTGAGATCCTGGTCCTTCTGAAGTGTGAAATAAATGGCTAAACTATTATTGACTCCAGTGGGGTCAGGATTTCACCGACGGTCTTTACCAACTTTTGCAGTACACAGGACTTTGTCACATTGTATTTTGATCACATGAACTTTGCACTGCAAATTTATTTTAACTTTGATTTTCCTGTACAAGATATGATCATCAGCTTTTACTTAAGGAGCCTAAAGGGGATTAAAAATCATCTCATAAGTGCCAATCTTTAGAAGAAAATTGCAACTGACAAGGAAGATTCTGATGGGTCAATCAAGTTATAAAAAGTAAATGACTCATTTTTTCCCCTCTAATTCTTAGCTCGGAAAAGCACTATCTCTGTTGATTTCAGTGCACAGAGCAGTTCCTTGATCCAGCACTGTGTTGGAACATAGCAGTTCCATTTGAGAAGCACCAGTACCACTCGTGGCTATGAAGATATTGATATGGAGACTACCACTTGGAAATTGTTTTGGAAGCATAGTTTTTAAATGTATACTTATCCAAATTCTGCTCTTTGTGACTTCATCCAAAACAACTCCATTGCAGTCAAGGGCCCAGATTATGATGCCTTACTTTGTGTGGGTAGTAACTTAATCCATTAGTATTTCCATTGACGGTCAATGGAGCTACTTCTGGAGTGAAGAGATACTCCACAAGTATAAGGAGTCTGGCCCAAAAGAATTACTCTGGTTTAAAGCCAGTGTAATGGAACAGAATTTTAGCTCATGTTCTTCTCCCTTTGTTCTCAGTATGTTTATTCAGCCAAGTAATTAAAACTATGATCAAATGATTAAACAATTGTGCATGGCAAGTGGATTCAGTTGACCAGTTCAAGTTATTAAAACTATGATCAAATGATTAAACAATTGTGCATGGCAAATGGATTCAGTTGACCAGTTCAAGTTATTAAAACTATGATCAAATGATTAAACAATTGTGCATGGCAAGTGGATTCAGTTGACCAGTTCAAGGCCAGAAGGGACCATTGGATCCTCTAGTTATGCCTGCACTGAGCCTGTTAACTTGTGCTTGACTAAAATACACCTTCCAGGAAGGCAACCAGTCTTGATTTGAAGACTTAGAGATGGAGAATCCCTCACTTTCTTTGGTAGCTTGTTTCAGTACTTAACCCCTCTCACTATTAATTCAGAAGCAAAGGTTTGTGCTTTACGATTATTGCAACAAGGAAAGGCACAAACACCATGGAAAACAGTGATTTGGATGAAATTCATATGTAGCCATGAGGAATTTACCAAACAATCATCCAACAAAATAAAAGCTTTTAAAGATAACGGTCTAGTCATTCTGAATAAACTGCTTAAACTGCAAAATGCTGACATTGTGCTATAAGTGTATTTGATTTTCTATTTCAGAAGCTGTAGTCAGTTATAGAACTCTTAAGGAAGTCATGAGTCACATTGGAGCATTTTCTTGCTGAGGTTCTTCCAAAGGAAACACCCACAACTAAATATTATCAAATGTCAGAGCCAAGCATCCCTGGAACTCAAAAAAAGTCTTGCAGCAATAAACACAGGTAATTAGACAAGCAGAGAGGGGGTTTCTTGCTCATCAAGTGCTGTACCAATCTATGAGAGCCAAAGCCTTCTTCACAACTGTTTGCTCTTACTTCTAGCCTACTCCACTATGACCCTGATCCAAAGCTGCTGAAGTCTATGGGAAGGAGTCCCATGGATTTCAGTGGGCCTTGGTTTCAAGTCACATCAGTCCTCCCTGCCCCCTTATTGTTTAGAGACTTGTATCGTATCTAGTCATGGTTGGAAGAATAATAGCCATCAGATGGACACAAGAAAGCCCCATCCTCTGTTACCTCGCCCTCTCTGTAACTACATTCCTAATAAATCACCAAACCACCAGACTACATGGGCGTCTTGTCCACATGCTCAGGATCCAACTGATTGCCATGACCCTGAGGGTTTTTCCACCTTCCTCTGCAGCATGGGTCACAGGCCATTGCAGAATTTTAACTAGTATAAAGGTTGGATTCACTGTAACTTGAAGTCTTCAGATCATGATGTGAGGACTTCAGTAACTCAGCTAGAGGTTAGGTCTATTACAGGGGTGAGTGGGTGAAGTTCTGTGGCCTGCAGTGTGCAGGAGGTCAGACTAGAGGAACATGATGGTCCCTTCTGACATTAAAAACGCTAAGTCATTATGTTATCTTGCTAAGTCACTGAGCTTTGTTACTGGCTCTCTTTTGGCCACAGGAAATGTGTGGACTGTCAGGAGGCCTGCGTAGCTGGTCACATTTCAGTGGTAAGCATGAGCTGGAAAAGGTATTCAGCACTTTTCCTAGGCTGCCTCAGCGTGTAACATCTGCGTAATGCCAACAGTGATATCTGAATGCACCGCAAGCAAAAACAACCCTTTCTTCCCAACACCTCTCAGACTGTAACTGAGTCCCAGGAATGCCTCCTTGACATTCAGGCTACCCAGGTTGGTGCCAGAGGATAGGAAATGAGGTAACATGCTAATTTTTGGTCGGCACTGATCACACAGCTACCTCCTGCAGTGTTAAGTCTATGAGCAGTGGCATGAGACCACTGGAATTCCCCTCCCGCAGCCCTACCTTAGCCTTTTAGAAGTTTTCTGCTAAAGCAAGTCACTGTGAACACATAGAATGATGCAAAAACTGGCTGTCTTGACATCAACCAAAAAAGCCTCAATGTTATTTCTCTTACAGGCACCTCACAGGGGCAATGAGGAACATCCATCCATCAGCTCCCTCTTGCTTTGTGTGGCTGTGATCCAGATATTCTCAGTGGCTGCAGTAGCTAAATGGAATATTTTGAGTTGACATAGTGGCAATTCTGCACCTTACCCCTTTTGGATGAGGATAATAGTAATGAATAATAATAGATATAGAATTATTGAATATAGAATGGATATTCATTAAATATTTATATAGCATATTAATAAGTTGATCTAGTTACTAGACACATCCTAAAGTTTTTACCAGTTTTTAACTCTGTTGTCCCTTAGGCAAAATGCCCATTGACTTTATCCCACCAATCCAGCTCGAGTTCAAAGCTTGCTCCTTCTTTCTCCAAGCTCTCACATGGTTCATCCAGGTCCCTATTATTTCCTCATCTTTATTATTGGCCTCTGACACCCACATTGTCCTAATTCAGCTCCTAAGACCATCTCCCCTTCTCCATCGCTCTGATCACATCACCTTCCTCTTAGGAGGCTTCTACTGGCTCCTGCAGTTGCACTGCAGGAAGATCAAGGTTCCTGTACCTTGTCTAACTTATCTGCTCTTGTCCCTTATTGCATAAGCTCCCACCTGCTCATTTCTTCCTACGACTGTTACCTAGACCATTCACTTATCTGCTAGTAATACAAACATCTTAATCTTGATATGCCTTTATGCTTTCTTCCATACAACAACTTATCCCTGGAAAGCCATGAACTGACCAGTAACGTGGTCACAGCATCATTTTCAAATCCCTCCTTGTGGCCTACAATTTTCCACGATGCCCACAGGAAACAGGGCAACTCTCAACAGCTAGACTGAGGGGCCGGGGATCATGGAGGTTTATTTATTGATGGGTATATAGGGGCACATTTTCAAATGCACAAGTGGGAATATGGCAGAGATCACCATGTGCAACCAGTGGCACCCCCTCGTGGGCAGGCAAGGTCCAGATCCCTCTTGATAACCCCTGCAGTGGTTTGGGCCCCCCTCTCACAACACAGCCCGCAAGCCAGAGGCCCACCCCACCCCACCCCTAGTCAAAGAAACAAACAAACAGCCCAATTGCCTTACATGGTCTTCAGTCCCACCATAAATTGCACCTTTTTACATCCCCTTTCCGAGTGGCAAGGAGGGGACCCTAGCCCCCCTTCAACTCTGGATTCCAGCCCAGGAACCTTGTGTTACCCAGCTCAGGTTGGCTGCCACAGAATCTCTGTTACTGCTCCCGGCCACTGCCTACCTTTATCTGCCTCACGGCCCCATCCCAGCACCTTCTCCCTGCAGGTTCCAGCTGCTCGTATTGCTCCCTGCCTCTTCATAGCACATGCAGAATCCTCTCAAGATCCCCTCACTGCCTCTTTTGGTAGATGCCCCAGGCACTCATCCCAGGTGTTGATGATCCCCCAATTAGCCACAGCTGAGGAGGCATTTAGGCTGTCTCTTAACCCTTTTGTGGCAGGCTGGAATTTATATAGCCCATTACAAGGAGTTAAGTTCAGATCTTCAGAGGTGTTAGGTGCTTTTCAATGGAAGTTGGGAGACAGTCTGGGCCCAGGGCACTAAACTTCTTCCAGTAGGAGCAGAGTCCCTCACTGTCCTTTGTGATGTTGAATATCTCCCCCCAAAATATAGCTAAAATCTATATATAAATTGATTGTGTTGCTTTCTCTCATCTGCTCGTCTTCTTAAGCTGTATGCTTCCTGGGGCAGGGATGGTGTCTTCCTATGTGTGTCTAGACAGTGCTAGGGAGGGAGTAAAGGCTTCAGGGGTTATAATGCTTGTAT
Organism: Mesoclemmys tuberculata; assembly: GCA_007922155.1. NCBI lineage: Eukaryota > Metazoa > Chordata > Testudines > Chelidae > Mesoclemmys > Mesoclemmys tuberculata. The sequence continues at coordinate 12,779,335 of ML675623.1, forward strand.
TTCATACAGCATCTTTCCTATAGGGATCTCAAAGAACCTTGCAAACATTACCTAATTCATCCTCAGACAACTCAATGGGCCAAATCCATTCTGACTGTAACTCCATAGAAGCCAAGGGAATAACACCAGGGATAAACTTAGCACATTGCATTCAAGGATCAGAGAGCTAAAGTGACTTGCCCAAGTGTTTTGCTTGGTAGCAAAGCCAGGGCTAGAAGCCAGAAAACTCACAGCTCCTAAGATGCTACTTCCTTACACGTCCTGAAGCCAAGACACAAAGTGTCCCTTGTTGTGAAAGATTATGACATCTCAGTTTTGGCAGACTCCTCCCAAGAAGAGGATGCTGTGTTAATAATGCTCTGGGATAGGCCTTGGAGAAATTGACCAGCATAGCTATTCTGGAATAACTATTCCACTATACTATTCCAGGAGAGTTCCTCCGTGTGGACACTTTATTCCAGAATAACAGTGATTTTATTCCAGAATAATTACTCCAGTTCCAAGGCAGAGTAATTATTCCAGAATAGAGTTACTTTTGCTTCAGAACAGAGGGCCAACATGGGGATGTGGAATAGTTATTCCTGAATAGCTACGCTGGTCAATCTGTCAACACAGATCAGCCCGAAGTAACAGAGCAAGGAACAGCAGCTTCTGGGTTTCTGACTCTCAGCTCAGTATTCTAACCACTAGGCTGTGCCTATTATTCGTAACAACATTGACTCATGCTGAACAGCGATGCATGTCTCTTTCCTGATCTTATTTCAGTCAGTGGAGTAGTAATGGGAGACGGGCTACATACAATCAAAACACTCTGTTTATTAATATGTAATCCACCAACTACGTGGATCAAATTTGCCTACACCCCTGTATCAGCAGTTGGGCAAACACGACTGGCGAGGTAGCTGTCCTGTTCAATTTATGCTGCAACTGAGGTCAGACTTGGCACCAAATTTCTAAGAAGCGCCATTTATACGCAGTGAAGTGACTCAGTGTTTGGGACTTAAATGAGCATTGCATTGCATAATCTTTCGTTTATAGGGGAGTTTGCAAGTAGATAAAAACATTACTTGCCTCCAGCTGGATTGAATCGGAGGGGAACTGGGAGTGCCATGAGAAGATAAGGTGAATGACCTGCAATATATAGAGTCACAATGAGGAAATATACAGGAGGGGAAAATAAAGAGTTTGTATGTAGATTTATAGCAATGGACCTGATTCTATGAAGATTACTCCATGGAATCCAAGGATGAATGGAGCTATGGGAATTCACACCAGCTGAAGAGCTGGCTTGCTTGGGTTTAGTCTGAAATCCTCAAGTGATAAAAGCCCTCTCTTTAAAATACAAACAGGGAACATGTACTTTCTTTGTTCCTATATATGTGTTTAAAACAATTTTTATCATCACAATAGCAAACTGTGCCCCGGCCGCCCAAATTGAAATGCATTGCCACTGCTGTAAACTCTAAAATGCTCAATGACTTCAGTGGGACTGCTCATGTGCTTAAGGTCAAGCAGCTATTTAAGCACTTTGCTGAATCGAAGCTTCCCACTGTAGCCCACACGGACAGAGATCAAGCCAGATTCTGTTATGCCTCATGCAGCAATAATGTAATTGTCAACTAGATTCCAATTGCTGGGCCTTACAAATTGGGGCTGTGTAACAAGCAGGAAAAGCCTGGTTTGATGTTCCACTCCTGGACTGAGTTGTAGCCATTACACAAAAATAGGCTTATTTTGTTAAAGGAGAGAGGCAACGTAAATGTGTCATCTTTCTGGAGTCACTTTTCAGAGCTCTGCCACACTCAGTAAACCAGAACAAAGCTACGTTTAAGCCTATAAGCTCTTGGGTGGTTTTTCCCCCAAAGGCCATAGGTGTCATCTCAAACCAAAATTTTATCATGGCAAATTTCAACAATGAGCTGCTGCCTACAGCCAATTAGGCGGCCTCTCCTGATCACTTTTGAGCAGGAGGAGACAGCCAATGACTGTGTGATCAATACTGCTAGGAAGATATTGCTAAAGCAGTGTTCACATTTGAATTCCAAATGGTTGTTGCTTTCAGCCCTGGTCCAACCCTCTGTTATTTGGTATTTGCAAGCATCTGCATGAATTGGATTTTCTTGGCATGAATTTTTGGAAAATGCCTGTTCTTCATATGGTTCTCTGCATTCCATCTAAAAAAGAGTCTTGCTACGTGAACAAGAGCTTTTGCTATTCATCAATCAGTATTCGCTGAACCTTATTGGTTAATCACCTGTTTTTTAAGTTTCCATCTTCTAATCAAGAGCAGAAACAGCGTCGGGTGACTTACGTAATCAATTACATTCCTACTAGGCATTAATGCAAACAATTGGTAAACAGTCCCTCCGCACCCCATGCTGAAATTTGTTCACCAACCTTTTGGCAAATGTGCAAAAAACCTGAAATACCTGGACAGTCATCAGGAGAAGTCTGACAACAGAGAAAGGGGCTACAGTTTTCAGATAGTTTGTTCTCAGTGAGTGAGACCTAGAGAGAATTGACACTGGGAGCACCTCACTGTTATAACTATACTGTTATACTGTACCAGCAAAGTGCTCTTCATGTGGACACAACAGCGGCAAAATGGCATTTTTATCAGTATAACTCATTCCAGCATCCTGGAATGAAACAACTATAGTGTAAAAGTGCAGTAGCTCCAGAGCTTCTCCCGACACAGCTGTGTTAGTCAGAATCACACCTCTTCCGACCCCGATCCACCTAGCTGTGCCAGAAGATGCATCTAGCGTAGGCCTGGTACTAGTCTACGTTAGAAAATTTGCCATATTGAAAACCCTGCTATTGTCAACAGGTGAATCAGTACAGGGATGCTTATAGCAGTACAGATTTACTGGTTCCCTCACTAGCATGAGTTATATCATTACAAGCACTTTTATACGGATGTAAATGCATCTACACTATGGCTTTTACTGGCATGGCTGTGTTGACAAAAGACCGCACCCCTAACTGATACAGCGATGCAAACAACATTTTCCAGTATAAACCTCCCCTTGGTCAGGGTGTCACAGTAGGCACTGGTGGAGAAAATCAGTATGTAATGGAAATTCAGTGGGAGATGGCAATCATAAACACCGTGCTTTATTACTTGCTTTACCTGCATAGTAAGGTATAATGAGGTGGGGTCACTGATTTCTGGGAAAAGACAGCTTATACTAGATAACATCTATTTTTGTTAGGCTCTTCCTTATTATGTAGGTTTCCCTCCTTGCTTCTGAAATGACAGTTAGTTAATGTCCGGAAGCAGGCTGTTAGTAACTTGTCATGACAAATACACAATCCGACTGAGCAGTGTGGCAGGCAGCTAAGTGGTTAAAATGTGATGGTGGCAAAGGAGGCTATTCGCAGAATATAACGCTTTCATTCTTAAACTGAATGTCCTGGATATGCATGCCTCCTGCATCTGGTTTATGGTAGCGTCACTGATATTGAAGCAGGGCAGGTAGGTATTTTCCCCTGCCACCACCATATGAAGGACCACCAGTGGGGTAAGAAACCTAACCAGGATAAGAAACAAAGTAACAGAGTACAGGACGGAGTGCCATAGCCATCTGCCCTTGAGAAACCATCCAGCTATAATGAGTTGCAGCCAATGCAGCTGAACAAAGAGCTCCGACGTCTGGAAACCCAAAAAGGTTTTGCATTTGGTAAATCCATACAGAGACTCTTTTGCTGTCCAAGTTGAGTGATCCCTGAATTTCTCTTTTAACTTAAAGCAAACCCAGCAATAAGACATGGGAAATGTAATAAGGCTAAAAGAGAGAAAAACTGATGAACAAGCATTAAAGTTGGAGGGGGAAACTGTTGGACTAAGCCCCCATCCAACACAACGGCCAATGGTTGCACGGCTATACAAGGGTGTGGCTCTAATAGCCATTGCACGTACCAGGGATTACTTCTATATACAGCAAATCCATGAATTCATAACAGACACTAAATAATTCTCCTATTCAGAACGCTCTGCTCCTGGGTGGTTGGTCCAGAAAAATCCCTGCTTTCATTGAAAGCAAAGTTGAATCTTACCCCATTCAACAGTGGATAACTGCCTGGTCTTTAACATCTGAAACACCTTGGACTGAATCCTTTGAGTACACAACATAGGCCAAATGCTCATCTTTATTATCCTGGTGGGACCATGGCATTGCATCATTGTACCGTGGGCTAATTTGTCCTTGCGACAGTTCTTCCAAAGCCCTGTTCAATCTAAACTGCAGTTTAAAGCCTTCTCATATTTGCTAGTGATGAGCCAAAGCTAGAATCTTCCTTTAACACTCCCCCCCCAACTCTTTTGGGTGCCATTAAGAAGTTTTGCCTGGATCTGAACTACCTTGATCTGGGGGGGTTTGTTGAGAGGAAACCCAAAGACTTGTAAATCAAACTTGAAACTCGGCCTGCCCAGCCCATTTCTATTTGATTATTTAAACCAGAATTACAGCCACTCAGTTACAACACAGAGGAGCCCCAATCTGATTAAAACATGGATGCATTTGTAGTATGGATGACTACTAACTTTGTTTTGATTATATCCCTGCACCATAGTAAAGCTTGAATATGTCTTAGTCTACACTGAGTTTCTTAGCCAGAAAGCATTGCAGATCACGAACTGTGTCTTCCTATGGGCTGGTGCAGCACTGAGCACAAAGTGACCTCAATTCTGATTGGGTCCCCTGGACATTTCTACATTATAAATACCATGGCTGGGTCCCCATGCAAGTTGTGATTGTGGGATAAACGGAGCCCTAACATACAGAAACTTAATCTTCACAAAGTCTTTAGTATGGCGACCCTTTGAAAGCATCTGCCAAGGACAGCAGAACTGTGTGAGTTTCACATCAATCAGAGACTCAAGCAACCACTTTTAAAAGCCTCCAGATTGAAAGGGGTGGGTCATGGGGCGGGAGAATGAGGCAATGGCTCCCAGCCAGCTGCAGGTGCAACATAACAGTCCGCTTGTTCACTGACTGTGTGGTGCATGTGTGTCTCTTTTTGCTCAGAGTTCATCGCTGCCAAAATCTTGGCAATTTCAACAAGCATTTCATGAATGTGCATTCTTCTCCCATCACCCTGATCTCCACCCCTTGATCCCAAGGGCTTGGCTAGTTGTCACAATTTGCTGTCTGCCCATGTTTCTAAATGTCTGCTGGGCATGATGGGAGGTGAAGAAAAGCACCTCTGTGCTTTACAAGAGATCCACAGAACAGAACATCTTGTCTTTTTCACAAGACTGGCTCACTACCCTGACAAATTTAAAACAAAGAAAACCCAAATTCATTAACATTTCAGGATTCATGTGCATTACAAGCAAATTGATAAAGTCTCCCACATCTCAGGCCATTTGGAATCAAACTGACCCTGCAATGGCTTAGATATTTTGATCTGCCAGGCATGACTCAGGACCCTCATTCAGATGAATGCAGGCTATCGTGAGCACGCATATATTCCGTATGCTACTGTTGTTTACTTCCGTGTCATATTTTAACTCTCTGTCTCTGTTCTGCTTGAATGCTGCTTATATGTCTTATACCCTAGGAAAGTGCCAGCAAACTTTATGAGTGCACCCATTGCTCAGTCATCAAAAAGCACCAAGGCAAAAATACTTTGATTTTTACAAGGGACAGAGATCTCATGGCTAAAGGCTGGGTCTAGAAATCAGGTATTAATTAATTTGACCCTGAGAGGTGCTTAGGATCTATACTTCCTACTGAGCCAAAATTCTCATGTCCTTACTTAGCAGACCTCTCCACCTGATTGATCAATACATAGACACTCAGTCACTATTGAGTTTGTGCCCTTGGAAAGCACCCGATATTAAACATGTATTAGGAAAACAGAAGCGAAGGGAAGAATTTCCATTTGCCGTTGATTGAGGTAGTACCGCCATTTGGCCATGCATGTATAAAAGGAGCATTGCTTTGGAGTGACAGATGGGGGCATGTTACCTTGAACTATGGCACAGAGGGCTTTGATAAGGTTGATAGCTGGGGGAGGGAAGGGCTTTTACAGGAACTAATTGTATTATATTCCAGCAATAAAAGGCATTTCACCATTAAGAGGGTCATAGGCCCGATTTAAGAACTGATGTAAAGGCGTCAAATAGTTGACTTTAGGACTGGAGGAGAAGCGACAAACCAACCCATTACTTGGATGCTTTTAAGGAAGTGGGAATTTTTATATATATCAACCTTCTATTTCCTTGTGTACGAGGGATGTGTTGACCATTATTTGACGTTCTTTTGTGGCCTATAAGACTTGTAATTCAATTCCTGCTCTGCTTGTAATTCCAGTAGGCCATGGGTAAAACAGCCTACTATTATTTGTGCTTTATTGTCTCCAACTTTGAGGTCATCTTTTATGAGATAAAATTGACGTGGTTTATGAAATAAATAATCTTTTTAGGCAGTGAGCTGCCCTAACAGGAAGCCAGTGAAAGGATGTCTAAGAAGCACTACTTCTTATTGATGGTCATATGTCAAAGGAAAGAAGGGTGTGTAATTGTGCATTTTGATATAAAACCTTAACAAATACCAGGGCAACATGAAGGAGAAAAGTTGCAGCAGGCAGAAGGAAATCAGAGCTATAAGCTCTGTCATAGTCACAATTATTCATATTCTATAACCAGGGCAAATTCCACAGACAGGTGCTTATCTCCTGTAGAAGTCTCTGGTACTTCCTGTTCCAAACCCTTTATCCATCTTGTCTGCTAAAGCCTCAATCCTGCAAAATCTTAGCCGAACAGCCAGCCTCAAGCATTCAAAAATCATGAGTCAGGCCGCCCAAAATCAGAAAAATAGCTTAAAAATCGTGAGATTAAAAAAAAACAAACCCAAAACAGTACATTGGATTCTTTTTATTTGGCCATTGGTTTTTGAGCCTGTAGAATTGCTCTTGATTCACATTTTCAGGCTTTTCTCTGCAAACATGAGTGTCAGCAACTTTTAAAACCAAAACAAAACCGAAAACAGGGGTTCACATGTGACCTATTGATTCCAGTAGCTGGGCTATAAGAAACACAGCACAGAGTGTGACACAATAAAAACCACAAGACTTAGCAGCGTGGTTAACTGGATGCAGTGTCAGTCCTCCCACTGAAGTCAAGGGGACCTCTCACAGGATATAAAGTTAAACCTATGCATAAGTCTTTGCAATACCATTGCCTAAGATTGTAATCCCTTTAGGACAGGTGCTGTCTCTTGCTATATGTATGTATAGTGCCTAGCACAATGGGATGCCACATCCAGGCCTCTGTGCATTAACACAAAATAAATAAGGAACTCATTTGTCCTCCTGCATCCTAAAACTATATAAAACTAGTTAAAAAATCAAATACTTTTATCCACCCCAAATATTAATAGTATAATTCTTATTAAATATGCACGCTTACATTTATGGAAAAGCCCCGTGAAGTGTGACCATCTTTCTATACAATTGTTTAGCATGGATATTATTCTTTATTAAGGCTATACGTTTCACTCACACCACTATAAGTCAGGAGTAATTCCATTGAAACCGATGACATTTCATCAGTGTAAACCTGCTCTGAGAGGTGAACCAGGCTTTTCATTTCAATAGGATGGTATATAAACTCCGACCTTCCATATTGGCAGTGTTTCCTAGTAAATAGCGCACCAGCTTAGATACAGGTGATCAGGGTTCAATTCTCAGCTCTGCCACTGGTCTACTGGGGGACCTTGGGCAAGTTACTTCCACCTGTCCCTGCCTCAGTTTCCCCATCGGTAAAATGAGAATAACGATACTGAGCTCCTATGTAATGTGCTTTGAGATTCACTGATAAAAAGGGCTACATGAGTTAGGTATTATTAATTATTACTGGATTCTGTAGGATTGCCGAGTAATTTATATTAGTTTAGTTGCCATTAAGTTCTATAGGATTTACTCATAAAATGAGATATGGATTTTAAAGTCCTAAAAGATTCAAGGGCTTTATGCACATAATGTTCTCTGTGACCCAGAACACCACATCTCAGCCTTCTGAAGTTATAGCGTGAAACTGAGATTTTCAGCACCTATGTGAATTAGGTGCTTAGCTCTGAGGCCTATTTTTTTTTTAAACAAGCATAAATGCTCAAGCCCTATAAATCCATTTCTTCTGAGCTGTATCTCTCTTTCACCCCAGCCCTCAAGACCCACATGATTTGATTCTCTACTGGATGCTGTTAGAAGCATTTTGAGGCTTCGTTTGGATTCCAAAAGCAAAATCCTGATTACAATGCATCTTCTTGTTATAGGGAATATAATCTGAAAATTATATTGCACACAGATTTACTGTTCATTCTCCTTTAAATAGAAAACAAGCTGCATATCTGAGAAACTAGAAACCATACTACCCAAGTGTAATAAAGGAATAGAGTGAGGAGTTCTTTGCTGTATTATTTTCTCACTCTAAATTTGATAAGCCAGATCCTCAGCTGTTTTAAATTGGCATAGCTCCATGGACGTCAATGGAGCTTTGTCATTTTATACTAACTGAGGATCGGGCCTAATAAAATATTTTAACTGAAGATTATAGAACTGCCCCAAAACAGCAGTGCCTTTTTCTCATCTCAAATACAAATTCTACAGACTCCAAGAGTCAAAGCTTCATGTTCATTCATTTGCATGCTTAATTTGCCTAAGCAAATTCATTTGTGAATGCACAAATGACAAGGTGCATGTCTGATTTTCTGTGTGTGTCTTGTTACTCCAGGGAGCCCTTGGGGTTTTCAGATCTGATGGGGGAAGAAAATAAAAGACAAGAAGAGTACAGTGAAAAAATTTTAAAAAGCAGAATACATGTTTAATTGGTGGGGGGGGCGGGGAGGGCTCTCTCTCAAGGAATCACTCCCACAAGCCATCCTCTGCAGAGTAGGTGCTACCGCATGTGATGCATACTGCAGACAGCTCAGCGGTGGGATGCTTCAGCTTTGTCACTGAGTTAACAAATGCCGTGGGAGTCTGAGTTGGTATTCTTTCGCAAGCCAGTGTAACTGGGGGACAGCAATGACCACAACTGTCTCGCAGAGAGAGCATGTGATTCACAGGCTCTAACAAGAAAAGATTCCCCCTACAGAACATGGCGCAGTTCTCGATCTAGAAGTGCATATTATTAATTTCACTCTGAGTCACTTTCACACTCAATCTTGACCTTCCCTGGAAGAGACTGGATTAGATGCACCCTCACGCAGGCGATCCATGCTCCATGTTCTTTAGGGCCAGAATTTGCAGAAGGCACCTACAATCAGTGTCTCAGTGGGAGCTGTAATGTTTTCAAAAGCGTGACCCTTATTTAGGTGCCTGGATGAGAGCTGAACTGGTCTGAAAATCCAGCCCCAGCTGTAGGTGGTCACCTGGCCCTCAGCTCTAATGAAAATTTGGTCTGAGACATCCTCTTCCTTATAAAACATCCTCTTCCTTGCTTCTGCCAGGTGCTGCGTGCCCTCTGCTCCCAGTGGTGTCAGTGGAGATCAGCACCCTGCAGGATTGCACCTTCAATGGGGAGAAAAGCAAAGGAGGGGCAGTGGGCTACTGACTTTGTTTATTAGAGCCACCACGTTTGGAACGCTCTTTTGAACGTGCTTCTGTTTCTGCGCCGGCTTGGAATGTAGCTACCTGCCCCTTTCTGCTAGTAAAATACTCCTTCGGCCCTCATAAGATACTTCTTCACTTAGCTACGTGTTCAAGTTACTAATGGCACCCACCAGAGGTAGCACTTATAGGGCCTAGCAGCTGAAGCACGTTCAGCACTTGCCTCTGAGCCGTGGTACACCTGGCGCACTCCCAGAACCTTAGAGGTTTGGTGTGCCCCAGCACTAGTGGTTATAATAATGAACATATTCTGCATAGCAAATGATAATGGATGCATCACCACTGCTAGCTGGGGTGAGTGGTCTTCAGATGGGCCAGCAGACTATTTCCCCTGGGTTTTCTGTGTTCTTTGCACCCATAAGATGGTCCCCACCAGCAGCGGCAGCTTCTCTCTCCCTGGGAGAAAGTGGATTCCCCTAGCCTAGTTTCCCATGCTGTCCTTTGGCTTTATTCATAAAGAAACTAAAAATGAAGCACTAAACTCCCCTCCTTGAGAAATGCTCAGCCCAACTGCTATAGATGTATGGAGGAGTATAAGGAGCCACCTGAACCAATGAGTCAAAAATCCCACCTCACCTTTTTCTGCAGGAGTTTCACCTATCATAAGGGTGAGGCTTTAGGCAAATAGTCCTATAGGTCGTGCTCAAGTTTGATCCAACAGGACTGTACCACAGCTATCTACAAATCTATCCCGTGTCACAGGGAATGGGGGCCTTCTTTGGGATTAGTTTAACCGCCCAATAGAAGCCCCGAGAAGAGAAAGATTTGTCTAGCATCTTGGCAGCTGGGCAGGACTCTGTAGTTACCGGGGCAGTAAGTGTTTCTGTTTGACAGGACACAAAAGCCTTCAGTGGGTCATGTTGATTGTTTTTAAATGAAAAGTGGAAATGACTGCCGGTGGGTCAATGAATTTGTAAAGCCATTCTGGACAATGACAAGAACAGCGGGGCTGCGATATAAATGTTCCCCCCCCCCACGCGGATGGCTTTTTTTCAGATCCCTTTTGGTAAACAAATGAGCACACACATTTACACCAAATTTGTAATGCCCACAGCTGAGCACCTCAGGCGGGATACCAGAATGGCTCCTTTCTCAATAGTTTTGGGCAAGTCAGGCTGAGAGGCATTTTCCCTATAATTACAGACAACTGTGCCAAGGAAGATGGCTCAAATCTGGAGTTTCTGCACAGGATATCCTCACCCTATGTCCCGGAGACTCAGCTGCCGATTCCCTCACAAGCATTTGGTGCCTGGACTGATCAGGGAACAGAAGAGAAACTGGAACATTACGGGATCTCACACCTCACCATCCAAAACACCCACACTACAGGAACGGCTGGTCACTTGCAACTGACCTGTATTTACCATCATAGCCCCAGAGCAATACTGTCAGTTGCTTTTGGCTCCCCAGAGTCCCTTCGCCATTTTATAAAATTGCAGGAGGTTATTTGGAGTGCTGCCTCGTTACTGCTTTTATTCATGTCTCTGACGAGATTTAAGTTGGATTCATCTTGGCATAGACCTATCCAGTTCTCTCCATACTCAGGAGATGCACAATTGGTCTGTCAGGAGCATAGAACTCAGCGTCAGCAAAAGGGACAGCTCCCACCACTCTTAAGAGGATGATGAAATATCAAGTTTCTTTCAGTGCACGGTGCCCTCTGTGGAAACCAGCGAGTCTCACAGCCAAATCATCTCTTTGCACGTGGGACAAGCAGGGGTTACACGAGGATGAGAGCAGCATTCCGTCAGCCTGTAACTGCTACATTTACATATGAACATGAGCCTCATTTTTTTTCATTGCTTTCCCAGACTACCAGGACTCACCCATGCCCCTCTTCCATGAGGATTGAAAGATTCCACTATATTAACTATCAGATCTTTAATGACTTTAAGCCTTTACAGACATCCTCAATAAGAGACTAGGTCAACTTTAATCAAATTCTACCTCTCATAAACGGAACTGTTAACATTCACAAGTAGCTTTCCCTGAATGCATGCCAGTCTCCATAATTGAGTCAGAGAATTATCCTCTTTTTCCATGTGCAAGTGGACTTTTGCCATTACTCTGTTTTTTTGGGAAGCCACAATTAGGACAATATAATTTTTCCACACTTTAATATCATGATTATATTTATAAATGGTTTATATAAGAATAATAAATGTTTAATAGCTATTAGAGTGAGTGAATAATTGATCAGTTCAGTTACCTTAATGTGAACTGTGACCAAGCTGGGTCCAACATCAGACTGAAAATGCTTCTCTGACTCCATTTCAGCCATCAGCTGATAAAGTTTCCATTTATGGGAAGCAGAATTTGATTAACCTGGAGAAGACATATGGCATATGGAAAAGATTAAACCTATCGGATGTTTACCTACTTTTTACCTACTGGAGTCCTTCAGTCCTCTCATGAGAAGAATATGGTGGGCGCTACTGATCAGGAAAAGGAAAGAGGAGGTTTGTCTTAAGGTCATCTGCAAATTTAGCAGCTGTAGACTGAGAAAATGTTGACTTGTAGCCTTTGGGAGGTCAGATTTGAGCATGAGCCAAGATGGTGTCCCAGCAGGCCTGGACAAAGGTGATATTTTGATCACCGTGAGCAATTGTCTTTGGTGACGTTAAGTTCTGTGCACCCAGCTGAACATGGCTGGGAGCCAACTGTGCACCCGCCAAATGGGGCGAGTATAGAGACAATGATAGCGACTCCACTTTTAAAGCTCACCAGAAATTTAATATAACTGACACCCAGGCAGCTCTGTAGTTAGCTGCCTGCCATTTTGTAAATAGCAAAGGAGCTCAAGATGGCTGCCGGTCAACCACAATGACACTCCTGTACCTATATGAGTAAGTGTAAGTCAGGTGTAGCTCTAACATTAAGGATTTTGCCGCTGCAGAAATGTGAGAGAGGCTGGTATTCCAATTTCCCATCTAGTCCAGATGTTCCTTCATGCGCTGGAAAATTGTAAGGTCATAGCTGATGCCACAGAGGCAGGGGATAGCAACCACGTGAGTGTGTAGGCATAGGTTAAATGGGCTTGGATTGCTTTAGAAGGAGCAGCTGGGATTTTTGTTTGGCTAGAAACCTCCCGGCCTCCATTAGAGAGCCTTTAAGTGGAAAGGGAGCTGCAGCCAGTGAGTGTGGGCACGCAGCAATCAGCCATGGAGACACGTCAGCAGACAGAAGAGAAGAACATTGCTGTGTCCCCATTCATACTAGTGCAGGAGAAGCTCAGGGAAAGTCCTGCTGCTACACCCAGCACGGAGGTGTTGTGGGAAGGCTGGACAGGAGGAGCAGCCCTGCCTTGGCAAATGGAACATGTTAGCAGGTTGCTGAAATTCCAGTGGGAATATGAAGACCTCTTGAACAGCATGACCCACAGGTGGGATGGCACCCGGAATGTTTTCTTTGCCTGTGCTTCAATGTCAAACGACAGTGTCGTGAAGGTGAAAGAAAACATGCTAATTGCCTTTGGAGAAATAAGAGACTTAGCAGAAAACCTTTCTTGTGGGAGAGCCCACAGCTTCTTCTTCTGACTAGTTTTAGATCTTCCTGAGAGGCTCCCAATGTGCATCTTATTTCCTGGTTTGACTATTATTCCCTTGTATGTCTTCTTCTTATAGATCAAACATGTCCTGATATTAATAAGATTCTAATTCCACCCACACGCCCCTTCCTGTATGGAGTGCTGACTTAGGAGTATGTATGGGGGCTATTTGTTTCCAAGGCTATTCTGAGTGCATATTTCCCTTTTCAGTGTTGCGCAGCATTTCTTATCACTGCCACCACTTCTAAATTGACTTACACCAGTTAAATAGTGGCAGAAAATGGAAGCATGTGCTGAAAAAAATCCAGATTTTTGTTGGCTTTTCTTGGCATGGCTCTCTAGTTATAGCCAACAGGGCATCTATCCAGCTCCCTGGAACCTTTGAGAAATGGCCACATTTGGATTTCATCCAAAGCAATAATCTGTGGCTGCTGCAAATGTGGTGTAAATGGAGATACTGATTTTTTTAGAATAGGGATCTGAAAGAAGTAAGAAACAAATGGTCAAATTTCAGGAATCAGTTTTGAGGGAACATTCAAAAGCTCTCTTCTCATAGCCCAGAATATCTTTAATAATTCACTGAGCCTCACACAGTAGTTTTCACTTTGGGTTTTGTTTTTTTCTCCCCTCAGAAATACATGTGGTATGAACTACAGAGGTTTTCATGTCCTAAGAAACAGAGGTATTACTGAGTTCCTGAGGGATAGTCATTTTAGTCTGTTTTTAGCAAAACGACGAGAGTCCTGTGGCACCTTAAAGACTAACACATCTATTTGGGCATAAGCTCTCATGGGAAGAAACCCACTTTTGTGGGCAGAAACCCACCCAATGAGATATTATTGTGGCCTATTCAGCGTCTATTGTGAATCTGAAACCATTACTGTTGTTTTGAAAACTTTGGGTAGAAAGCCCCATAGGAATGCAAAAGCGTAATGGAGTGTTTTGAGGTTGAAATCCAGCTTCTCTTCTAATTCCTTTTTCCCCCCCCAGACGCTTGCGTTGTTCCTGAACCTAAATTCCCTTTGTGCTAGGATATTCCATTTTGTTTAAGGAGTAAAATTTTAGGTTTTGGAAAGTAGGATTAAAATCTGTCAAGTGTGATTGGACACCCTCTCAGCTGAGAAATTCTGCTCACCCTGTCCTCCTAAAAAGCCCTCCATGAGCCATGACTCAGTGCAAGGTTCCTTATTTGTTTTACGTCTTTACTTCACAGGGAGCACATTTGCAAACTTTCAATAGGACAAGTTTTCCTTCTTACTCACTGTACCCTGGTGACAACTTCCTTCACAATACAGTTGCTGTACAGCTTGAATTTCAGAAAATTCGTGAGGGCTAGGGGAAGATGTGTCAGCAAAGAGAACATTTTCAGTCCCAGATAACATCACGAATGAGACAAATGAAGCAATTATTGCTTTCCTAATGAGGGGGCAAAAAGTGGAAGACATAATGGAGCATTATAGACCTAGCAAATCTCTGGGGGTGTGAGAGGTGAACCAAGTCTTGAGGAAGGGGAGCAACCGCTCCCCTTGCCCATAATGAATGACTTCTCAGGTCACAGAAAGAAGCCTCACCCTATATGCGTTCTGCAGCCCATGCCAGTTTTCATCATGCTCCAGACACAGAAATACTAAGCAGACATCTCCTTGACAGCCCAACTGTCTCAAGGAGTATAGGGTGATCTTCAGCAGTACACGTGCACGCACAGAGCACATGCTATTTCTGTCACAAACCGAGCACAGGTTAGCCATGCCTACATTGAAAAAACTATCAATATACCTATTTGCACTATACTGCAGCTATTAAGCTCTCTCTGCCACTGATGGATGGGGATAGCCACATCATAATGAGTCAGTGCATTTCCCAAGACACTTCAGCACTGAGGAGACGCCCATCTAGAACATTAACAGTATGGTTACTTTATTCCGTCAGTTACTTCTGCATTTGTGCCTGCAATATACGCAGATGGGAATTCCAGCCTTGCCAACTGGTGGATGGATTTTATGTTATTGCTGCATTTCTGAACACAGCCTGTGTTTTATAACCTGCTGCCAGGAATGTACTGGCTTCTAAATTGTAGGAGGACACAATATCCTCTCTCTCTGGACTCAGACCTTTCCTTTTTTGCTTCAGAGCTTTCATTTTCACTCGCAGATTTTCACGTTGGGGAATTTCCTACTCATCTAACTGCCACAATTTGACATGTAGCATTATACCAGCTGGCTCAGAGGATGAGCAATGGCACAGCATGACTTTAACCTCTAGGCTGCTGCTTCTAATGTCCCCAGCTTTGGTGGGGACTGTTTTTCCGTTTCAAATACCAACCCCCCCAACAATTCTCTGGTGTTGGTTTTCATTTGGTTGGTTTTCCAGAAAAAGAGAACATTTCGAAAGAACCAAACAAAAACAATTTGAAAATGATCATTCAGAATAAAAAAGACCATTTTTCATTGGGGGGGGAAAAATGTTGGAATTTTTGACCAGCTCTACTACCGTCAAAGATGGAGATGCCAAAAGAAGATGCAACAGAGCAAACTTAGAAATGGAAGTACAACACGGGTCTGCTCCAAAGCCCATTGAAGTCCATGGAAAAAGAGTCCCATTGACTTCAGTGGGAACAAGCCCCAGTCATGGCCCACTTGCTATATATGCAAGAATTCTACAGGGACTTCAGAATGAAGTGGGTGAATTGCTAATAAATGTATGTGATTCCTCATTAAAAACAGTGCTATACTAAGGGATTGGAGACAGCAAATTGGCACATATTTTTCAAAGGCTCTGGGTGTGATCCAGGAAATTATAGACCTGTGGAAAGCTAGCTGAAGCAATGATTAAATATATAGCATTATAAAACACACGATAGGATAGCACAGCTTCTGCACAAGAAAATTGTGCCTTGCTAATCTATTAGAATTCTTAGAAAGTGTCAGGACAATACTGGATCAAAGTGAAGCAGTTGATGTAATTTATTTGGACTTTCAAGAAGCCTTTGAGATGGTCCCCCACAAGAGGCTACTAAGGAAACTAAGGGCAGGTCTACACTTAAAATGCTGCAACAGCACAGCTGCATCCATGCCACGGCTCGACTGTAGCACTTTAACGAAGACACTCTATGCTGATGGGAGAGAGGTCTCTCCTGGTCGCAGTTAATCCACCTTCGCTATAGGCAGTAGCTCTGTTGGTGGGAGAAGCTCTTCTGCTGACACAGCCCTGTCTACACCAGTGCTTAAGCTGGCATAACTAAGACACTCGGGGGGGGCGGATTTTTCACACCCTTGAGTGATGTAGTTTTACCAAAGTAATGATCTGCCCCAAGCATCCTGGCGTGAGAAGCAAACTAACGTTGTGGATCAGAAACTGCCTAAGTGCTTACCTGCACCAAGACATCCAGAAAAGTTAAACTGAATTAGCAAAAGGGTGTGAATTTGAAGTGGATTAGTTAAACCATAATAAATTCCTGTGTGGACAGAAAACATAGAAGAGGAATGAATGGTCAATTTTCATCATGGCAAAAGGTTAACAGTGGAGTGCTACGGGGTTATGTATCAGGATTGAAATGGTATAATATATCTGTGCTGATCTGGAAAAGGGCATCAGAAGTAAAGTGGCAACGTTTGCAAATGTCACAAAATTATTTAGATTAGTCAAGATTAGGGAAGACTGTGGGGAACTTCAGGGGAATTTCACCCAACTAGCTGAATGGGCAATATGCTGGTAAACAAAAAGCAGTGTTGTCAAATGCAGCAGAGTTTAAACAAACTAGGCAATACGAAGGATTAACCAATAAATGATAAGGGAAGATGAGGAACAGGTCATTGTTACAATTTTTAATTGAACAGAACTAAAAGGAATAAAAAGGGTTATGAAAACAGCACAGGAACCAAACCACAAAACCTCAAGGACCTCTTCAAAGCAACGGAGAAACCCAAAGTCAAACATCAGCAGTCCCGCAGTGCCTGAAGACCATCAGCGCACCAAATCGGGGAATTTGCAGCCTACTGTACATTTCAAAAAGGGAGAGCAAAACAGCATTCCCCTCATTTGACACATGAATAAAACAATATCTCACACACAATTCTCAAGCCAGCCTCAGCAGAAAACCAAGAATATCCTTCTTACGCAAGTATGGTATCGGAAGGGCAGCTGAGGGGTTAGAGCAGGGGACGGGGAGTCAGGATGCCTGAGATGACTTAAGTCACTGATGAGCGTTGGGACAAGTCTCTTCAGTTCTCTGTGCCTCAGTTTACGGATTCACATGTCGTATTTTTTATAGCCATGTTGGTCCCAGGAAATTAGACAGACCCGGTGGGTGAAGTGATATCTTTTACTGGACCAACTTCTGTTGGTGAAAGAGACAAGCTCTTGAGCTTGCACAAGGCTCTCCCTTTCATTCACAGAAGTTGGTGATAAAAGCAATCACCTCTCCCACCTTGTCTTTCTCTTTGCAAGTAGGCAGAATACATAGATTTAAAGGGCTGAAGGGACCGTTAGGATCATCTGGCCTTCTCTCCTGCTCAGCACAGCCCACAGATTTCCGTCTAGTGCTCCCTGCAGTGGAGGGAATCATTCTCCTCGACTGTGTAAATGAACACAATTGAGTCCAATAATTAGCAGTTTCGGTAGACTGTGTCTTTTAGAAAGACATCCACAGCAGAGGTTGCCTACCTCAGAGTGCCAGGAGGCTTCACTGTTCTCTGTGAATTTCTGAGACCCTCAAAACGTGGATGCAATGTACTGGAACTGCACAGCTAGTCCCAGGAGCAATAGAACAATATTAGCAAGTCTACTACCCTCAGACAACAGCCACTCAACAAAAAAAGCAAACAGGGATACTTAATGTAGCCAGACATCTTGCACTTTAGACCAGAAGGTTGATGCATGTAGCAAAATCCTGTAGGAATTTGATTCTTTCCTTAGTTACCAACTAAGGACCAGATTTTCAAAGGTATTTATGCACCTAAAGCTGCAGATAGGTGGCACTGGCATTTACAAAAAGGACCTTCTCCACATTCTCCCCCGTCAGCTGAGAACGAGAGCAGGGGCAGAAGATAGCTGGGTCCCACTCTCACCTCCCTGAGGTATTGCAGAGGCAGAAACATAGATCTGCTCCCAATTTTCCATTGCAGGGGTGTGACCCCTGCCTGGTTCCACCACCCTTGGCATGAAAACTGGTGTGAAGGCAAGTGTGGGAAAAGGAGACAAAGGCAGCTGTGTTGAGAGATGAGGGTATGGCATAAGGTTGGGGGAGTAGGAGGAACTGAGACCAGAGATGTACATGGGAAATGATTTCAACAACACAACTCTATCTCGACCAGACAGATGTGGAGCAGTTTGAACAAGCAGTAGTTTGAACCAGACAGATTTCGAGTAGTTCTTGGTTCCCCGAAGAAACTCCCCATCTGATGTTTGCTGCAGCTGTTCTTTGAAATGCCCCACCCTAAGGACAGAAGAGCAGAGAATAAAATCCTTTAATCCTATGAACTTCCTGGGTATTAAACATTCAGGTAATATTTTTGTCAGTAGCTTTTCATCTGCTCCAAACCAGCCCCAAGTCAGCTTTGATATAAATCTTTCCCAGGTGACCTCTGATTAAATTCTTGAGAGCAGCCTGTCCCAAAAAAGAATTTGAATCTTCAAGTTCCTCATGTTCATTGCCAGGGTGCTGGTGCCACCTTTCTCCTGGCCCTCCAGAGCTAATATAGAGGAACCACTACAGCACGGACACCACACTTAGCTGTTTGCAAAAGCTGTTGGCTTCTCGTTTGGAAGGAAAGCTGGCCAAAGCAGTTGCAGTTCAGTGGTGAGATGCTCTCCTTTGGCTGCAGCATAGGCTCAAGAGTTTGTCGCTCTCTGCAGCGTCATCTGCTTCTAAGGAGGTTCTTCACCTGCTAATGGCGGAGCAGCATAACAGGAAATGTAACGCTGAGTCACTCTGCAAAGTGAGAGAGACTAGTAGAGTTTCAGTCAATTAATCTTTCTTTTGGCCCCCATCCCATGGAAAACTGTACATAAACCACAGACAAGGAAATCCACATTTCAAGATTTTTCCCAACAGGGAAACAGAATGTATTTCAGCTGTATTATGTCTTTGGTAGAATTTATAACCTCTTATCAGGGCAAAGAGGTTATCTTTACTTAGTCCTGAGTAAAACACAGACATTGACTCCAGAACTAACTATAGTTGAATATTAAATAGAGATGACAAGATCATTCAGTTCACACTTTAGAACAGGGAAATTCCAAACCATGAGGAAGATGGTCAAGAAAGCCCTAAAATCAAGAGTAGAGAAATTCAACTATTGATTTGGCCTGGATACGTCTGAAAAATACAATATGAAAGTCTCAGAAGGCACACACACCTTGAAATAAAGGAAGACAAGAAATAAACCAGCATTGGTACCTGGCAAAGCTCAAGAGTTTATCTGAGCCAAACAAATATCTTTCAGAAAATAGAAATCCAAGCCACTAGAAAGGAACACGAAGGAGAACAGGCAATATGTAAGAAAGATGTTACGAGGCCAAGACGGCATTTAAAGAGCAATAAGCCAACGGTAACAAACAACACTACAGCCCTTCTAGTCCTGCATTATAGCCACAGTGCTGCCGTTGAGAGGATCTGGTTGAGACACCTCTCAAAGTGTGTCAACACTGCTCCATTATGTCCTAGTTTAGTGGATTGGTCTTTATAGTCAAGTGAAAAGCCTGAGCCAGCAGTGAGGTATAGAAACAGAGAGCTTTACTAATCAATATTTGCAGTGTAAGGGTATCCACAGAGCCTTCACAATGCTCCCAAAGCAACGCCACTGTCTGACTGTGGTTCAGAGTAAAACCAAGCATGGGTTCTTCATCTTTGACAGTTCCAAAGTCATGGTCAAGAGGGCAGAGGGGGGGGGTCTCAAGAAGGGTTACGTGCTCCTTGATCAACTAAAAGGGCTGTCTTTGAGTGACTGGTAGTCCCATAGCATTCCTACCCTCTGCAGCAAGGTAGAAGTCATGACTCTACCTTGCAACAGACCTCAACTCGCTTAAGTATAAAGGCCAACGCAGGCAGAGCCTTTTCCCCCCCTGATATTTCTCTGCTACGTTGCTGTACTTTAAGAAGCAACTCGTCTTTCTGCAACACAGGGAAGCAGGCCGAGTCATTCGTGGTGAGTTTCTGTAGCACAGCAAGGTTTATATGAACCCTGAGCAGAGATGATGCTGGAAAGATTAAAGTTAAAACATAAACATTTGTTGAAGCCTTTTTACAAGCTGGACTTTCATTATTGCTTCTGGAGTCTGGTAAAGTCCATAAAACGTGGCTGCTCTGGCTAATAATGCCACAGAAAAGAGCCATTAACTCGAGAGGGCAGCCGTCTGTCTTTGTAGTACACACTGTGACGCTGGCAGAGCAGACGCTAAAGGCACAGGGCCTCACTGAACACCAAACACAAATGCACATCTGGAAGCCAATTTGGCTCACCTGTGGGTTATAGTCGTTAAAATAGCTATGGGTGTTATAAGAATGGGTTTACGAAATGCTTATAGGATGCTGCACTGATAATATCTGTATCCCAAGGTATAAAGTCGTATTGTATGTTTGCCTCCGTGATTGTGCAACTCACCCAACAGGGAAAGAAGCGTTAAAGTAGAGTTCTCATCCTGTACATAAAATAGCCTCCTGAAGGCATCTGAGGTATTGTGTAGCACCAAAGAACAGAGATCTTGTTGACTGCATTCCTCCCAGAAGGGGAGAACTGCACATGACCTCATCCCATTAGCTTGGATTCGGGGATGAAGGGGATAAAAATACCTCACCAGAAGGAACTGAGCTCTCTTTATGCTTTCTGGACACTGGGGGGCAAAGATTCCTAAATATAGGCAAGAGATCCCTATGTTACTTGGCCTGGGTCAGCCCTAAAGAACATATAGAGCTACTTATTATAGAATCGTATGTCACCTTTTTAATCTAATCCTGTGACTCATTTGTATGCATATACCTCCTGTTTAAACTGTGTAAATAACTCATTTCTTTTCTTAGGTAATAAAATCTTCAGTTTGTTCTAGGATTGGCTGCTGGCGTTGTCTTGGGTTGGGGACAGTTGACCAGGGTGTCTGGTTCCTTGCCACTGGAAGTAACCTGAATAGTGTTGTGATTTTTGGTGTAAACTGACCATGGCATCTATCACAGAATCAAGCTTGGCAAGATCGATCAGAATGACACAGGGGGCCATCTGGGATGCCATGTTAAGGCTGTGACACTGCTTGAGTTTACACTTCTTTCTTGGTTGGTGAAATCTAAGCATAGAACTCACTGGCGGTTGAGGTTTCTGCCCTGCGTTTTAACAGTCTGCCTGGAGGTTGGTATTCTCACTCATGAGTCACTCCAGACAGCGAGATACATCCTCACCTCTATTATACCTTCCCTCAGCAAACCATAAATCAGGGATTCCTACTGTGTCGATAATTCCACATAGAGTCACCCATAAATTGGCCCATTCAGCAGCATTGCCTCATTGTCCTTTGTACCCGTTGCCATATCGCCCAATAAAAAGCGATATGGGATCAACGGACAGGTTTACTGCAAACTTCTGACTTCAGAGCAGGGCTTCGGTTCAACCAGTATTCAGCAGAGCGACATGCCAGCTTCTCCCTCTCACTGCTGGTCTGTTCTCCAAAATCTCAGCTTTCATTTGAAAGAAAAATAAGGTTCTATCTGCTGTGGTTACAAAGAACACCTCAAAAAAGCAAGCCACACAAGCAGAGACGAATGAGAGCACCTGGAACAACAGCATGGTGAGGTGGGAACGGTCCAATTCATCTGAGTGAGGGGTTAGGTCAAATGCCAAGTGATCAACTGTTTCGTTCCTCCTGTGAGAAAGGACTGGGAGGGTCACAGAGCTGCCCAATAGACCGTGAGTGACATCTCCTTCTGGTGCCAAAAGCCAGTGGCCTTGGAGAGACATCACCACTTTTTTCTTTTTCAACCCAATCAAGATGGAGCCCAGCTCAAGTTGCTCCGGGAACATGCACGATTCTATTTTGAAATCTGCACCGAGTAACAGGAGTGCCATCCCATTTTCATGACTCACATGGGCAGAGCTTGTTGTGGGGTCAGAACCCGAGAAAGCATTAGCTCCTTTTCCTCCCCAATTTGAGACCTGCGTCAGAGGACACGATTAGAGGTGATTGAGCAAACTGGCATCAGGAGAATGGGACCCAGGTCACATGTTCCAACCTGGGAGTCGTGCATCCTTTGGGCAGGAGCCATCCAGGTTGAGTACTGAAGTCCTAAATCAGCCACTGTCAATTTTTACAAAAATGAAATCACAGGCTTGCTCTGGGCTGATTGCCTCCAAAAATCAGACACGTTTCCTTTTCTGATTGTCAACTGCTGACAAAGCTGGGTGGAGTTCTGAGTCCATCTGGGACAGAGCTGGGTTGAAACCACATGAGTTCCTTAAAGAGGCACTAAGTTTGTTGCATAAACGGTTGGGACCGAAAGTAATGGAGTCAGCTAGCTTTCCAACGGATGTATTTCCAGCAGAAAATTCTGAAATGAGCATTTTCAATAAAACATCAAACCAGATTGGTTCAAGGCAGCTGAAATATTTCATTTTGGCTTTCTTTGTTTCAACTTTATAATAGGAGGGCAGCTCGCACAGGAGTCTTGTACATAGGGCACAAGCACGTTTTCCGTCTTCCAGTAGCATGAGGCATTACATGACCACTCTCCCACACAGGCTGGGCCAAGGACGCTGCCCGTACAGTGTCCCCAGCTGTATGTTGGCACCAGGACGGAGTGAAAGATGAAACCAAGAAAGCACACATGGGCGTGACACCTGATACAGCTCATCAATTTTCCGAGCTGTCCAAATATTTGTCGATGGTGGGCTATTATCTGCATTTCTGGTGCTGCGCTTGAGGCTGTCAGTGTGGTGTGAGGCAGAGCTGAAGTTATTTCTTTTCCTAGAAAAGTCACAATGCTGCCAGGAAGCTTCAACAGGTGGGGTGAAGCAACGCTATAAGTGGCCTCCCTAGGTGCTATCACAAATAATGAATGACACTTATAAGGCACCTAAGCATTCTGCACCACCCCACGTCATTTACATCATCTACTGCTTGTACTGCGGTGGTGCGAAGGGCCCCAGGCAGAGATCAGGGCCCCACCGTGCTTGACACCCTATGTGGTACATGGCAATGAAGTGTCAGGTGGACAATATCTTCTCTCCAGTCAGGGAACAGCTAGCTTAAAACCAGGAATGAACAGCCATACCAAATGCACCTAGCCGAGCTAAGATTTCCCCATACTAGTAGATGGAACAAGTGAACTGAAGTTATGCCATTTGCGCCCTCTACTGGTTCTCTCACCAAAGTCAAGTGCAATCCTGCAAAATGAGAGCATCCAATAGGTTGGCCCAAGTTGCCCTGTATGGTCCTGCTTATTTCTGGATGATTATATTATTATTATTTAGGGTACCCCCAAGCGACTACATCTAGGCAGTTGGTGCACAAAGACAACCGTCTCTCATGCTGATCTGTATTGTCTCGCTCTTTCCTGGTACTTTCCATATGTCCATTTAATCTGTTGTCAGTTGTCCTATATCTAGATAGTAGGATTCTTGGAGCAGGGATCAACTCTTTTTTCCGTGTTTGTACAGCATCTAGCACAAAAGGGGATACTGGTTCATCCCTGGGCTTCCTATGTGCTACCACAATACAAATTATTAACAGCAGCTCTGGATGTAACCAGTTAGGATCCTGGTACTATATGGGCCAAATTCTGTTCTCAGTCCATACCGTTACACTGTATAGAGCAAAATTTGTCCCCACGGCGCCTGATGAAATGGAAACACAGTGAAGAAGAGAGTGATTATTTTATATATTTATAAATGATGCACATCACCCAACCTAGGCACAGGGACAAAACATGAACTGTGGCCGAGGTCTTCCCAAGCCACTAGGGATTTTAGGTGCCTCAATTTTTGGCCCCCCAGTTTGAGACATTTTAAAGGGTTTGATATTCGGAGAGGGAATTTTCTGAAAATTAGGCCCCTTTAAGGCTTCTCAAGCTAGCCAACTAAAAAGTGGGACACCCCAAATCACCAATCACTTTGGAAAATCTTGGCTTGTACAACTGAAAGCTGTTTCAGCTAATATTGCAGGACTTCTGCGAAAGAAATTTCTCAACATCTACAAGCTTTTGCACCAAGACTGGAAATCTTTAAAATCTCTTACAATTCAAGATTGCCTTCTCTGTGGGGAACAGTTACCCAATGCAGCTTATTTTAGTAACTTCTGTTCCTGCTATTGCCTTGACTTCCAATTGCTATGATACTAAATATTATAAACACACAAATAATGTACCATTGCTTGAACTAATCAGCAGAAAATCTGCTGCTGGAACTGCAAGCCATCACATTTCCCAAGGAAAAAACAAAAGCAAAATTTAACCAAACAATTGCAGTGTCCTCTGAAGGTTGCTAAATGGAGCAAATTCCAAAGGCAAAGGGTGATTTGCTGAGAAAGTTCTGCAAGTGGGCCCACTGTGTTCATCCCAGTTGATCTTCCCTGGTGCAGTGGTGTTTACAGAGTGTTAACTGGCTGGCCATATCATACGCCCACCCTCCTGTTACAAGGATCACTGAGACAAGTGTCCCATCTGGATAGAAAGGAGGGGAACATGGCTGTCTGGGAAGAGAGGATCTAGTACATAGGCTGAGCATCCCTGAGGGAGGAATCCTAGGAGCAGCCACGCCTTAGGAGAAAGCTTGTGATGAACTTTGTTCTTTTCTTGTTTCTGAACCCAAAATGCTAGAAAAAAAAAGAGATTTGGCTTTGTATGGGAAGTGTGTGGCTTTGCACAGTCGTTTGTTTTAGAGCAGGGCGTCTGACGTTACGCGGGAGGCCAGGCTAGATGATCATAATGGTCCCATCAGGGAAATGAAGTGCTTGCTCTGGGTTCCACTGAAGTCCAGGCAGTTTTGCCACTGGCGTTACCAAGTGCAGCAGCAGGTCCTTGCTGATAAACTTGGGCTGAACTCCGAATTATTAACAAAGCCCCAAACCAGGCGAATTTTGGGGTGAGCATTTCATGCAGCCCTTTAAACAACGTTGAAGGATTGTGTTTGCAGTCAGACTAGGGGGCAGGAGTTTCCCCTCTCCCATGCAACCCAATCTGAACTCTCCCTTCCAATCCCCATGCAGTCAGTGCGTGTAGCCAATTCTCCCTTTTTTCCAGTGCTTCCCCCCCCCACTGGCCTGTCTGCCAATGTGCTCCTTGCGGCATCCATCAGCAGACTAGCTGGAATGCAGCCAGTCTGCCAGCACCTCTGCACAAGGAAACACTGCTACCATAGGGACAAGATATTTCATCGCTCCCCGGGCATAGGAGAACAAGAAGGGTGGATGAGGAAAGTCACTCACTGCTCAGAAACCACTGGGTATTGCTGGATAAGATCTTAAAGCTCCAGCGAAGCTCGGTTCTATTTTACAGCCCTAGAGCCTTAAAATTTGTACTGCAGGACAGGGAGGCTTCCAAGCCGATTTACGTGCTGTTGCATTCCAAGCTAAGCAACGACACCAAAATTAGGGTGAAATCCTGTCATTGATGGACAGGAGCCAAGGTATAGGCTGAGAGGGTGGGCCCCCGTACTATGTTGTGTGGTACACATTACAATCCTAGTTAGCACATGCCCTACATACCAGCAGGTATGGCTTCTGGCCTGGCCCCAGATAAGCAGACTTTTGGGGGACATAGCCCACCTGTTCCCCAACCTAGTGATGAGGTCAGAATCCTAGCTCTCCCTCATCCCTCGCTAGACCGGTCCTGCAGAACAGGGCATATTTAGTCATCCATCTGTGGTTGTGAGGGAAAGCATTATCTGAAGACCTACCAGGTAAAGCATTGTGCATTTGAGGGACACCGGGGGTAAAGGGGAATCCAGTGGGCCCACCATCAGTGGGCCAATTTTACCCTCTGCAGTTCATGCAGCCCCACAGGGTGTCAGAAGCTGTGAGGGGCAATCTGCCCTAGGTTAATTCAGATAGAGCACTAAACTGGAAATCCAAAGACCTGGCTTCTATTCCTGGCTCAGTCAGGGGCCTTCTGGGTGACCTTGAGTGAGTCATTTCATCCGCCCGTGCCTCAGTTTGCCCATTTGTAAAATGGGGACCCTTCCCTGTGAAATACCTAGCTTGTATTATAACTAGTGAATCCCCCCGTTCCCATAGGAATATGGTATCGGAATAGGAATATCGTGGGGGCAGCCATTCTGCCAACATCCATTCATTAACGTTCACAAAGCAGAAGAAAAGGAGCGTGATCATGGTTAATCAAACAGATGTGTGATTGGTTTAAACAAACACATACATTTTCGGCAGTTGCATGTGGTTTGGGTCTGCTTAATGGGAAATCTAAGACTATCTAAATAAGCATATTTGATGAACACATAATAGCTTTCCCTTTTAAGTCTCAAACTGCTTTACTTAGTCAGCTAAGGCTGCATTAGCCCCATTTTTTAGATGGGGAAACTGAGGCACAGTGGGAAAGTGATCCGCCTAAGATGACACGACAAGGTGGGGACAGGGGCACATTGAAACCCATGTCCTGATGCCCAGTCCTATGCTCCACCCACTGGCCCACAGATAACACTCATAGATCTCTTGTGCAGAATCATAGTAATGACTTCGGCAGCTATGTCACTCAGAAGATTTAAGGCTTGTCGTGACTAGTCTACAGCTTGAGAAAAAAATCTAAACATTAGCACTGCTAACAATAAATGTTTTTCAGTCACCTCATTTTTATGAAGTAGTTAACTCCAGCCAAAATCCCTGAGGCTCTACTGGCATAGCATCGTATTCCTGATTTTAGCTGCTGGAACCTGCCAAAGCTTGCTTCTGCATGCCACTGGATTTGCTCTGGCTATTCCTACCAGTCCTAAAATTTCAGATGGAAACACTCTTTATGCGTGTGTTTCAATGACATCTGAAATTCAGCGGTTGGACAATCAATATGGTCTCTTAATTGTCCCTCTGCTTTTTACAAATCTTGCAGTATGGCTGTAGTATGACTTCGGTGAGATACAGTTTCGCTCTTATGTTGCTCATGGACATAGGAGCAACACTCAGAAAGCAACGGGAGTCCTGCAGCAGGAGGACCTTGGGGTATTGGTTGATAACAGGATGACTATGAGCCGCCAATGTGATATGGCTGTTAAAAAAGCAAATGCGGTTTTAGGATGCATCAGGCGAGGTATTTCCAGCAAGGAGAAGGAGGTGTTAGTGCCGTTATATACGGCGCTGGTGAGACCCCACCTGGAATATTGTGTGCAGTTCTGGTGTCCCATGTTTAAGAAGGATGAATTCAAACTGGAACAGGTTCAGAGATGGGCTACTAGGATGATCCGAGGAATGGAAAATCTGCCTTATGAAAGGAGACTCAAAGAGCTTGGCTTGTTTAGCCTGGCCAAAAGAAGGCTCCGGGGGGGATATGCTTGCTCTATATAAATATATCAGGGGGATTAACGTTAGGGAGGGAGAGGAATTATTTAAGTTTAGTACTATTATAGGCACGAGGACGAATGGGTACAAATTGGATATTAGGAAATTTAGACTAGAAATTAGACGAAGGTTTCTAACCATTAGGGGAGTGAAGTTCTGGAATAGCCTTCCGAGGGAAGTAGTGGGGGCAAATAACTTATCTGGCTTTAAGACTAAGCTTGATAAGTATATGGAGGGGATGTTATGATGGGATAGTTTAATTTGAGCAATTGATTTTGGATTATCGGCAGATAAGTCTGCTCAATGGTCTGTGGGAATGCTGGATGGGATGGGAACTGAGTTACTGCAGAGAAATCTTTTTTGGGTGCTGGCTGGTGAGTCTTGCCCACATGCTCGGGGTTTAGCTGATCGCCATATTTGGGGTCGGGAAGGAATTTTCCTCCGGGGCGGATTGGCAGGGGCCACGGAGGTTTTTCGCCTTCCTCTGCAGCATGGGGCATGGGTCGCTTGCTGGTGGATTCCCTGCAGCTTGAGGTCTTCAAATCTCACTTTTGAGGATTTCAATAACTCAGTCATGGGTTCGGGGTTGTTATAAATGTGTATGGGTAGGGTTTTGTGGCCTGCCTTGTGCGGGAGGTCAGACTAGATGATCATATTGGTCCCTTCTGACCTATGAGTCTATGAGTCTATGAGCATTTTAAAGACTAACAAATTTTATTTCTGCAGGCATGAGCTTTCGTGGGTTCAAAGTGACAACCCCCGAAAGCTCATGCCTGCAGAAATAAAATAAATAAACTGTGTGAGTCTTTAAAGTGCCACAGGACTCTCATTGTTTTTACTCTATACAGACTAACACAGCTACCCCTCTGGAACCCAGAAACAGCAGAAACAAAAATGTCGGGGGGGGAAAACAATTTTTAAAAGCCTATTGAATTCAGTAGGAACTCAGACCCTGATTCAGCAATGTTCTTAAGCATATGGGGCCTTAAGCATAGGGACTATGTTTCATCTTAAGCACAGAGTCTTGTGGGCTACTCACGTGCGTAAGTGCTTTGCTGAATCAGGGCCTATGCCAATAAGGTTCTATGAAAATTAAAAGGTTTCTATAGAAATTACTTTTAAAAGCTATGGAGAATGATTTTCTTTCCACAGGATTTTTAAATTATCCTAGAGCATTTCATAGATTTCCTGGTTTAAAGATTCTATAGACCAGTGGTTCTCAACCAGGGGTACACGTACCCCTGTGGGCACGCGCAGGTCTTTCCGGGGGGTACATCAACTCATCTAGATATTTGCCTAGTTTTACAACAGGCTACATAAAAAGCACTAGTGAAGTTAGGACAAACTAAAATTTCATATAGGCAATGACTTGTTTACGCTGCCCCATATACCATGCACTGAAATGTAAGTACAATATTTATATTCCAATCGATTTATTTTCTAATTATATGACAAAAATGAGAAAGTAAGCAATTGTTCAGTAATAGTGAGCTGTGACACTTTTATATTTTTATGTCTGATTTTGCAAGCAAGTCGTTTATAAGTGAGGTACAACTTGGGATACACAAGACAAATCAGACCCCTGAAAGGGGTACAGCCATCTGAAGAGGTTGAGTACCACTGCTATAGACGGATGATCACTTTCTATTAGAGACTATAGGGCTTTTCTTGTAAAAGGCTGGGTGAGTAAACCAACTCAAAATAACGTCACAGCCACTCTTTAACATGATATAATTTCCTGATTGCCAAAGCACACACTACACCAGACAGTGGAGGAGGGGATGTTTCATCAATTCTAAAATGAATGAGCATTGGGAACTGTGGATGCATTGCATGCAGAGTGTTACCCATCAGCCCCTCCCTTTCAATCTGAAGAAAAAAAAAATCCTAGATTCAGGGATTTCCCTATGCATCGTTATCCATGTGTTATCACCCTTCTGCTTTGCATACAGAGACCCAGAAGAGTATAAAATGTGTTTGCTTCACAATAGGAACACAGAACCTCCAAGGTTAAAGGAAAGAAACTTTGGCAGAGAAGACTATCTCCCAGCACACTTCGAAAAACCTCGCTTGAAAGCCAGGTAAGGCAGACTTGTGTTTAACTGAGCTGCCAGCCAGGCAGTTATATTTGCTTACAAGTGGAATAGTTTTATTTGTATTTTTTTTCTTACTAACAGCACAGTTTTTTAATTCAGTTTCCTGTAATGCTGCCCTGAAACCTTTACCCTCCTTGCTGCAGTCTTTAAGAATTCTTACAAGCAAGCACAGTGCCATAAAGATTTCCTTTTCGACAGTGTTCGTTCAAAGAACAAGGGGCTTATTTTGATCATCAGCGAATGGAAAATAAAAAAGAAGGAAGAGAGCACATAGCTACCTCACCAGGTTGCACTAAGATTGTGGTGACAGATGTCCTAAAACTTTTCAGTATAAGCTGCTGCTCACGGGTCTCGGTCAAAATCCCAGGACAGCTCTGCTATTCT
The DNA here is from genome assembly GCA_007922155.1 of Mesoclemmys tuberculata. NCBI lineage: Eukaryota > Metazoa > Chordata > Testudines > Chelidae > Mesoclemmys > Mesoclemmys tuberculata. Next base: position 12,809,458 of record ML675623.1, read on the forward strand.
AAGACTGATTCACAGCAAATATACCAGGAATCTGAATTAAAAAAAAATCTAACCTAAAAGACCTGATGCTATTAATGAACAAAAGGGTGTATTTATGTTTTTTATTGCACTGTAACATGCTAGAGTTGTTTCCAGTTTGGTAACTCTGCAACTATATTTGTTACACATCCTTATTTTCCCCTTCCTTTTACTTTTATTATGGGCCAGCATCTAACACCCATATATTAACTAGTACCTTACAGCACAGGCAGTGACAGTCTTTTTAGTGGGGTTACTTATTGTGAATAGGGATATCAAAATCTGGCTCTGAATTCTTACACTGTGAGCTATTTGGGGGTCTATTGTTAGTTTGTTTGTATGCATGTGTACAGCACCTAGCACGATGGAGGCCTGGTCCATGACAGGGTCTCGTAGATATTACCACAACAAAAAAATGAACAAACAATTTATAACAGAAAAAAGGAAGTTTTCTTTCTTTCCTTCTTTGGCTACAGCTCAGTCTTTCCTTTGTCTTATACAGAAGATTTAAACAATGTAGTAGCTTCACTTTTACCCATCAACGTGCTACTTCTTCCCAAGGAAAGAAACTCTGCTTTGGGATCAAAGATTATCAGAAAAACCCAAATCCAAAAAGGATGGCAAGACAAAATTGGGATCAGTTTGTGGCCATTAATGGAGCATTGTACTAACGTCTGACTAGTTTGCTACCTGGGTTATAGATATGCGATTATATTATTTACAACAATCTAGAACCCAGGCAAGACTCCTTAGTTCCACATTTCGAACAGAACATTTAGAACCCATAAACTTCAAAAGCCATTCAGCTCTGGCAGTCTCGCCGGTGTAGCAAGTTGTTTGTCGTTTAATTCCCTAAGGAAGAATAACTTTCAGGTGGGAATTTTTGTTGCGTGAATGACCCAGACCAGGTTTTGCCTCCTGTTTTCCTGCGAACATAAGGGCTCAAACTGAACACACTTTTGAAAAACTCAAAACTAAAAACCCTCGTCTTGTTCCTCCTTGGTCACTGTGTAACCTCATTGTTTTTCCTTCCTTAGAAGGATCCCCTCATCACCTAAACCAGGATTTCAGGGTTGGGAAATAGCAGGCTAATTAAAAGACAGAAAATGATGTGCCCTTGGCAGTTCCTTTTCAAGCCCCAAACCGGCAGGAACGGGTATCACAAAGAGAAGGATATAAACAATAATGTGGAAAAAACAGCCATGAAAGTTCACAGGTAAGGTTTCTCTCTTCTCAGTCTGACCCTTTCTGCTTTCATACCTTCTTCCTCCTTTGAGAAGGAAAGATAATGGGAAAGAACCATGAGGTTTCAGATGTACAAGTAAAAAATTGCCAAAGTAGTAATTTTAAAGGAGAAAGTTTGAGGGATAACTCTTCCTACAGCTCACTGGGCTGCAATTGACACAGGTGAGGTAAATTTTAGCTTTCCCTTGTGAGACATGCTCACATCGATGTGGCATAAAACATCCTGCCTTAAACTTTCATGTTTCTCCTCTGAATTGTTTCTGCTTTGTAAATGCATATAATGGTGTATGCTATGGATGGCTAGGTGTGTGTGTGTGTTGTAGACTTTGGCAAAGTTATTTATTAACCTTGTAATTGTATTAATTAGCTACATAAAGTGTTTTGGGATAGTTTGCTGGAAAGATGGTGTATAAAATAAGGTTGTACACTTCTCAAATGTCACTTCTTTCAAAAGATTTTGCTCATTTTGGTGCCTGTGTTCCACACAAATTTGGTGTCCTCCCACCCCCCTCGCTCCCCATTTTTCACGATTATTGTTGACAGTTATTTACATAAAAAATAAAGAATCATAAATCTGACTCTCACTGGAGTGGTAGCTCATCAGTCAGAATAAAAGACACACAATCTGGCCCAAAGATGGACATTATCTAAAGATCATCACTACCATTCAAAAGCTAAGTCTTTTGCTCCGGGTTTTTCAGGCTAGCTCTCATCTTCACAAACCTGGAATCCAAATTAAAAAGGCAAAAGAGTTCAAAAATCAGGCTTTCTGCAGAAAATGAAGGAAGTTCATGCAAAAGAAGGCAAGCTGTTTGCTTACCGTGCTATGAGTTTGGATGTGTTTGGAAGGTTCATGGCACTATTTCCTGAAGAAAATGGATCTTTGAAACATTTTCTCTCTCTGTTTTCTATGACTAGTTCATAGTTGTAGTTTCTTGCTGTATTTCATCCCTTGAGTTGGGAATCCATGGCTTATTGAGTTGAGATGGTTTTCAGAAGCTATGTTAGGCTTCTTCCTACTCACCCCACAAGTAAAATATAACAGGTTCAAAACTAAGCTTCTTGTACTAAATCAAATTCTGCTTATTCATTTCAAAGCTTAATGAAAGAAGAAGCTGCCAAGCTAAAGGATCTGGCCAAGCAACAGGATGAGATGCTGCGAGTCATAGCTGGAGGAGAGGTCAGTGAGAGGAGGCAATCTATTTCTCAATATAACGACAGTATAATGTCAGTGCCGGTGCTAAGGGGTCACAATGACAGCTGAGTAAAATTTTTCAGCTGACCCGCCCCCCGAAAGATAAAGCAGATTCAGTGACACCGAAACGTTTGGCAAATTCATGTCAGTTTCACCAAATTGTTCATTTTGCAGGAAAAAAACCCAAAATTTTCCTCATAAAAGTTTCCTTTTGACATTTTCAAAATGAACATTGCAATTTTTCTGTTTGAAATGACTTGTTTCAAAATGACAATTTTTCTTAAAATCAAAGTATATAAAAAGGGTCAAAAAACCAAAACATTTTGTGCAACCCAAAACTTTTTTCTACTTTTTCATTTTCAGTCCAACCTGAAACAATTTTTCCATCTTTTTGATGTCACCAGTGAAGCAAAAAAAAAATCCGTTATTTGCCCAGCTATAATTGCAGAAGAGGCTTGCTGTTCAAAGCCTGTAGAAGTGCTAAGCGATTTAGTGGTTAGAACAAGGCACTCTGAGTGCCTTGATATTCTTGGAAGAAAGATGACATATAAATGCAAAGGAACTTGGATTGGGAATTTTTAATGTGGCTAAGGGAGTTAGGTGCCCAACTCCTATTCCAATGATATATGAGTGCCCAACTCCTTTAGGCTCCTTTGAAAATCCCAGCCTTTATTTACAAGCATGTCTTTTGTTTCTAAGACCATCCAGTTGGACCATCACAATTAACTGACACTGAGAAATCCCACTGAAATTAAATGGAGCTACTTGCAGAGGGAAGGTGTGAAAAAAATCTGACTCCTTGTTCATTTAAGGCCAGATATGTGGATAGTTTCCTACTCACATTAGTAAATGGTTCCACAGTCTGTCCCTTAAATACTAATTAACTCCTTACAATCATAATGGGCCAAAGTTGTCCCTTATGAAACTCCATCAATTGACGTGGACACCAGGGATACATTTTGTGCAACGTTTTAACGTGACACGATGAATTCAAAGATTATTTGTATTTTCATTTTCTCTTTGGTCAGAAACCTCCGCAAAACAGCATCCCTGCAGTGAGTCAAATATCCGGGTGTCCAAGACATTTAAAAATAAAAAACTGGGGAAATGGAACCAGCTTTCATGACACTTTGCACCAGAAGGCAAAAGGGGTAAGACAATGGAATGTTAATGGACAATCTTTTCCTGGCATGGTGCCCGTTTTATTTCTGACATTTCCTTGTCTTTGCAGGTTCTCAACTGCAAGACCAAGGCCTGCCAAGGGGCACTCATGAACCCCAAAGGCTTGGTGAAAGGCCCTAGAGACACGCCGGTCCCACCAGAAGAGATTTTACCCCAGGCCATAGAATTCATCAATCAATACTACAATTCCCTTAAAGAGTAAGGCCATTTGAACTTCATTCTTGATATAGTGGCTCTGTGTATGGGATGTGGATGTCTCTTCGTATTTTTTTTGTCATGATCTGCAGACTACCCCGCCACATACCAACCGATCAAAGACATGGTCAAGAATTCTGACCTGTTGGTTAGTTAGTACCTACCATTTCAGCATATTATTAATACAGCTATGATCTGTAGGTCCCCAACCTCCACGGTGAACATAGGAACAGACTAAGTGCTTTGTACAATCTGGTTTTAACGATCTCAACCCTCCTGAGGAAAATGCATTGATAGGCAACTTAGTTAAGACTCTTTTCTTTTTAAAACTCTATTACCATCTGTCTACAAACATCCATGTAGAGACAAATCTCTCCCTCTGTTTTTTTCCCGCTGAAAGCTAATATGGCGCGAGAGTGGAATAACTCCCATTGAGACCAGCCTTATAATGTGGACACGGCTTTTAGCTTGGTGTGTTTTAAATGCCCTTGTTCTGTGTCTGGCACCCTTTTCCCCAGGGCAGTACATGCTAGATCAACATGGTTTATGGTTTATAAAGTTTATGGTTTATAAAATTGCTGGCCTTCTAGGCAAGTTGCTACTACTCAACCTGGCAGAGTGCTCTCATCATCTCTCCATCTGCCAACTAGTAGGCTTACTCAGTATGCTCAGAGGAATTTCCTACCATCATAAATCCAGAGTTATCAGGATGTAGATGTGGGGGGGTGATTTTACTGCTTCGGGTGAACATCCGGGAAACTCAGTAATATTCGCGTACATCTCAAGTTCCACCATTTCAAGGATTTAGGGATTAATAAATAAAAGTTTGATCCTACAAGACACTGAGCAACTCCTGAAGCCAGTGGGAATTGAAGGTGCCTAGCACATCAAGGACTTACTCAGCACTTTACAAGATCATGCACTGGGTCCCCTAGTTAGCTACTGGGGTGATTCAGATGCTCTTGAATTTAACACACTATTTATTTTAAATTGGCCCACATTAACTTTTATGAAAGGAGACTCTGATTTGCAGAGCATTTTACAGCCACTTCTTTCCCCCTTTTTATGCTGCCCAGAAGGCAATTTTATGGCTTTTAATAAGTTCTGCTTTCATGGTGACTTTATAATAATAAAGAAGCTACTTTTTACAGTAATCAAGGGATTATAAAGTTTCATATCACCAAACAACTTGCAATTGCTTAATCTTGTGGTTACAGACGAGCACTTTCAGGCATTCCTTGCATTGTTACATCTTAGTTTATTTGCAAATCACTTTCTTAGCTGTACTTCTCTGGTTAGGTCATTGACTCTTAGTCTGATTCTGGTCTTGTGTTTGATCCAGATGATGCAAACACTTAGGGACATGCTTACCTTCACTCCTACAAGTAATCCCATTGATCTTAATTGATTTATTCATGGGCATAAAGATCAAGATATGCATAAATGTTTTCAGACTCATGATCTTTGTCGCCTAATAATGCAGTAAAATGTATGTTTGTTACTGATGACAAATTGCCACGCCAGCAGCAGACACGAGTATGGGCTAAATTCCACGCTGGTGTCATTTACATCAATGGGATTTAAATCCACTGCCAGGTGTTGAACTCAATCAGATAGTCCTGATTCCTTTCTCATCACACCAGTGTAAGTAACTCCACCTAAGTCAATGGACATGCATTGACACATGAGAGGATGATCCAGCCCTATGAATTTTAAGACCAAATTTTCAAACCAGCTCAGTATCCTGCTTTCAAAGCAGCTCAATTATCCTGGTAAAATCTGGCTTAATTTCTGAGAACCTTCTGAAAACCCCAGCCTAAGGTGCCAACAGCATTCACTGTCATACATCAAATTTGCAAAATCTCCCTGTAGTCGCTCAAAGGTGACCTCACTACTTGGCTATTTGATCACACTGGTTTACACTGTCTCAGGCGCTGCCCTTGATCTTTCATGCTGGTGACATTTGACATTTCAGACTGTGCAAGCTATTTTCTTCCTATTTATCAGACAGCAAGCCAGTTTGTCTGTGCCACACTAAATATTTCCCAATATTTTGTCTTCATTTTCTGTGTTATCAACCTAAAGAATTTTAAAGACTAGCTCCTCTGGCAACGAGAACTGGTCAGCAGCTCCTCTTTGATGTGAAGTTTTCGCACTCTATTAAAATACTAGAACTCAGAGAGAACAGTCAACTGACAGGCTGCTTCCCTCCAGCCTTCTGCCAATGCATGATTTTCCCCGCCCATGGATTTCCAGTGCTTTCTTGGATTTTAACCTGGAAAATCCATAGCGTCCTTAAAAAATTAATGTGGAAAACTAGACAGAAAAGGCAGCTCACGTTAGGAGTATTGTTAATGTATCAAACATCATGGATGTGGGAGCTGCATGGTCAGAAGACTGAGCTGCACCAAGGTTAAAACATTACAGTTTACCATTTCCAGTGCTGCTCCTGAATAAATCTATTAATCTGCCATTCACACTCAACAAGAACAGCTCATAGATTTGGAGGCCAGAAGGAACTATTATAATCTGACCTCAGCTATTCTAGCAGCAGCCCAGTCTCTGCACACCAATGCTCTGCATTTAGATAATCCATTTCTTTCCATTGCTTAAAAATACTAAGGATTAGATTATAACAGAGAAATGTGGCACTTTGGGGAGCAGAGGAGTGGGATGCAGCAGAAGGGAGATGGGATCCATGGTGGCGGTTTCCTCTAGGACACACTCTTGGTGATGTCTTTGAGAAGTGGCAAATATTTTCACCATTGAGGGCGTGTTTTCATTGATTTCATTTCCAGATGTTGAACCCTGAGACCAGTCCATCTGTGGATGACTACATGGGATGGTTTTCTCTTGCCACATCCATATGTGCCAAATCACAACTTGCATGGACACCTACGTGAATTCTATAAAGTACTATATCTGTGGCAAAAGAACACACCATCTGTCTAAATCCCCTGCTTAATGAAAGAATCCCTTATAATCAGAGTGTTTAAATTCTGCCTTCCATTACACCCATGCACCCTCTTGACCCAGAACATAGTAACTAGGGAATATTTCTGGAATGACTTTTGTCAATGAAATTAGTTCTCTCTAAAGTATGGCTCATTGTTTCTCTTCACGATTGTTTCCTATTCCACAGGCCAAAACCAGAAGAACACCAGAAGCGAATGGAATCAGTAACTGAAGAGATAGAAAGAACAGGAACATACCAGCTGACGAAAGATGAACTAATTTTTGCAACCAAACAGGCCTGGAGAAATGCTCCGAGATGCATTGGGAGAATACAATGGTCCAACCTACAGGTGACTTACTAATTTTAGAAATATAAGGGCAGATCTTCAGCTTTTATAAATCAGCATAGTGACATTGATTTCAACAGACCTATGCCACGCAGAGGATATGACCTTTTTTTCCAGACATATGCAAACTGGTCATCTTATCTAGTTCTTCATTCCAGAGACTGATCAAATAACCTAATACGGTTCAAAACATATTACAAATCTGCTAAGCAACAGACAGAGATGCACTTCCTGTACATTACAGCAAAGCAGAGATATCTTTATAAGCAAAGATGATGTAGCTACATAGCAAAGAGTAAGATTTAGCTCATCTAAGAAGGGTTAAAGTGAAATCCTATTTTCCAGACATTTGTCTAAGCCATTGTTCCTTAACCTTATATTATGATAATGAACTGCATAGGAAAAATAATCCTAAATTATCATTCCTAAAGCAATTCTTTTTCATGTATTTCATGGGGGAATATATAGGTGTTTGATGCACGAAACTGTACTACAGCCAAGGAAATGTTTGAACATATCTGCCGTCATCTTGAGTACTCCACAAACAACGGAAACATCAGGTATGTGCTATTTTATTCCACTGCTAGCACTCCAAACACCAGTCTTTGGATCCAGATCTGGGTTACCATTCAGAACCTCCACAAAAGCTCTGAAGTGTCTATATCTAAGTTTCAGTCCTGTCTCCATTGTTAATCCCCTCCTTTATCCCATATCATCCTTTCTTAAAAGCTAATAAATAGCATGGTCCCTGGAAAATTAGGAGGTTTTCATTTTTTGTTGGTCTTTTTTCTTGTTTATAAAATGCAAACTAGTTAGTAGCAGGAACGATTTAAAAAAATAATCCAAAAGCATACGACTTGCTGCATTTTAATGGGAAGCTAACCATCTCTCTGGGTAGGTCGGCCATCACCGTCTTCCCTCAGAGGACTGATGGGAAACATGATTTCCGTTTATGGAACAGCCAGCTCATCCGATATGCTGGGTACCAAATGCCAGATGGCTCCATCTTGGGAGACCCAGCTGGTGTGGAGTTTACACAGGTAAGCATTCAAACCGAACTCAAACAATCACCCATCTTATCTAGCTCATCTATTGGATTTTAGATATTCATCTTTTTAATTTAATAGATGTAGGTACCTATCTGGTCCTCATTACGTGGCCCTCTCTTCTATTGGTCAAAAATACTTCAGAGATCTGATCCAACTCCCTTTAAAGTCAATGGAAGACTTGCATTGTACTTAATGGCCACCTTTTCTTCCTGACCCTCCCTGGAGCAGGCAGGAGGAATGGGAGTGGGGGAGCAATGAATGGGTGGAGTTTTGGTTTCAAGGCACCAACCAGCACATCTTACCTGGCATGGGGTGAGGGCAGAGGGGCCAATTTGTTTTTATAGTCCTGCAGCAAATTATTCCCCTCCAACCCAGAGCAAAGGAGGGTTGTCTGAGGCCCACTGCTTCCTAGGACTACCCCTAGGGTGGGACCATTTATGTACTACCCAAATCAGGGCATACAATGGAGCCCTAAGCAAAACAGAGCCTGGCTTTAGCTGAATGGGGAATGTAGTCTTTCACATTAGACAGCCCTGAAAGGGTTAACATTCTTCTGTCTTCAAACCCATGGAAAGACCAAACAAAACCCACTTTCTTTACCTGCAGTTGTGCATTGATCTTGGCTGGAAGCCCAAATATGGTCGCTTTGATGTCGTTCCACTGATTCTCCAAGCAAACGGCCAAGACCCGGAAATATTTGAACTGCCGCCAGAACTTGTCCTTGAAGTGTCAATGGAACATCCAACGTAAGCATGCTGGATTTAGATCACCGCATCTGTGCTGCACCTTGACTACGGTGCTATTGTTAGGCCCAGTTTATTAGCTTGTGCCCTGTGGCGAGGCCCTTTATTAGTTCTTTGTGAAGATGAAATGATGTTGAATTAACCCAAGAGATAAAATGTATGTTACAGCAACTAAATTACATTGAAATTAATGTAGGATAATAGCATTTTTGCAGGAAATACTTGGGAGTTCTCATCTCCATTTCAATCCTATTAAAAAAATACGTTGCTTTTCAAAAGTGTTCGCCTAGCGTGCTCATGTATGCTTGGAGGGTGTGTGTCTTCTTGCCCCCATCAAGGCCCCGATTCACCAAAGCATTTAAGCAAAACCAACTCTATTCAGCAAAGCACTTGGCTCCCTAGTCAGGAAAGCACTCCTATTTGGGACAGCCTTTAAGCATGCACTTGTGTTGCATTAAGTTAATGGGACTTATGCACATGAGAGTTAAGGACACGCCGAAGTGCTGGCCTGAATCAGGGCCTTAATGTTAAACATGCAAGTGGTCCTACTGAAGTCACCACAGCTCAAGTGTGTGTTTTAAGTGCCTTGCTGAATCAGGGCCCAAGTGGCTCATGGTGGACAGCAGCCTACTACCGCTAATGGGCTTATTCCTTAAAATCTAGTGGTACGGGTCTGTGCTTTGGGGCTGAAAGTTGAAACCCTGCTGGTGTCTCACGGGAGGGGCCATTATATAGTTATAAATCAGATATTTACAGAGCAACGTTGCTCTACTGCCTTCAGTGGAGTTACGCTGATTTCCAGCAGCTGAAGATCGGGTTATTGTAGGTTTCATTTTCTGCTCTACCCTCTTACACTCTTTGTATAAGTCCGTGTTAGCTACTGTAGCATTTGCCAGATAGTTTGTCATTAGAGATAAGCGCATACGTTTATTTCTCTATTAGATTTCTTTTTTTAAATTTATGTTATGAAGGATGGCAGGGAGATCAAAAATTCTTTGCTGTTACGCACCAATTTCTTCAGCAAGGAATTCTTGATTTTCTCCTGGCTAATGAAAAGTTTGTGGTGAACATTTGCCACCCGTGCTGCATTGTTTGGTGTCACACACAGCAGCCAGGTTTGTTTCTGTTCCCCGACTGGCAGTGGGCATGCTCCGAAGGAGACATAGATCAGGGCACTTCACTAACTGCTAAAAATGTTTCTTTAAAAGGTATGAATGGTTTAAAGAATTAGATCTGAAGTGGTACGCTCTGCCTGCTGTTGCCAACATGCTGCTTGAAGTAGGAGGCCTGGAATTTACAGCTTGCCCGTTTAATGGGTGGTACATGGGGACGGAGATAGGCGTGCGAGACTTCTGTGACGTACAACGCTACAATATCCTTAAGGTAATCTTTTAGAGGGTTTTTATGAATCTGTGTAGGAGAGGCAAGGGAGAGCACCAGCTTTTATATTGAGCCCTGGGCAGGTTGGAGCAGGAGTTTTGAGCTTTGTCTATACTAAGCACTTCTTTAACTTTCTCACCATTGCACAGCTGCTAGTTCAGTTCCATTGGTGGCAACCGTGATGAAAGAATTAATGTAGCATAGCGGGAAACACCAATTGATTAAGAAAAAGTCATTAATGGCAAAAAGCAAATTCATTTTTAAGAACATATGAATGGCCCTACTGGGTCAGACCAATGGTCCATCTAGCCCAGTATCATGTCTTCCGATGGTGACCAATGCCAGGTGCTTCAGAGGGACTGAATAGAATAGGTCATCAGCAAGTGATCCATCCTTTGGCCATTCCCAGCCTCTGGCTTAACACGAATGTAGTAATTAGTATCACGTCAAGAATTTTTTAAGTATTGTAAGCTCTTTGCAGCAGGGACTGCGCTTGTACAGCACCTAGCACATTGGGTTCCTGGCACATACCTGGAGCTCCCCCATGTAACAATGCTTCAACTAAGAATAAATTAATTTTATCCCAACAGCTTCCCTTTAATACCATTGAACCCAGTGGAAATCCCCCGCCCCTGATCTGCACACCCCCCTCAAAATTTTCACTCAGATCTGTATGCTGCAAGTAAACCCCTAGCATCTAGCGTTGTAGAGATGAAAGCTGGTGCACTGGCCCCAGCATTATATGGGGGTTTGCTTCCCCTACCCTATGTTTTTTCCTACTGAAATGCATGTTAACCTGAAAAGTACTAACCCCATGCAAGAAGCTTGTGGGAAAGTCATCTGTTCAAAACCCTGAGTATTAAATTCCCCCCCCCCCCTCTTTTTTGCATGTAGGAAGTCGGGAGAAGGATGGGTCTGGAAACCAACAAACTTTCTTCATTATGGAAAGATCGAGCAGTGGTTGAGATTAATGTTGCTGTACTTCATAGTTTCCAAGTAAGTCAGTGACATGGATAGATGAAGAGAGAACCACCAATGTGGCCTGATTCTCTTCCCCCTTACAACCAATTTACATCAATAGGACTCGAGTGCAATTACTCCCGGTTTACACTAGGCCCTTTATTTTCATCCCACGAATACAGTGTGTTCGTGGTATCTGTTCTTCCTGCTGCTGCTGGTTAAAAAATGGGCTGGGGCGGGGGGAATTGTGGAAAAAGTTCAATCATCCCATTCTAATTTTAGTTAGGTGCGAAAAAACACCATTTGATTAACCACTTCGTTTCTGGTGGCATTGGTTTAAACCATAACAAGTTGAAGGATGGACATGTGTATCAGCAGCATTATTTAACTTGTTTGTCCGATGCTGGGGCAAGAAACCACTGGTGAAAAATGCTGATTTTCATATGTTTTAAACCACAACGAAAAACTGGATGATAAAGTAAGCTGCAGCAGATCAAGTCAATGGTTCATTTTATGCAGTGCCAGCATCTAATGATTGTTAGCACTGATTCCTTCTGAGTAAGCCAGAAAAAAAAGGCTTCTATATATAATCTGTGCAGGGAGAAAAGCAGAAGGTACCATAAAGCCCACTTGGGAACCACTGTGATGCTACCGTAATGAACACTCTACAAACCCCTTAGATAGCTATTGCGCCAATTTGTGCAGGTCCATGACCTGGGACATGCAGCTAATGGACCTCTCTATGCAACTCTTTCAGAAACAAAACGTCACCATCATGGATCACCACTCCGCAGCAGAGTCCTTCATGAAATACATGCAGAACGAGTACCGCCTTCGAGGAGGCTGCCCGGCCGACTGGGTCTGGCTTGTGCCTCCAATCTCAGGAAGCATTACGCCAGTGTTTCACCAGGAGATGCTGAACTACGTTCTCTCACCTTTCTACTACTACCAGGTAAGGGCCACTGCACTATCTCTGCAGACCCCTTAAAAGCACAGGGGTCATACGGCACCTTGCACAATGGGGTCCTGCTCTACAAGAATGCAAATAAATAAATAAGTAACATCTGTCTGAACTAAAAACCCTGTCATTCACTGTAAATTGCCGATCATGGTGCCTGAGAAGTAAAATTAGCTGATGGCTCTGTACAATAATTGTAGGGTTTCTAATATTTGTGGGAGAAATAAGGCCAGTAGTTCCTCTTAAGGATATATCATTAGATGTATAAGGAATGGCGCTTGAGCTGCGTAAAACCAATTGTGTATGTATTCTTTTAAGATCTCATACCTGTAACTTCTCTCTTTTTCCAGACGGATGCTTGGAAAACACACGTCTGGCATGATGAGAAACGCAGGCCAAAGAAAAGGGAGATCAAGTTTAGCATTTTGGCAAAGTAAGTTTCCCACATAAAAGCTTAAAATATTATATATGGGATTGAACAATAAAGATCCAGTCCATCTCATCCCAAAGTTAGGGCGGAGGAACTCCAATCCCAGATTTTTGGTTTGGCTCACTATAGCAGTCCTAGCCGATTGAATCATTTGGATCTGAACCCAGATTACCCGAAGTTTGATGATGTTCACAACTGAAATTTTTGTATAGGCCAATCTCAAATTTATTTCCCTGGAGAATCCTCCAAGTAAAATCAATAGGCCATCCACCAAATCAGCCTTTCCCCCCATGATTCTGTAAATCAGGTGAGAATGTTTTGGTGAATAAATGACGAACTGCACCTGACTTTTCCCAGGGCTGTGTTTTTTTCATCTGCACTGATGCGGAAAACTATGGCAGCCAGGACCAAGGCAACGGTGATCTATGCAACAGAGACTGGGAAATCTGAAACACTGGCCAACAACCTGAGTGACTTGTTCAACTGTGCCTTCAACACCAAGGTAAGAGGATCTAGTCCATCCACACTACATATGTGCAAGGGAGGTTTTAGGGTGACAGATGTCCCGATTTTATAAAGGAAAGTTCTCATATTTGGGGCTTTTTCTTATATAGGCACCTATTACCCCCCCACCCTGTCTCCATTTTTCACACTTGCTATTTGGTCACCCTATTTTGGGGAGAAAGAAGTCTTTACCCACTAGAGAACAAAGTTAGAAAGAACTCAGGACTACCAGCTTCTACAAGATGTCACAAACATTTCCTTGAAACTTTGGGTGCCCAAGTAATACAAAAACTGGCCAGAAGGTGTATTTTTGGTGTACTTTGCAACTCATTCTTTGTGTGTTACAGAGTATTGTTTCAGTATAAAATACTATTTTCCATCCTCTTTCACACTTATCTAATGGCATCAGGCATTGAAATAGCCTGCTACTAAAACTGCTGCATACATTCCTGTTTAACACATGAAATGATGCAATTTGGATAAAGGACAAATTTTCACAGTAGACTATGGCATTTATTGCATCAGTTTTTGTCTGTGTGAGAGGCCACTATGCTAACTTGATGCAGCTTCACACTTCACCTTAACTGGGTCATTGCTGCTGTAGGGGAAAAAAATAGCAATAACTCCTGATGGATCGGAGGACTATAATGAGGATTTATCACTATTTGTATAGCTTAGAGGCTCCCCCTAAGTATGTGGGGGCCCCTATTGATAGATTCTACACCTGTACCAACAGAAAGTCCCTTCCTTGAGAACTTAGGCCCAGCTCTTCAAAGGTACCTAACTTACATTGATTTCAATGGGAGGTAGGTACCTAAATACTGCCAAGGATCTAGGCCTCGCAGTCTAAATAGAAAAGACAGACATGGAGTGGAAAGGGAAACAGGTGAAGGACTTGAGCAAAGTGAACAGTGGAAGAGCAAATAACACCTCTCATGTCCAGTGCCTGGTCTGCTAGATCACACGGCCGCCCAGATTTGGTCAGCAGTGACCTAAAAATACTTTAGTTCTCTAAAGCCGGTCCTCATTTACACTCATTTACACCCAAGATCAATATCTTATGAACTTGGTCTCCTCCAGGTCCTCTGCATGGACGAATACAAGCTCAGTGACCTGGAGAAAGAAACCCTCCTTCTAGTGGTGACAAGCACTTTTGGAAATGGTGACTCTCCAGGCAATGGAAAGGTAACATTTCACTGAGAAGTCTGTTTTAGGGCCTGATCCAAAGTGTACTGAACCCAATAGGAAATCTTTGAATCAGGCCTTACACTATAGATAATGTAAAATAAAAGTATTTGTGCAACGTGAGACATTTTATTTATTTTTCTACAGAAACTGAGGAATTCCCTATTCACTATGAAACAGCTGAGCAAAAAGTTCAGGTAATATATTATCCTCTGATTTGCATCTGATCATATCTTTTGCATTTAGTTTGTTGTGCTTCCAATGAGGAGCAGCAGCTCGTTCCCGCAAGACTCATCTGTGTCTCTTTGTGCAGATATGCTGTATTTGGCCTGGGGTCAACCATGTATCCCGAGTTTTGTGCCTTCGCTCATGATGTTGACCAAAAACTTGCCCAGTTAGGTGCCTCTCAGCTCACCCCAACGGGTGAAGGGGATGAACTCAACGGACAGGAAGAAGCCTTTCGCATCTGGGCAGTTAACACATTCAGGGTAACTATTTAATACAGCTGTCCATAGACCTGCTGCATCTATTTTTTTCCTTTGCTGTTCACTAGCAAAATTGTCCCTGTAAAGAAACTTGGAGCAAAAAGTTACATACAAAAACACACCACAGGTTACCGCCAATGATGGGACCCCACTGCCCACTTCAGATGTAGATTTCATGCCCCAGTGTGTTGAGGGTGTTGCTTTGGATCCAGGGTTTAGGTTCAGTCCATTATAACGACAGGAGCCATTTGCAAAAATGAGAATCTAGATCTAGGTTTGGATTTTGAACTCTCTAAAGTCCAGGAGTGATTCAGGACGCTGTCTTATTTCCAAGAGTCCCATTCTGTCACGCTGGCACATAGTTCCATTTCAATGGGTCTATTGGTGTAGTAAATGCACAGGTGAGCAAGGAGAACAGAATCAGCCTTAAGAGTTTTCTAACCAGATCCTGATCTCAGCTATATTGGTGCAGGTTGGCCATAACCCCATTAAAGTCAGTGAAGAACTCAATTAACATTAGGAATAAGTGAAATCAAAATCTGTTCCATGTACTCTACTTGCTATGATTATTAATTTGTTTGGGATAGATACTATAGATATTAGTGAACACTAGAAAATGGCAATTAAAATTAACAGGAATAATTAATTATTTAATTAATTACTTGTTTGTTTGTTTAATAGACTGCCTGTGAGATTTTTGACATTCGTGGAAAACAGAGTATTCAGTTACCCAAGGTGTACACCTCAGATGAAACCTGGAATCCCAAGAATTACAGGATAGTACATGACTCCCAGCCTTTGGACCTGAGCAAAGGTACCATCTCTCTCTGCCTATTTCGCATCACATATGCCCAGGCTTTAAGGATGATTTAGAGATGAGATCGGTGCTATAATGCAAGATGATAGACTTTGATGTTCTACGAAGCTGGTAGAACAAACAAGGCCCTGATTCTGTGATTTAGAGGGGATAACTCATGGTCCCTCTTATTTCAAGTTTCATAAGACATCCCAGAAAAGAGCACAACTGACAGCCATGCAGCCTCAGAAGAAAGGACAAGGATTGAATGATCTATTTTCTGTCTCAGAAGGAGCAGTTTGATGTGTTTTCTAAATATACTAGTTTATATAACTTCTCATACCTTGTTCATCACTATAGTGTTTCACTTCTTCAGAGGGCAATTAACTACTCAAAAAGCTGGAGGTGCCCTGATCTAAAGGAGTTCAGGTCTTTTCCACAATTACAGGAAGATATCTAAAAATCAATTGAATGACTAAATCTTTGAGTGACAGTGTCTTCTTTTTTCCCCACCCAACAGCACTTGCAGACATACATGCTAAAGATGTCATTCCTATGAAGCTCACGTTCAGGCAGAATCTGCAAAGTTTAAAATCCAGGTATGGCACCTAAAAGATTTAGGTATTTTAATATTGGCTTTTGCAAGACGTTTAAAATAAATCCCTGAGATACAAGCACTGCTGACCTCGTAGGCGTTTGAGAAGGAGGTTTGAATTTCAAACCATCACTAATAGGCAAATAACACAACGCATTTTAACAGTAGATGTGGAATCTGACAAAAATCTTTCCCCTCATTGATCCCTCAAAGCCAATGGAATTGCCTGTTAATTCGGGGGGGAAATGTCTCCTTGAAGAAAAAGGAAAAAAAAAAAACGCCCAGAACTAGTTTGTAATCATACTAGAATGCAAACAGAGCCATAACAACAAACAAACAAGCTCAAAAGGATGAGTTACAAGCATTTCCAACAATAATATCCGTGTTAGGAATAGAACCCATAAAAGACTTCCCAGTATCCTGAAATAAGCCCTTTTCTTTCTTCTTCTAAATACAATCTTCTTACAGGAAGCCCTCTGGCTTAGTTAATGATGCAAACCATTCAGCCTTCTATGGCACCACATTATCCTTCCAGGAACTCATCTATTTCGGTTAACATGCTGATTAGCAGATCATGAAAATCTTACTAATTTTTATTAAGATTATTTGACTTAACCGGACTGTGGTTTGATGGGGTCTTCATAAATCATCAGTAGAGAGAGAGACAAACTAACCCTCACTGACTGCCACTTTAAATGTATACAATTTGGCACTGTCCAAGGGAAAACCTGAAAACATAACCGTGATTTGTCTGATCTTGTCTTTTTTTATTTATAGCCGTGTTACCATCCTACTTAAGCTTTCCTGTGAGACTAATCAGGAAGTGCACTATCTGCCTGGAGAACACGTTGGGATTTTCCCAGGCAACCAGCCAGAATTAGTCAGTGGCATCATTGAGCGTGTAAAAGATGCATCACCAACTGATCAAACCATCAGACTGGAAACCTATAGTGATGGTAAGTTGGCCGTACTTAAGCCGCAGGGCAGTGGATGTTTTACAGATATTTTCCATAATCCACCTCAAGAGTTTTCTTTTCAAACAAACAAGTGCTCACTGAAATGCATTAAGTCAAAATATGTATTCATTGGGTTCTTGTATCGTCTTCATATTCAGTTTTCAGGAAATAAGTAGTTCCTGCCAAAGGTTTACTATATTAACTCTTCATTTTTAGTTCTTCTGATAGTAGGTTTGGATTGCAGTTACTATGGATTTTCATAGGGCTTCACTAGGGCTAATGGAGTTATCCTGGATTGACATTGATGTAGCAGAGATCAAAATGTGGCAAGTGACTGTAATTAAGCTAATTGATACAGGGTGTTCATTGCTACACACCATGCTAATCAGTCTCCTAAAATAGGTTTCCACATCTCTCCCTGCTCTGTAGCTGAAGCCTGCTAAAAAGATAGCTGTTTTGCACAGAAAGACAGTAGTTTAAGTCAGTGGCTCTCAACCTTTCCAGACTACCATACCCCTTTCAGGAGTCTGATTTGCTTAGTGTATCCCAACTTTCACCTCACTTAAACACTAGTTGCTTACAAAATCAGACATTAAAATACAAAAGCATCACACATCACTTACTGAAAATTTTCTTACTTATTTTTACCATATAATTAGAAAATAAATCAACTGGAAATTAAATATGGTACTTACATTTCAGTGTATAGTACATAAAGCAGTATCCACAAGTCATTGTCTGTATGAAATACAGTCTGTATTGGTTTCACTAGTGCTTTTTATGTAGCCTGTTGTAAAACTAGGCAAATATCTAGAGGAGTTGATGTACCCCCTGGAAGATCTCTGCATGCCCCCAAGGGTACATGTACCCCTGGTTGAGAACCACTGGTTTAAGCAATTCTTTTGTTTAAAGGGGGTGTTCTATTGTCATATGTAGTTCAGGACATATACAAAAGACCAGATCCTCAGCTGGTGTAAATCAGCATAGGTCCATTAAAGCCTTTAACAAGCAAATTCCTTTTTATCTTTAAGAAGGCCTCACGGATATCCTGTAGCTTTTGGTGCTGATCCCCTATAATATTATTTTCACTCAGTTTGTTTCCTTACTAAACACTCCTCTCAACTGAGTTCCGTGTTCTAGATGTGCACACAACTGCATACATGCAACCGTAGTAGCTCTGGAACTTGGTGGCTATGTGGAAGGATTTCATTCTTGATCCCTATGGAGTTCCTCTATGCAAAGCTTGGTTATCTGAACTTTGCGTAAGGGTCAGGATTTGGTTCACTCTCTGAATATTAGCCTCCTTTAAACTACACTAAGATCTGCACTGCACTTACAGCTGACAACTCCTTGGGAAATGTTCTGAAGTGTTCTTTAAATTTCCAGGTGGCTACTGGACAAGTGACAAGAAAATTCCTCCCTGCACACTTTCCCAAGCTCTGACGTACTTCCTTGATGTCACTACACCACCCTCCCAACAGCTGCTAAAAAAACTCTCCCAGCTGGCAACAGAGGAAGGAGACAAACAGAGACTGGAAGTCTTCTGCCATGTGAGTGTTAGGACTAGACTTACATTAGTGTTCGATGTACTGCGTAATCAATGCCCCTCCACTACCGTGATGAAGGCTATAGGAATACATGTAATAATGCAGAGTAGCCCTTTTCCATTTGTTGGAGACGCTGCAGTATGCCAAGACCATCCTCGATAACAGGAAGGATGGTCTTGCGACTAAAGCCTGGGAGTTGGAACCAGGAAACACTGTATGAAAGGCTTCCTATGGTGTGAGGTTTCCTGTGTGATTCTCGGCAGGTCACGCAGCCTGGCTGTGCCTCTGCTGAAAGGGTATAAAAAATAAATAAATACTTCCTTCTCCAACCAGGGATGGTAAGAATTAAGTCATTAAAAGATTGAGGTCATCCAGTGGAAGGTGCTATAGAAGGACTTTGGCAGCTAGACAATCTATTATCACCCTTCTCAGACAGTGATAAAGCAGAGCAAGAAGGGATTTGATGAATCTCTGAAGTGCAGAAAACACACAGCCAAAAGTTCAAGGTCCAGCTGAGTGTGTGTTGAGTTCAACAGCTGCTACATGGATGTCCTGCAAGATAAGGCTGAAAAGCAGGTTCCTTTTCTACCTCCACATCCAAGCCCAGTCTGTGAGAATAACCTCTGCGAAGTATCTCAGAGCTTCTAGTTCCAGAAATTAAATAAAAAGCCAGCATTTTCAAACCACTCAGTCCCAGTTGCGTTCTAAAGCAGTCTGAAGGTTTGAGGAGTCTCTTTTTATCTGAAGGGCAATTAGGGTCAGTTTAACTTAACACAGGCCAGAAACTTATCCCACAAATGGCCTTTCCAATACCCCTGCTTCTAGCCCCAATGAGACTCAAAGTTCCTTGTTAACAATTGTGGTGGTGTTTGGGTTTCAGAGCTCAGAAGAGTACAACAAGTGGAAGTTTTTCAACAGCCCCACCATTTTGGAGGTACTGAAGGAGTTTCCTTCCATCCACGTCTCGGAGGCTTTTTTGTTGACTCAGCTGCCGTTACTGAAACCCCGGTACTATTCCATCAGCTCCTCACAGGACCTGACGCCCAGAGAGATCCATCTGACAGTTGCCGTGGTCAACTTCAGGACAAAAAGTAATTGTTGCTTGCATTTATTCTTTAGCGCAATGCAATTTAGGTGGCACACTGATGATGTAAACTGGATCCATCATATGGTATAAAACATACCATTTTAGCTAAGAGTTTACATAGAGTTTGCTGCTCTATAAATTGCTACTTGCAGAATATAAACTGATAATGGAAATTACACCAGTTTCTTTGGTTTTTAATTAATCGATTCCAATTAATTTAGACCAGTTTTGTTTTGATGTCAGCTGAACTTTTAAAAAAAAGTAGTTGAATTTTTTCCTGAGTATTCATAGATGCATTTACCCTTCCTCTTGTTAGATGGTCAAGGTCCTTTGCACCATGGAGTTTGCAGCACGTGGCTGAATACAATAGCTCTAAAGGAGACAGTCCCATGCTTTGTACGCAGGTGAGTGGACATGTCGAATAGAGCACCAGTCGGAAAATATCAGGCCTCAATTCAGCTTTAGTGTAGAACAGCATGAATAATAACAGTATCCATGCTTATTGCAAGGCAACATGGTCTAATGCCTTGATCATGGGGCTAGGAGCCCAAAACGTCTGAGTTCTAACCCCTAATCCAACAATGGCTTGTGACTTTGAGCAAGGGCTTGATCCTATCTGCGTGCTTCTGCTAGACAGGGATAATATTTCCCTATGTCAGAGGGGGATGGACAGAATTAGCATTTGCACCATGCCTTGAAAATACAACGCGCTTGATTCTCCACCCTCTAAGAACCACCTTTATCCTGGTGTGACTGTGTAGATTTCAATGTTAGAGTGGAAATGCAGGCCAATAGGGATATAGAATTGTAAATATTATTCCAGGTGCTTGGCAGGAATGGATTTACCCTGTATTTTTTTTTTCTCAACACATTTTCACTTTTTATCAATGTTAGCGCTAGCGGATTCCAGCTGCCGAAGGACCCCTCCAAGCCCTGCATTCTGATTGGCCCAGGGACAGGAATTGCTCCATTCAGAAGCTTCTGGCAGCAGCGCCTCTATGATTTGGAAAAGAAAGGTACATGGGGGATAATTCCCACTGAAGAACCCTGTTCCCCCAGAGATGTCATTGATCTAGAAATGTCAGTTGTGTGACGCTGTTTTCACTCACATGCAATTCATCCTCATAACACCGTGGGGCGCTGAGAGTGGACTTGAAAGAGCACAGAGAAAGAGAAATGGACAAGAGCTGTAAAAAGGGCACCAGGGTGTGGAGAGAAGGTCTTTTGTGGTAAGGGCAGGCACAGGGGAAAAGAGTTTCCTGCCCTTGCATTGCACGAATAGTAGCTGAGACAACACGGCCTTCTGTTGCACTTGTAATTGTAGATGATTGGGCTAACATTAAAAGACAAAAAAACCCAAAAAACAACCCCACAACAAAACTTTCCAATGTTGCTTTCAGGAATTAAAGGCAGCGGCATGACACTGGTGTTTGGCTGCCGGCAATCAGACACGGATCATCTCTACAGAGAAGAAACTCAAGAAATGAAAAGAAAAGGAGTGCTGAAAGAGGCCTACACAGCCTACTCCCGGCAACCTGGCCAAGCAAAAGTAAGTCCAATTCCTCTGCCCTCTAGAAAGGGAGATCTGTTCCCCACAGCTAAGATTTGTTTCTATGTATCATGCCGGAGTGAAGAAGGTCTCTGCTCTTTTGGAAAAAAAAGGGGGGAAATGTCGCCGTGGACTTCAATAGGAGCCAGCTATATATATCTAAGCCTTGCATCACTGCCCTGTATGACAGGAATATCTCAATTCAGGCATCAGAAGTAAAGTTGTCTGTGAAGCTAGAACTTATCCAACCCCCCAGCCCTGAACAGCCCAGGACAACTTCAGACCTGGCGCCGAAGCTATACATTGTACCTCTCGAGGCAGTCCTTGACCCCAGCTCTGATCGCTTTGCACCATTTCAGTGACAAATGGCAACCAGAAAGCCAGCAGAGTAAGCGCCCTGGAAATTCCCCCTTCTGAGGAGAATCCTTGGATGGCAATAACCTGTGGGACCTAAGCCGCCTTCTCTCCAATTGCTGCTATAGGCAGGCATGACTAGCCCGTCCCTATGCCCTGATAATCCCAGCTATTTTAATGGGCCCTTTGGGGCTGTGGACAGCTTGGTGTAAGTTAAAGCTACTTTCAGGCTGTCCTAATTTATGTAAAGGACAGGCCCAGCCTCAAGATCAGGGTAGTACAAAGATGGCTTAAAGCCATTTCTCCCCTGTGCTCTTGTGCAGACTATAGAGTTTGACTGATCTTAGATAGCATTAAGGGGACTTTATTGGACTCTTTTTTCCCTCCTCCCATTAAGGTCTACGTTCAAGACATTCTTCAAAACAAGCTGGAGGCAGAAGTGCACCGAGTCTTATGCGAAGATGAAGGACACGTATATGTCTGTGGGGACGTGCGCATGGCCAGGGGTGTCGCCCAGACCTTGAAGGAAATGGTCACTAAGAAACTGAAGCTGAAAGAGGAACAGGCGGAAGACTACATCTTCCAGCTGAAGGTAGGTGTAGAAGCCAGATGGGCACTCTCATCCACTGACTGTAGTCAGCTAAAGAGTCCTGTGTGATTAAAGCCAGGCTTCCGTCTAGTGACCAGGATCCAGTGGGCAGAGCAACAATTATATCAGAAATAAATTTAAGTGTGTACATTTGCCGAGACGTTCTAAATTAGAACACAAGGCTGGGTGATTTATTTCAGTTTGTTTAAAGACACCTGTGGAGAACACCCAAGGTGCATGTATTGATTACAGTATTCTGCCCCTAAACCGATTCCCAATATCCTGCCCCACTTTGACCTTGGGCGCAGGTAGAACAATGGGCCTGCTCTGCTGGCTATGTTCAGGCCTCATGTCATTGGAATGTTGCAAAGTGACCAGAGATGGGCGGGGGGGGTGCCAAAAAGCTGCCCCGAGAGCTACGAAGTTCAGCTTGTCCTAGAGTACTTTTTTATTCCTACCCTCAAGGGTTCCTTCTCACTAGTCAGTAGAATGAACGCAAAGGAACTGAACGAGCCGCCACGTTGTTAAATAATGGGAAGCCAGACTGATTTCTTTTGTTTCATCTCTGATTTTTGCAGAGCCAGAAGCGATATCATGAGGACATATTTGGGGCTATGGTTCCATATGAGGGCAAAAGAGATACACACGCTTTGAAACCCAACAGCCCAAGAACCACTCAACAGTTAATGTTTTAGCCAACAGTTGAACATTTGTCATCATTTTCAAACCTCAAAGGTCCAAAATGCTCCTTCTGATGTATGTCAAAGTGTGCGCATATATCGGACGGCAGCCTTTGGACCGTTAAAGTCTTAGCCTTAAAAAAAGGGGCTCTCTTTTCTTATTTAATTAAGCCTTTTTGCTATTTATTCCATGACTTTTTAATGTCTATTTTATTATAACTTTGAAGATAATTAAGATGCAACTTATTTTTTAATGCAAGTTAGGAGAGGATAAATGCCTGCTGTTTGTATAAATGATTTAGAACAAATATTTTTGTGAAAAGGATTGTTTATAGATGTCTATATTTATACTGAATTGTTTTACTATGTATATAATATCCCCTTTAAAAGCAAATCACTTGACGGTTGTGTTGCTCTGAAATGCTGGTGATGCTGATTTCAGTTTGTAGCAAAGTTCACAAATGACACAATAGAATCGTTCTAAAGCTAGAGTTTGTTGCCCACAAACTGAGAAATTGCAGTTGTGAATCCTGCCTCATAGGATGGCACTCAGAGTGGTGTTGCTGCTGTTACAGAGCACGTGTCAACGAGGCTCAAAAATGCATATGCACTTTGTATGTTTTGAATTCTGTTTTCAATTTGAAGGAAACCATGTTATAATAAATGATGCCTTTATAGTAAGAACAATGTGTGTTTGTGGACTAGATTTGAGTGTGTGACATGCTAGAGACTGGAGCCTGCCAAGAGATCTGTGTGGGTGACCCTGGAACCTCAGTGAGAGCAGGATTGGGCCCTAACATGTTTAGAAACCCCCATCACCCATGTACGATGCTCGCTTACATGCGATCCATACCTGGCTTACCCACCGCTAGAGCGTTCATGGTATTGCAAACCCCAAACATTTTTTTAGAAAGTTTGGAGTCAGACCCCAAAATCACAAGTCTGTCCTTAAAAACTGAAAATTTTTTTTAAAGGTTTCTCTTTATTTGCCTTCTGGTTTTTAATCCCGTTGGGTACACCCAGGTCTCATTTCCTAGCTTTTCTGCAAACCCATGAGGGGTATAAACTGAGCTTTCATTTCAAAAATAAAAAAGGCAGTGTGATTTTCATGTTACTGCCTGCCTCCAGAAGCTGAGACTTCAAGAGAAAACACCGACCGTTGTGAGAGCCAGCAACACGGCATTTAGTATACCCACTACAACACAAGTCATTTCATTACAGGTCAGAAATCCGGGGATGGCTGAGCCACAGTAAAGACCAACAGTGCGTCAGAGACAGGTCAAACCCAGAGTAACAAATGAAGGTACATGCCAAGTATTTCATCCAGCCAGGTACCAAATATACACATGAGCATCCATCTAAATTGAAAAGGCTTCACAAATTGTCCATGCCATCTTTTTAAAGAGATCTCCCTGCTTCATATTTATTCTACAGAGGCTAACCATCACTTTTTGAAAAGGGGGAGGGGAAATAGGGTGGGGTCATTTCCCCCCCGAAGAACTCATCTTCAGCCAACAAAACTCTGCCAAGGATTCCAAATTTCACTCGCAGGACATCTGAATATCAGCTGAGACACATGGGCATGAAGACCAGGAGAAGGTGGCACTCGGCCACTGAGCTCCTGCGTGTTCCCCATCCTCCTGAGGGAAACATCAGGGAGGGCAGCCTGAACCCAACACTTTCTCCATGCCCTTGAGGAGGCGGAGGGGCTCCCTCCGCAATCTTCTTTTCTCCCTACCTTAAGGCTTTACTCACAGCTGGGGGGGGGGTCTTTTCCCTTGGGCAATCACCATTTTACATCAGAATCCTCTGATTTGCTTTTTAAATCATAGAATCATAGGGCTGGAAGGGACTTCGAGAGGTCATCTTGTCCAGTCCCCTGCACTTATGGCAGGACTAAGTAATACTAGACCCTCCCTGACAGGTGTTTGTCTAACCTGTTCTTAAAAATCTCCAGTGATGGAGATTCCACAACTTCCTTAGGCAATTTATTCTAATGATTAACCACCCTGACAGTCAGGAAGTTTTTCCTAATGTCCAACCTAAATCTCTCTTTCTGCAGTTTAAGCTCATTGCATCTTGTCCTGTCCTCAGAGGCCAAGAAGAGCAATTTTCCCCCCTCCTCCTTGTAACAGCTTTTTATGTACTGTGACGGGGTCAGGCCAGATGGCTATGCAAGAGTACTAAAAGGCATGTATATTAGCCCCAGGCTCAGCAAAGCCCTATTCCCTGGGTGATTCAGCTGGGGCTGCTTAGCTAATTAGGCCACCTGGGGCTGTTTAGCTAATTAGGCCACCTGGGGCCAATCAAGGAGCCCCGCCCCAAACACTTAAAAGCCTGCAGTTCAGGCAGGCAGCTGTGGAGTAAGGAGGTGTGGAATTTGGAGAGGAGAGGAGAGGAGAGGAGAGGAGAGGAGAGGAGAGGATGGAGTTGGCAGTTGGCAGTTGGCAGTTTGGAGCTGGCAGCCTACAATCTGCAGAAGCTTAGAGTTTCCACAGTTGCTGCCACAACACCTGAGGCAGAGGACCCAGCTGGAGAAGCAGGGAGCGGGCCACGGACTGACCCAAGGGAAGGTAGTAGGACTCACGGGCAGAGCAGGCCCGTCTCCTCCCTACCCCTCCGGCTCACCTTCCCCCAGCTGCACCACCGGCTGGGCCAGAAGAGCGCAGGACCCACGGGGGCGGAGTATATCTACCTTCCCCCCCCCTTACCCTGTTACAGTACTTGAAAGCTGTTATGTCCCCTCACAGCCTTCTCTTCTCCAGGCTAAGCAAACCCAGTTCTTTCAGTCGTGTCTCATAGGTCATGTTGTCTAAACCTTTAGTCATTTTTGTTGCTCTTCTCTGGACTTTCTCCAGTTTGTCCACATCTTTCCTGAAACTTGGTGCCCAGAACTGGATGCAATTCTCCAGTTGAGGCCTAATTAGTGTGCAGTAGAGAGGAAGAACTACTACTGGTGTCTTACTTACAACACTCCTACTAATACATCCCAAAATCATGTTTGCTTTTTTTGCAACAGCATTACACTGTTGACTCATATTTAGTTTGTGGTCCACTATGACACACCCCTCCCCCCTCATCCCTTTCCATAGTACTCCTTCTTAGGCAGTCATTTCCCATTTTGTACATGTGCAACTGATTGTTCCTTCCTATGTGGAAGTGCTTTGCATTTGTCCTTATTGAATTTCATCCTAAGTATCTCAGGCCAATTCTACAGATCATTCTGAATTATAATCCTAACCTCCAACAGCACTTCTAGCCCCTCCCAGCTTGGTAACGTCTACAAATTTACTAAGTGTACTCTCTATGCCATTATCTAAATCACTGATGAAAATATTGAACAGAACCGGACCCAGAACTGATCCCTGAGGAGCCCCATTCATTATCCCCTTCCAGCATGACTGTGAACCATTGATAACTACCCTCTGGGAACAGTTTTCCAACCAGTTTTGCACTCACCTTACAGTAGCTCCATCTAGGTGGTATTTCCCTAGTTTGTTTAAGAGAAGGTCTTGTGGGACAATATCAAGAGCCTTACTAAAGTCAAGATATACCACATCTGCTGCCTCCCCCTATCCACGAGGCTTGTTACCCTGTCAAAGGAAGCTAATATGTTGGTTTGACATGATTTATTCTTGACAAAGCCATGCTGCCTGTTACTTATACTGCTGTCATTTATAGGGAGTCCTATTCCACTCATTCGGAGCGTGTGGATCCCTGTTCAGCTCCACGATGGAGTTTACATCAGGTTGAGAGCACAACGTAGTGCAATAACTGAAGTCAAGGTCCCGCAGGTGAGAGACAGCACTGGTGGCTCCCTCCTATGGAAATGTGAACAATTGCGCCCTCCTGTGTCTGTGCCAAACTAGATTAAGAGGCACAATTGTTTCTGGGTCAGCAGAGTGGTTACAGGATTTTCTCCTGCTGACCCTTTCAGGCAGTTGTAATGTGGGACTTCCCACATCTTCCCTTCCCCCCACATCTTAATTCCACCATTCCAGGAACGTCCCATTAGTGGGAAGAGGAAACAGGGCATTTATAGGAAGGGATTAGAAACAGCATTGATGCGTTCTAATTCATTAGAAATTTGCTTCTTATATAAACTGATCTTGACTGTAAATTAAGTCCCAGTGGTGGTGACTAGTCTGAAGCTTTACATAATTGCTTTCAGTTCAGGAATAAATGGAACAGATAAAGCATAGATGTGAAGGTCAAGGGATGGTTATTATATATCAAGACAAAAACCAGAAGTTTCATTTGAGACAATAGCAGCATTATCTTTTGGAGCTCAAAATATGTTCAAACAACTTATTGTACCATTATTAATGAGTTCATTATAGCCCCCCCATTCAGATAGGTACTACATATGCATGAGTAACCCCTTTAAACTCAGTGAGCTGGTTTGCATGCTGAAAGTTACATGGGTGCTTAAAGACCTTGCGGAAAATCCAAAGCCAAGATTTTAAGTGAGTCATGAGTTGAGTATCCAACTTGAGTCACGTAGAAGGAGCCTGCCTCTCTGAAAGTGCCTAGTGCTCACCTTCTGAAAATCAGGCCCCTTTAAGAGTTTTGAGTTGGCATTCTCAGGAAAAGAAAAAAAAAAAAAAAAAAAGAAAAGCACCCCCAAAATCACTAGCCATTTCTTAAAATCTTGGCCAAGATTTTCCATATGCGCACACACTGGTACAGTCACCCAGATACATACTGCCCTACATACACACTCAAGACTATCATGTAACTATTTTTTTTCCTTCCTCTACTTGCAATTGTTCAGGAAGGAAAGTTCAGTGGTTAAGGCCTGAGTGGGACTCAAAAGACCTGGCTTCAGTTCCGGGCTCAGCTACCAACTTCCTGTCTGACCTTGGGCAAATCATTTAACTTTCTCTGTCTCCATTCCTTGGTGTAAACAGGGAGGATATTTCTTTACCTCAGAGAAGGATTGGGAAGATAAAATCCACCAATTATGGTGAGGTGGTCAGATAGTACAGTAATGGGGCCATATAGTTACTAAGCCAGACAGGAAATAGATCATGTCTTAGCTGTAACTGTAATGTTGTAGGTCTATGAATTTCTCACCCAAGCTAGGCATGCAGCTGAGAAAACACACAAGTTTTAGGACCAACACAGAAAAGGAAGGAGGCCTTTAAGACTGGGCTTTTGTGGAAGCCTGTAGATTTTCCCCTCTTCCCAGTCTCCACCTTCACGAAGCATCCGATTGCCATGTCTCATAGCACCCCAGGCCAAAACGAGAACTCCCTTCTGCCTTCAGAAACAGAAGCCAAGCTTGCTTTAGAGAGCAAATTTCTCTCAGTGGGAGAGGGGAGCATCATTTTCACGACATGCAGCCTTAAGGACTAACACCAAGGCACTAAAGATCCCATTCCACCAGGCACTTGTCAAGGGGTCACCTAAACCAGGTACCTCATGAAGCCGTCTCAGTTCAGGCAACACAGAAAACAAATTAACGGTGAACTCATAATAGCCAGTTGGGTGTTAAAATGCAGAACATAAATGCTAGTCCTTCACAGAGACCTAAGGTGAATACCGTCAAGGTTAGATCCCTGACCAGACCAGGTTGCTTGAGTTAGGGCAGGGAGAGACTTCCCTGCTCTGCCTTTACCCAGAAGTGACCTCTGGTAGAAGCAGCCAGCCCTTTTTTATCTTCCAGCAGGACACCTTTAAGGAGAGGGGGTGGAGGAAGGAGTGTCCCAAGGCAGCTGGGCCTCTGGCAAGGGGCAGCAGAGACCTGGTACACCCCATCACAGTGCTGAACATTCTGGTTCTGATTCAGCAAAGCACGTAAGAACGTGCTTAACTTTAATCCAACTGAAGTCATGTACATGACTTGGTGCATCAGGGGCAGGGTTCTTAGCACCTGGTGGGACACAACTCCAAGCTTGTGGTCTAATCCAGAGCCAGCTGAAGTCAATGGAAGACTCTCTGTGATCAAGCGCTTTTAACTGTA
Organism: Mesoclemmys tuberculata; assembly: GCA_007922155.1. Classification (NCBI taxonomy): domain Eukaryota; kingdom Metazoa; phylum Chordata; order Testudines; family Chelidae; genus Mesoclemmys; species Mesoclemmys tuberculata. The sequence goes on from ML675623.1 coordinate 12,838,407, forward strand.
AAATCCGTGGAATGAAGATTGTGCGTTCCTGTATGTTTGTACAGCACCTAACACAAGGAGCCTTGATCGTGATTGGCACTACTACCACAGCACTATTAATTAGCAATAATATAGAATTACAAAGTCACGCTATTTTCCCTTCCCTTGCTACAAACTAGCATAGGTAAAGCTGGGGTGCCTAATTTTTAACCCACTGGAGCATTATGGATTCAAATGTTTGATTAAAACACAGCTGGGTTTGTATTCCTTAAATAGAGAAAAAAAGGCACAGGAAATGGGTGAGAAAAATTTCAATTAAAGACAAAAAAGTTAATGGCATATAACTATCATACACAGCTAGCTGAATATTGGAGAGCACTTCTACGTATCCCTAATACATAGCACAGGCTAGCCTCAGGTAGAAATATACTTTTGAACTTAAGCTGTCATTCAGCCTTGGGGATGGAAAAAGAGCACTGTAAATCACAGGGGAAAAGAGATTTCTAAATCGAACCAAGTTTTCCCAAATACTTGGCGACGTTAGCGACACCAGACAGCCCCGGAGGACCTGCAAAACCCGCGTCTCTAACGAGTGGCTCTTTAACCCAGTGTAACAAGTCCCCTGGCTGGGAGCCGAAGTGGGCACAATTGAAACGGGAATGAAGGTGCACTTTTTTTAAAGCAGTGAGGGCAGCCATGGGAACGGCTTACCCGAGGGACGTTACATTCACCGTCACGCCGCGTGTCACGGGGGCCGCTCACCGCACGGGGCGTCTTCTCCGGGCCGCTCTGCGGAGTAGCTCTTGCCCGCGTCCGCCCGCCTTTGGCGGGGTCTCTACTTGTGGTCTCTTTCACCCTGTAGACCCTCTTGTTGCCAGAGAGACGGCTTCCTGGTCACGGCTTGGCCCTCACGAAGGGCCTCTCCTCACACGGAAATCTAAGTCCGTCCGGCCCAGCTCGCCCGGCAACGCCCAGCGCCCTTTCCCGGTGTCTGGTAAGGGAACACCGTCCACACTAGGTTCCGGCCCAGGGACCGTCTAACGAGCAGCCGACTCCACGGCCCTACCCCTGGCCATCGTTTCCCTCGGCTTCCCCCTCGTTCCGGTTTCGCCAGCCACAGCGCCCTCCTCCCAGAGAGGGACTGGAGACAAGCTTCCTCGCCCCCTTTTGCTGCTCCCGGGCTTCATCCGGGCCCCCCCCCGTTCCCGTTCGCAATTCGCGGCCTGCTCCCGGTCCAGCCTGGGCGGTTAATGGGCCTGCCTCGCCATGGCAACCGCGGCAGGCCCCACTTTCCGCAGGCTCCCTGCGGCTCTCATCGTTCCGTTCCCTCAGCCGCCGGGGCTCGCTCCTTCCCAGCCAGCTCATGTCGCCTCGTTGCCACCCCCTACTGGGGGCGGGGCTCCCCCCCGGCCAGGGGTCGTTACGGCCCAGCCTGTCCCGCTCATCTCCGGCCCGCTCCGGGCCCCGGCCACCCAGCCCTGATTTCGTACGGCCTGCCTTCCTCTGAGGTAAGCCGCCCTGAATTAAGGGGCTGTCTCTATACGGCCAGCCTCCTGGCGCCGAAAACAAGCCCTTTGCTTTGTCCTAGGAGCAGGCCATTCTTCCGCCTTCTCCCGGGCTAGCCGTCCCCTCGCAACTCGGAAATGGACACCCCCCTTCTCAGGTGCCCCTTCGGACCGCAGGCAAAACACCCCGTCCTGTTCTCCCCACAGCTCGGGGCTCTCTTGTTTTCCAGCCTTCAGGGTGAGGCGCTCTCTTTTCAGGGGTCCCCTTCGTCCGCAGGCATAACACAACGGAGGCCAGGCCTCCAGCCTCTTAGCCCTGGTACTTCCCTTCCATGTTCACGCCCTGCAGCCTCTACTCATTTCTTCCGGCCCGAGCTGAAATAAACACGCTGCCGTTCAGCTCGCTGCGTCAAATAGTTTCGCAGGTACTAACGTGCCTCCCACCGTCTCTGTCGACTCCCCCGCACTTGCCTCAGCAGGGCCTGGCTCCGTCCCTGCTGTTAATCAGTCCCCTTCTGCACGGGTGGTCATTTCGGAGTCCAGCGTGGAAGGTTATACCGTGTTTCTCCGAAAATATGACAGGGTCTTATATTATTTTTTGCTCTGAAAGATGGGTTAGGGCTTATTTTCAGGGGATGGCTTATTTTTTTCCATGAACAACAAAGTGTATGGGGACCTTTACTTGTGAACCGCTTGTAAACTGTAACTAGGGCTTATTTTTGGAGTAGGGCTTATATTTCAAGCATACTCCAAAAATCCTGAAAAATCATGCTAGGGCTTATTTTCGGGGTAGGTCTTATTTTCGGGGAAACAGGGTAGATGCCCTCTGCAAAAATGGCTTCCACAGACCGCAGCTGTATTGTCTCACTCCCTTCTTCTGCTATGCCTCTCCACACTCCCTTGTATGAGGGTCAACTGCCTTATGTAGCTCTTTACAGTCCGCTAGTCTCTCAACGTCCTCTTGTATCAGGGAGGACTGCAGGCTCACTTCCCCCACCATTTATCACAGGGTCCCAGCACACCTCCCTGCACCTAGCACGTGACTACAGATAACTTCCTTGCAGCCTACAGCTCCTGGGCTTTATACAGACCCCTCCTGTTCCTGCCCAGCTGAAGCCATTTCCAATCAGTGGCCTGTTTCCTGTCTCCATCTTCAGGTGCAGCCTGGCCAGTTAATTGGCCTGCCTCACCACTGTAACCCCTCCAGCCCTGTGTAGTGTGGACACCCCATCACCCAGAGTCTTTAAATCAAAACAGGCTTTCTTTCCAGAAGATCTGCTTTAATTCAATCCCAAACTACTGAACTAGCCTCAGGAGTCACGTGATGGAATTGTGTGGTCTGTGTTTCACAGGAAATCAGACTAGATGATAATGGTTGTCCCTACTGGTGTTAATCCTTGAATCATAGCCCAACACCGTAACTCAGGTGTTCTGATCTGCTACCATTACGTATGCACACTCAGGCAAGCCAGGTGTGAATCTATACCAGCTTGTCGCTCAGTAATGTCCCATGTGAGTTCTGCTACAGCACAGGGAAAGTGGCAGACTTTAATGTGCAACAAGCTGGTACGTTGTAGATTCAGACACTGACTTGCCCCACAGTCACTTGCAATGTAGACATTTCCAGAATCTTTATCCATCAGGATAACAATACTTAACCCTACGCCTGAAAGCTTTTTTAAGGAGCTCTGAAGAAACTAACACATTTTCTCCCAATGTTTTAATATGAAGTTTAATGCATAGACCCTTGATGATTTAGTTACAAAAGTAAGGAACATAAAGTATCATTGTAATAAAAAGGCTTAAAAACAAACAATATGATTTGAACAGGAGTAAAATTCCAGGATATTAAAAAAATGTATGCAAAAAGCATTGGCTGGTATTGTAAAAGTAGCAGGATTGCAAAGTTGGTTGAAGCGATTATAAAAAATAGAATTAGCTTCTTGATTAAATTTCAGTAGCAAATTCCCTAGTAAACTGCTAATTTTAGGAGGCGTACACAGAAGCTGATTGTTATATAAAAATTGTATGTGGGATTTCATCTTTAAACTTGAACATAGGTCAGCTTAACATCACCCACTACTTCAAGTCTGTCTATCTGCTGCAGGTTAGGAACTCGATGGTTGTATTCAAACTGGTGTTGTTCATTCACAGCCACCTTAAAACAGCGAGCCTCGCATAAAATCAAGATCTGCAAATGAGGGGAGGAAATAAAGAGTGAAGAAATCCCACAAACAGGCTTTCAGATCAGAAATGAGTGTGAACAAGCAATAATAGCACTGGAGAAATATACGGTAAGCATAAAACATATGCATTTCTCTCTCTCTCTCTTTAAAAAAAAAAAACATTTGCAAAGTTACGCTTGTAAATGGTAGTAGTCATCATTTCAGTGCAGTGGGGCAGTGCGATCCAACAGACAGAACACTGGACTGGGGTCAGGGGCCCTGGAGTTCTGATCGCAGCTCTCCCGGGTTTGCTGTGTGCAAGTCATTTAACCTATAGGTTTAGGACTTCCCATCTCCAAAATAGGTTTATCAGTATCTTCTCACCTACCCCAAAGGGCTGAGGTGAGGACTGGCTAGGTGACTGTGTGAACGGATGGTAAAGCCTTCATGTAGCTAAATGGAGGGAAATTTCTACCAGATGCTAGCTGGTCACTGGCTTGAAGCATAAGGACTCATAGTCCTTATCTTGTCATCCTGACTACAACTACTGATCTAAACATTCAAGAGTGACTAGGGATTTTAGCACCTCACTTTTTGGGCAGTCAGCTTGAGACATGTTGCAAAGGCTTAATTTTCAGAATGTGCTAAATTCCTGCCCTCTGAAAAATTAGGCCCTTTTAAAGGGTCTCAAATTGGACAGCCAAAGTCACTAACCACTTTTAACAATTTACCATGCTAAGTGAATGTAAGGGCCTCAAAGGCCAAAAGCAAAATGTCCTTGTCAATTAGCGTAATGAGCGACTAGTTTAAAATGTTTTCGCTCACCATGAAGCTCTGTCCACGGAAGAAAGGCATCGCACATGGCAGATCACGCTCCTCTGACCCCCAGGACTGGTGCAGCCTACTATTGCGGACAACGGTGTTCTCAGAGAACCTTGGGTTCAGATGAAAGGCAATATCTCCGCCACACTTCAGATTGATATGGAATCTAAACATGAAATGAATTGCATGCATGAAACCCCCTCTCTTTTAAACAAATGAACCAACATTCACTACAGGTCTAACTGGGGAACACAGTAGGATTAACTAGAAGATGCGAAGTGTAAAATGAGTATCAAGCGCCATAATACAGTGCATGCATTTAAGTCACTTAAATAAAATATGACACCCTTTAATTTTGCAGCTGCAATTTGTTGCTGGTTCAATTAGTTAATAGTTGGCACCAGTTATATAATGGTGAGTCATCTACTGTCTTAGTTTCAGAGATGCTGAGCAACTTTAGTTTCCCTTCACTTCACGTGCAAGTTGTAAGCAACCCACTCCTCTGAGAATCAGGTAATCAGTTACCTAAATGTGACTACAAGTCAGGCAGTTAAATTTTGCCATCTGTGTTTGCAATTCATTATTCTCACCGTTAACTGCTGGTGCAAAGTAAAACGCTTGTCTGAGGCCCCTTTAAAAATTCTGCCTTTAAAATCTGACCAACAATCTGACTCCTCATTATTTTATTCAGTACGTTAAACACGACAAAGAGTTTGGCTTAATCTAAAGGTTTGAAAGCTTGAGCTAAAATACATTTGGATACAACATCCACTAGCACCTTCAAGTTGTACAGTCCTCTCCTGGTAAAATACCATTGCATTTTCAACATAAAATGGCTTGACTGAAATGTCACATTCCTAGGATTAATTAACACACTTCTCATGAGATCTAAAAAGCAGGCTCTGTCTTGTTTGGAAGAACTATTTCCCTCCAGTCTGCAGGGTGAAAATGTCACGGGCTGTGTGTGCTGAATGAACTAGCTGCTCAGGAGATTCCAAGAGCGTTCAGCAGCTGTAGCCAAGTGTCTTGTAAGACACCTCAACTCAGCAAGTTATTCCACACAGACACCCCTGCAAACAGTGGGAACAGTGGACAGCCCAGGCAACATTTGCAGTCAGGACTAAAATATGCAAACCAAGAGCCAAATCGCTGTACAAGCTGGGCTGAAACTGAAGTCAGCGGCAGGAATAGTGACCAGAACTGATTCAATGAAGTCAATGGAAAGGCTCTCACTGAAATCAAGGAGAATTGCTCCAGGCCCCAAAACTGTTAAACACCAACTATACTGGCCAACTTGTAGTGGCTGCTATAATCATCCAGGCATGCCATGCAGCAGCTGGGGGGAAAGAAACACCATCCAGTTATAAGGCAAAAATACAGATGCCAGTTCAAGCCAATGGGAGCTGTGTTTGTATGCAGAGGATTGCAGAACTCAGCCCTAAGGCAGCTGTTTAAAATATAACAATGATTGCACGCTGGGGAAAAAATAAAACCCTCGCTGAGAACTATATCTTCCCTGAACTTCAGAGAAATTGAAATCTGGCTGCAATGCAGACACAGAACTATTTCTGCTGCTTACCTGGTAGCATCAGAAGGAACGGTTCCTGTTACCAAGATAGATCTTGATGGATAAAGCCCTCCGGTAATGGAAGTGCTGTACGGCACAGGCTAGTGAAAGATATAGGAAAACAGGTTGAAAAAAATATCAATCTGAACATATTTGCATCCTTTTCATTTTCACCCACCGGGGGAATCTAATAAATGCACGTCAGTTAAAACAAAAATTACAAATGAAGTCAGACAGATCCTTACAAAAAAGTGTCAGGATGTTTCAGGTCCATTTAGGGGTTGATTCTTTCATCTGTAGGGAGCACAGGTCATCTTGCAATGCATTAGACCTGCACGGTAGGCACATTGCAATGCTGAATGTATCAAGCTTCCTATACTAAGGGTATGTCTGTATTCAGCTGGGAGGGCGCTTCCCAGAGCAGGCAGACAAACATATGCTAGCTCTGTTTGAGTGAGCGAGCTAAAAATAGCAGTGTGGCCGTGGCCACAAGGGCTTGCTATCTGAGTACATACTTCGATGGTGAGCCCAAGCCGCTGCCTGTGTGCTGTAGTTACTCCGCTACTAGCGCACTAGCTTAAGCAGAGTTTGCTTGTCTTTGTTCAACAGGGCTGAGAAGCAGGGTCCCAGCGGCTGTGTTGACATGCCCTACGGGCCAGATCCTCAACTGGTGTAAATCAGCATAGCTCCATTGCAGTCAATACTGCTATACAGATTTTCATCAGCTGAGATTCTAGTGCAGAAAGGAGGCTGAATGTAGGTGATGAGAATCTGAGAAAGCACGAGATTCTCTTCTAAAGTCACTGTACACTCATGGCATTATTGTTTTTCATGACGCTTTCAACTGGAGAGGGCGCCAAACCGTAACATCACATCTGAATACCCATGAGCTCCAGCAGAGTGAAGTCAGTCCTCCTTTCTCTGTAGAAGACCAAAACAAAAACCAAAATAAACCAGAACCCTGGCAATGTTTGGATCTGGGTATGAATACTGAATCTTAGGCTTCATTCTGACATTCCTCCACAGAGCAGGTGCAGCACGGGAGTTGATCTTCAATTTTTTTTTATTTTTAATGTTTGCCTTTAGTTTTATTTAATTCAATCCCCCCTACCACCAAAAGAACGCCAGGTGTCAACTAAAGTGAGCAGGCTCACCAATGCACGTATATGGAACCTTTCCCATAAGAAAGCTGTTTTGTAGACTAACCTTTCAGTAGTCCAATGGGCATGACTCTTCCCCAGTGTGACAATTCAGATAAGTCACTACTCCTGACAATCTTTTAGCTCTTTGAAATCACATTCTCAGCCGGAATTCTTTTTCACCTGATCTTTCAACACTCCAGATTTAAAAAGTACCCTTCTCCCTGTGACCCAGACCACAAAAAAATGTTATAAAAACTTACATAAGTTCGTGGATGGCACGGTCCAGATGGGAAGGCAGCATATGGCTACAAACAAAGAGGAAAGGAGAAAAGATCTCACACATCTAAAAAAGCAGCCTCAATAGGCAGGCAGAGTTAAAAGGAAAGGGTGCTTACAAATTCTGTAAGAGCCACATTTCCAATTCCTAAATGTAACCCACTCATTTTTTATCTATGCCTTACTTCTAGGTATTGATTTTAAAGGCTGTAAACCACACCAGGGTTTTTAAACTGGGAAAGGGAGGAGGTTTCAATGACATAATTTTGAAAGGGGATATAGCAAGAACCCTTATTAGACATTTGGTTCATTAAAGTTTATGATCTGTGCTGCCTAAAGTAGAGTCAACAGGAGAAAATCTGTTCTTGGTTACACTCATGCAACCTCACTGAATTCTGAGAGCAGAGTTTTCAGAAGCGACACACAACAAGTAACAAGACCCCATCCTGAAAGGTATTTAGCACTTATTGGAGGGGATTCTCAAAAGCATTGAACATTGGCCAAATTCTACTCCCCTTGTCAGCAATAGAAGTTGAGGGTCTTCACAGGATCCTCACAGGATCAAGCCCCAAGACAATCATTTCACATTTGTTTCCGTCCAAAAGCACCCGATCTGGAGTCTTAATATTGAATAAACATGAACAAAAAAGGATACAAAACAAGTCGGCGGTTTTCGTTCTTGCTAAGCTTGCTGTAGCAGACCTGCCCTCAGTTACATTGATGTAGTAAACTCCAGACTAATGCCATTCAAACAAACTGAATTATTCTCTGCTTACATGGTATAAAGGAGAACACTATAAAACCCATTGATTCAAGCAGAAACATCTTTTCACCAATTAATACAAATGGCTTCTACATCACTTAAACTCACATGATTTGTTGATCCAAGAGCGAACAGTGTCGGTGGGAAAGCTGTAGTGGTCTGAAAAGTGAAAGGCAATCTTGGTAATTAACATGTAAACGAATAGCCACTAGGAGGCACTAGCAACAAAGAAAACAAGAGAATCGTTGTACAAACTAACACTGAAAAAAGGTCAGGAAGAAAGGTCAGCCAGTGGTATTTTTTCTCTCTTTTGGCATACTGCCATTATTCTCTTTGTGTGCTCTGACAATATGCTTCTTTCTAAGAAAATTATGCAGGATCCTGTGGCTACTGAACAATTCTTGCTTCAGATTTTTTTTGTGGGGTGAAGAAATAAATGTAGCTTGTCCGATTTGCTCGGTTTCTCAGCTTTGGTTTCATTCTCAAGCCTGTCCTCCTTCCTCTAAATCTTTTTCTTTAAATTGATGCTTCTTGGGAAAAACCTGTATTTTATACATATGTGGTCGGGAATTTTTCAGCAGTTATTATTCCAAACAAATGTGACAGCAGCGGTAGCAGGCAGGCATGGGGGTAAATATCATGAGAGTTTCCTCAGTATTCCTGTGACAGTCCGTTTAATCCACTATTAGACTCTTTAATGTGTGTCAAATAATGAGCCTGTGTTCTCTAGGACTAGTTTGCACCATCAAAATTATTTCAACCAGGAGTTAAAAGCAAAACAAAACTAGATTTGAACCAGATCTTAGCATCCGGCACTCTTTTCCTGAACCCTCAGATGAATTCCTTGCCCAATGCATCAAAAATAAACCAGGACCTGTAACGGAGAATCAGTAGGAAAAGAGATTAAAGACTGTAAGCCAAAGTCAGCCATGGGGTATGGAGAATTTAGCATCCATTAAAGTTGGCAGGAATTACACCTGGTTATTGTGGTGCTGAATTCAGCCCAATGTCTAATTTAGCAGACAAAGCAGTGAGAAGACTCTGCCCCTTCTCTTTTGCTTGAACCTCAGTGGGGAAAATCTATACACAACAGTAGAGTAATTGCAGAGAAACAGGAATCATGATATATGAAAACAGTGAGTGAGTCTAGGTTTTCAGTTAGGTTACAATTTAAGAATGCCCAAATGCACCTGTAAAATGTGATTCAATAAGACAGTTATTAAATACTGGCTATTCAAGCCATCTTTGTGAAGGATTAAATCTATGTCATATACTAGATTATGAAATATTTATGTCATTGTGCCTTGTTATATTTTGCTCTGGGCATGGAAAATCTTATTATAAAAGCAGGTTTCTTAATTACTAGGATCCAGAGTTGTTGTTTTTTTTTATTCTCTGAAGTCATTTATGTTTTTACACCCAGGGACCAGTAAACACCTCAGATGTTATTCAAATCAAATAATCTGGACAATTCTCTCAGAGATACCTTTAGTTATAAGTACATCTCAGCAAGAAACTTATATTATTCATAACACTGCATACTTCTCTAGGGAGTTCCACAGATCCAAGGATCTCACAGTATTTTATGAACATTAAACTTCATGTCACAACCCTGGGATTACTTCACCCAGCACTGAATTACCAGCACCCCTTCAGCTGCAGTTTATCTGAACACTACCATACTGTAAAAGAGCAGAGGGTACAAAGAAAGCATGTTGTATCCAACTGAAACTACAGAAGAATTCATGCCGGAAGAATTAACGCTTGCAGGAAGAGTCATGAACTGGAGAAAAGGAGTGTGGACTCTGCTGGGAACACACCGCTGAAGTGGTGCAGGGGCGGGCAGCACCAGAGGCAGAGAAGCGAAGATGTCTTTTGGAGAGCCTCAGGGGCCTGGCTTTAGACGTGATTCGCATCCTGAAGCTCACTAACCCTGAGGCCTGGGGGCCCTAACTCACACCTTTGGGTGCGCAGAGGGCTCTGAGGACATCTACTATAAGCTCCTTAACACCAGACAGCAAAAGGGTGAGAAATTTCAGCCGATATCCAGAGGCTGGAGAAACCGTTGCAGAGGGCTGGAGGGGACCAGTGACTACTGAGCAAATGGACCAGACAAGATTGGGCCAAATTGTGCGAGGAGTTTGGTCTCAGAGCCCAATTCTACTTCATCTCCGGTTGAAAGGATGACTGGGAAATCCACCCAGTTCCTCCCAGCTGATGAAAGAAGTCAGAGAAGAGGAAGACAGACAGGATGCCAGTGAGCTGTGGGAAGCCCAGCTAGCTGGGGCAGCCAACAGAGCAACTCTGCAGTCAACTGGTGTACCGATGATGAGCACCAGAGACGAACTTGCCCAGCAAATGCAGCAAATTTGCCCAGAAAATGCTGAGCTACGCAGTACCAGGGACTGAGCGAAGATTGTCATGCCTAGAGAGCCCCTGGCTGTGGTGAGGGAGAAGTCAGCAGTTACAGCCGCCATCCCACCCGAGCGAAAGGACCACGCTTCTGCTATGTGTGTGGCAAAGATGTACATGTTGCAGCCAAGCGTCATAATAAAAAAAAATCTCTCCTTGGTATATAGAAAACCGATGGACCATAGTGTGAGATTTCCGAGACAACTGGGTGGGGGCTCAAGCCGTTCTGGTGTTATATCATTGACAGAAACCTCTAGAAATAGACGCTGGCCCTTTGCTGCTGCTGGCGCTGCCTGGCAGAAGGCATGGGGTGAAAAACACACTAACTAAACAGAAAATAAGAGAGGGCTGACACATGGCTCAAATGATAAGGCTCTGCATAACCCAGTGAATCCCTTTATGACCACTTTACTGCAGGTAGTTTGGTTTCTCACATGACACACAGTTTAGTTTCCAGGGGACCGAAATGCTTTGGCCTAACTAAAGTTTTTGTACTTAATCCAGAGGTACCTGGGTGAAAAGTAATGGCGTCTGATATTCAGCCGCTCAGACTAGATGATCTGATCTGATCAACTTGCCTCCAGTTCAGTAAGTACAGGAATATATCAACGGATTTTTTTTTTTAACAAGGAAAATATTGTGTTTAAGAACCAACGGTCCAATCCTCCCAGGACCGAAGTGATTCCTGAAAGGATATGAATATCTTCATCTCACACTGAGATCACTGGCATTTTTTCCTCTATTTGTTTAGCTTAGGTGCAGTTCCATTGCTGGTAGCAAAATTGGAAATCCCTAGCACAGCTAAGCATTGGCTTTGTATCATCATATCATCTAACACATTCTTGTATCTTTTTAATGCCATGCCATGTTGCCTGTACTCTGTCCACGCTAGCATTCTTCCCATCGTCAGTCTAACGGTGGGACTGCTGCACCCCTGGAAGCCCTAGTGGGGACAAGCCCAGCTGAGGATATTTGGCACCTCACAGGAGGTAATCAGATTCTCGCTGGATCACGCCCCAAATCTCTGCAAATACTACAGTCACTCCAGTTCCCCTCACAGTTCTGAAACACGATAATAGATGCAAACAGCACTTACGACAACATCTTGGAAGTTGATAAGTGCCACTTCCACACCCCCAGCCACAGCAATGGTGTTCACTTTGGAAAGTGGAATCCTATGCTTGTACTCCACAAAGTAACTTTCATTTACAGTGACCTGCCCAGTATAAAAAATCAGAAGTTATTCTTTTGAAATAAAGGATAATGTCTCATCCCCATAAGAAAACGTAGGGTTTTGTTTGTAAAAAATTATAAAACCTAAGAACGACAGAAATATTTCTACGAAGTTTTATAAAAATCTAGTGTAAACCATTCAAAATAAACCAACATTCCCCTACAGCTTTTGTGGCATAAACATTGCAGCATTGTCTTAGAGCATGGGACCCCAAAAGTGAAATTCACCAGAAACTCAGAACACAAAACTGACTACTCTTTCGATTATTCAAGTGGATTAAGGTCCCGAGCTTATAAACACATATACCAATTCTTAACTTTACATATACAAGCAGTCTCATTGAAGTCAATGGGGCTTGTCAAATGTGTAAAATTAAATATGGGCACAAGTGTTTTGAGCATCAGGGCCTAAAACGCAAAAGTTAACACAAAGTTTTATTTCACTCTCATTCAAATCAACGGAATTAAAGATTCCCTTTAAAAGGGAATTGTTTTAATATAATTCTTTAGAGATGAGACTGTTTTTTTAATTACAGAATAGTTATTTTAAAATTAATTTGCATGTAAAATATATTTAAAAAATTAAATATTAAAAAATTACCAGGAATGAGTTGTGTTTTACCAAAATCCAAATCTCAAAGGGGTGACCTTTAAAAAAAGGCATTTTCTCTTTTCTCTCCTCTTTTCCCCAACTCTGACTTTCGAAAGTATTGCAAGCCACATATCCATCCCCTTCGAATTGTGATTTAAAATGAAAAGCTATATCAGATAGAGGATTCTGGGAGGATCCACACTGAAAGTCTACATGGAACCTGTGAAGGAAAAAAGTACATAGATGAACCAAACTGACCATGGTTAAGAAATCTATTGTGGTTTTGCTACTATCCAAAATCGTCTTTCTAGACTAGAGGACTAGCCCCTGCTCTCTTTCAAAGACGTCTCTTCTGTCATTACAGGAACTTTTTTGCATAGAAAGCCTAAAGCGACATAGTAATTACCCATGTCATGATCACAATCTAGTCTATTGTGAAAACAAACACTTTGAGGTTTTTGATGTTTATACCTAGTAGTTAAGCCAGTTCTAATTGATTTTATCCTGCTGAAAACCAACTAAGGTTACAATCTTCCAAACGATTACTTCTGGGCAGAGATTTTTCTACCATGACTAGTCCAACTGAAGTTATTGGAATTAATCATACCATTTAGGACTATGCCAGGTGGTAAATATTTGTAGGATCAGGGCTCAGACGAACAACTTGAACATTTACAATGCATGTTTCAGCGCTACTGAGCCCATTGAAATATTTCCAGTGTTTTAACTGACCTTCATTGTGAGGTAACTGTGTGACTGGCACATTGTAAGATTGGAACTGTTTGCTGTCACGATAGCACATCTCTCAAAGTGCCCTTCCTATAATATCAAGTATAGGAACTTCAGGCCTGATCTTGGAAACCCTATTCCTTTTAAGTAGTCCTGTTGATTTAAAGTAGTAAAAAATACTCAAGTGAGGAGCAGATTGAAGAATCAGGTGGGAGAAGAAGAAGGTAGAAGAGACAAAGGGATGTTTTGATCGCACTGTTTTTATAATGGAACCTACGAACGATAACGTGACTGGTTTATGATCTACTAGAAGGTGCAAACTCTAATTTGCCTTTTTAAAACCCAGATTTAGGAAATCTCAAACCTCATTAATTAATTAATTAATCAATCTCAAATACTCTTCTGAACAGAGATGGGATTTCTCAAGTGTTTTAGGTTAAGCGAGTGCCTTACTGAATCAGGGATTATATTCTGTGTTGCGTTAAGATGGTCAGGAGAAAGAGAACTGTATTGCAGGGACGTTAGTTGTAGGTCTAAAACCAGCAGTGGATACACTTTCCCCTACAATATTTGTGCATTAAGAACTCCATCTTTGGACACCAATGAGACACAGAATATCAATTCCATGAAACATACAGACTATGCTGGCCTGATCCAGGAACTGGGATCACTTTTGAATGTGGCTCTCTGAGCTGTCAGCAGCGCATAGTTCACCGTCCTTTTCATACATGATTTCTGCAAACCAGCACTTCTCAATGCAACTCTGAGCAACTCTGTGTCAGCAGCTAATAACTGGAGGTAACTTTAGGATATACAAATTCCTCTGAATCTGAGTCAATAAAGCGACCCTTGTGACCTCTCCTGGTATTGTTCGACTGTGTATGTTCTATTATTCTCAACAGTTGATTTTAGACACAAAAAATGGACCATTTGTAGCCCTAAAAGCACAGACCTGTCACATGCATGAAGAACGGTTCCACGGATGATAACCATCCTTCCATCTTGAAGACCACCATAAATAGGGCCAATAAATGGGATAGACTGGGGAAAAGAAAAAAAAAAGAAAAAAGCAACACAGTGTACATTACAGGGTTACAATATTTGCCCCATTTTTCTAATCCTGAATCTGTGTTCATCTCCTAGTCATTGGGCTGTGGTTTTAGATTCTTCAGTGGGCGACTTGCTACAATTCCCGCCTGACAAACTGAAGTCGGTATGTAGTAAAATTTCTCTCGGAGGACAGTTCCTAAAGAGCCTGGCCTCCTGTCTAAAGGCTCATTCCTCCCAGCCCACCTCAGTAAGCCGAAACTTTGAGATCTATGACTCTAGGGATGAAAAGTGCCGTATGAAAGCCTGACTTTATTATTAATGCTGCCAGTTTATTGACAGTGTCATTGCAACTGTCACTTAGCAGGGTCTTATCTTGAGTAACTCAGCGCTTGGTAAAGATAAGGGACAGTGCAATAATTATTAGTCCCATGGTATCATTTTATTTTGTGTAGCGCCTCTCCTTCACACTGCGGGAAAAAAACAACCCAGTTTTACTTAGGCAAAACTCCGATTGATTTGACCAAAAGTCTGGGTCAAATAAGGAATGAATAAAGAGCAGCTATTGATAGATATAAATGTTAAAGTCCGTGACTTTGGGGTACAATTGTTACATTTCTGTCTGTCTCTTGTGTGGCTCCCATTACCCTAGTAGCTGAGCACCCAGCCAGTCCCAGGGGTCCCTCCCCCGGGCCCCCATCTCCCAGCCAGCCCCGGGGGTCCCTCTCTCTGTGCCCCCTCCCCTCTCCTGAGGGAGACTCACCGGGTTGAAATAGGACACCAGTAGACCACTGCAAGCCATGACAGCCACCGGAGCAGACTGGAGTCCAGATCTGCAGCGCCAGCTTTAATAGAACTGGGCAGGAAATTGACCGTGGGAGCTGTGAAACCAAAAGAGCAGGCGGGCTGCAAGTCGGGAGCGGGCTGTGGGAAGGGGGTGTGCAGGCGGGGGGGGGAAGGGATGCAGGATGGGCAATGGGGTGGAGACGTGGGGGAGAGGGCACCAATGCAGCCAGATACGGGGGGGCTCAGGGGCATCCAGGGGTGCAGAAGTGGAGCAAGTAGTTGCTGCTGGGACGGGCGGGGGACAGGCTGGGAGACTGGGGTTCATGTAATTAGGACCATAGCGTGGCCCATAGGCACCTCCCAGCAGAGGAAAGATGCACAAGCCGGGACCCACCTTCACCGGCGCGGGAAACGGTGGTTGCCTCACCCAGGGCAGGGAGAGGCAGGTGGTAGGACGACCCCCCCCCAAAACACAGCGCACGCGACAGAGGCCATGGTGTTGGTGCCGGCCACTGCTAACACACCACCGCCTTACCTGTGCTCCAGGTGCGTGCAGGCCACATGGCCATGAAGGGTTAAATGCCCCTAGCTTTGCGTCTAGAGGTTGCTTCCCCCCTCCTGGAATTAAAGTGAGAGTATGAGGGAAGCTGGGGGGGGGCTGGCACAATCCTAGAGGATTGTGGGAGAGTGTTGGTGGCCTCTCCGAACCTAAGCCTGGGGACCTGGGCTTCAGCTATGTCCACATTGCGAAATGAATGGTCTTGTACCCATGCCATGACGAGGCTCTGGCTCAAACCTGTATCCCTGGGCAAGTCTGCAGACCTGAGAGTCCCTGGTGCAAGTCAGAAGACTGTGCGTGGGGACAGTCAGTGAGTTTGGGCTTAAACTGCAATTGAGCCCAGGTTTACTATGTAGTGTAGACACACCCACAGCAGTTTGGCCTCTCTGGGTATGTCTACATTGCAGCTAGGAGCGAGCCTTCAGCCCGGGTAGTTAAACTTGCACCCAATCTCAGACCCTCCCATCCTGATGGGTCCGTGCTCAGGTGGCTAGCCCGAGCCTCCGCCATTGCAGCCACGTCCATGCTGCTATCTTTAGTGTTTTATCTCCATCTCTGTTATTACAAATCTTGCTTCCCAGGCAGGAGACTCCCTCCCAGCTGCACTGTACATATCCCGGGTCATTTCAGGAGGGAAGAAGAAGAGATACCATGGGAAGAAGGGGGTACAGGAAAGGGCAGGCAGGGAGAAAGAAAGGGATGGGTCAGTACATCCCTTCTTTCTAAATCAAGAGCCTACACCCCGAGAGGGATGCCCTAGAAATGTTCAAACAATTGATCCAGGGTCACAGTAACTGTCCGGGTTTCAGCAGAGGCAGAATCAAGATCCAGTACCAATGACTGTCATATGACTGCACTAAACTGGGTAGGTCCAGATCCTAAGAAAAAAGTGTCTCCAAATACCTGCTATCGAGTTCCCATGATGATACTGTGTTAAATGAATACTGAAACATTCCATTTTTAATAGCTTGGTAACTTGGGGTCAAACTCTTTTACGTTCGGGTACAATTTGGTGTTAATTAAATCAAAGTCAGTGGACATACACCAGTCTGATTGAAAAGAACAGAGGTTAGCCTTGAGTATTTGGGGGAAATTCGGTGTTAGCATGGCTGCAGAACTAAAGTAACGAAGAGAGACCCCAGAAGTGCTGCATTTAATGGTGCGTGTGTATATGGCAATGTAGGGGAACCAATGTAGTCTAGACGACTGGGAGACAAAAGATCTGGGTTTTATTTCTAATGTGTGCACTGACTTGGTGTGTGACATTGGGCAAGTCACTTCAGCCCCGTGTCTCTCCTCTCTCTCATCTATTTAGGGTGGAGCATTCTAGAAATACAGTCTCTTACTATGGGTTTGTACAGCATCTGGCATAAAGAACTCCTGGGCCCTCTAGGTACTACTGTAATAAAATGTATTTGTAAAATACTTTGAGATCTTTTAGGACCAAAAGGTGCTATCCGAAGTGTAATTTATTCAGCCAGTATAGAAATCGGCTCCTATTTAAATTAAACTAAGAAAAACCCCACGATGTCATGACTTGTTGTATCCAGAGCAGAGATTTATTCACAGAAAAGAATCCTAAATATCCAGAATTTCATGAGCATAGAGTGCACTTTTTTTTTTTTGCCAGTTGCATAAACTAATACAGAACCCTTTGTTAATACTAACAATTTTAATTAAATTAATAGTAATTCTGGAAGACAAACTCAGTCGATAGAAAATATAAAAAAATTTACTGTACAAAGTTTACATCACATTTGGAAAGAAAATATGTCAATTTTCACCATATTACACACTCCAGTTACATACACTGCTGAAGTCGTGGCTATTGTAGCAGTTTTGTACAGCAAGCTTCACATTTACAAGGCTAAAATGGTACAGACTTACGGTGCTAGCCACTCCCTTACATCACCACCAGAAGAAACAGTATAAACGATCATAAAACAATGCAGCATAACAACCCGGTTCAGTGAGCGACAAGTGTTAAAGAATAAAAGGGGTGGATTCTTTTCAGGCCATTGACATCAGTTGTGTTATTTTCCATTTTCACCCACAATCAGACCCACAGACACCAACTTTCCGCAGAGTTAAAAGCAAGTGTATTCGATCACCAGGCATGATGGCCCTGTGTTTCTGTGAATATTTGTTTCCAAAAAGTGCAATAACTTTAGAGTAGTGGATCTCAAACTGTGCTATACTGAGAGCTGGCTAGTCACATGGTGCTGACTGGTCTCTCCTTGTTCCAGCCGATAATTTTATCAGAAGACAGCTAAGGAGGCATCAGTTTTTCACTATTACTTTTGCAAGTTGCCACAGGAAGGCTAGCTGAATGAATGGGAAGGAGAATTGTTAACGTAACTGCGAAGGTGGGAAGTGGTCTGCGTTACGGAGAACGGGAGGGGAAGACTGCTGAAGACAATCAAATCGCCTTACTAAGATGTGCCTCCCACTCTGGAAAGGTTTGGGACCCCTTACTGGAGGGTCTGGTTTTACCCATACCACTTACAGAAAGTAAGTGCAGTGAGTACATCGAGGCAGTTGCCACATATTCGAACCAGAGAGTCACGTTCTTTAGTTACATGACGGTCTAATAATTCAGAACTTGAGGACTAAAAGTATACAATGGATCAACTTTGAGTCACAAGACCTTTACTTAGCCAAAAACTCTTTCTGAAGCTAATGGAGGTTTTGTCTAATCACTCAATATTTGTTTTTATTTGCTGTAACTTATAGGCATATTGTGCCATCAATATTTGAGCAAAACCTTCTAATGAAACTGAATTCTGCTTGTAACTGAGGGCACAATTCAGTCTCTGCAAATATTTAGTAATTTTTTAAATTAGCAAATATGGTGTAAACAGCTTGCCACAATTGCAGATCCACTCAAGGGGGGGTTATTCTTTTAATTAAAGAAAGCTATGGTAAGATCAATAAAGTACCACTACGCTACAGTTGGCTATGACCAAACAAAACAGGTTTATAGTTGAGACACATTAAAAAACTTTAATACAATATTTGTAAGAGAAGCAGCATGTGTTGACTTAGCATCTACTTGTTATTACATTGTATTGAACATGGAATTTAGGAATCCTTTATGCCACCTTGTGAAAAAATTGGGGGCCAGGTTTTCATGTGTGGGCTCTACAAGTGTGGCTGTCCTCTTGCGTGTCTTAGAGGAAGAAAGCAGCACGAACCCAAACATTTCAAAGCACTTAACAGCCCCATCCTGTCTGCATGCCATAAGTGGCTGGGAAAGGAGTGCTGTAGGTGTGTGACGTAACTATGCTTTAACAAAGCTGCAATGGATACGCCATGTCTATCAGCGTTACAGATTCCTGCTCCACTACAGCTATCGCGAACCTTCAATAGAGCTGGTTCAGGGGTTCAAAGAATGTGAATGGTCAGTAGGGGGTTGGTTAGTTTTTAGAACAGGGCTGGGGGGGGAATGACTGAAATAGAACTGCCACAAGTGGGTGTTTTCATCTGAGCATCTTGCTTAGCGTTACCTGGGAGCACGGGTACTTTATTCATACACCTCTAACACACAGTGCCAGTCTTTTCCTACACTTGGCATTCTTTCAGTCCCTAGAGTTCCTCTGCTTCCACTGCCCCACCTGAAAGACTGGGCCCCGTCTCATCCTTTTTAGCAACACAATATTT
The DNA here is from genome assembly GCA_007922155.1 of Mesoclemmys tuberculata. Lineage (NCBI taxonomy): Eukaryota > Metazoa > Chordata > Testudines > Chelidae > Mesoclemmys > Mesoclemmys tuberculata. The sequence goes on from ML675623.1 coordinate 12,857,644, forward strand.
AAAGAGAACACCTTATCTGATGCCGACGGCAAACGATGAAGCATTAACTCAGAAAAGCTGGCTGCCGCAATAACGCTGGACAGGGCTTTTCAAAGGTAAAAAGCACAATAGAAAAGGGAATTACCCATATTAAAAATTAAGGTCCAAAGTCTGCAAAGTGATGTGATGTTGTGAACCTGTGCACAAAGACAAAACATGAGCCATGGCTCAGGTCAGATGGCCCAAGATGTCACTTCTCTTCCTGGTTGTAAGATCTCTGTAATTCTTAGTTTATACACGAAACACAAACGCTTCAACCCTCATTTCTTTGCAGAAAGCAAGCATGACAATCAACTCCTGCCTCCCAGCGCTCATGTTGTGCAGAGTAAGAAAAAGGAGCTAGAAATCGCCCTGCAACTTTCGCACCCCGAGCTTTCTGTTTAAAAAGGTAAGCTTTTCAAAGGTGGTTATTTTTGGACCCCTTCGTGGGAAAGAACTTTCACAACGAAAGTGATATCGTCTCGTTAGCAGATGCGTGGGAGTAGTTTCGAGCTCAATGCTGTGGCATCAGAAATCGTTCTAGATTGGGGAGTGCGGTTTGCTAGTTCTGAAACCCCAGAAGGGGAATTCAGGGTCTGCAAGCTGTTTCACGTAGGATGAAATTCACTCCTAGGCACACAGCCAGTACATAGGGCGTAAGTGGGATTTTTATGCCACAGGGGCTTTGAGTTGACCCTCTGCCCAGCAGTGAACTTCAGTGAATTCCCTACTTCCCGTGACCTCGACTAGCTCTACTGTGTTAAATTGAATTCTACCGCAGCTTGCCTACAATTCACTTAGAGAGGGGATTTCGCACAATTCTCCTGGCCACCATCAACTTTGAATTCCCCACCTCAACATCCATTTTCTCTTGGGTTTTCCCAGGTCTGATGCCACCAGCCCACGCTCAGTGTGACTCCCTGCTCAGAGTCCATGGGGATTTGGAGTGGGAAAGCTAGTGCAAGATCAGCCACGGAAAGGCAGTTGTGGGAAGGGGTGCATCGTCAAGCTTTGGTTTGACCTAGAGGGCGTTATAAGGAAACATCTACAACCACCTCTACCGTTTGTGCTCACGTTACTCTCTCTCACGCCTATGCAGAGGGCTTAATCACGGTGATAAACTAAGCAGGCTGTTCAGACGCCGAACCTGAACGGTCAGCACAGGGCAAAGCAACGTAATGGGACTCTGCAGAAAGGGCACACCAGGAGAAGAGGTATTGCAAGCGCTCTCTTCACCCTGGGGTACGAGACATCATAGGCCTGGTTTTCAGAGGTAGCTCCCAGTGGTCAACAGGATCCGGAGGGGTTCAGCGACTTTGAAAATTGGGCCATCTATTATTACTGCTTATTTACCACCACCTCCCCAAGGGTAGCTTGAAGGCAGTTTCTCTTTTCCCCTAAAAGCCATGTTGTTTAGCATTATTAAAATGTTAGTACTGCTAATAAAAGGCCAAAGCCAATTCAAACCGTAGTCCAGTTCCTGTACTGTAGAAACACTGAAGACTGCGGGGGAGAATTAATTAATTTGATCTCTCTGTGCTCTCACTGTAGGAAGGAAGGAATTTTCTAGTAAATAGTACGAATCCAGCACTCATTTCCTTTACACTTATTTTACAGCTGATTGACACCAAGTTAAGCGAGAGCAGAAGCAGGTCCTGACTGTGGACTGTGTGGTCCCAAGTACAGCTGGGATGGACAGGACCCTAGTACCCACTATTCAATTATTCAGTGAAACGCCATTTACAAGGGAAAAGAATTTAAGTCCCACGTGAGTGCAGTGCTGTAATATGCAGACGGCCACTCTGAGTCTATCTGTAAAAGTTAAAGCTGAGGATTTGGGGGTGGGGGGTGGGCATGACTTTAAAAAGAATTAAGGTGCCCAGTTCTCAGTGAAAACCAATGGGATTATGAGGGCTAACCCCCCAACCCCACTACTCTATGAAAAATGCACTATGCTAGAAAAGAGTTCCACCCTCAGCTATACACAAGACAAAAGGCCAGGATTCAGATCTTGCTGTAAATCTGGACTCTGAGTTAGGTCCACTGAAGTCAGCAGAGGTATTCCAGATTTACAGCAGTATAACGGAGATCAGAACTGGACAAAGCTTCCAGAGAAGATCAGTAAGCAAGAGTTTATTAGTTTGCCCAAACCGTAATACAGTACATGCATTTCTTTTAGAAGTTTCCTTACGGAGACACAATGGGGTCATAACTCGGCTCCCTCTCACTTGAACTGGCTGCAAGAGTGATTTAAAGCTAGCAGTTCTCTCTGACACACGTGCAACCTCTATTAGCTTCAGTGGAAACTGTGTGCATGATTTGGAGTGCTGAAATTAGCCCTTAATTACGCCACTGATGCAATAAAGAACTAGGAACAGTTCTTTTCAGTGCCATTTGAAATGTGTGCACTTAAAACAAAATGCTGAAATCATTTTTATTATTATCATCTTAAAAATATAGTTCACAGAGAAACATATGACGTAAACATTTTTTAAATAATTGCTGGTGCTTAGGCAGAACTCCGATTCAGAAACAACATACAACGGTTTGGATTGAGGGTTGTGAGGCTTTCAGGAAGGGCTGCACCAATTTCATAGTTCAGAAGATGCTGTGAAGATTTCTGATGTTTTGTGTAGGCAGGCAGGCAGACAACATCGACAAGATAATTACACACCATGCTATATTTTTTGATTACTTGATTCCAGGATTCCCAAGCCAAATCTTTCAAAACGGAGGGCAACTTTGCTACTGTTAATGCTGAAAAGAGTGGGAAGGGAGGGGAAAAACGTTACACCATTCTTGTTATTCCTTGTACAAAGAGCCCTATAAAGAGCCATTATAAAGAGTCCTATAAAAGAAATCAAATGGGTTAAGTTTCGCAGTCAAGCACAATGCAAGGTTATCCAACAAAGACGTTTGAGTAAAATGATCAGCAAATAAAATGAACTTTGATAACGGCTTGATCCTGAAATCTTTACTTTCATAGCTTTCAGGACTGGTTTTCCCCAGTGCAAATCGTTTCTGCTTCAAAGAGAAGTAAATTTCAGAGGGCTGGGGGGAAATCAAAGTGGAGGATTTTCCAAGGCTCAAAATGTGCACTGGACGCTCCTATTAAGTTTAAATGGGTGTTGGAAGCCCAGCTGCTCTTTTGAAAATCTCCCCAAAATGGCTCGCTCTCTCCCCTGTCCAGACTGATCAAATGTAAGAAACTAGATTCATCCTTAACAGGGTAGGAAAAAAAATGAATAGGTCTGGGAGAACCATTGTTAAGGTGGGAGGAGGAAAATTACTTAGAAAGGTTAATTTCTATCAGGAAATTAATTTTTTTAAAACCCACCTATTTTGTCTAGAGACTGTAATAAGCATCAGTGGAAAGAGATCTTCCTATATTTACTAAAGTTCAGTTAGCAGTATCTTGAAAGATTCAGTTTATAAAACATGTCCTTCAATGACTTAAAAGACAGGTGCCACATACGAGTTAACTATTGAAGGGTACTTTCTTGTGCTCTACAATATTGTACACAAGCGCCTGGCTGTCTGGAAATGTAATATCGTGTATGTAAAGGGAAACGTTCTTCTCCAGAACAAACACTCCTTGGAGAGCATTTGTCTTCCCTGAAAATTATTGAGAAAAATGTATACATTGAAAATTGCAAACTGATTACTCAGTGGCTCGTGCTTCATAGTCCTCCAAACTAAAAGGTTTATTAGAACATCTTTAAGGGCTTGTCTACATGGGGCCACTCAGGAAAGTTAATCTGAATTAACTAGAAGTGTAACTTTCAAGTGGATTTGTTACATTGTTTAAACCCTGTGTGGAATCGCTCATTCAGAATTAAAGTAGCTTTAATTCTGTTTAATTTAACTCTGAGTGAGTGTCTACACAGGGGCTGAATGCACTTTAATCATTTCCAGTGAAATCAGTCACTGAACTCATTTTCCCAAGGAAAAAATCCTTCCAGTTCTCTTCATTGGAAAGCAGGGAGGTCATGGCCTGATTTCAGTGGAAAAGAGGGGCCTAAATACCCTTTGAGAAGCGGAGCCTGTCACTCAACTCCTCAACCAGGTCCCATTCAAGTCAAAACTGATATTTGTTGCAGTGGAAGTTGGCACTGGCCCTAATGGCTTATGAGGGAGATTTTTCAAAGGCACATGTGGTAAGTAGGCACCTAACGCCTGTTGAAATTCAGTGTTAGTTCCTAGTTATCATTTGTGCCTGTGAAAACATAACATCCAGGAACTACACAGCATAGGCTACACCTCAAATCATTATTGCTAAGGACGCTCAACAGCTTGAGTCCCGGGCCACTCTTTGTTGGATGAGACTTTGCAGAATGCACATAACCAACAACAAAAACGACCCACACCTACACAACCCAAACACAGAGTGCCGTTCTGTGGCTTATGCCTCGCTAGTCTGCTGGTATTAGGAGTCAGACAATCTTCACACGACCATTTCGAGAAGGTAGTTACAGCCTGTTGAAATGATTCAGAAGTGTTCATAAATGGCCACGTTGTTAGTTCGCAGCATTTTTTCTTGAAGACAAGCGTTGTTATTCAAGCTAACAGCCCACACCAAGAGAAAAGACAGGAGAGAGGAATTTGTAAAGTGTTGGTTATGTCCAAAGTTTAAAAAATTTGCTATTTGCTTTGCTTTTAAGTGAGAGGTGATTGTCCAAGTTGTCGATTAGGATACAAGACACGGAAGCATGCAAGGCAGACCCAGTTATTGCACCAGTAGCTACAACCTATAAAAAACAGGAAGAAAAAAAAAACCCAGTAAGAGTTAGTCTGCAGTCACTAGAAGCAAGCTTTAGAGAATTATACACTATAAAGCTCATCCCAAAATCAATCAAGGGGTTAGTGTAGTGATTCTCAAAGTGCAGGGTGACCCCACAGGATTTGCCAGAGTGGATGGGAACCTCTTGCTTTCCATTGTTCCTCAGAATCACGGCTTGCATTTAAAAATGACAAGTCGCTCTCTAGCTGTTACGGTTATGAAGAAATCCTTCAAAACATGATCTGAATGTAACCAATCCAGCAATGCATGCCTGAATTTGCAGAGAGCCTGAAACAATCTCTCTGAATTGTGAACTGCCCCGTTCATTTCAGCGGTCATTAACTCAAATGCAGTGTTGATAATTAACACTGTTGACATTTAAAATATTTCACTGTTAAAAGCATGCCACAAAAAACCAAAAGAGAAAGTATCAGTTTATGAAGATCTACACAAACTACACTGACAGCTTGTCTACACAGGGAAATTGACTGTTCTAGCTATTGCAGAATAAGCCATTCCACACACTATTCTGGAATAAAAGTGGTTTTATTCCAAAATAATTACTCTGCTCTGGAAGTGCGCTAATTATTCCAAAATAAAGTGACTGATTCCAGAAGTGTGATGCTATTGTGGTGGTGAGCTATTCCAAAATAGCCATTGCAGAACTGTTTGTTGCACAATAGTTCTTCCAGTCAATATCCGCATATAAACAAGCCCTCAGTGACAGCCTTTTGGGGTGCCTTTGAGAACACATGGGATGGTAGCCTATAGGGGTCACAATTGGAGTCATCTTCCTGAAGGGAAGTTGACCTTTCAAAGTTTGGGGAAATGCTGGATTAGCAAAAAGGTGCCAGAGCATTTGTAACAATTCAGAGTGGCAACTATCTAGCAGAAGTATCCTTTATTGTGCAGAGAAACACGACAGTCATTGAACAGAAATACTGGACATTTTAAGATGTACTTTGTATGTTTCATACAATACTGTGTTTTTTGGTACTGTAGTTGTCTACAGCAAGGAAAAGCAGACTCCTTTCGGACACACGGCTGTGTCCAATTTGCTAGACAAACCTGAGAGCAAATGAGCTATCACGTCACCAAAATGGCACGTGATTTATAAGCACTGATTCTTCTCTCTATGAGAGTTAATACAAAGGGAGGGGAAATGTCACAGCAGAGCATGGATGGCTCAGGGAACTGGCAACAGGTTAGGGAGCTCTTCACCTTAAAGTAGCAGGTTAGGAACTAGCCACCGCAGGTTGTGGCTGAACACTGTGTGTCTTCCCACCCCTAGGGACAAGGGCCCAGTCATATTTGGAATTCAGGGACATCCTTTCTGGCCAATCAAATCGGGGTTGGAGACCCAGCCCCCTTACAAAACAGCTGAGGGACACACATGCTGCTGGCATGCTGGGGCTAAAGGGAAGGCTTCTCTCTCTAGGGCTGCCAGCCCAGCATCTTTCCAAAGGATTTTGAAAGACACCTCAGCCTTTGGAGGAAAGCCATTCAGATAAAGGGTCCAATGGGAGCAGACACTGGGTGCTTTTAAAAATCCCACTGCGTATCTGCATCTTTATGCACCTAAACACCTTTAAAAATCTGGCCTCAAATGTTAAGGACAAGAAAGCTATTGATGATCTTACCATCTTGTAGCTCTGAAATGTAACCATCCCTATTAATATGTGCTTTATAAGGTAAGTGGGGATTTTCAGACACGGTACAGGTCACATTCTATGTGTACGGTGAATTATATCTCAGGAGATTAAACACAAAAGGGATGAAGTTACAATAGAGATGAATCTATCAGATACGGACCTCACCCTGTAACTGTTCTGGCTGTGGAATTTCCCCTGAATTCCCTGGGAGTTCTAGGCACAAAACAGTATCAGACCCAGCTTTTACTTTCTAACTCTGCTAACTCAGTGAAAGAGGCATTTTTAAGATAAAATCTCATTCGAGGGGAAAAAAACCTGGCCATTCCCTTTATAACTGAAGCACAGGTAGAAAAAGCAGCAGTAAGTATATGCAATATGTCTTTAAAAATTTCAGCTGAAGTTTCAACATCATTTTCAAAAACGTGTAAAACCAAAACCCAACTCTTGAAACTTTATATGATTTTATAACTAATCCCAAAGAGACTCTGATCACATTTCTTAAAGGTCTGCGTTCAAGTCAACAACTGCAACGGTTTAGGTTGAATCTCACCCCTTAAGTCCACTGAAGTTGCTGATGAATTCAGGATGCAAAGGAAATACTTTGCTTTCCCAGCAGCGTGCCATTGCACAGTAACTGTATAACTGGTGATATGTCTGACACTTGTTCTTTTTAAGAACATTTGTGTTAAAGCTTTAGAAAAAATTGCTATAATGGAAGAAGTATAAAGGATTCACAGTGCTTTATGCATAAAGCAGAGACGACTGGAGAGAGGAAAAAATAGGAGGAAGCTCTATTTATCAATGACTGGACAGTAAATGTTCAATCTCTGCTGATGGTAGTGTCCTTTTGTATAGCTATGATGCCAGGGTCTTGGAGGAAACAGTCACATTTCAGAATGAATTCAAAGCATTCAGAATTCCATGTCATGTTAGACAGGAAGATTTCGTATAGGGAAATAGGTGAAGTTCAAAAAGAAGTAAAAATCAGCAATGCAGTGGCAATTGCAATACAGGGAAAAAAAAAACAGATGCATTTGAGGAGTTATGGCAGGAGGATCATGGAGGGTTAAGAGATGGGAAAAAGGTTGTTCAAACCATTGGGAAAAAAGGAGAGAAAAGAGAAAAATAAATATTAGAAGTTCTGTTCATGGAAATGTAACAAGAAACAAAATCTTTCCTAGGCACTCTAACTTCGGTGGAAATGAAGTGCTTTCCTGAAATCAGAATGCTTTCTTGAACTGGGGCAAAAAGGCCAGTCTAGTCTGTATCTAGACTGAAGATGCTCCATCAAAACATACTAAGTTACATATCCTAGATCACAGGATGCCATTGATGTATAAGGAGAACTTCTACATTGATAGCAACGGGAGGTGGGGGGCTTGGCTTAAAAATCAGTGGCACAATACGGCCCCTGCCAAATGCATATATCTGAGGTTCCAAATTTGTTCAGAGATCTCTCTCTCACACACACACAACCCAAAACTCCAAACAACCAAAGAGATTTGGCCCACACAAAGCAATTTATCCCTTGCCACATTGTTGCACTAGTTAAGCAACTGATGGATTTAGAGGATAAAATTCATTTTTACTTTGGTTTTAATATGGAAGAGAGCTATCCTGGGCCAGTTGCACTAATGCTGATGTGTGTCTGTGTGTAAGTTACATTTCCTTGCACCAGTGAGGCACCTTCCATCTAAAGGGGGAATTTCTACATAAGGAAGAGACTGGGTTTCCTTCAGGCTTCTTGCAGGGGGAAGCCATTTAGGTTACAGCTATAATCCCCAGAGTATATTCCAGTACATCCCTTTGCCACGCATCATTTCTAGCCAGTACCGCCCATGTTTGAGGCCAAGATGGTCCCGCCCACAAACATCACAAGGATGTTTCTGCGTCACTTTCCACCAACCCTGGTGGACTTTCTGCCTCAGAAGCGGACTTAAAACCAAAGGGTGAACATGATGCCCTGTTGAGGTGTGTAACTGACAATGGATTTACCCTTCCTTTTAAAAAAGGAATAATGTTTGAATCTGCATTTTTCCGGGGAAGGGGGCCAAAAATCAATAAAGGCCTTTACAAAAAATGGAATTAATAATTTTATGCTGGCAAAAAGTTCTTTAAGTTAGTGAATATCAAATAAATGTAACCCAGTGATTAGAGCATTATGCAAAAGAAGAAGAAAAAGACAGAACATTCCAGAAGGAACTAGGAGGTACTCACTCTGCAGATTTCCAGAAATGTCCTGGATGCGACAGCCGCCTGTTCAATTTTGGCAGTTTTTCGAGCATATCGACGAGAAGAGTAAAGCTGGGTCTCTCACTGAGGTCGAAAGACCAACATGCTGAGAGGATTTCCTAAGGAGGACATTTGGCGGGGAGGGGGTCATTATCAATCTGGTTAGCTGGCTGGGTCAGTGAGCCAAGTGACTAGGGATTCTGGACGCTTCTATTTTTGAGCACCCAATTTTTGTAAGACACTTCGACAGGGCCTGGCTTGCAAACAGCAGGTGCTTAGCTGCTTCTGAAAATTGAAGTGTGTCCAGCTGGGGGTCAGAAGCCACTAGTCACTTGAAAACCTTGACTTTGCGCTTTACATTAGTTTTTCAGGACAAGGGAGCAACCTATAAACTAGGAGACATGCTTCAAAACAATCCTGACAACAGCCTAAACACCACACACAGCCTATGGATTTATACCAGATGAGTGAAATTCATTCACGCCATCTCCCTAGTACACACATTGCCACCTGTACAGCTCCTGAATGAATGATCTGTGTGTGAAACTACGTGGAGGTGGAGGCGAAACCTACGCCAGCAGCAAACCACAGAGGTTCCCCGGTGTAGGGGGACATCCATGGCTCTCACTGAGAGAGGTAAATGCAACCACGTACAAAAGCTGTGCTGTCTGACATGATCCTTTTCCTCCAGGCAGAACTGTCTGGGGATAGTTCTGTTGATTATAAATCTACAGAAAATGGGAAAGGCTTAGGAAATTATGGGGTAAAATCATGACCCCCATCCAAATAAAAAGGAGTTTTGCTATTTATTTTAATGATGCCAGGGTTTTACCCAATGAGCTAAGCACCAAACTCCTTCTCTGTTCAGTGTTTGGGGCAAGGAAGTGCATTATGCCATGAGAATGGCAGCTGGATTGAAAGCTCTTAGGGGCCGGCCCTGTTTTTTTGTTCTGTTTGTACAGCACCTAGCACAATCAAGGTCTAGTCCATGACTAGGATTCCCAGGTGCTACTGCATTACAAATGCCACATGGTACCTTAGTGTGTATCTATTTGGACTGGGGAAAGCAGCTGGTAAGATGCTATTGATTTTTAGGGCAGTCCCCCCCCCCCCTTTTTTCTTCATAATTTTGCTCGATGCGTCGAGTAAATGCACCTTTAAGATTCCCCCCTCCGCTCCCAGATTCTCACAGAATCTCTTTGGAAGGATTGCCACTTACACTGACTTCTTTCCCTACATTAACGGTAGCGAGGACATGCTTCACTCCTTCTCCGCTTCCGATCTGCCAGATGAGCGCTTCAGCCGGCTGGCTCTTGAAAGGCCATTTTCTTTCCTGGAGCTCATACCAAATCGTCCTGAAACACCGGTAAATAAATTAAGTCTCACAACATCCCTGGGAAGAAGACAGGAGTACCAACATCGCTGTTTTACAGATGGGAACACTAAGGCACAGATCAGGTCTGGGACTTGACCAATCACATCATTTGATTCTCAGTCCTGCACCTTAACCACAAGGCAACCTTCCTCTCTGATAAAGAATCTGTTGGCCTGCATCTTTTGCAGCAAGGGACTGAGCAGCACAGAAATAAAACCCGCCATCATTCAGCACTCTGCGCCAGATCCAAAGCCCATTCAAATCCACGTCCCACTTTCCATTCACTTTGGATCAGGCCATAATTGAGCAGGTTCACATATCCCGACAACCTACCGACGTTTCTCACTCTTACCCAAAAGCATAGACGTCTGCAGCTTTAGAGAAGGGCAGCTTGTCTTCGTTTTTCCCAGGAGACATCTCGCGAACAATTTCAGGGGCCAGATAGCACAGCCAGTCATGAGGCAGCTTCAGTTCATTCTCACGCCTGCGTTCAAGGAGAAAGTCAAATTAGTGAACCCCTTTTGCGTACTATAATTGGGCACAGCACACCGCTAGCTGCAGAAACTCTTGGTGGGAAGTTGGATTTTTACTGGGTCAAGTCTTTTCCTCAGAGAATTTCTTCTCTAAGTTTTATTTTTTGCCATATAAATATACTGGGCCTGATTCACCATGGTTCCATTCCTGCACTTGCTCCTTGTGTGCCAGGGCTGCTCAGCTCCTGATGTAATTTAGGGCAACCTCGAGGCTGCTCTAGCTTACATTGATCCCCATAGGCCCTGTGAAGTAGAGGACGGCTGTAGTGTAATGCATTCTGATCACAACCCCCTCTTTCACCCTTAGCACACCCTATATTGCTGAGCACTAGGGGCACTGCTGGTACAGATCCGTCACGTCAGCTCTACACCATGCTAGAAAGGCGTCTGTGCAGAGGGCCATTTCCTTCTGCTTTAAGACCCCTTTATTCTCCCTGAGTGGCTTAGCATAACAGACAGTTAGACCCATCTATACACAAACCTGGGTGCCTAAAGTTAGATTTCTATATCCGTACTAAAGCCTCATTTACACTGGAGTAACAGAGATCAGGACCTGGCCCTTTGTCTATTTGGTCGCGATTTCTCATTGCAGAAATGGACTAGAAAAATTAACCCTCAACGTACCTGCCCTCCTGAACCACACCCGATATTCCAAAGAGTCCAAAGTCTGTAATCACAACTTTGCCGTTGTCGTAGAAGACGTTCTTGGATTTCAGATCCTTATGCACGATCCCCTTTGCATGAAGATACCCCATGCCCTGGAAAAGATGGACACGTGGATGTAAAGCTGCCTGACCTAACCCCCGTTTCCAGATTACCTGGTTGCGCCTGACATTTGTGAACAGATTTATCCTCACATCACCCCTGGGAGACAGGGCAGCTCTGTTACCTCCAGTTTACAGATGGGAGGCGCAAGAAGCCAGGGTGACTTTCCTACAGCCATACGGGAAGTCTGTGGGAGAGCAGGGAATTGAACCTGTCTTCTGTGTCTCAGAATAGGGCCCTATCCACTCACCCTCCTTCACAACTCAGCCCAACAGGGTTTCCAGTTCTGCACTCTGAAAAATCCGGTTACCCTGCAGAGGCAGGGAAAGGGTGCAGATCAGCAGATTAGAGGAGGAAGGGGGACGGGAAGAGTCGATTTCCAGTCCCTGCGGCCTCATCATTTATTTTGGCAGCTAATCCCAGCCTACTTTCCTGCCGGTGGGCCAACACTCCTTGCCGTAACATATGGCTGGATTGCTGCAGCACAGAGATTGACATTTCCCGCTCCAGGCTACGCAGCCTCTAAGCCCACCTGGAGGCGCTGCCTGCCGTATGCTGTGGAAAAAGCATCTGGCTTATCTACTGCCAGGAACATCAGCCTACAGGCACTCCTTATCCTACTTTTGTTAGCAATTGGATGCCAGTGGGCTACCTTCCCATGCCAAGGCTGTTGCTAGCAGTACCTAGCGCATTAGGAAATGGAATGGTATTTTCCTTTAGGACTTCAACAGCATGAAATAGGACAAGAGAGTTAAATACCCAGGCCCACTCAATTGGCATGTCTACACAGCCCATGGCAATGAGCCTCTGGGCCCAGCCTGACAGACTTAGGCTTGCGCTATGGCACTAAAACTAGCTGTGAAGACATTAACCCCCCACGCTAGGCTTCAGACCTTAAGATCCAGCCTGGGCTGCCAGTTCTACGCAGTCTACCCAGCTATTTTTTGCACGGGAACATCCGTTTCATGAGCCAGTCTGTAGGCCAGGGCTCGGAGAATCACTGCCACAGGCTGCCAGCTGCGCCCCACGTGGCCCACACCGCATTCAGATTCTGCAGAAGTTAGGTGCAATAGTGAGTGATTTCAAAACGAAAGGCGAGTGTAGACGAGACCTCTGAGACTGCAGACAGACTGCCGGAAACAACAGCTCTGAAAGGTGTGAGATTCCACATGCTCCACGGGTCAGACTGAGACCAAAACCTATTAGAAGATGCTTTAATATCAATATGAACCCTTTCACTGCTGACCACTTTAGCAGATGGGATGGAGAAGTGGGTGGGAGCGACGTGCCCGGGCAGAGAGAGAACTGGGGTTGTGGCATGGTGGAAGATGCAGAAGAAAGAAAGAAGAGTTGCAGACAAGGAAGGGGGAGAGAAATGAAGGAGCATGGGGAAGAAAGCAAAAGAAAAAAGTGCAGAAATAGCAGTGGTTAAAGCTGAGCACATTTTCCCCACTGAGTGATGCTGAACGTGACATTAAATAATATTGACTAAGAGCTTAGCTGTTTGTATACAAAGCCATATTCCATCCATGATCTTTGCGCCATTGAAATCAGTGGGAGATCCAATGTGGATTGAGGGAAAGCGAATGGATAGCCCTGCGTTTATTCCCCCAGTCCATAGATCGGACTTATAAAAAGAATTCAATTCTCCCCCACAGGCTAATTGTGACACCCTGGGAGCACAGCACTTTTGGCTACATTTAGAAAGCTTTCATCAGAGCCCCGTTGAGGAAGTTATTAAGTAACATGCCCAAAGTCAACCAGCACACTAGAGTCAAGAAGAGAACACAGGCTGCCCATTGTACTACGAGAACACCTCACAGGATCCATTAACACCGGGAGCTTTCTGGCCAACTGGAAGAGGCTTCTGCGCAAAAGAAAAGTCAGGATTATGCTTGAAGGACCACTCTGCCTTTGAAGTACAGCAACCAGTAAACTCAAGCAGCCCCAAGGAACGGACTCCATGACAGAGACACCTAAAGCTAGCCTTGCATTTAGCATGCCTTGTAATAATTAACTCAGACGAAGCAGGAAACGAGCTTAGTCCAGCTTTTGGCAGCATGGAAAAGCACAGGTCAGCCAAGATACACAACACTGGCTCTGGTGACCTGCATGCCAAACAGTACAGGAAAGGTCTAACAAAAACTTCAACGCAGCACTGTCGTTCAAGTAATACCAGAGTAGGGTTATCTGCTGGTACAATCACTTCTTGTACAGTAGCGTAAGAGTGGTGTCTCTTGCATGGCTAATGAGGCAATGCCTGGACGTTCAAAGAGCATCTTCCTCGTACTTTAGCACAATTCTTACACAGACCTCATCTGCACCAAAGATTTCCTTCAGTTACAGCCATTGGTGCAGCTATCTTCTGCCAACACGTAGTCAGGGGAAAGCGCTACTGGCTGTAATCCGTGCTAATGCAGCTTGCCCTCATTTCAGAAGAGGGATAAGCCCCATGGGGCAGATTCTCATTTGGGGTGAAGTGACATAGCTTCATCGACGGCCATGAGCTTCAAATGGAGCTAGGACCATTTACACTAGCTGAGAATCTGACTATACAGATACTGTATCTGCAGTATCTGCAGTCGCACAGCAGCTTGCATTGCTTACACTCGGGGAATCACACTCCTACAATTACATTAGTGACTGAAACCAGGGCAAATCCTAAATGTAGACAAAGCTTAAGACAGAGCATTTTCCCTTCCATAGGATTTGGAGTTGCACTGCACACGTTGTCCGGTTCAAAGGCAACGAGAAAGTTTTAATTCTGCAACCAACAAAAATGAAAAGAAAGATGCCTAGAGTTCTCTCTCTTACCTTAATGATCTCCTGAGCGATCTGCCTGGTTTTGTTAATATCTAAAGATATCTTGGGATCCCGTACAAATGAGTGAAGTGTCCTTCCTTTGCAAAAGCTAAAATAAAAGGGGAAGAGGTTGGGGGAAAAGAGAAAACAACGTGGTGAAAAATGCAAGTTCCTAAACATTGACCCCTTCCTTCTGGGGAGGGGTGGGGGGGCAGGGTTTTTATAACATGGGACCACAGTTGCTCTCCCCCACAAAAGACACACAGTGTCTAGAAAACGTAATGGGCCTATTCCCATTTATAATAAAGTCCCTTTACACTACTTTGCCAATGCCTTGAAGTGGGCATGTACACTCATTTTCAGGCCTCTTTACAACTTCTGGAGCAGTGTAAAAGAGAACCAGGCCTAAGCGAAGCACATACTGTGCACAAATTGCCGAAAACCATGTGGGGCCCAGGGCAATGGAGGAAAGTAACTTCTTTTTCTGTTTCTCGTTTTGCCCTAAAACTGGTTAAAAGCAGACCAAAAAAAGGACAGCCCATGCAAGTCATATGACAGCATTTTGTAACCACCAAATGAGGTCCCTGTACTGACTCTTGGTACATTTTTCTATTTTCAAGCAAGTGCTCCCTGCATGGAGTGGGAGGAGGAAGAAAAAAATTACACACTTGTTTTCCAAACGCAAAAGGCCAGCTTGACAGCCTGACATGCTTTAAATAGCCCTTTACATGCTACACCTTTAGGTCAGCTGAGCCATCAAAGAGTGACTAGACATCAATCTTGGACCATTCCCAGTCCCTCCCAAACATGGTGGAGTCACTTGGGCAAGGCCGGGTGCTGGAAGCTACACTGCTATGCTTTTGCTTCACCTGTCTGTGGATAGAAGACATTTGTTTCAATTGATGCCAACTCAGAGCCTTGCACATTACATCTGCTTTCCGACACGCACTCAGAGCCCTAGGAAAATCATAGCCGCACTGCAGTGAAATGCTACGTCCTCACCTGGTAATAATTGCTAAATGAGGGGGATGCATGCATGCCCCCATGAAAAGCACCACGTTCTCATGTCGGGTCTGCCTGTAATTCATCACCTCCTTCTTAAAGAGCTTGAGATGGTCCTGATTGTTCCCGTCGATCTCCAGCAGCCTGATCGCCACCTCTCCGTGCCATTTCCCCCGGTAAACCTTCCCCCACCGCCCTTGGCCAATGGGCTCCCCCAGCGCAATCTGTTCAAAGGGAATGTCCCACTCCTGCAGATAGACGCTGGTCTGGCTGGCCTTGCGAGAGATCATCCCTTTCCAGTGCGGCCATTTGCTGGGCAAGTCGTCTAACTCATCCTCATCATACTCTGGTTCTGATTTATTCGTCTCTTGTTCTTCAACCTGTTTGCAAATCAGAAAGGGAGGGAAGGGGGAAGAGGAATAACAGTTATATTAGAGTTCCATCTGGTGGCTGCTATTTGACCTCTTTGCCCAATCTATATTTATATTCCTCCAGCCAACATAAACCCCCAAGATGATTAATGATGGGAGAATCTCAAAGGATTCAGTTTGTGGGTTTGATTTGGCTAAATACCCACAAATCTAGAGATTCTTATCTTCACCTCCCAAGGCTACAAAGTCCAGCTGGGAAAGCTGTGAAAATAACCACTCTCATGGTATCTCAGCCCTTCTGGCTGGAGCTAGAGGGCTCAACCCTACATGGTGCTAAGCACCTGGAACTAAATGCTTATTTTTGCAGGAATTGGAGGTGCACAGCACCCCTCAAGATTTTGCAAGTGAAATGTGAAGATGATTTGAAAAGAGGGGAACCAAAAACCTTCTTTAAAACTTCAAGACCATGTTTCATTTGAGTTTCGAGCAACAGTCTCATTTTGGGCCAGCACCAAAGCCCAGTGAAGTCAACTGAATGACTCGCATTGAAGACAGTGGTCACTGAATTAAACCCTGTAAGAAAATTAGTTTGCCCAGCCCTATAGAAATCCACTTTTAATTCCTGATCCAGCAAACCACTTAAGCGAAGAGAGAACCACTGAAGAAAGGCGCAGTCCTAATGAAGACTACGGAACTACTCACTTGGGCTTTACTGGACTGGAACCATACTGAGCTAATCTGACTGTTTATAGGAAGTCTGGGTTCTTAATCACATATATATGACAAGCCGATTGAGAAGAGGGTTTTTTTACAAAACGTTTTTTAAAATGTTAAGAAAACCAAATGCGCCTCAAACAATCACTGCCATCAAAAGCTTTTTCTAGATGAAAACTACAATCCTCGTACTGGCACCAAATGGCCATGCCAATTTATTGAGAAGGGCACAAATAGCGAAAGAGATATAACTTTGGCTGGAAAGGGTATAGCTAATAGACAGGCAAGTTATATGTAGCCAAATAAAAATACGCAAACGTTTTACAGCTAACATGGCTGTAGCATGAAGAGGGGGTTATTAAAGAATATATTTTGTAGCACAGACCTGGATTTCGTTGCACAGTAAAGCACTGCTGATTTCAGCAGTCAGATCTTTAAGACCACAGCACTGCGATTTAGCTTGCAATGCAGCTTTTGGGACCGCGCGAGTGAGCGGGCAAAGAGAAAGACGGTTGTTTCACCCACGAACCTACCTCTGCATCGGGTTCTTCAACCCCATCTGCGTCCAGCTGTTCGTCAGCACTATCAAGAGAAAATGGTTTATATTGACAAATATGAAGGCATGTGGATTCAGGCTAGGAAGCTGCTCACTACAGCGACAGTTAGCACCGGGACCTGTGGTAACAGCTGTGATAACCGAGGGCAGGTGGGACTCTGAACAGGTTTTCATGCCATGGCCAACCGTTTAGCAGCACTACAGAGGCACCATTACCGCTGCATCAGGGAACCTGATTTTCTTAGTGCCGATGCACCTGCTGACAGAGCAACATGAAGTATTGGCGCTCATGCTATTAACTCCCATGAACACTGGTCTGCCCAAAGGCTGTGATATTTGCAATCCGGATCTCAAAAGGATGCTTAGAGCCAGACCTACCATGCTTTGTATATCCTAAAACCTGCACCGTCCATTTCACTGAATTTATCTGATCTCCCCTGGGGTACCCAAAGGTACATTGAAGCCAGCAGCAGTTGCACAGGCAGGAGAGGATAGAGCAGCAGTCCCCAAACTTTAAGCTGTGCCCCCTCTTACTCTTAATTTAATCCACCCACACGCTCCCAGAGCTGCAGTTGGGAGCCAGGGCCGGGTCACAGGCAGGGCTGCGGCTGGGGTCAGGCCTGGAGGCTGGGAGCTGGGCCCAGCTTCCTCCTCATCCCCCAGGGGGCTGGCCCAGGCCCCACCGCACCCCACCCCGAATGTTCCTCCACATCCCCTTGGAGGGCATGCCCCACAGTTTGGGGACCACTGAGTTAGAGGCACAAAAGAGTTTTAAAATTAAGCCAGGAGACTCATTGAGGGTTTTGTACATAAACTGGTAGCTAGTTTATCCAGGCACTTTATGTCACACAAAGGGCAAGACAGGATCTTCACTTGATTCAACTGGCTTTATAAATTACTACATCAGCTTCCTGTTGCCACGTTTCATTGGTGCAAAGGGTAAAAAGCATCGTGCTGAATTCATCCTAGGTGTAACTGTATTGGAGAGGTAACAGAGAGGATCCCCTGAACCCTTAACAAGGGTTAGTCTTATTGGTCAGGTCTCTCTGATCCAGGCTTCTAGCTGCCTACATAAAATGTTAAGTCCTTCCATCCATGTAGACCAGCTTGCGTAAATCTGTAGAGCATCAGAATTCAATGCTAAGTGTAATCTTTTTGTGGCTGCTCTTCTGAACTTCCTCTCCCTGGTCTGGACGAGGAAATCTCATCCTCCTTTTTCATATGAAGTCACACAAGGGCCAGCAACCACAGCTTCAATAACGTTACCCATTATTTCGTATTACTCTAGGCTGCCACAGACCATTAATGCTTTGGCAAGGTCAGCGACTGCATCAGTTAATGTAACAAACAATAAGGAGAAACTGGGTCACCGGGGCAGGAGGAAGGAGAAAATACACCCAATGTAGCACATGAAAACAACCAAGTGAGGGCTGGAAAATAAAAATCAGTCTTCAGGAAGCTTCAGATCACACCCTGAAAGGTTCCATTCCAGCTCGCTCCACTTCAAGAGCCGCCCCTTCATTAACCTCCCAATTTAATGATCTGTGATGGGGTATATAGCACCTACACTGGCACTGGAGGGGCTAAGGAGCAGCTGTGTGCACAGGAGACCCCCCACCCATCCACACCTTCAGAGCACGCTTCAGAGGTGACCTTAAAAGGAAACCAGGCCTTTCACAAGCAGCCTGATAAGGTAGGTCTCTCTCCCTGCCCTGAGCATCCCTGGGGGGCTGATGGTTCAATTATTATCTTTTCCTTTACTACTGTGAGGCAAACTGTAAGACTTTGGCAAGAGAGTGCGTGGGAGGCAGTGGCCCAGAGGCAGACTTAAGGCAACCCTGGTTGCTGGACATTGGTACCTCTTACACCACTCTGGGTTGGAGCCTGGTGAAGTGAGAGGGCCTGGCCTCCCCTACCACCCTCCCCTTGTTAAGACAGGTGTGAAAAGCCTCACTGCTAGATACCGCTAGAACAACAAAATTCTGTGGAAAATTTAGATGAAAAACTGATTTCTCCCCCCAAGTTTTCTGTGGGGAACCCCTCCCCACATTTTTTGAGCATCTCTAACGATTAAAAAGAAAACTTTGCACATCAAGGAAGCCTTTCATCCAAGTACTTTATTAACATTAGTTAAGCCTCACAAGACCCCTGGGACTGAGGTAAGCATCACACCCATTTTACAAGATTAGTAAAGAAAGGTTAAGTGCTTTTCCCAAAGTTGCACAACGAATCCATGGCAGAGCTCAGAATGGAGCCCAGATGGCCTGGCTGCTAGCCCTCTGCTTTAATCACTCTACAAAAATGTTAACTTTTCGGTTTGCTATGAAGTGAACAAAAGGATCAAGAAATTGAATGCTTACTTAGTGTCTTCAGCTGTTTCAGGCGGCTGCGTTACTTGGGAGGGGCTGGGAATTTCTAAAACAAAACAAAAACCAAAAAAAAATCTACAATAGGATACACATATTTTGCACTCAATTCCTTCAGACCACTACTGTGGATTTCTCTCTCCTCCAGAAACGACACAGGCAAGTATATTACACCGACCCTTCTACACACTGAGTAAATTCCTATGACCAACAAGCATATTTATGCTAATTATGGGCATTTTATGTTGATTGCGTCCGATTATTTTCCTGTTCAATTATTACCTAAAATGTTTAGTCAATTGTTCAACTCATTATTTGCTAACTTAATTCTGCAAAAATGCACATGGCTGTACTTAATTTTAAGCAGCCAGTGGAGCTTCTCATGCACAAGTGCTTGCAGAATTGGAGCCAGCCTCAGGCACACAATTTCATACAGCTTCTAATCACATTTCCAGTGATGCTCAATATCAAATATGCAAGCGATTGCTTTACCCATGTGGCTCATCAGCACCACCCAGTGTCAGCTTTGTTTAAATCCCCCGTTTTCTACAGCAATCCCACAAGGGATTACCCAAACCCGATTCTCAAATAATCTGGATTTCAAAAAACAAAACCACTCTTCTGAAGAGTACCAGCTGCCGAAACAGGAAGCTGTAACTATTAATTTAGATTAGTATCATCTCCTTCAGTCAAAATACTTTGCCTTTCATTCAAGGACCTCAGAGTGGTTTACGGACACGCCTGAGAAGCAGACAAGTACCATTGTTGTTACCCTCTCTAGTTTACAGAAGTGGGCACCAGGGTATGTCTACCCTGCAATCCCAGAGGGTGACTGCAGCTCATGTAGACGTATCTGAGCTAGCTTCAATCCAGCCAGCCCAGGACCTTAGTTAAGTACTGAGGTAGGTAACCCACAGTAAAGTCTGTGCTGCTGCAGTTTCATTACTCCATTACCCAAGCTAGCTGGATTAGAGCTAGCTCAGGTACGTCTACACAAGCTGCAATCACGGGGTGACACAGACATGTACTAAGAAACAAAGAGGGAACATGACTTGTAATCGCTGCGATCCTGCATCTTGGCCAGAGGTTAGGCTAAGACTGGATCTACACTGCTGGCAAAATTCAAGTAGCTTGCGTAACTCCCGTCAACTTCGTAACTTCTGCTTAGCACGCTGTCTCTGCTGCACTGTGCCGACGGGAAATGCGTACCTGTCGACACAGCGCTATGCTTTTTGGGGAGGTGGTTTTATTAAATTGACTTCCGGATCAATTGAACGGGTCTTCACTTCCACTCAATCGATCCAGATAAATTGATTTGCTGCCATCGGTGTAGACATATCCTAGATGACACTTGTGGTCCCTTCTAACCTTCTGGTTCTAAGATGCTATAAAAATTAGATAGTTATTCAGGAAAGGGACCACTCTGGTGAACAGGCTAGGTGTGGGGGGGGATCGGGAGTGGTCAGGGAACTCTCACGGTTAGGTGCCGCATACTACACACCACACACCTACAGCACGCACGCACAGACGCTGCAAAAAAAGGCTGTCATTTTAAAAAACAAACAAAAACCCTAAACAGGACTCAAAGGAACAGGGTGAATTTTTAAATAGAACCTATTGATGACAGCAGCATAGTAGCTGTTGCATCTTCTAGATGACCAAACCTTAAAGTCAACTCAACACCAACAGCTATGAAAGCCAAAGTGTATGAGCTAAATCTTTCTTAAGCCCCTCTGGTCCAGATCCTCGGATGCATCCAGTGACACCAGCTGAGAATCTGGCCCTACAGCTCTGAAAACAGGGATAGATTTTTCAAAGGAATAACAATGCGGTACACAGTTCCAGAAATTTGTTAGTCTTTTAGGTGCTACAGGACTCTCGTTTTTAATGTGGTACTCAGAATCCCATCTCAAAAATCTCCTCTGTTGCAGCTAAACAGGTCATCAACTGCACTTTCAAATGTCAATAAGGAAATCATGCATTAGGAAAGAATGGCTCAGCATTACCATTTATGTTGACACAAGAGAACGCTTTAATTTTTTTTTTTTTTTTTTGGAAAAAAAAGCAAGAGCATTCAAAAAGCAGGAGGTTTAAAAATAGTGTCATTTGAGCAGAAATGGCACAAGCTGCTTAGTAGAATTAAAGCAATGAACTCACCTGGGAAGATAAACTGTTGTCTATGCTGAATGTAGCAGGCGGCTTTATATATAAAAAAAGGATAGCAAAAATCACCAGGAAATAATAAATCAAACAAGTTAAGAGCGTCAAGAAATAGAATCAGCAAATGCCCCATATCCATTCAAGTAAATTAGTCCTAACTCATTGTTTGAGCAACAGATTAGTAGATTAATTATCAGCCAGCTCAATGGGCAGATTTCAGCACATGCACGTTTGGAAGATTGAACAGGACAAGGGATGGAATAAAATCATCAGGTGAAAGCTGATTTACTGGTAGCAAATGTGTTTGGACAGGGAGGCCAAGAACACAGTAGTTAGGCCCTCAGCTGGTGTATATTGGTGCTTGTGATCAGTAGGCCTCAAAGCGCTTTACAAAAGAATGGTTGTGTTACTCTCCCCATTTTACAGATGGGGGAAACTGAGGCAACGTGACATGTTCTTATGGCTCTGTCTGCTAGGCCACACTGCCCTTCCCTTGTCTTCAGTGCAGCCATGCTGACTTACACCAGCTGAGGACCCGGCCCATTCACATTTCTTTTCGCTAATTTTAGGCCAATGAATTCACAAGCAGGTTTCTGTTTTGAAAAACTCACATCCTGCTTCTTCTCCATTTGAGTTATCCCTTTGTCTGGGCTGTCCCAATGGACTTTGCATTTAAAACAGCAACTTCCATTCTGATGGATCAAAGAATTGACAGAAAAATGCAGCTCTCTCTGGGGTAAAAGCACAGCAGCTGGTTTAACAGCATAAAGTAAGATTTCAAGGCAGAAGGAATGAAATTTGGTCCTGGCAGAGAAATTGGCTGACTGTGCAACCCCAGCTTGTCTGTAATCCCTACTCCTGAAAGAAGTGCCATTGGCCTCATGTTACTCATTGCAGAGTGTGTTTTGTGGCACACTCATATGATGCAAACACATCCCACCACAACTGTCGAACTCGGCCATTTCAAAAATGCTCCCTGGAGGGGACTCCAAATGAGCAACATGGATGACCAATTTGCAGACTTTTGTCCTGTTTTTATTTCCACTTTCCACTCTGTTAAATCTCATTGCTCACAAATTTCAAGTCATTGACACCCATGCACACACAAAACGGGCATATTGCAATGCAAGGGGAAAACAGAGAAGACAATCATTGAGTTTTG
The DNA here is from genome assembly GCA_007922155.1 of Mesoclemmys tuberculata. Taxonomy (NCBI): domain Eukaryota; kingdom Metazoa; phylum Chordata; order Testudines; family Chelidae; genus Mesoclemmys; species Mesoclemmys tuberculata. The sequence continues at coordinate 12,880,132 of ML675623.1, forward strand.
GTACGTGCTTTAAAAAGAGGGGAATTTGGAGAGGTGAGACCACTGAAGACACGTAAACATTCCTCAATGAACTTTTTTCCGAAGTAGGTAGTTTTACTTTCAATTCCTTTTAAAACTGAAAGAGGTCATGGAACCAGACTCATTTAAAGGGCTTAGGCCTCGAGTCCTGTTGGCTGATACAAGTTCACACTTTGTGTAGCTTCCTATTATTTTACCACGAGCATTTCAGGCAGCACAAAGCCAGTCAGAGAGGCACGAGATGTGCCAGGCAGAGTAGCCGCTCTTCTCCTCTGATCTCCAAGTCAAAGCTTGGCTTCCCCGGAGCTCTCTGCCCCTCTCCCCAAAGCTGCCTATAGATCATCCTGCTGCAACCTGGATTGGAGATTAAAAAGCAGCTCAAGTGCTGACACCGATTCTAATTCTTTCCCTCTGTTTCACACTAGTGGAGGGGAGACCAGCCTGCCTGGTTCTAGGTGGGCACTGGAAAGGTGGAGTGACGCCTCTGGCCACGTGTCTCTCTCCCAGGAATCCATGGAGTCCTCTCCCACAGCAGTCCATAGGGTAGTTTCTTCGTGGGGGGGAGGAAGGGAGGGTAGCCAGAGAACAGCTGCTCTTAGAAGGCCATGGAAGCAGAGTGTGCTTCCAATTAGAAACCAGATCCAGGTCCGAGGACTCCCCTTTGCAGCTGCTGCTGAACAGATGTGCAGGGGAGTCAGCCAATGGCAGCGCGGCTCGTGAGGTAGGGCAGCATGGTTATGCAAAGGCCTTGGTTGACCTTGGAAGTTATGCCAGGTTGTGGAGGTTGAACCTCCTGTGCAACGGGGTGGTGGGAGGGGAGTTCCACATGGAACCCGGAATCCAAAAGCACATGCCTGCTAGGTGGGGAACCAGCCTGCTCTGGTTCAAACGGCTGCAGATCACCCCGGGAAGCGTTGCCTGGACATTATACCATCTAGAAACCAAATGCCCAAGCCAAGAAAGCAAAAGCATGGAGGGTCCTCCACATGGCAGTCCGTTTCCTGTCTTCCTGCTAAATTACCAGACCAAAACCGATTTTACTCTGCAGCTGGTTCTCTGCCCGGTCACGACTAGCTGATGAGGGCCTTTGCCCATCCCGCAGCTCAATGCAAAGACCAACAGCGACAGAAATCCCCTCCATTTGTAAAGCACCTGCCGCTCCTACAGGACCTGGAAGCACTTTGTCAGTAAGAGGCCAGGTTCAGATTGATGCCTAGGAGCATGAGTTACGGACCCCGAAATGGGAACAAGCATGCTGCATGAGCCAAGACAGCCTCACGCACTAGAAGAGGGGCTATTCCGCACAGGGAGAGCTGTGCATACAGACGTCCTTGCTGGGTTAAGACAGCCCATGGACTAATGCCTCTGACCCTTGGGGCACGGCCCAGGAAGTTGGGAAGGGTGCTTCCACAGCTCTCCTGAAACGAATTAGTTACCTGGGAAGTTAAACCGGCTGTCCCGCTGGCCCATAGGGGAGGGGTTTGGGGGAGGTGTCGCGCTGGGAGGATTGGAAGACTGGAAAGGGGCCGGTGAAGACGGCGTGGAGGAGGTTGTAGACGATGGATTACTGCTGGAGTCTAGATGGGTGATTGCCGGGGGATGATCCTGCAAAGTAACAAAAGCCACTGGGTGATCTGGCAGAGGAAAGGGAGCAGCTTAGTGACGAGTCACCACCATTTCCCCAAAACAGGTCAGCAAATCCCTGTTCCTGTGTACTAACAGCGAGGAAGTAGGCTTTGTCCACAACATTTATGGGCAGGAGGCTGGAAAAGCCAGCTGATGGTCTCAGCATTAATGGGAACGAAGCACCCAAAACTCCTCCACCAGCTTAAGAACCTAATGCTGCTCCCACTCAAGGCGGTGGTTGAACCCAATGATTTCAGGTCAAAGCAGGATCGGACACAAGGGTGCATTCGGAAAAGCCATAGACAAAAGTTCTTTATACAGAGCATGAAAAACAAAAAGGGGGGGATGGCCGCCAACTCTTTCAGCAAACGGAAGGAGCTCGTTACTTGTAGCTTAATCTAGTAGAAAACTATCACCTAGCCTCAGCAAGATCAGGGTATTTGGGAGCAGACAGGGATGGTTTGGGGGGGACGTGTTTTTAAACACTACTGAGCACTTGCACATCCCATTGAAAGGTTTGTGGCTGCTCAACACTACTCAAAGGCAGGCCCTCGGTATTTCTAGAGCATCTTTGTTTTGCTTCGGGTTGGGGGATAAAACCAAGAGATAAATACTTTGAGAGAGAAGTCACCCCTCCCCCCATAGAACCACTGTTCTCTTTGTATCTTGCAAACCATCCCAGTTTAAACAGCCTCTAATCACTTCACACATTTCAACTGTGCTCACACATTTGCTGTGTTTCTCAAAGGTGCTGGCCAGTCTGGTTTGCAAGGCGTCTCCCTCTCGGTTCCAATTGTGAATGAGAAATGCTGTTGTCACACTAGGGCGTTGGGCAAATGGCAAGATAACGCTGTTGACTGTTTCCCTTCCCAGAGGTGGAAGCGCTAATGGCGTGAGCCTTCAAACCAGCCAGGACAAAACCAGAAGAACAGTGGTTCTCAATTCCCACACTACACCCTCCCTCCCACTTAACTGGGATCTTGCTGGGACATTTCTGGGCATTCACTATTTCAAGAAAATATGCACATTTTCTGCGGGAAAAACTCTTCTCACAAAATTTTTTGCTGAATCGAACACCCAGTTCTCCATCAAACCACCATTTTGACAGAAAATTTTCGACCAGTGCTATTTTCCACTCGGCTGCTTTGGTTCTACGTTTCAGTCCCCCCTAAGCAGCAGAGGCATTGGGGCTGCCCAAAAGCCACATTTCAGTAGAATAGGTCACACATCAAGATTCTTTGCACAGAGAAACCAAACCAAAAAACATGAGAAAAATAATGCAGCTGTCAAGGCGCTGCATCATCCCCAGATCAGCTCATAATTCAATTGCTCAGAGACAGACGACACATTCGAAGCGTTCTTCACCAACTACCTTTTTAGTTAGTGCTTTTGGAAGCGTTCCAAACTGTGGTTCTGCAGGTCTATCCACAGGGTTATTAATATCAGAAGGGACAGATTCCGTCCTCCTTATTTTTGCTACTGAAAGGGGAGGGAGAAAAAGAAAGAGAAGGGTTTATTCAGACAGCCATTCTCATTGCAATAACATCAGTGATGAAAGATAAAATGCTGTGACTCACAGCAAACTTACTGGGAAGGAAAGATATTCTGCAAGCAGGGGCCTCTTTCGTACATTTATTATGACACTTTAATCTGTGCGAAAGAGACCAAAAACATTAGATAGCAACTAATTCATTACGGACAGAGTCTAGGCCTCCCGGTATATTTCATGCTGATTTCAAAGGAAGTTCTACAAACTTCTACAAGGTCCCAGTGATGTGCTGTGATCTGATTACGTGCAGAGGTCTGCACTCAGATGGAGCCCCGCTATAGGACTTACTTATATGGCCCCATTATATGGGGGGGATGTTATGATGGGATAGTTTAATTTGAGCAATTGATTTTGGAT
>ML675623.1:12883691-13018691 GCA_007922155.1 Mesoclemmys tuberculata
CTAGATGATCATATTGGTCCCTTCTGACCTATGAGTCTATGAGTCTATGAGTCATTACTGTAGTATCTGAACACGTTACATTCTTTAAATGCATTTGTCCTCACAAAACCCATCTGATTTCTATTATCCTCATTTTACAGATGGGGAACTGAGGTGCAGAGAGACTATGTGACTTGACCAAGGACACATAGGAAGCCTGTGGCAGAGCAAGAAATGGAGTCTGCGTCTCTCAAGTCCCAGGTTACCCCCTAATCAGTGGATCATGTTTCCTTTCTCTCCACCACTCTCTAGGCAAATGGATCCCAATACAAGATCAGGATCAAAGTTGTAACAAACTAAGCAATAACGCTAATGTTATTTATGTAATATGTCTCTGAGATAACAAATACTAATCAATAAGATTTATACATTATAATGAATGGAATTAAATGAAATATCTGTCAGTAAGGGAGAAGCATTCTCTGCTCACCTGCAGTGTTTGCATTTCACACCGAACATCATGCTTTTGTGACACACGTGGCACATCTGAGATAACCAAGATTTTGTAGAGAATCTGAGTGGAAGAGGGAAAGTGTTATACTGGGGCTAGTTAAACGGAAAAGCATTAACTGAAGCAATGCTGTTTAGCTACAGCCCCTTTACAGCACAGCCTCTTGTAAAAAAAACCAAAAACCAAACAAACCAACAAACCAACAACAAACAGTCTGATGGAAGTGGCTATTTGTTTTTAATAAAAAGGAATTTAAGGACGTCAGCACCTGTTTGGGGACTGAAAATGACCTTTGTGCAGAGGACAAGCATAGGCTTTATGCTGGCCATCTGTACTGGTGTTAATTTCAGCCTAGCACAAATAAGAGGTGCACAGGACAGGACTTGTTTTTCGACTAATCAGTACGCACACATGAACGCATACACATGCTCTCTGATGTTTAGCTCCCTGGAGATGTTTGCTATTTTTCCGTGTAATTTTGCAAACTGGAATTGCTGGTTGACAATTCCCGAGGCTTGTTGATCTATGGCCCTATGGATACAGGAGTTCAGCCGAAACCAACCGGGTCACACAAAATGATCACGTGCAGAATTCGACCCAGAGGGGAAAGAACATCACTAACCTTCCTCCTCTAAAGACTCCCCAAAGCAGAAGTTCACCTTTAGGGAGGGCTTTTCTTTAAGATGTGATCAGATTCAGAAACCACTGCAGTGCCACATAAGGGTCTGATTCAGCACGTGCATCACTGCTGTCCTTAATCAGGACTGAACAGCCGTGCGGATGTCGGTGGAGCTAATCAGGTGGTTGAAGTTAAGCATGTGCATAGGCCTTTGCTGGATCGGGGCCTAAATTATGGTTGAGCTTTCTTTCCTTCTAGCAGAACCGCAGAGCGAAGAGAGAGATAAAACCTGTAGGACTGTTTGGGGCAATAGTTACTGATGAACGTACTCCTTGATTGGTTGTTGGAGGTTTTTTTTTTTGAAGGGGGCATGGCAGGGGAGGAGGAGAGCAGGGAAGGGGCATATGTGCTCCCCCCATTTTAAGACCAAGCTCTTCCCTTTGGTCTGCAAGGTGCAAGCTCTTTGGGGCAGAGACCGTCTTTATTCTGTGTTTGTGCAGCCCCTGGCACCGCTGGGTTTCCGTTCATGGCAGGGGCTCTTAGTGACAACAGCCAGACAAATAAATAAGAGTCACTGGCAGGGTCCCAAATGAACAACTATGTAAGAGGCTCGTTAAAGTTGCAGAGGCACATCAGCAATTCTAATGCAGAATACCTTTTAATTTAATTGGAGTAAAAACCAAAAGCAATTCAGGAAACGCAGAGTCAAGGATGAACTTCCCAAAGGAGGCATCCAAGGCTCCTTTAAATTCTGTCTCAGATGCGTCACCGCTGCAAACTAAGCTAAAACGGGCTGTTGTGGCTGTAATCTGAACCATCAATTTCATTTCCTTTGTGGCTCACGCTGTAGTTTGTGTTGGCATTTACCTGTGTGTTACGGATAAGCCAATGTCTCTTCGTACCGTCTGAGGGGAGCCGTGGGGGAGATCTGGTGGGGAAAAAAATGATGTTTAAAAAAAAATGTTAGCCACTAAAAACAAATATGCCCATAGTTTGAGCATTTTAGAAATCTGGAGTGAAATTTGCACATGAAAATCTCATTTCTAAGGTAAAACAGCAAATCCCACCAAGGGAGCACAAATACACCTGCATTCTAAAAGAGACCGGTAACATGCCCCTAGCACACCTTCCTTGCACTATTTTCCATTTCCTGAGTCTGGCTGGGATCTTCAAGGCAGCCTAAAGGAGACAGGAACCCAACGCCCACTGAAATTCAACGGGCGTTGAGAAACTAACTCCCTCGGCCTCATGCACCAGTGCCACTGAAGATGGTAGCACAGATGGGAATAGTTCGCTTGCCGCTACAGAAGGTGCTCTCTTCGTTGTGTGGACCCAACAAACTGTAAATTGCTCCCTGCTCTACATTGAGTAGGGGTGTGTGGATTTATATATTTGGTTTTCCCTAATTATTATTGTTACAGGATCATGGTCAGAGATGGGAAAAGTCCACCCTTCCTCCAAACGCAGCATCCCCTAAAGGAGGCCGCATCCGATGTTGCTCATCAACATTTGCATCAGCAATGGGCTGCTAACATTTCCCACCAGCCTGTTACCATTTTAAGGCAAGCCCAACGTGAGGCTGGAACTACTTCCTGTCCCTTTCAGTACGATGGGCTCGGTTTGGTCCACGTTTACTCATGCTGAGCGCTTACTCACATGAGCAGCCTTTCTGAGTCTCCACCCGGAGTAAAGCATGAGCCTTACACAATTCTAGGAAATATTAGCAAGAAAATGTTATATTAAAATGGATTTTGAGGGGGAAAAAAAACCCCAAACCCTGCAGGTTCTCCGTTTTCAATCCACTTCAAATGCCTGCTTAGGAGGGCAGCTTTGCTCTAGAAAGGGAGCACCAAATAACGGTTTACAACTAAAAATACCCAGCTCTTGTCTAGGATTTTCATCAATAGATCACTAAGCACTTTACAAAGGAGGTTGGTATCATTATGCCCATTTTGCAGATAGAGACGTTGAGGCACAGAGAGGTGAAGTGACTTGCCCAAGGTCACTCAGCTAGCCAGTGGCAGAACCAGAAAAGAAACCAGGTCCACCCCGAGTCCCAGTCCAACACTTTATCCCCTAGGCAAATGTTGCCGCCAAAAAAAAATAGATATTAAATATTAACATACTTGAAAACCTGGCATAAAATTCCTGAATTTAATATATAGTCATACAATATGGACAGGTCCCAGTCTGTATGCACAGTTCCCACTAGCATCAAACACCACCTTCCCCATGGGTCCTCTAAATGCCTCTGGGAACCCATTCTCCCATTCTGTCCCTAGATGGCACCAGATCTTTTTTTATTTTTTATTGATATATCACTGAAGTGTTCCAGGGCATTTCTACACGGCCCTAGCAGGGAGCCTCTCAGCCTGTGTCCAGAGACTTGGTTTGCAGGGCTCACGCTAACACTCTGAAATGACAGAGCCTGAGTGCCGCCCCAGCTGCAACTCGAGAGCGCTGTGCACACAGCTGTTTTCACAGTGCTAGCCCAAGTCTGTGGATCCAGGCCGGGAAGCTTGCTGCTGCAGGCTGTGTAGACGTGCCCCAAGGCTGTTATGCTCTCCAATATCACAGACTATGCTTGAATGATATCAACTCTTTTATAAAAAGCAGAAGCAGCTTGTGTGACTGATATGGCAATTATTTCCTGCGACCGCCTTGAAAAACCTCATTGAATTAAATGCAAGTATCTTTAGAGCCCATTGTTTTAAAAGAAAAGGTTATGGATTATTGTGGGCCTGGCTGATCAAAGGACTATACTGAACAACGTAACAGGCAAGAACGGTCTTTGGGGACAATACAAGTGAAGTGGATTTCCTGGGAAACATCTAAGGAGAGGTGAAAGCAAATTCCTCCGCCGTTGGTTCTGCAAAAACCCACGTGTTGGAAGCTGTGCCTTGATGAAGGGAAGATGACCTGTTCCCAGGATCCGAAGACAAAAGTTCCAGGCTGTATAAAGGAAATAAACCTGTGCCTCAGGGTGCTTGTTCTGAGCTAAAGCTGTTATGAACTTGCAATCACAGAAAAAACCCCTGGGGGGGTTGGAAGGACTGGTTCCTACCAGATCCTTGTTGGGAGTGTTCTCTAATAAGCTTATTAGAACACGGATTGATTTTGTTGTTGTTTTTCCATATGTTTTCCCTGTGATGCTGTCACCTTAAAACTAAATGTGCTCCTTTAGAAAGAGCCGTGAGGTAATTTGTAGCAATGGGCAATTCTGCTGTTTATAGCCTCTGGAGAGAGATCAAAACGCAGATGATGGCCCCTTTAGGCAGTCTGACTTGCTGGGAATAACACAGGTAGGGAACTGTGCAGCCTGGGAAAAAAACCCAGGCAGGAAGGAGAAAGATGAGGGTTTTGGTCCAAGAGCAGTGAGAGCTGAAAGCCTAAAAGCAGGAGCCCTGGGTGAACCACAGAGGGGCAATACAGGTGTAGTGGCCTATGGGATTCTTTTTTAACATCCTATACAATTTAATAGAATAGCTAAAAGGACCTAAAAAAATAGATCATCTTCTCTGTTCTATTCCATAGGTTCTGAAGTAATCTCTGCACAATCCTATTAAAATAGCTACAGAACTCTACTGGTTGTATAGCAGTTCTCCATAAGGGGGATGTTCACATTTCCATTCATTTTAGGATCATTTCTTTTTGGGAAACTAACTTCCAGGATTGTGTTTTAAACCAGTCACACTTTTTAAATGCTTCCCAGGCCCTATATTGCCTCTGAAAATCTCCTTAATTGTTTTATTTTTACAGGAAGGCTAAAGAGTTTGACAGGACAAGCGATTTTCTGTGTTTGCTTCATGCCGAAGGCAGTGGTGTATGAAACAGACCTGTATGGTCTGACCACTGCTGTCATGCTATCACATCCCACTGCACTGAACCACATGTTGGTACAATACCTTGATAAAGTGCTACCACCTTGATCCTGCAACGTGTGAGTGCGCTGGTCCTGATGCTGAAAAGCACATCAGCACATGCTTAATTTTAATCATGTGACCAGTCCTATTGACTCCAATGAGACTATTCACGTGCTTAACGGTAAGCATGGGCCCAAGTGTTTTGCTAGCGCAGAGCCACAGAGCGTTCTGCACCTTGCCCAGTTGAGCCCCACGTGATCATTACGTTTGCTAATTCCACATGCAGCCCCATGTTGTAAATACAGGCATTGCGTGATCCCTGACGCCAAGGTTGCATGAAATTTAAGAAACATTGTGCTATGCAGAAGGATCCGGTCATGATCAATGGACAACTATGAAATCAGAGCATTTAAATGCCAACCGACGCTGACCCCAAGGAATGACAGAGGAGAAATTTTAAAAAACAAAACCATCTTCAACACTGGTCCAACCCCTACAATATCAAGGTGTCTTTCCATTGCTCTATTCATCTGAAGAGCTAGTGTTAACAAGTAAGGACTGATCCTGCAGCTCTCGTGCAAGCAAAACACCTGCCGATGTTAACCACTGATCTGCACTGAGGACTTCCAAAGGTAGCATAAAAAGAGGAGCATACTGGAGACACAAAGACAAGATGTTCTCTCCCTCAGAAGCAAGGATGCGAAAACAGCTCCCAAAAAATCTGTTTCTTACCAAACCTAGAAGACAAAAAGAAAAAGAAAAAAAGAATCATTTTCAAACACACAGAAATCATGAGATAGATGATCTAAACTTCTCGCCGAAATGCAAAGTCTTTATTACATCCTTTAAGGCTTGATTTTCAGAACATGACCTGTGCATCTGCACAGGCATCTTTGCACTTGCATGCACAATATTTTCTACATTCTCTTGTGCCCATGAATGATAAAATTCACTGGACAAAGAGCGTAAGATCTCTTTGTGCGTAAATACCATGCACAAGTGGATGTTAGTCACATAGACTGAGATTGTCAAAGGAGCTTAAGGGAGTTAGGCAACCAAATGATTAGGCATCCAAAATCCCTTAGGCTCTGTTGAAAAACCCAGACGTAAATTCTATCATTTATGTATTCCATGCCAAAAACAGAGAGCACATAGAGCTGTACAAAGGTACATGGAGGATGAGCAATACCTTTTTGGCCCGTCAATCTCAGCAACAACAGTTGCTACAATGGCCTTCAAAAAAACAAAAAGCCTCAGGCCCCTCTGACGTCAATGGGAGTTTTACCACAGACTTCCATCAAACCAGGATTTCACCACTAGATTTAGAGCAAAGCTGTATGCTAGCTGCAGATCTTTTCAATTCAAGGGCATAACTTCTCACCCATGTCTAAAAATCAAATTGTATACTTGCTGCCATCAGAGGCCCAACGGTGTGCAACACCCTTCATTTGCACTTCCATTTAAAAGCTATGCAGATTTCAGCCACACGTGGCTTTGCACTGAAATCTTTCATACACATCAGTAACCGTAACTAATTGAGCTAACTTTCCTAGCCTCCCTTTATACAAAAGGATGCAATTTCCTCACTCATCTCCATAGCAGCTCAGAATCAACTCCTTTATAAAAGCCTTCGGAAAAGCCAGGTCCCAGCTGGAAACTAGGTCCCAGCTCTAAATGCCTTCAAAGGGGTGGAGGGTTTAGCTAAATGGTTCTGGTTTGGTGCCAGCTGATCCGATCCCATTTCTTTTGTCACCGAGATGCAGCTGTTTAAAAGCCACACCTACAAACACGACTTAGGGCAAGGAGCGAGAGAGACCATAGCCAACTGAACTGTGTGAGGAAGGCAGGATATAACTGCTGTATATGGAATTTGGCAGAGACGTTCTTGCGCTAAAATAAATAAATAAAAGTGTTGAGATCCTCGGTAACAAGTAATCCAAACCTCCGTATTACATGTGATCTGGAAGATGTCAGAGCCACAAAAAGCCCATTAAAGTTGGGCGAGGGCATCCACTAACGTGGACTCTGACAGAATAGTGGTCCCACCACCTTCTGCAAAATCTGGGTCCATACAAGTATTGATGTTGATCCAAGCCAGCTTATTTTGTGAGAGCTGGCGGGATAGGAGCAAAAGCACTGTGGGTCGGGCCCACAATCCTGTTACCCTAGCGCAAGAGATGGATAGCACTAGCGTAAGAGTTGCACGGTGTTTGTAACAGAACATCCTTCAGGATTTCAGCAGCGAGGCTGCTTTAGAGCATGTGGTCTCTTGCACTTTAAAACCAGGTCTACGTAGTCTCAAAGGTTTCCTGGTTACATTGGGAACTGAGCTATGTGAATTGGAATCTTAGCGTTAGAAGGGACCGCAAAGGTCGTCTAGTCTGACCCCCGTCATGCATGCAGCGAAAAAAATAAGCCCATGTGTAAAACACAGCCCTCCCTCCCCCAGAACTCCACCAGAAGAAGATGGAAAGCCCTGTGCTTACTTTATAGGAGGAACTTCATCTATCCTGTTGCCTAGCTGTGATTCGTGGGACTTGCTTCTTGTGAGGGTTGGAAAGTTGGGTAGCAGCTGAAAAACCTTCCGGCAAGGCGGAGGGGGAGTCCTTGGCGGTTTCAGTTTGTGCCGCCTCTTTAACTGAGGTGTCGTCGGCGGTGTGATGGTGATGCTGTGAGGAGTCCTAAATACTACTCGACCGTAGTGGCTGGGAAAGGCTAAAGGTTCCAGGAAGTTATCTGAATAGACAGAAGGTCCTTGGCTTGAGGCGAGCGAATCTGAAGACGGTATAGCCGACACCGACACAGAGCGCGCCTGCTGGCTGTTGCCCTTTGAAAGATGCAACATGCCGTGAGTCCACATGGGCCCTGGAGGACAGGAGGGTTCTGTAGGGTGCGGAGAGCTGCTCTCTCGGCGGGCATCAGAAGGATTCCACAAGAGATCTTCTTTTAACTCCCCACCTGTTCCCAGAGAGCATCAGCGTTAGCAATGGACATAAACACAATACAGTGCAGCTCAAGGACAACAGGAGGTTTTTCCCTGGACCTCTGGCCAGGAAATTGTTTCAGCTTCTCAGAGTCTTTTAAAACCACCAACTGAAATCCCTTCAAATGACTGCAACAGGAACAATTCCCTTTTCTGGATTGTACGAGGAGCTTCCAAACTTAAATTAACCTCCTTCCTTCTATTAGGCAAATGATTGGCTTGGGATCGGATTTACAAAGGGATTTGGGTGCCAAAGAGGCAGAGGGGCACCTAGTGGGAATTAAAGCAGTGCCTAAGTGAGTTAGGTGCCTAACTGCCACAGATTGTTAATGGGAGTAAAGTCAGCTAGGTGTCTAACTCCCATTGGAAGTCTATGGCGGTTAGATGCCCTAGGCTTTAAAGCAGTGCCTAAGTGAATTAGGTGCCTAACTGCCACAGATTGTTAATGGGAGTAAAGTCAGCTAGGTGTCTAACTCCCATTGGAAGTCTATGGCGGTTAGATGCCCTAGGCTTTCATTCACTGATGTAAATCCCACTGGGTGTCTCTCTGAATCTTTACAGGCCTAAATGTCTTTGTAAAGCCGGCCTTATGTCAACAGAATGAGACAGAAACACCCTTAATACAAAATTTCTGTCAAACAACAGAGCTTCCCACCCCACCCACGGCTGGAAAGAAAGTTGCATCAAACCACAAAAAATATATTTAAAAAGTTGTCTGCCTCTCACTTGTCCCCACACCTCACTAATGCTTAGCCACTGCCTGTAGCTTACCACACCCAAGACAGCTTGGCGCATCCAGGCCTCTGTTACAGACAGAGTGGCAGATCTCATCCTCAAATTCCAGCAACTTTTGTTTCATCAGAGCTAAATAAGATGCCAGTTTACGCTGGTTGGGGAAAAAGCGAACCTGCCAAAGAGCTTCCCCGCTGTATCCTCGCGGAAGGGATAGCATCTCATCCAAAGATTTCCATTAAATTCCAGCACACCCTTATGAGGCAGCCTTCTTTGATGGAGAAGGACCACGTCCATCAAAACACTTACGCACATGCTTAACTTTCAGCATGCAAGACATCCCATCAAAGTCAATGGGACAACTCACACACTTAAAGTTCAGTATGTGCTTATATGGATCAGGGCCAAAGATGTTAAGCATCTTCCCTTCCCAGCTGTTCAGTGGCAGAACAGGGAACAAATGTCAAGAGTCCTGGCACCTCTCATACCAAAATGAGAACATCATAATTAGAGCCTTGGATTAGGTGCCATTGCTTACAGGAAACAGCAACACATCTCCTAAGATTGGGGTGATGGCTGTTTTGACACTGAATGGATGGAAAATACTTGACAGCCTAAGATGGAAAGATTAGAAGAAAAAAAGAAAAGGAAACTCGAAGTCAAGCTCTTTGCTAACTTTTCCGTTTGCAGGTCCTTAGATTTGCCAGAGGCATGAACTGGCAGGCCACCAACAGGAAATGACTCCTTCCAATGACAAAGTAGTGAGAGCTGCAAAGCGCTGATGCTGATAAAGATGGTTTGCTGCAAGTAGCACTCCAAGGTTTCCATAAAAATGCAGTGTACTATGCACTGAAGAGCAGCACTTTTCCAAGAAGGGGCTTTGGAAAAACCAGAGTTCACCAACTCTTGCGGATTCTAAACCAGATCCAATCAGTTTGCATAAAGATCCTTATTTCAAGCTGTGCCCCCACCCCCTTGCAATCTGAAAGTCATGCTAGGTTCTTTCTGGCTCTTGCATCGCCACCAACGCAGATCTGCAATTGCAATTCTGCTAATGATTCTGTTGTTAATGAGTGGGATAGAGAAGCCTCCATTGTAGGGTGACCAGATAGCAAGTGTGAAAAATAGGGACACTTTCTTTGGGGTAGAGAGAGTGGGAGAGAATAGTTGCATCTCTAAGACAAAGCCCCTAGTTGTCTAGTCACCCTATTCCAGCTCCCCATGCCAAAGCAGTGTTTTGGTGCTACAGTTTTAAACAGAAGTCAATCTTTATAGCACAGTCAGCAGTTTGGACTCTGAGCAAGTCTACTGAGTTAGAAGGAGCCATTTATACACAGCCATTTCCCCCAGAGCTGAATGCACCTCAAGAGCCATTTCCTGTTTTCAGTGGGGTACACAGCTCCCGACAACCGCCTTCGATCACATGAACCCACGTGCACCCAAGGGAAAAACTTGTCCCTTAAATGCTACTGACAGAATAAGCCCAAGATATTCGCCAGAAGTTTTTTAGACCATTTAAGCAAAAGGGAAGCAAAATGGAATTGAAGGTGACTGTGTCATTAGCCACTAATTCCATCGAACAGCAAGGAAATCTCTACCTGATTCGGTCACCTTCCTTAAGCAGGTGAGAGCCCCATTGAGTCTGAAACACTCTTCATCACTGGCCCCACATCTCTTCATGGTTTCTTTCACCTTTGACTCATTCATGTCCAGTAAGGCATCTAGGGTTAGCTCTTCTGGTATTCTCTGTGAAGAAAAAAGGGAGAGAAAAACAACCAGTCTTTATTTGTTCTAAAGCATTACTATAGATCCACTATCTCATTGTCTATGATCTGACTCAACTCACTCATTTCAGCTGTGACTCTCTCTCAAGGATCACTGGGTCAGAAATGACTGAACAGCATATCTCACTCAGCAGTGCCTAACAGCTGTTCCCCTAGCGTGTCTGAAAGTCTCTCTCTCGCACTCTAAGCTGTGAGTAGGCAGATGTATGGTGCATCACCAGCTTATTACACTAACTCTCCTGTTAGTAATGAAGGGTGGTTATGCCATCATTAGAGCTACTTGGAAAGTGGGTTTTCCCCACTGCGGAAAATTTAAACAAACAAAAGAAAAATCATTGCCCAAATTTTCAGAGGAAAGTTGGCTTTTCATCCAAAAACCACACACACACAAAAGCCTGGAAAGCAAAAAGGGAGGAAAAAGTTTCCAGTTTTCTGATGAAAAAAAACTGAGGAAAATATGCACGCACACACACACGTTTTGACAAAACTCCAATTTTTCCATTTAAAAATAAGCTTTAGTAGATAATTTTCAACCAGCCAGAGCCACAATTTTTCCCAAGGAATATATTTGTGCTGCACTTTATACACAGAATAAACCCCTGAAGCCAAAAAAATATGGGATAAGAGATGGACACAAAAGATATAGCAGTTTGGTATTTCCTGCACATAAGTCAAGTTGTGTTTTTACACCACCACTCTGTTTCCAACACAGACTTGCAACAATAAAAGGCGGTCAATAAAAAGAACATAAAAAACAGCCAAACTGAGTCAGACCAATGGTCCGTCTAGCCCAGTATCTTGTCTCCTGGCAGTGGCCAATGCCAGGTGCTTCAGAAGGAATAAACAGAACAGGTAATCATCAAGCGATCCACCCCACCAGCCTCTCCCAGCCTCTGGAAAACAGCAATTCCTGCCTGTCCTGGCTAATTGCCATTGATGGACCTCTCCTCCATGAATTTATCTAGTTCTTTTTGAATCCCATCATAGTCTTGGCCTTCACAACATCCTCTGGGAAGGAGTTCCACAGGGTGACGGTGCATTATGTGAAGAAATACTTCCTTTTGTTCATTTTAAACCTGCTACCTATTAATTTCATTTGGTGACCCCTACTTCTTGTGTTATGAGAAGTACAGAACACTTCCTTATTTACTTTCTCCACACCAGTCATGATTTTATAGACCTCTATCATATCCCCCCCTTAGTCGTCTCTTTTCCAAGCTGAAAAGTCCCAGTCTTATTAACCTCTCATCATATGGAAGCTTTTCCATATCCCTAATCATTTTAGTTGCCCTTTTCTGTCCCTTTTCCAATTCCAATATATTTTTTCAGATGGGGCAAACAGATCTGCATACAGTATTCAAGATGTGAATGTACCATGGATTTATAAAAAGGCAATACGATATTTTCTGTCTAATTATCTATCCCTTTCCTAATGATTCCCAACATTGTTAGCTTCTTTGATTGCTGCTGCATATTGAGTGGATGTTTTCAGGGAACTATCCACAATGACTCCAAGATCTCTTTCTTGAGTAGTAACAACCAATTTAGACCCCAACATTTTATATGTATAGTTGGGATTATATTTTCCAATGGGCATTACTTTGCATTTATCAACATTGAATTTCATCTGCCATTTTGTTGCCCAGTCACCCAGTTTTTGAGATCCCTTTGTAACTCTTCACAGTTTGCTTCGGACTTAACTATTTTGAGTAGTTTTGATCATCTGCAAATTTTACCACCTCACTGTTATCCTCTTTTCCCAGATCATTTATGAATACATTGAACACTACTGGTCCCAGTACAGACTCCTGGGGGACACTACTGTTTACCTCTTATTCTGAAAACGGACCATTTATTCCTACCCTTTGTTTCCTATCTTTTAATCAGTAACTGGTCCAGGAGAGGACTCTCCTCTTATCCCATGATAAGGGCTTAACAACCTTTGATGAGGAACCTTGTCAAAGGCTTTCTGAAAATGTAAGTATACTATAACACCTGGATCACCCTCGTCCACATGCTTGTTGACCCCCTCCAGGAATTCTAGTAGACTAATGCGGCATGATTTCCCTTTATACAAACATCTGGACTCTTTCCCAACAAATCGTAGTCAACTGTGTGTCTGATAATTCTGTTCTTTACTATAGTTTCAACCAATTTGCCTCGTACTGAAGTTAGGTTTACTGGACTGTAAGTGCCGGGATCGCCTCTGGAGCCTTTAAAAAAATTGGTGTCACATTAGCTATCCTGCAGTCATTTAGTACAGAAACTGATTTAAAATGATAGATTTCATACCACAGTTAGTAGTTCTGCATTTGAGTTTCTTTGGAACTCTTGGGTGGATGCCATCTGGTCCTGGTAACTTATTACCGTTTAGTTTATCAAGAGTATCAGAAATGGGTTAACTGGCTCAGATGCATACAAGAATTTCCCTGAAACTTTTGCTCAAATTCACGGCTACCGGCTCTTATGATTTTATCACAAGTCTTGTGATATGTAGCTGTTTTTCTTAAAGGCCTAGCATTTCCTGATGTCATAGGATTACAGCACAATTACAACTCTGATTTAAAGAAAAAAAGAAAAAAAAAAGGTTCTCACTCCCCCTCCCCCATTTGTTAGGAAAAACTGTGAAAACATGATCCTTACAGGCTCAAAAACCAAGGCAAATGGCATATAGAAAGAATCAGGAATGTATTTTTAAAAATCTTAAATTTTTTAAATCCGGTCTTATGATATGCCTAATCGATGATTTTCCAGTGCATGGGGTTGGCAATACTACTAACTGGAACCCAAACATCTGAGATTTCTGTTACATTCTCTCCCCCACCCCCGGTACACACACAGCAATTCTGTACTTCCAGTTTCAATCATTTTTACACGAGACTGAAGGGCAAATAATAAAATCAAGAAAGGATAAAAGTAATGTCTCTAAGAAAACAGTGCGAGGTTCTTCTGGAACATGCTGGGTTTGAGCAGAACGAATGACTGCAGCTACATCAAGCAGATGCTCAGGAATTTAAAGGCACAGTATAGAGTAAACGCAAGTGACCCATCCAATGACGCGGGTTTCTGCCCACGAGAGCTTATGCCCAAATAAATTGGTTAGTCTTGAAGGTGCCACAGAACTCTCACTGTGTTGCTAAAAACAGACTAACACGGCTACGCCTCTGGAACTCATCAATAATAATAATTCTCTCTTTCTTATCTGATTTTAGGTAAGCTCATCTCAAACTATCTGAGCCTCTAGAATCAAACAGAATCTTTTGAGATTCTCCATCACTAGTTTAGATAGAGATAAACCTGGCTCCTATAAAGAGAAATAGTTGGGAGGAACAAGTTATGTTCCTACCATTTTCATATTCTTTAATCATCAAGTATTTTGAAAGGTTCTGCTAACTGCCCCGCAGACTACAGATGAGGGGTAACATTTTCACAAGTGCTTAAGTGACTTAGATGTTTACGGGTATGTCTACACTTAAAACGAACCAGGGGCACAGCTGCGCCACTCCAGGGTGGACATGCTGCGGGCAGCCATCAGACAATGGCTTCAGAGCTCAGGGAATCACAAGGAGGGGGGGAGGAGGAGGAGGAGGGAAGGAAAGAAAAAAGAAAAGAAAATTCCAAGATGTCAAAATCTCAAAGGAAATATGAACACATCAGCTTCACTAGTCAGCATTTTATTCTCAGGAACTCGCATGTCACAAGGGTTACAATATACTGCTGCTGCTTAGAAAAGATCACATAGCAACACATCATCCAAAACAGGAACACTATGCGGCTAAAGTTCGCTTGCCTTTGGCAACATTCCCATGGATGCCTATGGAGTTCTGCAGGCGTATGGCCAGCAGAATTGGCCAGCAGAATCTAAGCCAACACCTACCATAGTAGATTCATTAATTCCCCAGACGCACTTAACTTCCACTCTAAAACACACCCTAGACATTCAGAGAAGGAAGTTTTCCCAGAATGTGGGCAAGGGTCGGCTCTAAAGTACAGGGTATAAACAGTTCATTACCTTCGTAGAACACGCAAGAAACCCTGTAATAGGCAATTATGCCATAATCTAACTCCAGGGGAAAATTTCCCCCTAACCCTTACCAGTTAGTGGTTGACTTTTCATAGATTCCAAGGCCAGAAAGGACCATTGTGACCATCTCCTCTCACCTCCTGTATAGTACAGGCCAAAGGATTTCCCCAAAAGAATTCCTAGACTGGATCTTTTAGAAAAAACATCCAGCCTTGATTTCAAAATAGTCAGTGATGGAGAATCCACCGTGATCTTTGGTAAATTGTTCCACTGGTAAATTACTCTCACCATTATTTGTAAGGTGTATAAATATACCCCTTATTTCCAGGCTGAATTTGTCTAGCAGATTTTTGGGTTTTTGTTTTTTGTTTTTATTTTGCCCTGAAGCACGAGGGCTTATGTCCATTATAATTTTCCATCTCTTCTAATGTACAGTTAGTTATTCCCCCCGTGTGTATAATTAAAGCAGGAGGGATGATATTCATGTCACTTGAAAAAAACAAACAATTGAGAGAAATCATCAATTGCTTTTCAGGCAGGAAAGCAACCTTCATTACTTACCTACTATTTGGCAATCCTGTCATTCCAGATTAGAGGGCAAGTCAATAAATCATTGTACCCACACTGCCCCGTGCTGTTCCCATGCATGATGCAAAGGTAACCAGTAACCTATTGCAGCTATTAGAAATTAAAATCAGTAATGAGTAATAGATTAAGTTTGCCTGGAGAAAGCAAAGCATCTCTGTCTCCACTGACTCCATTAACCCTGGATTTAAAATTGCAACTACGAATGGAGGTGCACTGTGGTGATGGTTAGAGCCCTGGACTGGGAGTCGGGGGTGGTTTCTCATCTGGACTCCGCCACAGAGTGTGTGACTTTGGGCAAGTGCTTTAGTTAATCCAGCTGTCAAACAGCAGCCAGAAGGAACTTCGACCTTTATAAAACACTCTGGAGTCAACAGATTAAAAAGAGCAGTGATACTTCATGGACATCAGGTGGTCAGAGGACCGAATACTGTTCGGTTACACCCGTATAAAGGAGAAGTAATTCTGCTGAAGTGTTTCTCTGTGTGTGTGTGCGCGTGCGCAGGTAAGTGGACAGGAGAAAGGGTGTGGTTATGTCTTTTCTCAGGAAGGATTGTAAATTCTACACTGCTGTCCCTTGATGCGAGTGCAGAGGCCAAAAAGGTAGGTTCTACAACGGGGCGATACAGGAGGAAAAGAAGCGTCTTGTGACGGAGCAGGTCCCACATGCGTTCGGTTTAATGGTGGAATACATGGCTGAGCGTGCTCTCACAAATAGGAGAAGACGACGGAAAGAAGCAGGCAGGCATAAAATGAAAGCTGGATACTAGTTCAAGCTGCAAGTTGTATACAGAAGGGGTTGTGGCGCACTCTACAATTATTTTCAGCATCAGATGATACGGAAAGAGACTAATACGTCCTCGCCTGAAAGCCCTGTACCTCCAACCAGCAGCGCTCAGATAGGGGCTGCTAGGCTAAAAGTGGCACAGCAGATCACAGGTTCTCCCATGTGCTGCATGAAAATCTGGACACACCAGAATTTTACTCTTCCCACGCTGGCGGGGGGGTTACCAGAATTCCAGAAGATGCTCGCTGTGCGGTGCTGGCTCGCAGCCTTAGCCACAAGCAGGTTTCTTTTCGAGAAGGGATAGTGACTAAAACAATTGCTGCTCTTTGGGACCCCAATCCTGCAAGGTGCAGCACGCTCAAAGCGCTTTACAAAACGGAGACCAGTATCGTTAGCCCCATTTTACAGATGGGGAAACTGAGGCACAGAACGAGGGGGGAAGTTACTTGACCAAGGTCACCCAGCAGGCCAGTGGCAGAGCCAGATGGGCCGAATCCCACTCCACTGCTCCATTCGCTAGGCCATGCCCTAGCCTGGGCACAGCAATATCCACATAAAAGGTGTCCTATGCTGGTACAATTTTTTCCCTTTCTCATATGGGATAAGCACCTTTCCACCAACATAACTGCATCCGCACTAGGGGACTGCGGTGCTTTAATTTTGTTGGCACAGCAAGAGTAGTACAACTTTCTAGCAGGGACAAGCCCCAGTTCCTCATACAAACGGCATGTGGAATGGCATCTTGGCTGGGTTCCTGACAGACTACAAATAGAGCAGAGAGACAGTCAGCACGCTCAGCGCATCTGCACGAGATTCCTTCCCAGGATCGCCAGCGTGGGCTCCTAACACTGTCTGAGGAAGGCTGGGGCTTGCCGGCCAACACTGAGCAGGCACGGTGCCGTGCAACGGCCCTCATCGCCCCACAACGCCCTGAGCTCATTCCCGGAGGCGAGTGGATCCAAACCCCATTTCATCTGCACAGAGAGCTGGGCGCACGTTTAGTTTCCGGGCTGCTCTTCCCCTGTCATAAGGGCTAGCCTAACTCCAGGGTGGAATTTTATCTCAACTCTCGGGATATCTGGTGTGGCTCTGAAAGCCCCATTTCCCGGAGTCACATGTTTCTTCTGTTCCTGGCCCTGGTGGCTACAGAGAAAAAGCCTGAAAGACCCAGAAACCAGAAGGCTGACAGCAAAATGTTATTGAATTTTTAAAAAAATATATCAGGAGATTTTAAAGCCAAGCTCAGGATTTTGAGACTGGCCATACAAATACTCTCCCTGGCTGCAACAGCAGCTGGCTCTGTCATCAGTCCTGTATTTCATCCAGCGCGAGGCACGCTCCTGAAAGCTTTAAAGCCTCTTCCTCTGCCGCCCTGGGGCTCTGGCACAGCTCAGCAGCAACTAGTGAGAAAGTCTTTGCTGCCACAAGGATGCGCTCGGCAGCTGGCACTGTGCCAGGATACCATGGGCGCGGTAGTGGGAACAGCTGCCCTGCCAACCCGGTAAAGCGATGGCCGACGCCGTTCTTCTTCTGCCCCAAGGAGTTTCATTTTAGAGAGGGGTGGAATGGCAAGTTGTCGAGAAGTATAAGCACAGAAAAGGAGATTAGATTGAAACAATCCCAATGACCTTGAGCGTGGAAAGCTCAGATAGGTTTCTGGAACCTGCCACCCGCCCCCCCCGACACGTGACCCAAGGAACTAAGCCTCAGAGGAAAAATAAGAGGCTTTCTTTAAACAGCCACTCATGTGCTGCACATATGTGGCGGCTTAATATAAAACTGGTCAACCTGATCCCTGCAAGATTGGCTTGATACGATTTCTCTCAGTTAGCCCCTCGGCCAATGCCATAATCACGCGGGTCGCTCGTTCAAGCTGGCGCTTTAAAAACTGGCTCGGTTGCTGGCGCTGCTGCGGCTCTCACTCCGCTGGCGGGTCTTTGCAAACCAGTGTCTGGCTCGAGAGTAGGTAATGCTGCGGCAGAGACGGCTCCAACCCTGATCTCGCTAACCCTGGTGGAACTCCTTGGACGTCCAATAGAGTTATTCCTGACTCACAGCAAGTAAGTGAGAGGTAGAACGGGCCCAAGGATTTGACTCCGCCTGCCTTTTTGTGCCTGCTTTTAAAGTGAAAATAAACCCAGCTCAAACACACACAGACATCACAGTTCAATCCTGAGAGTTCTTTCAAGCCAGTGAAGACCCTCTGAGTTGCGTGTAGAGGCCATGGGGAGGCATTTCCCTGAAATTCACCCATCTGTCTTGGAACTATAGCTACAGCCCCAGCAGAGACATTCCCATCTAGGAGAAGGCTTTGGGCAGCTGTGGTTTAAAGAAAGCAGCAGCTGCCAGACACATTTGCTTTTCCATCACCCTAAAGGCAGGACAAGCAGTTTATGGCACCACTTACCCAGTCCTCTGGCTGTTGCCAACGAAGGAGTGTATCACAGTGCGTCCATCCGGAGGAGCGGATCTGAGCCAAAACAAGATCCTTCAAGAAGCCCTACACAAACAGCACCGAGGCGCTAGTTTTCTGCTCTCTACATCAGTAGAATTTAACTGCTTTCTCCTCATTTCTGTTGAAAAGGATCAGCACAAAAGACACCAGCTTGGTATTTTTGTAGGAAAACTGTGGCAAGGGTAGATGAATAGGTAAGCGATAGATAGGAAATGCTAACTAGCAAAAGGGGAGAAGGGATCAAAACAGCTGTTTCCTGGAGTGACAGATTCAAACTCAAGCAGGGCTGACACAGCCCCTCTGGCATGCACCTTACTGCACACGGCTCTTTCTGATGAGAGCCTCAGGTCTGATACAGAGATGATGGGCACAATATAGGAACCTAGACAGACCTCGCCCCCATTGGCTTTGATGGGAAAACTCCCACAGGTTTCATTGTGTTCAAGATAGGGGCAAAAGAAAGCCAAACCCCAAATATTCTCCATTGTGTGTGGACACACTTGGTTCAGCGGAAGTGACCTAAAAGCAAAAAACCCCAAACCAGGAAATGAGCACTTCTTAGAACAACCAGGACGACTTTTCTACAAAGCCTGCCCACGTTCCAGACCTATGGTGTGTGCACGCTTGAGAACAAGCACTACTGAAAGCAAATCTCAAATAAAAGGCAGAGTATCCATCCTCAGAACACCTAACAAGCCACCCAACACTTCCTCCAAATCAGCCACTGAGTGAAATTCACCTCAGTGTAGACACCCACCACAAGGCCTGAGGCATCATTACTTTCCATTTTAACCCCTCTAGAGAGAGCTTATATTATGCCTGGACGTTGTGTTGGTTTTTCTGCAGACAGGTGAATTCCACCGTGAGGGAGAGCTATTTGTCCAAACCTGTGCCAAAACTCACATTAAGTACATCCCAAGAAACCTATTCTACCCTAAGATTTACCTCCAAAAGGCAGCTCTGTCTTATTAGGTGACATTAAGTGTTTCACAGCATGCTACCGTCTCTGTTTGGCACTGAAAATCACTGCCAGAACCAGGAGCCATCTACACGTTGGGGGAAAAAGGTCATGGATCCATACTGATGTCAGCAACATTGTAAAAATTCCCTAGTGCAAATAAATACCACACCCACACACTCCTTTACAAATCTTTCTATAAAACATGCATGCAACACATCTCCAACGGTTTCTTCAACCACCTCCGCAAAGGCGACCTGACCTGTTCCTCACCCCAGTACAGCGGCTGTCTTTACAAAGCTGGACATCTGTCAAGACCCCAGATGCCCCTTCTTAAATCAATACATTGCTGGAGGGTGGTTGGCTAGGCGAAGAAGCAGATGCTAGATAGCAGAAAACCCATTACATAAGATGCTTAAAGTCCTGCTGGTGACTCTAAGCAAAAGCCCGTGAGCGAGGGTGCTTTGAAGACTGTCTTGGTTAAATTAGTTTTTATTCTGCACTGGATGCTCAAGTGCCCGATGAGAACGGCGTTAGAGAGACCTTAGAGCATTAGCTGTCCAGTCAGTTCACATAATAAACTATGTTCTACTGGCCATTCTAGGAAACCTCTTGAATGATGTTCAGATCACTCTGTAGACTGGATCTCCCCAGGTTTTGGTCTGGTGCAAACTCTCCCCTCCTGCTACTGAATCTCTCAGGATGGACGCAGAGGCTCTGGGTGCATAGAAGTGGAAAGCCCTTCCCCAAATTGCAAACTCAGCTAGTATAAGAGAGGACCCTGTAGATAAGGGCCTACGGCTTCAGGATCTGGGACGCCGGCTGCACTGCAGTCCTGGTTCTCAGATTACAGGAATTTAAGTACCATTGCAGTAGGGTGATGAATGACGGCGAGGGATTGGACCTGGCCTCCTACTGTCCATGGGCGGAGTCCCAGACAAAGAACCTGTGGGAAGCTTGCTGCTGCAACATTATATTTATATGACTTGCTGCTATGACCTTCCAGATCCCTTAGGCTGGCACAGTCAAGATCAGGCCAGTCTCTCTGGTGATGCTCTGCCATCCCGCAGGACGCAGACAAGATCACTCAGCAGCCCTCTGGTTGGAAAAGCATGGGATGGCTGGGTGGAGAGATGAAGTTAGGTTCTTGGTCTCAGACCCTTTTTGAGGACAGGGTTAATGACGTCCAGAGGCAGGGCTCACCTGCTGGCCGGATACAGGCTGTTGAGAACATCAGCCAAGTACAGCGCTTACGAAGAAGCCTCGTTTAGGTAAAAATTTGCCCAAGGCCTTGACTTGGGCCAGGTGCTGGCGCTTGGCGCTGGACTGAATTCAACCCCTACTGCAAATCTCTTGTCACGTTTTAAATAGGAGGAGCCGCTTCAACGTCCCCACGGCAGAGTTAATGCTGAATAGGGTGGAGCCGTGCTGCTACTGTCTGCTTTTCGAAGGGCTGTATGGGGACCGCATGGGGATGCTTCTGCCGAAAGGCCGAATTCTAATCTCAGGACCTGGCCTGCAGGGGAACCGTTCACTTTGGGGACCTCTTATGGTCCTCCAGCAATCCCCCAGGGCGGCAGAGTGGGGGGCTCTCCAGGGAGTCCCATCCAGTTCTCCCTGATGGGCAGGACGGCAGCTGTAACAAGTGGCCTTGAAGGTGGAGACAGAACAGGAGTACATGCCGCTCCAGCAGAAGGTTGGATTGAGAGCTCCGGTTGAGGCTTTTCCCCTCCCAAGCGAAACACTGCACAAAAAGCTGCCATCTTCCCATTTTACAGATCATCTCCCCAGACAGTTGGGCAGGGTGGCCAGCTACAACCTGATCACAATCAGGTTGATTTACTCCACTCCCGGCAGCCTAACCTACGCGCCAGGGAAGGGGACGGTGCCGAGGGAGATGGAGGCAGATTCTTCGCTCACTGCACTTGTTCTTCCCATGGAGTGCAAGGTGCAGCCATCTGCCACATGATCAAATTGACAGCTCAGCCTATTCAGATACCAAAAATGCCCCTCAGCCCTGGCCCCGAGGGGGTCATACAGAAGCAGCAAAAAACCAGAAGAACCTGAAACAGCATGCAAGGATTAGTCCAAACACAACCCGATGGAGCAAGTCTCTTTCCCTGCCAGCCTGCTTCCTCTACTTTGCCTGGTCCATTCAAGTACGATCCCTGTTGAGGATTTAAAAAGGAAACACACACCTCCTGTCCAATTCCACGCCCTCTACCTTGTTCCCCGACCAAACTAGGTTTCACAAGCAAACGCAACCTTGATTTCAAAGAACACCGTGGCATTTCTACACATTCCCAAAGCAGATCGTTACAAACGAGGCCTGCCAGCCACATAGTCTGTTTGATTAATGGGATCTCTAGTGCCAGGCTCACCGCTCCCTGTCTATGACAGGCTTTCCAGTTATCAACACTAAAAACAGACTGCCAGGTTTGATTGACTAGAACCCCTGCTCGGGCAGAGCCGGACTAGTTCAGACACGTCTCACAAAGATGAGGCAACCATCTTCTTCAATTACCTTTAAGTCTGACAAAAAATGCAATGAATGAACCAAACAGTTCAGTGTCCTCCTGGGGGATTTTTCCTACGGCAAAGAAAACAAGCCAACGGCAGGGTCCATTTTAGAAAATTCACTCATTTGCTTTTGAATGAGCAAAAAACAGACCATGAAAGAAGTTGGAGATGGAAGAGACAGCCTTTTTCCACACTAGGATCCCTCTCCGTGCTGAGATTTACCAGCCATTTAACACTATGGGAAGCGCAGGACGATAACACCCCTCCCTCGGAAGGGTAGGACCGACACCCAGCTGAGAACGCCATGCGAACTCCCTGTCCAGACAAGATTATGCCCTGTATTTTTCTAGCCCTTTGTCCAGTCTCATTTTTGGAGTATGACTCTTCCACCCTTTGAAGAACATAGCACGGTATAACAAGTTCTCACCATCAAGAAGGTTCGCCACCCTCGCCCCAACATTCAGCCTGCATATTTCATTCCTTGATTTCATCCCACCACACTTAGTACCTCATGCAGCACCCTAAATAAATCCCATTCCCCCCCGCCCACGCACACACACAGCTCCTCACCTGAACATCTAGCCATCAAAAAGCTCCCTCTTGTTGCCAGAAAGTGAGCAAGAGAGAGAGACAACAGCCAGATCCCAAAAGCAGAGCTGCCTCAAACTAGCTGTCTTAGTCCATTTACCCCCAATTAAATCTACATATTAATTAGTAGTCAGAGGCAGGACGAGAGGGGGCGGGGGGGATCACAACTGGCTTCTACCAATTTGCTGTCAAGTGAGTGACTTGCCCGGCACAAAATGTGCATTGTATAGCAATGAGCGTGAAAAATTAGAGGCTTGTATTCCCCACCTACCTCTGGGTCTGCTAGCCCGGCACCAAACAGTCCTCTCACCCTCCGCAACATTACTGGCTCACTGTTCTCCATGCTGACAGGAGTTTTAGCTGTAGCCCAACGCCATAAACAGTGCATCGTTATTACTGTAATCGCTTCCAGAACTAAAGGATTTGACAGGTGGACATTATTCTCGCTTTAAATACAAGTGTTTCCAAGGCGAGAAAGACAGCAATTAGAACGCTGAGAGCTTTCAAGCCGCACAATGGCTGGAGCAGCGTCAGTGAGCAAAAAATAGGCTTTGCTCTGGACTGGAGGAGTCAGCAAATATTTTAAATGAGAACAGGGGCTCTGTTTCTGACAGGAGCGCCCGGGAGTTTCTGTGCTTCACAGCACAGCAGCTTTATTTTTGGAGAAGGCCGATCAGACGTGCGGGGGGCTGGGGACGGACTCGCATTATCCAAAGCCAAAAAATGCCTTGTAAGAAAGCAGTTTTTTCCCCCAAGTGCCGCATCACAGATGAGCACAGTCACTGGGATACTCTGGCAACATTAGAAATGAAAAGGGCATCGGACTCTTCACATAGAGACCCACATGAGCTCGTGTCCTTTATTAGCCTAGGAGAGACAGATAGTCCAGAGGATACAGCACCAGGCTGGCAGCCAAGAGACTTGGGTTTTGCCACTCTACTGGGTGGCAAGTTACTTCACCTCTTTGTGCCTCTGTTTTCCCCCTCCCACACTTGGGTCAGTTTTCTCTATTTAGTGTATACACTCTCCAGTGCACAGACTGGCTCTCCCCATTTATATGGTGCCTGATGCAACGGGGTCCCATTTCACGGCATAGAGGATGCATTTTTCAAAAGCATCAGGGGACAATCGGTGCATTTAAAAATGTTCCCTGAGTGCACTGAGTGCCTACATCCCTTTAGAAAGTGGTATTGAAGCCCTTAGCAGCCAACGTAACTTAAACACTTTTGAAAGTTTAAACCCAGGTACTTTTTGTGACCCGTCCGTGCCCAGGGTAGATCACCTGAAAATGCCAAGGGCAGGGCAGGCTGCAAAAGGAGAGCAGATTCTCCCAGCACTGGTGGGAAACACTGAAGTCAGACTTTCCAACTAGCCATGAACAATGCTTCCGATTCCCCACACTGGTCATCAAGAAGCTAAAACAAAAATATACGCAGCTCCCTTTACTGCATTTCAGTCTCTGGCTCCCAATCAGCCACGAGGCCCAGTAAAGAGAGAAGTCATTTAAAAAACTCTATGCTTGTTACCAAAAAGGTTCTCCTGACCCTAAAGTGTCAGCCACCTTTCCAGATCAATCAATATCAGTTTGGATCTTACCCAAAATATCACGCTGCCAGCCAATCCTTTAGTAAACTAAAATGAAAGGGTTAGTATAAAAGGAAAGAACAATTGGAAGAGAAATGTTAAAGGATTAAAGCAATCGCATCCATACAGTTAGCAGTTTGGGCTTTCCCACCAAACCTGCAGTTCCAAATTCATTACCACAAGCCCATGCAAAAATAAAATTGGAAAAACTCCACTGTGCATTTCAATCCTCCTTCCCCGCTCACCTAAATGCCAAAGCCGACTGCAGCTGCATGAGAAAAACCATTAACCTTTGGCAATGAAATGGGAGCAGAATTCAGGGAAACCAGAATTGGAATGAAAAAGCAAATTAAAAGAAATGCTTCACACAGTGCTGCTATTTCTGATGGTGGGAGCAAAAAGAACATGGTGGGTGCCTTCCCACGAGGACTGGGAGCAGCGAGGGGGGCTGGGAAGAAGAGATTTAAGCAGTTAGAAAGTTCGCTCTTCTTGTTGTGGATCTGCTCACCAACTTAGCAACCAGGCAGACTGGGCTGCGATTGCTTCTTGAAATGCCCAGGATGGGGCGTGGGTGGTACTTCCCCTTCCATTGGCAGGCACTGTGAAGGGGGTTTCAGGGAGTTACACAGAAGTTATTTTTACCTAAGGAACTTCCAGTTACCCTAGAAACCAACAACAGTTCGACAGCCCAGTCATAGCAACAGACTTCAGCGCCGCAGCTGCTGCACCTCAGGCTGCAATGTCCCAAAACTGATAAGCCACCTAATGTTTGCCGTAGAAGGGCACCGCCCAGGCCGGCAATCTTCCCACTGGGACACGTTCTGCCCTTTTATAGCAGGGCCAATCTGGAGTCCCTCCACTGAAGCCAGCTAGACAAATTCCCCAGTTGTCACTCACTCTCTCTTTGTTCAGGCTAATTCCTACTGAAGTCAAGGAAATTTTCTTTGCTGGAGAAAGGATTAAGTGAAACTTGAACAAGGGCCTCGGGATTTTCCCTGAGCAGTCAAAAACAGAAAGCGCGTTCACGGCTTACTCAGCCTCATTGGATTATTAGGAGATCTGTGAGCCCCAGGAATGGCCATCAAGTGGTTCGCGTGGGGCGGGGCTGCGTGTGTGCTGCTCCCAGGAATGGAGCCGGTTAAATCAATGGCCCAGCCCCAAGTGACGAACCTGCTGTCAGCTCCCTGCCGACACCAATCTCCTAAGAATCCAATGGACGCGAAGCAGTACGTATGTTCTTGCTATTAGACAGGGCTGGCGTTAGGATGGCAGGCTCGGGGTCATAGCTGGCTCGCTGCTCAGTACTGGAGGGGCACTGTCGGTGGTTTCTAGCCATCACAAGTGTAGAGAATTCAATGATAAAGGGCCCATAAACTTCTGGAGTCACACCCCTCCAGCCTGATTTTCAGGCGCTGAGCGCTCGTAGCTCCCACCAACCGTGGGTGCTCAGCACCTCTGAAAGTCAGAATGTGACTCTGCTCTGCCACCCAGGTGCAAGGCCCCTCAATTTCAGTTCGCCCCAAGACTTTACTCCCGCAGTTCCCAAATATTTTCCCCGCGTGACCCCATTTTCAGATGTGTTGTTTCCCCGCTACCCCAGAAGGCCTGGAAGTTGCCGTTTAACGATGGCGTCCTCGCTGCAGCATGACCTCACGCGCACTGCACGTGCAAGGTCACACCGCAAGGAGGACGCCATTTTGCTTTACAAAAAACAGCGTCCTCGGGACGGCAAATCCCACGCCCGTACGGCGCGCGCGAGGTCATGCTGCATGTGGGGCGTCGTTTTGTAGAGCAGAACAGCCTCCTCCATGCGACGCGACCTCGCGCACACGGCGTGTGTGAGGGCACGCTGCGTGGAGGTGGCCATTTTGTCAAATGGCGTCCTCTGCATGCCCAGAATTGCCGTGATCCCATCTGCTGATGAAGTGACCCCCACTTGGGGGTCACAACCCACAGTTTGCTAACCACTGCTTTACTCACTGGAATCATGTCGACAGGAATCCTTCTGGCATGCACCAATTAAGGCTAGATTAAAGGGACAGTCTCTGTTCTCTCTTTCTTCAGTGGAACTCTGGATCCATTGGACCAAATTCGCTGCTGGGATAAACTGGCACAGCCCCATCGCCTTCCATTGGAGCTGTGCCAACTTACACCAAAACACAACATTTGCCCCATGACGCTCAGTAAAACAGCTCCCACTTTACAGCAGTGTTGCGGAGCGCAGAATCCAATCTAGGACTTCTCCAAAGAACGCCCCTGGGAAAGATTCCCGTTAAATATCAACCAAGCAAGAGTAACGAAGTTCTAAGAGCCAACTGCAAACTTAACTCCACCCTGTGCGTTGTTCCTCCCTCCATTGACAGGCGAGATCCCCAAAAGCCCAAGTCTGCCCTGACGGGTATGTTAACTACAACATCATGGTCTTTCAGTATACAAGATTGTAACCCAAAGTCACCTTCCTGGCCTGTATCTGGTACAGAGTGGCCTCCAGTCCCCTGCAGTCAGTGGTGTGAGGTACAAGTGGACATCTGGCTTGTTTGGAGGGTGGTGTTTCTGAACTATACCAAGCAAACCGGTTACAGGGCGGTCCCTGGCCCACAGCAGACGGGTATATTAACTGATCCATAGATGTAGCAAGAAATTAAGGCACCCGATCCACAGTTACCAACCCAGCTGGAACACTACCTCTCTGCCTTTAGTTCGTATGCAAGGAAAGTGCTGGCTCGCTTTCTCCCTCTCTCTGGGGAGATTTTCTCCGCTCCTCTGGTTAGGAGTGATGGGGAAAGAGAGGCTTCGGGCAGGAGAGAAGAACCGTCTATTCCCATCAGCGGTCGAAGGAGAGGACTCGGGAAGTGCAGACCCACCAGGCCCTTTACCAGAGGTGCTGCTGCTGACTGCAATGCCCAGGGAGCCGCAAGCAAACAGATCTCCTCCAGATCTGAACCAGGAAGAGACCAGGTCCGCTTGCCAACATGTGATACATACATTCCTGTGCTTCTTAAAGAGACAGCGATATTACCTGGATGGATGTTTTTTAAAATCACCCCCCTCAGATCGAGCACATTTTAAAGCCGAGTTCTGCAGTTCAAGTCCAGACAAAAGCAGTCTGAGTGGAATAATTTTAGAAAAGTGCATGCAAATCGTCATCTGCAAAAAGTCCCCGGCTTTAAAATAAACTTCAGCAGTCCGAATGACACCAGCAGGCAGTTAGGAAAATGCAGAACTGCGGGCACAGGCCCGCTCTGTACCAGAAGATTTGTCCCTTACCTGAACAACTTCTTTCTTTACATTGACGAGGTCTAACCAGTCGTTGAATCTCGGGTAGCTGTTGAGCTCCTCTGTCCTGTCATTCAGGGGCACGCTCAGCTTACACTGTCGCTGTCTGTTGATGTAGCGCACCAGTTTCACCTGTTGGGATCCAGAAAGCGAATGGTTACAGTTGAAAGCTCTTTGGGGCAGGGACTGGTTTTCTTTGTTCTAGAGTAACAGGACCTGCTCTATGACGGGGGCTTGTGAGGGCTACAGCCTTGCAAACGGTTTGGCGAAGGCTTATTAACGAACCAGGCACTTTTGGGAGTCAATGCAAAGAAGCTGTTCCCTTCTACAAAACAGCACAGCGATAGCTTGATTCACTCTGTGGTTTCACCAGACGGGGGGTGGCAAGAGGTTTCCGTCTCTGCAGTCCCCTTATTTAAGCCATCCAAAAAGACAGCCCAGATACACACCGTGACCCGTTACCTTCAGTCTGCAATCAGTGAACACAGCTGGTCTATATTCCTGTGTTCCTATGGTTACACTCACTTATAGCCCCTTATCTACATTTAGACTGAGTTCTTCAGGGCAGGAAGTTTCTTCCAATAACTCTGTACGGCAGTCAGAATAGCAGGGACATGCTTAGGTTGGGATCTCTGGCCTCGAATTCAAGGTAAATAACAACTGCTTAAAGAGTAAAAATTAAGATGGACTCAAAACACCAAAGCTTTCAGTGTCTGACAATCTCCATTTTGCTACAAGAGAGTGGAGATTTTTGTCACTGAAATTCAGAGCAAACACAAAAGGAATATTATTATTTTTGCCTTCTGTTTTTCCTAATATAAAACAAACCTCAGAAGAGATTTCTCAGGGTTCCTATGTCACACATCCCCAGGAGGCAGACGTACACTTCAAAGACTTCTAAACAAAACAATGCCTCAAAGCAATTTAGTCTATCTGCATTTTACTAAACAAAAACACGTCAATGGTAAAACAAGAGTTGTAGCATTTGAGGTGAGATCAGATTTATAATTAAAAGGAAAAATAAACATGCATTTCTTGTCCACTTTAAATGTCTCTCCTCAAAGCTTCCACTGGAAGCATTTTCTATATACATGTCTGAATGATGTAATGCAGCGACTTGCATGCCTAAATCACAGAAGTGACAGAGGGGAAGACTTATTCGATCATCTAATCCAGTGGTTTTCAAAGGGGTCTGGCACTTCCATTTGAAATTTTTTTTAAGAGGTCAGCAAATGAAAAAAAAAGGTTGAAAATTACTGATCTAATCCATCCCCAGACAGAGGACGCATCAAATATTTAAGTCAGACAGGTAAGCAGCAATACCTAGCTCTTATACAGCACTTTACATCGGCCAATCTCAAAACGCTTTACAGAGGAGCTCAGCATCATTACACCCATTTTCCAGATGGGGAAACTGAGGCACAGTGAAGTACAATGACTTATCCCTGGTCACCCAACAGGCCAGTGGCAGAGCTGGGTCTAGAACGAAGATCTCCTGACTCCCAGTTCAGTGCACTATCCCCACCGGGCAACACTGTCTCCTGGAGGGATAGGGGAAATGATAAAGTGGGGAGGCCCCCATGCACAAGGCCTCAGGGCTAACAGCCCTAGATTGGTTTAGTAGAACACACACACACACAATGTACACAAAAGGGTGTGGTTACTGTACACACACTGGATGGCAACACACTAGAAAACTCATGTCTAGAAGAGAATTTGCTGTACTGCATTTATTACTATATTGCCTCTACTGTCCCTCCAATAGGTGGCTGGGAAGCCTGTGTTTTGGAATACGATTGTAAGTTCTCTGAAAGCCAACAACTGGGGATTTCTGCACATGTACACTGTCAGACCGAAGCATGTGACACCATGCTAAGAAGATCCTAATCAGTCATGCTCAAGATGGGGCGGGCAGAAATCCTGGGCCACCAAAAAAACTCAGCTTGATATTTCAGCAATATTTGCGATGGCAAAGCAAAAGGTTGCGGTCATTCAGTACTGGGTTCTTTATCAGGACATGCATGGCTGTAGCTTCCAAACTGAACTGATCATAACCACGGAGTGGGTCACTCCAAAGCGGGCGCTCTAGAGTCGACGTGGGACACGTATCATGAGATAGGAGCGTCGTTAGGAGGCAGAACGATAACTTGGGCTGCCATTGTTCGATTCGATTGAGAGATCGCACAGTCCAGCGGCTAGAATGCTACTCGAAAACCGAGGGGAGGTGGGTTCTCATCCCAGCTCAGCTTCTGAGCGACCTCGTGCGAGTTGCTTTAGTTAGCAGGCACTAGCAACGCACAGCAGACCTGCATTCCTGGATTATGCTTTCCTGTAAACTAGCTGCTGGTTTGTTTTACCAGCAATCTGTCTACTTGCAGTTATCTGGCGTAAATGCAGGGTTTCACTGCCCACACACACTTCTCAGGACAAAGAGCAACAGCTCTGTAAAATTTTCAAGTTTTGGTTTGTTTTTTTTTTAAATTTCTGGTCACGGGTTGATGTAACTGAGAGTGAGAAATCCAGACGCTGCGTGAGGTGACAGCAGAGATCGTGTCTCCCCAGATAGTACGCTGGGCAGTGGGGGGGAATGCAGCATCCTTAAAAAAAACACCACGAACAAAAAACAATTTTGCAAAAGTCAGACACGTGGGGCCTGATTTTCACACGGGCCAAGTACCCAAAATTCCGACTGGAGTTAAACGAGTACTCAAAACCTTTGCAAGGAAGGCCGTGACCTCTGACTGTAACTTTTGGCTCACTAGACCCTCTGTAAGTCCCTTTTGAAAATCCATCTCTCTACCTCAGCTCCCCTGCTATAAAACAGGAGTGATCATACTTAATTTCTCCCATCCTTTGTCTTGCCCATGTTTGCCCTGATGCTGCAAACAGAAAAAAACCTCTGGGATGGACCTCTGTGTTCACGTGAAGCCACCCTGAAGTCACTGGGGCGCCGTGTGTCCACACGGGTCTGCTTGAACAGGTCTTTTTCCAGGATTGAGTGATTTGAGCATCTCTCCGGCAAAGGCCCGTCTTACTGTGTGTCTGTACAAGCTCTCATTTGTACTCTCCAGGGCAGGCACTACCATAAACACGTCTAAGTAACAGCGTTCCTGATACAAATGACGCAGCAGTATGTATTTCTAGGGCACAGAAACGCACTACTCAGTGAGGAAAGCCCTGGCACATGTGGAAACAGGCACGCTCCGGGGAAGAAGTGCAAGAAAACCTTTACCAGGCATCAACAGATCACGGTATGTGACAAAACTTTGGCCATGCTAAAGTCTAGCAGGGTTTTGCCACTGACATCCAGAGGGGCAGATCCCACCCAGGGCTTTTAAAGGGAGATGAAATTCTGTTTAGTTCAGACACAGTGGGCTTGCACTGAAACCAAGGTAACAAAATTTCCATGAAGGGCTGTTTATTACATTTTCTAAGGCCCTGCCTATGAACATCTCAAGGCTTCAAATGTCCAGTGTGGCCTTCCAATAGTCAAGTCAACAAACCTTTGTTCGGGGCAAGGGGAGGGGCACCCTGGGTGTAGGAAGGCAGTGTAAGAGACTGTCCCCTGCACCATTTATAATGGAGCCGCAGCCCTGCAGGGGGGGACCGCTGTATTCAATGTGCTTGGCAGAGGGTGTGTGAGCTAGTGCTGGCTAGGATTGTACACAGCGTGAAAGCAGGGGACACAGGACCCAGGGCTTCTTTGATCCAACTGGCGCCAGTTCAGGTGGTGCACGGAAGCAACATCAGATATTCCAGCTGGGCATCTTTCCTCTTATTCTTTGTCCCCTCGCTCCAAGACACCCCCCTCTCCCATAAGGCCATATCACTCTGGCCTAAAGCAATTGTCACCTGGAACTGCAGCACACCGAAGCACTACAGGATTCGCTGTATCAAAGTTCACGCAAAGGCTGTTCCACTGGACCTTGAAAACCCCATCTTACCGGTCAGGCACAAGCTGCCCACATGCAGGTGTCAGAGAGAGGCAGCAGTTTGTCAAACCACAGGAGACTTCTGAAGTCCAAAGACCTTCTAATTAATGCTGAAGAATGGCCATGCTGATTTAAGGGCAAGGACCCAAGTCAGCCACCACATACAGCACTAAACAGAAAGTCCTCCGGGCCACTCAGGCATACAACTGGGGGTCTTACTTAAGTCTTGGCTCAATGCAGAGAAGAGATGTTCATGGAGGGTTGACCCACTGCAGTGGACTTTCCCAATTAACAAAACAATGGCTGTAGGGGCTTGCTATGGGTGCACAGGATTCACCACTTAGTATCATCCCAGGCCAGACAGCCGCATTTCTGAAAAGCGCCGCAGGGTAAATTGACAGCAAGCCGGCACGATGGTGTGCGTCAGCTTCTCTTTTCCCCAGGTCAGCTCAGCTCTTCTGCATTTTTTGACATACCTCATGGCCTACAGCCCCTGTAGAGGGAAGAAATGCTGTTTGCACAATAGGTTTGAAACTGGCCTGGCCGGTAACGAGAGCGGAGAACAGAATCAACAGTCAAGCTCCTCAGCCACATTGTCAAGACACGTGCTAAACAACTAATTACACACAATAGTGAAAATATGCAGCCCTGGCCTTACTCTTCTTAGCGCATAGATTTCATCAGGTGAACTAAGGCTGTCACATTCCTTCTGCCCTGGGCACATTTCATCCTTCCACCAAAATCCACCGACAGGCTCAAGGGCCCATTCCTGCTCCTATTAAGATCTAAGACATAGATGTCCATGGGCGCACAGGATCGGGTTTTAGAGCACTCGCCATTCCTACTGAAGTCCATGGGAGCGGCAGGTACTCAGCTTCTCTGAACGTCAGGCTTTACATTTTAAAAGCCCTCCTCATCAATATCAATGCAACCGTTGGACCTTTTGAGTCTAGCATGGTCTAGAAGAAAGGGCGTTATTCGACTGGGGGTCAAGCAACCTGAATTCTATTCTGGGCACTTGTTTCCCCACCCTTTGTTTGGCTTCGTTATTCAGTCTGCGTGAGCTCTGTGGGGTCGAAGCGGTCTCTTACCACACTTGTACAGTGCCTAACACGATAGGGCCCTCACCCCAGAGGAGATGAGCGAATATTTGACACCTATACTAGCTCAGGGTCCCACCTGATGCTAGAGCATCTCATTGCAGGAATATACCATGAGACAGTTAGGGCAGGTTGCAACAAAATTGCGAAGTGTGAACTACAGTACAGAGTGAGAGGTGATCCAGTGTTCCAGGGATTGGGACCTTAGCTCAATCACCAACCACGGTTTGCACAGAACACAGGACTCTTGAGGTCTGAGATTATTTTCCCCTCCCTTAAATACCAAATTTCCATTTTTCCCACAGGACGAATCTCATTTTGTTATTTCCTGCTCAGACGTCTAGCTAAACTGCATGGCTTGGCTTTCAGGGCTGAGCTGTTGCAAAATCAATTTCTGAGAATATAATAAAAACTTCTGGGTTCAGTGATGCAAATAAAAATCCGCAAATACAGTGCAGGTCTCCAACCACAAATTAGAGACAAAGACAGTATTAACCTTTTCAGTGTCTGCGTACCAACAAATTAATCCTTTACATCCTTACAGCAAAACCTACATATGTAGACTGCAGTAACCCAGTGGAGGTGGGAAAGAAAGGGTGAGAAAGGTGTGTTGAGGGCAAACATTTTCAATGTTTACCGATTGCTCCACTTAGACACCATCTCTCTTTTCCTTCACTCAATTTGCCTAATGCCCCGCGTGCCAGAGTCTCATTTAAAGGAGAAATAAAGGGCATTGTTGGAAGCAGACCACCAGTTGCTTGCTGAACCAATAGTATTAGCCCGTCTGGCAAGTTCTACATTCCTACCTTCTAAAACGGGAGGCACACGGTTCAGATCTCGGTTACAGCAGTGAACACGTAGAGTGACTTTGCTGACCGCAGTGGAATTACTCTAGATTTACACTAGTGTAACAGTTACAGAAGTCAGAACCTGGCCTGTTGAGTGTAATACTGTCTCAAGTCACACAGAGACGAGGCAAGTGAGGTAATACCTTATTGCACCAACTTCTGCTGGTGGAAGGTAAGCTTTTGAGCGACACAGAGCTGATCTTCACGTCTGGAGAAGGAAGCAGAGTGCCTAAGCTAAATACAAGTTGGGGCAGATTGCTAAACAAGTGGGATAATATGTTTGGAGGCAGTCACTTGGAACAGTGACTTTCACATTTTATAGGTTGCATAACCCTTTCCAAATAATGTCGTCTACGTGTAGCCCCAGCTGAGACAGGGTCATAATACACATATGAAAACAGGAAGGGGGGGAGGATAACATGCTGCATTGACTGCCATT
Organism: Mesoclemmys tuberculata; assembly: GCA_007922155.1. Classification (NCBI taxonomy): domain Eukaryota; kingdom Metazoa; phylum Chordata; order Testudines; family Chelidae; genus Mesoclemmys; species Mesoclemmys tuberculata. The sequence continues at coordinate 12,917,259 of ML675623.1, forward strand.
ACAGGATTTTTCTTGCATAGCCCCTGAGGAAAGCTCGTGTACCCCAAGGGGTACTCTCGTACTCCAGTTTGAAAACCACAGACTTGAAATGAAGTAGGTAATAAAGGGTGGCAGGCCCTTTATGCATTACAATCTAACCCTCAATTGCCCCCTTCGTTTCAAGTGACCACCTCCAACATGTTACCCCATCCGCTTTACAATGTGCCCCAATTTCTATGTAACGCAGACACTCTGCTTCCTTCCTTCCCCGGACCTGAAGAGCTCTGTGTAGCACAAAAGCGTGTACCTGACACCACCAGAAGCTGGTCCGCTAAGAGATATTACCTCACTTACTCTGTCTCTCTCATATCCTGGGACAAACATGGTTACAACACACTGCGAACAACTAAGAAAGCATGTGAGAAACTGATAAGGATCTTACAGAAACAAAGTGGGTGAGGTATGATCTTTTATTAGACCAACTTCTGCTGGTGTGGGAGACAAGCTTTCAAGTCAGAGTTCTTCAGTTCTGGCAAAGGTACTCACAGGTAAATACAAGATCTAACAGTACTTAGCACATCTACTCTAACTGAATTGACTTTGTTAGCACTGCCCTCCCCATTGCTGTTTCTTACCCTTGGATGTACATATACATACACACCTCCTATCTATGATTTCCACTTCATGCATCTGACAAAGTCCACAAAAGCTTATGCCCGCAGAAATTTGTTAGTCTTTAAGGTGCTCTTGTTGTTTTCACATTTTCTAAGGAACCATTCAAGGTGAAGTGGTCCATTAACACCCCTGTAGTCATAGTACAAAGAGAGGGGTTAGTGGGTCACAGATTGTTGTAATAAACTCATAAATCCAGTGTCTTTAATAGGACCATGACTTTCAGTGTCTAGCAAAGTTATGCATTTAAACTCCCAGGCTCATCTTTCTGAAAGTGTTAGGCAGGTTTTCCTTGACAGCCCCCCAGAGAAGTAATGCAGGATGCTTATTTCAAAGTCATCTGGGGATCTCAGTCAAGTGTTTAAAAGGGAAAAAGTTCTGATGGATTCTGTTTGGCATGAAGGAGAGAACCAATATTTCATTTCCAGCCAAATCCGTATGTTACAAACTAACTGGGGGTTAGTTCATAGGAGTTCATAAAAATCAGAGTTCATATAACTGAACATCTTCAAATAATAGTATAGAATGGTTTCTATAACTGATCATGTGTGAGATTGGTGGTCATAAACCTGGAGGTTCCACCATGCACAAAGGAAGTTAGGAAACAGTCAGGAACTGCTTGCTCTGAACTGTGAAGATACAAAGATGAGAAAGCACCCTGGATTTTACAAAGGGAGACATTCAGCTCTGGGCAGATGATCAGTGCAAAAAACGATGCCTTAAGAGCATAAGTGGTGCAGCGAGCTGGCCCTCTGCATGAGGGTGAATGCCAACCCAAACTGAATATACAGCTGCCTTTCTAATTCACTCCAAAACCAGGAGAGGGCAAACACATCTGTGGGGAAACTCCGACCAACGGCACAGACAAGTTTTTTAATGCAAATTTGTGATCCATTTATACACCTCGGGATAACAGAATAGCAATGAGTGACCAGGAGGGAGGATGGTCTAGGGTTAACCTGCAACTTGGGAGACACAGGTTCTATTCCCTGCTCTGAAACGGGCCGAGAGCACTTCCCTACCTCGTGGGGATGTAAAAGGAATAAATAAATACATTAAAGACTGAGGTGCATGGATACTATGCTACTGGAAGACACAGAGAGATGCCTGTAGGGTGAGAATGAAATAGACACTTCAGGCCTTCCAGCCCCATGCCATAATTAAGGCAGGCAAGATCACTTTCCATTCAGGGCATTGCTGGGTTTCAATGCCAACGACGCAAAAGAAGGGAGCCGCCAGCAAAACGCCTGCATGGAGGAGCTGTTCGGCATGAGGTCATTAGACATCAAGGCAGTGTTTCAAAGGAGGATATGAATCCCATGGGACTAGGTCAATGGTCCATCTAGCCTTTTCCGGAGTTTGTGTGTCTCGTAGTTGGAGCAAAGGGCCCGGGATTCAAGAGACAAAGGTCCTAGTCTCAGCTCGGCGACCTGCTGTGAGACACTGGGCGAGTCCATTTATCTTGTAAAACTTACCGCCCTTTCATAAGCTTGAGCCCTCCCCGGTTTGTCAGAGTAGCTAACTGGGGGTCTCAACTTTGTAGCACCTTCCACCCCCCCCAATAGAACAGCAGCTCTCGCAGCTTTTCAACTCTGTTCTCCTCAACTGTCAGCTTTGAATAGCTGCTGCCATTCTCAGTCGGTATCTTTACAGTTCATCGCCCTACAGTACCCGACAGTCCATCACTGGCTGACCTTAACAGGGGAGGGGAAACGTGCTGCCATGTGCTTTTTCATGATCCCAGTTGCCTTTGCAGTTTCCTCTGCATTGAAGATGCAGCTAGGGACTAACCATAGCCTACTGTTGAGGACACCCAGGCCGGCTGTTCAGGTGTGAGTCAGGGCGGAACCAGGCCATGAACTCTGAATTTGGGTGTGATCATGGCAGACCTAAGAGGCCTGAAGTCACTTGTCTGCGTGTCACCACTTGAATTCTCGGTTACACTAAGATCTGGATAGTGATGGGATTGTTACTGACACAGTGCTACTGGTACAACCCCTACCACTGTAGGTTATTCCCCTTCCTTAGAGGAAAATTGCTTATTTCCTATTACAGGGCTACACAGTGGTCTTACTGTGTCCACACTGGGGAAGGTGGTATGGTTTTAGAATTAGTTATGTTCTCATTTCCCTATGAGAATTGTTCAAAAAAACCCCACTCATTCACAGGATGATATTCTCCCATAGCACAGAGACCCACAGGGTCCCCCTAGCTCTCATCTACACCCTTACTAAACACATTCAGATATCCCAGTGAAACGCTTGCTGTATAACTAAGGTGAGCAGATGTCCCAATTTTATAGGGACCGTCCCGATAGTCAGGGCTTTATCTTATAGGTGCCTATTACGCTCCACCTCGTCCCGATTTTTTTACACATGCTATTTGTCTTTTCCTTACACGTAGGGTGACCAAAACATTTCTGTGCTGGTCTCCAGTGCTGTCAAGGGCATCGGGATGAAGACCAAGTGATTTCACACTGTTCAAGATGCCAGTCATAATTCCTTGGAAAATGCTAGGCCTGGAGAATCTTGCCACTGCAATAACATGCATTTTGCAACAGAGAACTACAAAAGCAACCTATAAATATTAAATAACAAACCCCATAAGATCCCTGTTGGACAAGTATTACGACTCTTGTTCTATAGAGGGCGATACCAAGATGAAGAAAGGTTCAGTGATTTGCCAAAGACTGCACAATCCAGACGTAATACGAGAAACAGAACGTCAGATTCCTGACTTCCAATCTCTGACTCTAACCACCAGCAGTGACTCCCCGCAACTACTATGCTCCGAAGCTTCTAAGGGTACGTCTATGCTGCAGTCACGGGGCGTGATTGCTGGCTGTGTAGACATACCCCAGCTAGTTTTAGTCTCGCTTGCCTGGGTACCACTACAGTGATACCACAGTAGTACGGACTAGCAACATGAGTCATTACTCAGGGCTCTCGACGGGCGGGTGCGACGTGCACTGAAGCATACGTTGCCTGGCTTCGCTGCTCTGGCACCCAAGATAGCTTTAATCTAGCTAATTTGGGCAGGTCTACACCAGTGGCAGTCACACGTTGAAAAAGCCGTGCAGACAAACCCTAAAAAGCCAAGGAACTCAGGCCTTCACTGCATCCTAGACCGGGAACGAGAGACCTTACTGAAACTGAACTGAAAGCTGCATTTTGGGCATGCAGCTCTAAAGCCGGTTGCTAACAGCAGCATGTCGTGTTTTGTGATGTGTCCTGTTGCTGCTGAGGGAGTGAAATCTTGGCTCCACCGCCCTGAACTTCAGCAGGGCCAGGATTGCACGTTGGTGTTCAGAGACCCAGCCCCGCTAACTTACGTACGTTTCTTTCACACTGGCCCATCTCCGCTGACATGAACCCTGTGGACCCAGAAGCAGGGCAAGCGAAGAAGCATAGAGCAAAATCAGTTTACTCCTGTTGAGAACCTGGCCCCACCCACAGTCTTCTACTCCCAACCTTATTCGCAGCTGCGGCCCAAAGATATCCACCAGCCTCCCATGGCTGATGTCTGCACTGGCTGCGGGACTTTCAGTTTTGCTCACGAAAGAGGAAACAGTTTCTCAACGCGTTGCTAAGAGAACAGTGCGAGACAACACACCAGTGGAAGTGCCCAGTAGTGCATGCACACCGCGGGGGCGGTGGGGGGCTCTGGAAAAAACCACCCGACAGCTGCTTTTGGTAACACACTGCAGCTAGTTACAAGAAGAGAGACTCAGACAGTTGGGTTTTCCTTTGAAACTTCAATCAGGCCACTAGCTGACACCCAAACAATAACGGTCACCCACGCCTTGCTGTGGCCTGTTATTTCTGCCTTGTCACATGATTCATATAGCATCATTTCTAGGTCACTTAGAGGCCATGCACCGTTCCTCCCCTCCATCTCTTTCAAGTGTCCAGTGTCTGAAAACAGTACCTGCTATGCAAATCCCTCCCAAGCTAGATGGAGGAGGGCGGAGGAATAACATCAAGCAGCTTTTTGTAACGGGTAACACTATACTCTTTACTAGCCTTTCAACATATGGAAACCCGAGTTCATAGCAGCAGGCTGTGCCCTTGGTCTTAAATATCAAAGGCTTCTTCCCCGCGCGCACACCAAAAATGAAAGAATCTCTCCCTCCTCCCTTACTGCTTGAGGACAAGCAGCCACAAGAGAATGGCCGGGAGAATCCGACACGGGGACGAACCCCACTTGCAGCGCTTAGCATTTCTCAGGCACATTTTTGCCCCTGCGGCAGCAGATCTTCAGCTCACCCTCCGCCGGACTCACACTTTCCTTCAAGCATCCATCTACCTTCTCTAGTTCAGCCACAAGTCACCAGGCTCAATAGTGTTCCTGTAGGTAATGAAATACACTCCCTGCCACCCCCCGAGGCCTGGGTAACCCGCAATGCAAGATGATCCGAGAGGACCCACCTAGCCTTACAATCCATTCATCTCTCATCCATCCGGCAAGCAAGACACATGCAACACCTCCACTTCAGCATTTCTTGCATGCAGGGGCCGCATCCTGGCCAGGTGCTTGATGTACCACCCGGGAGCTGAGCACCCCCACATCCCCCCAAAAAGTCCATTACTTTGGTCTCACCCCCTGGGCTGAAAATCCTGCCCCAGCTCCCATGCAGCTGGGAGCCTGGTGACCTCCTGGCCCATGGAACAGAGGGAGGGACAGGAATTGCAAGGGACTTGCGAGGGGAAGAGCGCATGGTTGCTGTAGGGGAGTCAACGTCGCCTTACATCAATGGTCTGGATGCACGTACAGCGCCTAGTACAACAGGGTCCTTACCCTGATGGGAATATTTAGGAGCTACCACCCTATATAAAGTAATAATAATAGAGAGAGGAAGGGCAGTTCAATGGTTAGGTCACTAGTTTCAGGCTTAGGAGGCCCTGCTCCACATGAGATTTCTTGCCTGACCTAGAGCAAGGCACTTTGGGGCCTACGTACCTCTGAGGAGCTGGACCTTCGCCTCTCCAGGTACATCTACAAGGCAGTGAGTCCCCCAGCCTCGGTCCGACAGCCTTGGGCTACTGGGACTCATGCTAGCGCCCTGAAGTTGGGGCGTGGGCCGAACCCCTGGCTCTACCCAGCTGTCAGAGCGCCAGCACCAGCCTGAGTCTGCCCACAGAGGCTGGGAAGCTCACTGCCTCGAGCAGAGTCCAGATACCTCCTGCGCCTCAGCTGCCCCTCTGTAAAATGGGGATAAAGAACCCTTCCTTATCTCTCAGGATTTTCGGGAGGCTGAAGAAAGCACATTCAGAGCTTGTCTATCCAAACGCTTAGGTAGCGACAAGCTGGGGTATACATTTACCTCACTGCAGCCTGCCACGCTCTAACTGGCCGTGCGGCCTCTTCCGCTGCGTGGGGCGCTCTGATCTACCCCGCTCACGGAGTCAGTCCATGCACACTGAGGAGCTCCTAGCGCATGGCAGCATGGTCCACACAGGCACTCGGTGCACCGCAGAGGAGGTTTACACCTCAGCTGGCTGTGAATTGTGTAGACAAGCTCTAAGACGGTGGCACTCAGGCTACAGAATTAAAGATAAATAATCATCGGATTAACTCCTCTGCCCAAGTCACACCAGGGGTGAATGTGGCCAAGTAATCACGCTAATGCTACACCTCCCTGTAGGATTGTAATTTTTATTCTCTTTGCTATTCAATTGCCTCTCTCCTCCCAGAAAGAAAACAAAAAACCCTCAGCATTACAATCACCACAGCCAGAAAGCAGTGGAGCAATAGGCAATGGAGACGAGGATCATAAATGGTTCATAATTTGGAGGGGAAATGCCAGAGGGCAGGAAGAAAACAAAAACAAAACCCGCACATCATAACCTAGTGAGCTCCAATTTCTCTCCCCACCTCCCCTTTAAAATCCAGACCTCGAGAGGGTTCTCTTTAAAGGCGCTTTATCACGTTTATGATGGCCGCGCAGAGACTCTCACACATAAAATAACTCTCTGGGGGATTTGATCACACAATGGGGGAGATTAAAGAAAAGGAGAAAAAAAAATCTATGCAAGTGCCAAATTCCAGCACCAATAAAGGACCAGAATTTACAGCTAATATAAAACTTGACATTTCCTCCAGCAAGGGCAGGAAGAGAATGAATAATTGTAAGGCTCTCACCACGTTCTTGCTCCTCCCTTTTCTCCCCATTTCAAACCTCATCCTGCAAGCTCTGATGAAGGAACATTGGTGTTTCAGTGACTCCGCACTTATGAATAGGCAGGCCTATTGAATAACATTTCTAAACCCCACCATGGACGCCTCTTCCCCCTCCCAGTTTGTTTTGTCCAACTTGTAACATACGGCATGTCTACACGGCAATAAAGCACCTGCGGCTGGCCTGCGTCGGCTGACTCAAGCTCGCGGGGCTGTTAAGCTCACAGTGTAGCTGTCCAAACTTGGACCGGAGCCGGGTTCTTAGGCCCCGCGAGCGTTTGAGAACACACAATGTGTCCGTATCACCTACAAAACCCACAAATGCCAGGATTTCAAACATTTTAGACTGACCAGGCCAGGTATCAGCCTGGCGAAATTCCACAGTGAGTCTGCTACAGCCAGTGAGATTGCAGTGGTGTAAACCCAGAGTCATCAAAATCTGAATCCGGCCCTCTGAATTGGACTGTCTTTGTGGCTTTGGCAAATCCTGCCCGCTCCACCATTTAGAAAACGATCCAGTTATATTTAGCCTGTTGTAATATTTCTCCAGCTTCTCCTGCTGTACTGCTCGTTCATCCTGCCCCGGTAATCAGCATAGCCCGGAGTTACATTTTGGGAGTTCCACTTCAGCAAGCCCATTGCCAGTTGCATCCTAATTGAGGGCTGGGGCGGTACCGGAGGATAGATGTGCTATCATGCGATTTGACTCTGACTTTTGCTTTCAGGGACCCATCTAAGCTGCTTCATTTCTGCAAAGAAACTCAGCCGGGAAATATTTCTTCATCAGAGAGCTAATTCGGCTCCCACTCAGGGCTTGTCTACACACAGATTTGTGTGTCAATTCAACTATATAGTGAAATCAGTTCAACACCCCGTCACCCCCTCTTGACACCTCTGCTGTGTGGATGCAGTTGTACCGGTATAAAAGTGCTTATATCGGAATAACTTATTTCCATAAATCAAGTTCCATCATGACCAAAGCTGTGTGAAGACCCGCCCTTACCCAACACTGAATTCAGTGGAGTTGTTCAGGGTTTTTCCTGGTGTAAATGAGAGCAGAATTAGGCCCTGGCATAGCTGCTGTAGCTACAGCAGCAACTATTGGCTATAAAGGTTTCTCAAGTCAAAAATCAGAGAAAGTGACCCTGCATTAGGCACTAGCCTGGTGGGTAGGAAACCTGGCTAGAATATGGAAGATGCAGGTTCAAGTTCCTGCCTGAGCTGAAGCACAACAGGGACTTCAACTTGGGTCTCTCATCTCTATTCTAGAAAGGTGAGAGTGTCAAGAAAAGGAAGAGGTCCAGTTTTCATTCTGGACAGCCCTAATGCAAGTTCATTTATAGTGGTGAAAGAGTGCTTAGCCAGCCACACACAGACCAGTTCGGGAAACAAAATCAACTATAGCACAAACAAAACCAAAAACTGATACAATAATCACACCCTAACCAACAGTGATACTGGTATAAAATGTCCTAGTTTACACCAATGGTTAGACTGAGAAAGCCAGTCTTTAGAGCCACTTCAGGCTGCCAAAGCATTGTTAAAGAGGCTTTAAAGTGGGTGTAAAGGGGCCTCAGGGTTAATGAGAATCAAGCCGTCAGTGTTTTCTGTTAAAAGCTTTCAAAGAGCTTACATCTGGCACTCTAACACCCCACGCTCTCCTTGTGAAACATCTTCCCAGCAGCATCCAGCTCGTTGCCTTTGTCCCCTCTTCTGCTACACGTATGAATAATTATCGCTTTCCGCTAAAAATAACCCCTGATTATAAATTCAGCAGACGCCAGGGTTCAGGATTTCTGCAGCAGCTCTTACTCCGATGACTTCCTCAGAATTAGTGCACTGCTGAGCCACAGCCACCAAAAGAAAGGAAAAAAAAGCACCCTTAGGGGGAAAAATAAAGGGCCATTGTTACCCACGTGCATGTCTTTTTGCAAGGGATAGGTCAGTACAGACAAAGAAGAAAAAAAAGACAAAGGGCTTCTGTCTCGTGTTTCTCTGCCAGCGAGCTGGTGGTTCTGAACATCTGAACAACTTTGTTTCCCAAGCTTTCCCATTTTAGCTGTAGCCAACTCCATTTCCACATTCACTGGGCAGTTCCTTGATTTGGGGATTTAATCTCTTTAAAATAAATCCTCAGGCTTGATTTCTCAAAATGAGCCCAAAGACAGTCAGGCACCAACATCCTATTAAAAGCCATTGCTCTTGGTTGCCTAACTCCCCTAGGTTCACTGGAAAATTCCAGCTTCGTTCTTTTTGCGCTATAAAAGACACAAAAAGAGGAGCTGTGCCATTTGGAGGCACAAAGAGATCGCTGGGTTTTGTCAAGAACATCATATGCCCCCTCTGCGGCAATCTAGGAGCGCAGCCATCACAGGAACGTGGGTAAAAATAACGCTGCAAGGCTCAGCCCTTCATATTCCAGCACTGATAAGCACAAGTGAAATTACAAGTGATGTAAATTTTCAGCTCTGTATCACAGGCAAAAGAGATCACTCTCCCTACAGAGAGAGGAAAATAAAAGAGGCCCCTAAAGGGGCCCACTAGGGTTAGGCTAACTCAGGCATTCTGTAAATGTGGTCAAAAAGCTTGGCACGGAATATAGTCTTGGTCCCTCTAGGCTGAAAATGCATCAGCCATTCTAAGGCTCTCTGGATTTGGACACCACTACAAAACAGTAAAGGAGATTTAAAATTGCCCCTTCGTTTTCCATTTGGGCAGAGCTATCACACATGATGCACTAATTAAAGACTTAATGTAACAACAAAAAGAGGGCCCCCGCTTCCGATCTAAATTACACTGGTGTAAAAGATGGGAGCAATCCATTCACTTGAATGGAATTACTCCACATTTACACCCATCTGAGTTTAGCCCATCTGTTCACAATTCAGATTTCCTATGATGGAAGCACTGCCAACCCCTAAATGTTCAAACATCACACATCAGACTCCCACGTATCATAAGGCAGGCTTAAAAATCATGGGACTTCAAAAATAACTGTTGATTTCTTTATTTGCTTTCTGAGACTTTATGATACACTGAGGTCGCGTTTGTAAGTTTTTCTCAGCCACCAGGAGGGCTGGAAGTATTCTTATTTTTAAAGGAGGAAGCGGAAATTCTCAGATAAATCACAGGAGCTGGAGCATTGAGACGACCAAATATCAGGAAATGCACAATAAAATTACAAGAGTTGGCCAAAAAAAGCCCTTCGGTTAGGAAAGGGGTATGCGCATTCTCCTCCTCCTACCTCCGCCTGGGTGCACATACACACCTCTCAGAACTCGTCTGATAGGGTCAGGACCTCTCCAAAGCCTACACAGAGAAAGATTTTAGAGGAAGGAACCATCAGTGAATCAATGTTGCCACAGAAAAAACAGAGATGAGGGCAGAGGGGGAATGGAAGAAACTTGGAAGAAACATTGAGACCATTAAGGTTAGACAGGGCAGAACTATGTGCAGAGCTGTTGTGTGTCTGCATTTTTCCATCAGAACTGGGTAGGTGTACCAAGACAGGGGAGACGGAAGTGAACACCTCACCCAAAAAAGGAAAACCACTAACGACCTTGCTGACTCGCCTTCCTTTCTTTCATTCCATTTACTCAGCAGATGGCAGTTTTCAAAGAGCCAGCAGGAGAAAATCCTGAGGATACTTTCACCCGCCCGCCATAGCTGGCAACGCTGTTATTTCCACCATCTGCCCTCGGTGAAAAACACTGCATCGTTTCAAACAAGCCTCGAAAGAATGGTTTGCAAAGACAGAGCAAGACGGGAGATGAATGGGTGTGTTGAGACCTCCCATGGTAAAACCTGCAGGAAAAAGGTTGAAGGGGGAACATATTTCCACAAAGGTTCTTTTGCTGGACTACTTCCACATAGTGTTGCTGGTGACAGACTTGCAGTTCCCAGCTCATCTGACCAAAAAACTATGGATCCAAAAAACAATCCAGGTCTTGAAGGACTGGCTGTAGGTCAGGGTATCCTATGCAAGTTTCTGTTCTGACTATAAGATACAATGAACCTCAACCCTGTTCCATGCCATGCTACCAGCAGCACGTCTTCCACTAACAACTTGCCACAAGACTATCTTCCCCAGTGAAACGGAGGGTTCCACTGAGTGGATCTGAGTGTCCTTGAAGCTGGGGAGGAACGACTGAAGGAGTAACGATTCCACAAAAAGCTTTTATTTCTACCCAGGAATGCAACAGTTGTAAATCTGTGCGTAAAGCACCGAACGGCTAGAGAGCGATCGTCCGGCTCCTAGAAGCAGATTCTCTATTGCTTGGCAGTCATTTACACTAGGGCAAGACAATGCCAGTCAGTTACATGAGTGCAAAAGGTGCAGACCATAGGAGATTCCAGCCCCTTGGATACAACTTGCTTCTGAACGGGAAACTGGTTAATTAAAAAAAAACCGCTAAAAACCTCATTCTAAAAAAGGCATTCCTTAGCTTTGGAACTCAGCTCATTTCAATATCTCCCCAGTGCCCCTGTTAACAAAGTGAGGCTCAGAGGCAGATTGGAATCCAGAGGAAAGGAAGCTTCCCGGGCAGCAGAGAACTAGCAGTACTCACGTAGAGTTAGCCTGCGCCCTTACTTACAGACCAGTTGTGTTAGCAACTAATGAGTTGGGCTAACTAGGGTGGGAGCCTATGCCCCTAACGGGCCAGCCAACGTGAATTAAAAGCCCCATCACCATCAAGTGAAGGGTTTGCGTGTGTGTGGATAGGACTAAAAGTCATGGGCAACACTCAACTTTGCAGTGAAGGCAAGCCCTTGGTGGACAGAGCTCTGGACCATGTCATGCTGCCTCTTGCATGACCACAGATCCACATCTAGCATAGCGCATTCTCCCCTAGGCCCCGCCTGGACGGTGGTAAAAAGGATGCGGCTTTCAATCATTAGCTGAACACAACCGAACAGTCTTTTAAATTAGTTATGGGCTTGCCTTCACTAGGGTTCCTTCCTTTACATTAGATTTCCAGGCTCAGACTGGAGCCTGGGCTCCGGGGCCCTGCCTTGAGTTACACAGCAATGAAACAGTGCTGCTGCCGGAGTGCCAGAAGGATGGCTGGCCTAAGCCAGCCACGGGTCTTATTTAACCACTTTTTTGCGCCGCTGAAGCTCTTCAGTGAAGACACTACTACCTCCACTGACAGGAGAGCTTCTTCCACTGGCAGAGATAATCCACCTCCCTGAGAGGTGGCAGCTAGGTCTGTGGAAGAATTCCCCCATCAACATAGCACTGCCTACATTGGGGTTTAGGTTGTGTCACTCAGGAGGATGTGGATTTTTCACATCCGAGTGATGTAGTTAAACCAACCGAATGTAGACCAGGCCTTAGGCATTTTTGAAAATTTTACTCAAGACTTAAATGAGTGTTCAGAGGGCTTTTCAGTTGGGTTCATGGTGATGAACTCTATCTTCCTCCTCTCCCATCAAGAAAGGCTAAAATGTCAATGAAGCTGTGCAGATTTACACCCAGTTGAGGATCCGTCCTTTAGTGTTTTTCCAAAAACAACAGTCATCCTAAAAGAAGAAATATTCTGAGCTAAAAGCTGGGGGTAGATTGGGGGTTTACTGCAACGGCGAAAGGGGATGGAGACAGCTAAGGGAAGCGTGTTTTTAAAAAAAGGACCGTCCACCATAGGAAATTGCTCAACCAGAATGTGATAAGCTGCCACATTTTAAAAGCATCTCCTAAGATAGCAGAACAGCCTGGTTTTATAAAATGTTAGTTTGAAACTGCAGCGTGAGATGCTCTTGGAAATAAAAACAAAAAATTACAAACAAAAATAAAAGGCTTTCAAGCTACAATGCAATCGCTTCATTTTGATTATAAAACGAACAGCTCTCCCCCAGCCATACTGTGCTGCAAAGAGAGGTGATTTGGAGCCAGCCAACTGGCTTTAGAACAAGTTTCCTGATCTCCTTCTCCATACAAATGTACTGAAGTGAAGCCAAAGCAGACCGCTAAGAAATAAAAATCACGTCTGAAAGTAGAGGAGAGATTTGACTGCTAGTTAAAGAGGTGGTGGCCATGGGAGTTTTTGCAGTGGAGGACACATCCAAAATAATTACAGTAGAACCTGAGAATTACAAACCGATCAACCATATACCTCATTTGGAACCTGAAGTGTACAATCAGGCATCAGAAACCCCCAAAAAAGCAAATACTGTACAGCACGGCACTGTGTAAAAACAAAAAACAACAAAACAACAAAATAAAGGAAAGTTTAAAAAAAGCTTTGACAAGGCAAGAAAACGTTGCTTGTTTCATTTAAATTAAAATGGTTAAAAGCAGCATTTAGCTGCTGCACACTAAAGTTTCAAAGTTGTATGTAGTCAGCTGTTCACGGTTACCAACATTACAACCAACCTCCGCTCCCGACGTGCTCATAACTGAGGCTCTACTGTAGCAGCAGGTACAACATGAGGAACTCCATGGATCACGGAATCTCATTCTTCCATCCTCTAGGGCCCGGGAAATGATTAATAAGCAGGTTTACAAAAGGGAACAATAATGGGAATACAAAAGGGAACAACAAAAGGGCATCAGGAGTCCCAAACCCTCTGGGTGGCTCCTCCCACTCCCCCCCTGTGCTATAGGGCAGAACGTGGGGCTTCTGTGCCCCACTTTTTATTACAGCCCCTGGAGGCCCAGTCCTGGATCAGGGGGCTCCTTTGTGCCAGGCCCTGTACGGCCACAGAGCAAATGAAAGGGCCCAGCCACACAGAGTGTACAATCAAAGGCCTCTAATCTTGCCTGGGGAATCACATGAGCCAAGCGAAGTCAGAGGGGCTCTCCAGGGGTGCACGACTTGGCCTGAATAGTTCTCAGTGCAGAACAAGAGCCCAAGTCAGATTAACTACATCTGTGTGGGGTGCTGAATGACATCCCTTCTTTGCTGCTCCTGGTTCCAACACCCTGAAGTCGCAAACCAGTAGGTACTACTCTACCACACAAGGGGCCCGCTGATTTAAAGGGAATATCCTAGCTCCAGTACTCTCCCCTTAACAAAATGGCCCAAGTCCTGCAATTTCTACTGACCTCCATGTTGGCGTCGGAGTTGTTGTTCAGCACATATGGGAAGCATTTATACCTTGCAAGATCCAACCCTACTAGGGTCATTAATAGTCTCTGTTTGCATTGGATGATGAGCCTGGAAACTCCAGTGATCTGTGGGCCAGCTGCAATGCAACCCTCCTTCATTGCACTCATTGAACCCATGCTACATTGCCTCACTGAACTTTGCGTTTGCCCTGTGAGGCTGTTGAATGCACCGATTTCCACATGGCTCCTGAACTGGTGTTTTCCAGAGCCACGACCAGGTACCATCCTGTATGAGGCAATGGAAATGAGTCAGGATAGGAACCAGGTCATTTCCGGGCAGCACTGAAAAGGCTGAATCAGAACAGTGCACAAGGTGCACGCTGTGCCTCAAAACCCACTAGAGAAATTGTGGCAGTGGCACACGCCCATGCATAACCTGAAATATGGCCACAGATTTAAAGAGCAGGGATGTTATTACAATCAGTACGTATCGCAAGGTGCTCCTCACCACAGTGTCTGGAAACCCCCATTATGTACTTAAGAGCACCAGTCATGAGCTGAGCATGGGATAAATGCAGACCAAAAAGATCGACCCTGCTTCGAAGAACTTCCCTTCCTTAATTTGGATTGTAACAAGTTACATAGCCAGGCCTCTTAGAATCATAAAACCACAGGGTTAGCAGGGATCACGATTGCCATCTAGTCTAACCCCGTGCCAAGATGCAGGATTGTTGTGTCTTAATCACCCAAGAAAGATGGTTACCCAGCCTCCTTTTGAAAACGCCACTATCCAGCCATCCTTCTAGTGACCTATCGCTTGGCTTTCTTAAATGTTCTAGTTCTTCACTTGATTTTTGCTGTTTTTTCCCCCTTGTTCTGCAATCAGCCTGATTACAAAGAAAAAGCCACTTGAATCCAGATCTTCAGCTGGTAGAAACCAGAATAGCTACACTGCCTTCAACAGAGCTACACTCATTTATGCCAGCAGCATCTGACTTTTTAATCTTTATAGTATTCCTTTACATCGGACACACCGCAAATCAGAAAAACGGCTGACTCACGCACAGCAGCAGACTTAGGTGCTCGGGGCTATGAAAAACCTGAGAATAGCCAGACCTACCAAGCGACACCGGAGTCCGTCACCCCGATTCAGTGAGGTACTTAAGAACCTGTCTAACCTTAAGAGTCAAGTAGTCTCATTGAATCACACACTTAAAAGTTAGGCATTATGCCCATGCACCTTGCTGAAATCAGGGCAAGAAACTTCAGCCAGGAGGTCATTTACGCACCGTGCGTTGCCACTTGCTGTGCGTTTGAAGACTGGCGGGGGGAAGCCAGCTAGATTCTGCCTGTCTATAAGAACAACAGAGACCTTGACAGGCTTCTCACTTGCAACAATATCTAAAAGTGACGCTGTTTAAGCCAACAGAAAAAGGCGAGCATTGTATCAGGCCCATGGAGTGGATCAAATTTAGATTACTCTCCCAGGCTATAGTAGGGAACACTTTCTGGCGCAGGAAGTTACACAAAACTTCGGATCCATTTTAATTATGCCTTCAAGTGCAATATGCTGTGCACTGGAAACGGGTCGTTTTAACCTGCTGGACGCTGCCCTGCAGTCACATCTGCAAACGAGCTCTGGGCCAGAGGCTCCAAGCTCCTGTGGGTTGTTAAAGCACGCTGCCTAAAGGATGCAGCCAAGTCTCTGGGCAGGGAAGAGGTGACTCCGTCACATTGCAGCCAGCACTCCCTGGGAATGACCCAGGGAACGACACTGGACTCTGCTGTAGACGCAAAAGCTCACCTGCTCTTCTAGCTAAGATGCTTCTAGCTGCTGCATAAACAAGTTAAGCCAAAGCACTGCCAGCAGCAAGCAGCAGGGGCAGGGGTGGTTGTTAGCACCTTCATGGGAAAGGCCTTCCCTGGGGAAGATTACGCAAGAGGGGCCTCATCCTTCCCTTCAAGAATGGGATGAGAATTTAATTGACACAAAACCGCAAACAGAGGAAGACAAGCAGCACCTCCAAGAGCAAGGATCAGGCTTAAGTGGCAACCTTCTTTATGGAGACGAACTAGCCGTATTGAACACGTGGGGGGGTGTCTGACTTGACGTCTTTAAATCATGATCTGAGGACATCAGTAACTCAGCCAGAGCTTAGGGGTCTATTACAGGAGTGGGTAAGCAAGGTTTGGTGCAGGAGATTAGACTAGATCAGGAGTTCATGTACCCAGAGGTCCTCCAGGGGTACATCCACTCTAGATATTTGCCTAGTTTTACAAACAGGCTACATAAGAAACACGAGCAAAGACCAGACAAACTAGAATTTCATACAGACGAGGACTTGCTCATGCTGCTCTATACACTGAAATATAAAGTACAATATTTATATTCCAATTGATTTATTTTAGGATTATATGGTAAAAATGAGACGTAAGCAATTTTTCAGTAATAGCATGCTGTGACGTTGTTGGAGATTTACATCTAATTTTGTAAGCAAGTAGATTTTTAAGTGAGGTGAAACTTGGAGGTACACAAGACAAATCAGACTCTTGAAAAGAATACAGTAGTATGGAAAGGTTGAGAGACTAGATGATTGTGATGGGTCCTTCTGGTCTTAAAGTCTATGACCCAGTCTTTCTGCAAGTTTGAAACTATTTGGTGGCTATTTAATCACCAAGCATTTGCTCTGCAAGCCAGATACCTGACTGATCAAAATCCAGTAGCTTCTTCCTGTTACACGCTGCTGTCATTTCAGCTTGCATTGTAGACTGTCTATTTACTGGCAAAGGTGTCCCCATCGGCCAGCACAGCTACCACAAGTGGGAAGGGGAGCAGACGTACACACCACAAGGGAAGTTCTTCATATGAATCTGCCCCTATGCTGCCAAACTGCGTCCCAACTTCCACCTTCTGTCCCGCCTCCAAAAAAGGTTCAATATCAAGCCACGTAAAAATTGCCCTAACATCTGTTTCAAGTTTAACCTGTCCCAGAAACACCTTAAATCTCTGTAAGATACATGTCAGACAGACACCCACCTGGCTGGTGTCAGGAACCCTCTCCTCTAAAGGGAACAGTGACAAAAAACCCAGTCCCTGGCTATTCCCAAAATTTGGTACATTCAGGTTTCCAGTCACCATGCCCCCCCGCCGCCCAACTGCAGCTGAGCACTAACCAATGGTGTGAATATACAATCTTCACCCTGGATTATTCAGCGCCAGGTCGCTCACACAATGTGCTGACGCATCTAAGCATGTGCACACGGTAAGGTTATAAAACAAAAAGTTCGCTCCTGCCTTTACCGATGGCTCATGACAAATGGAGCTATTTCTCAGGAGCATTTAATAACCGTCTGGGAAGTTTTGCCTTTATCTTCTGAGGGATTCTCCCACCCCTACCACCTCCCCACTCAAATCTAGTTATCTTTCCACCACTTGGAAAGCGAAGGTGCGACATTTAGCTGCAGAACCGCCACAGCAGTGCAACCTGCCTCTACACTGCCCAGCCACGACCTAGAGGGCGAGACTCCATCTCCGTGACACTTTTAGGGCCCGCTCCAAAGCCCACAGAGCTAATAGGCTTTGGATCCAGCCCTTAATCCTTGGTACCTTTTTCAAGGCTGCCAAAAAGGTGGCCAAATTGCACCAATTAGAGTGGTGGATTGAGACGGAAGCCAGCCTAATTTCCTCACAGGTCACTCAACAGCAATGAGGCAGTCCCACGGGTATGGCCGAGGGCTAGCGGCACTGGTCCGCTTTCTTGTCTCTGAGCGCATACCTTCAAGGCCTCGTGTCTCCACCTCTCCTGGGGTGGAAACACACAGGTCTCCTTCTAGGGCAGGCACTGGGCACCCTGTCGCCATGGTGCTTACCCCAGCAGTTCTTCCCTTTGCGGTTACATAGCGGCCCGGCAGCCTTCTTAAACCAAAGCACAGTTTATTTCGCAGTAGGAACGAAGCATTTAGAGAAGGGAGTCTAAAACAGATCGGCGCTTACCAGCATTCAACTGTTTGCCGAGACGTGGCTTAGCTTGAGCTACTCTTTCCTTCCCTGCTTGCTTTTCTAGGAAGCCCCTTATTAGACAAAACCAATATATTCATAGAGCGTAAGGCCAGAAGGGTTCACCAGATCTTTCGTGCAGTCAATACCTTCAATAACCAGGACAACAGAGTAATGGGTGGCGGGACAGAGCACTGGACTGAAACTGAGAGCTGCTGGGTTTTATTCCCAGCTCTGCCACTGATCTCCTGGATGACTTTAGGCAAGTCACTTTACCTCCCCCTGCCTCAGTTTACCCCTCTGGACAAATGGGAATAATGCACTGTGAGATCTAGCGATGAACGATGCTATGCAAAAACTAGGTATTACTTTACAGAGTATCTCCAAATACCTTCTGGAAATTAAAATGATTCAAACCTGTGACGTAGGATAGATAGGACGTAGGATAGGAAAGGAACTAATTGCCAACCTCCTAAACATTCAGTTCCCTAAGGTTCACTGACATAATAGAAAAAAAATGCCGAGAGACACTTTTACATAGACTATATGGGCTTGCAAATGTTCTAGTCTGTTGCTGACACAAGTGACAACTGGGTGTCTGTGTACATGATTACATTTTTATATAAAATGCATAAATTATTGAATAAAAATGAAGAGCTCCATTTAATCAGAGGCCTGAATATCAGTCTAGTATTTTATGTTGCAACTTTGAAAGGGACTCTGCTGAAAACATAATTTGACAGTCCAAAACAAAAATGTTTCAGCAGCAAAGTTTTTAAATTAAAAAGTGCAGTAGTGAAATGACCTTTATTCAGTAGCATAGTAAATGCCACTTCAAATCATTAATTGCAATAATTAAGCATTCTCGTAGCAAGGTGACAGCATGAAGTAAGGAATCTCTTGCCTCCTAAGCAGGTGATCTTTCAAAAGAAAAAACCAGGAAGAGCCTAAAGCTCCCAACCACACAGAAGGGCAGAGTGCCTGGAGCAGAAAAGCAGAGACACACAAAGAGAGGAACAAACAAGGAAGCAATAGGGCCTGCCAAGAGCCAAGACAGTACAGCTTTTGGAGGTCAGGGAAGAAATTAATCTCTGATGCAACTACACCATAATCAAGGCATTACACCAGCCTGGGATGAATTGGCCACTGACGTGCCCTATTGGAAAGGTAAACTCAAAGCCCTTGAAAGAATCAAGAGATGGGGCTTCTGTTCCCAGTTTCATCACTGTGAAATTTTGGGCAGGACATTTTCCCTCCCTGTGCCTCCTCAATCTCCTCCCCTGCCCATCTGTAAAATTGGCATAACGTAGTGACCCACCCGCATAAAAATCACTGAGATTTACAGATGAAAAGCATTGTTATTAGTGAAGGGGGGGGACGCTTCCCCCATACGAGCACAGAAAGACTTTTCAAGATCAGAGATCAGATTTGGCAGAGGAAGAATATCTGCAGGTCAAACACACATTACTTAAGAGGAAAAATACTGATTTTCCTGAGATTAGTCCACCAATCGTTTTTTTGGAGGGGTGGGGAGGGGATGTGTTTGTGTTTGTCTGTTGTGCATAACTCTGGGTGCAATACAAATAATTTTAAGACAATACACATTTAATTGTGCAACTTTTAGAGTCTAGACTAAGTTTTGCCTCAACTTTCCCAGAGCAATCGCACAGGGTGTAAACCAGCATTACACGGGTTCCTCTAACTTGGTTTTAGGGGAAGTAGTTTCTTAGTAAAATGCCGGCCTGACGTCAGAGAAGTGACCTTCCGCCGCACATCGCAAAAAGAGTATTTCTTCCTACACAAACCCCACAATCGAGCTGCCTCACACTTCAGGCTGCCGAAGGAAAGTCCCTGATCTAACCAGTTTGGGATTCAGTCCAACATAAACTCAGCTGCTTCCAGCTCAGCGCTAGCCATCCATCATTAAAGCAAGGCACCACAAAACAACCTAAGAGCCATTCCTGTAATTCTTACCCTGCAAGAGGAATGTGACAGACGCAGGAAAGCCAAAAGTACTTAGTCACTTTCCAGTAATATGAAAAGCAATAAATGGATACGGTTCAAGTTCTACATCCTGCAAGTTTGTCCAGCACCAGAGAAAGAAAACCATCTCAGTCTGTGTTCATAGCTGTCACATACCAACTACTGAATGCAACAAGCCACTGAGTTGACATACAGCAATCCCAGGAACTTAAAATGGCCATTTGACCAAAGCCACTTGTCTTAGCCAACAGCACTCTGTGACATTTTCATTCAGTGTCTGATAATATTTAAGCTATTGCCTGGGGCATTTCATTTGCCCATTTTAGGATATCAATCCACTGGGCACTTCTGGGGGAAACACCATCCTCCATGTTTATGCACAGTGGGCTTGGATGAGAATTAAGGGTGGTTGTGCCTTAGACTAGATAGACGTATAACGTGTCTTGTACCGACTGCTATGTTAAATAGCCCAGGGAATTCAAAAGGCAGATTTCAAAAGAGCTCCCCCCGCACTCCCAGCCACGCCTCCTAAGATGCCCGTAACTACAAGCAATTTGTATATATTCTATTTTAAGGATCTTGGAGCCTGGATGACAGGCTGAGCAAACCAAATTCCCTCGCTGACCCCCAACCTCATCTGCGGCTGCAGGGAGGCTAATTTAATTATCCTTTGTAAAAGCCCTGCAAGACCCTGTGGGAGTCCAAGGTGCTGTTACAAGATCTGCTGCTAATCCTCTGCCTGGCGGTGAATTCCAAGACGTGCTTTCCTTTCAGTATTCACCAGCCCCACCCACACCCACAACCACACCGAGTCTCCCCCTCACCGCATTTCACTTACTGAGCCAATAACCTCCT
The DNA here is from genome assembly GCA_007922155.1 of Mesoclemmys tuberculata. Taxonomy (NCBI): domain Eukaryota; kingdom Metazoa; phylum Chordata; order Testudines; family Chelidae; genus Mesoclemmys; species Mesoclemmys tuberculata. The sequence continues at coordinate 12,937,970 of ML675623.1, forward strand.
ACCTATAACTCAAGCAGCCACAGCGAGCACGATTGATTGCCCTAGTAGAAGCAGAAGCAGGTAGTGTCTAGACTGCCAGCCCACTTCCCCGTTCAGCCTCACCCGACCCTACTGGGTCATGCAACACCACAGAAATGACTGAATATCTACACCAGGCCCAGGTGAGGGGTGCAGCGGGAGCCTGCTGAGCCCATAACCCAGAGGTCGATGGATTGAAACCATCCTCTGCCAGCACATTCACCCCATTGAGGGCTACGGGGCACAGCGGCAAGCACGTTGAACTGCTAGGAAGCGGTGCCTGACGCGCCAAAGGCCCATTTGTCAAAGGCTGTGGGTTCAAATCCCACCAGAGTCATCCCTGGGCTCAGTAGCTCCTCCCTTTCGGCTGGGGGGAGAGGCCTTCAGCTGTGGGCAGGTGCACGGTCCTGGAACATAACAGGCCAAAGTTGGGTGCAAGTCCACTGACCTCAGGGGAAGTCACAACAGCCCACTTGCGAGACTGTAGCTTCCCAGGCACGCAGAGGTTAAAATACGCCTGTTGCATTATCGGGAAGTAGAATTAATGATCAAACTATTATTTAGCTACCAGAAGGTTAAAATGCTGATAAGATGTCTACCGAGTGACACCCAGTCGAGAGAAAGCAAACGCGATGAAGCATGAAACAGTGTTCAAATACAAACACCACGCTTCCTCCTTCTGCTGCGGCTGTTTCAGGTGAGAGTCTCATCCAGCCGCACCCTGATAGGCGCCAAACACTCCTGTGGAAGAGAGAGCGCTTGCAACTTCTCTGCAGCCCCTCAGCCCCTCGCAGGAGTCAGCTTTTGGCGTTTTGTCTCTCTCTCATTTCGGAGAATGGGCAAAAGGCCCATGGTTTCATTGGCAGCAGGCTTGGATTGCAAGATATGGCCCCGTGCCGTGAGCAGGGCTGGGGTTTTCTAAGGAAATATGGTCTTGTGGCTAAAGGCGCTGGGCGGGGACATTCAATTCCCAGCTCTGTCACACGCCCCCTGGGTGACTGACTGCATCAGGACTGAAGGTGGGGCCAGTCTGATCTAGTGGTCAGAGCAGGGGAAGTCACACCTAGTGGTCGGAGCCAGAAACAGGAACCAAGCCGGGGGCGGGGAGCGGTCACAGTTGGCATCAGAAATCAGGGATGACGCAACAGTCAGCTGTTCAGAGGACTTTCTACCAGTGTGCCTCCTCCTGGCTTAAACAGTATAGTCAGGCCAATTGGCGGGCATCCCCATCCAGGATCCTGAGTGGTGCTTCTGGGAGGGGTCAGCGTTTTGCTAGTCCCTCACTTCCAGTAGTTCTGGGTGAGCTGCCCAGCGGTGGCCAGGGTGTAAGGGCTGCCTCGGAACTGGCGGGCCGTTTCAAAACCCGCAGGCCCTTGGCCAGTCACTGATCTCTGTGGGCATGTCTCTGCATTGTAAACCTGGGTCTCTGAAACCTGGACTTCAGGTTTTCAGGCCCACGCTGGGCTTTACAACAGCTGGACCCAGATCTCACAGCGGTGGTAACGTGTCCATACTGCGCTATAGACCTTCTGACTGGACTCTGTGGCTAGAGCTGCGTCCACACTGCAAAATGGACTGTCCTAACAGCAGGACTTGGGATCTGACCCTAGAACCCTGCTGGAGGGGTGGACCCGGGTCAGACTGATTGGCATGCCTCGAGTTCATCAGACAAGGTATTTCCAGTAGAGATAGGCAGGTGTTAGTACCGTTATACAAGGCACTGGTGAGACCTCATCTGGAATACTGTGTGTAGTTCTGGTCCCCCCCATTTAAGAAAGATGAATTCAAACTGGAACAGGTGCCGAGAAGGGCGACTAGGATGATCCCTGGAATGGAAAACCTGCCGTCTGAGAGGAGACTCAAACAGCTTGGCTTGTTTAGCCTAGCCAAAAGAAGGTTGAGGGGAGATATGATTGCTCTCTATAAGTACATCAGAGGGATAAATACCCAGGAGGGAGAGGAATTATTTAAGTTCAGCGTCAATGTGGACACAAGAACTAATGGATATAAACTGGCCATCGGGAAGTTTACACTTGAAATTAGATGAAGGTTTCTAACCATCAGAGGAGTGAAGTTCTGGAATAGCCATCCAAGGGGAGCCTATCTGGCTTCAACACCAAGCTTGATAAATGTATGGAGGGGATGGGACAGCCTCATTTGGCAATTGACTGACCTTTGACTACTGGTGGTAGATATGCCAGTGGCCACTGAAGGGATGTTCGATGGGGTGGATTCTGCGTTATTACAGAGAATTCTTTCTTGGGTGTCTGGCTCGTGAGTCTTGCCCACATGCTCAGGGTTTAACTGATCACCGTATTTGGGGTCGGGAAGGAATTTTTCCCCAGGGCAAATTAGCAAAGGTTCTGTGGGTTTTTCACCTTCCTCTGTAGCATGGGGCACGTCTCACTTGCTGGTGGAGTCTCTATATCAAACCATGATTTGAGAACTTTAAGAACTCAGTCAGAGGTTACAGGTTTATTACAGGAGTGGGTGGGGGAGGTTCTATGGTTTGCATTGTACTGGAGGTCAGACTAGATCATCATACTGGTCCCTTCTGGCCTTGACTCTATGAGTGTGTGGATGGTAGTGGGGTTTGGGCTCAAACCTGTGTAGACATAGTAAGTGTGCTGTGAGGACACACTCAATTTCCCAGAATTCTGCTCATCTATTGTAACCTCCTCTGCCACGCTTTAACTTGTCTATTTGGATTGTAAATTCTTCAGGGCAAGGGATGTTACTGTGGCAACATCTAGAGGTCTCAGTGAGAACAGGGCCCCACTGTGCTAGGTGCTGTATGTACGTATGAGAGTGTACATACGGGAGTCCTTACCCCAAAGAGCTTACAGTCTAACTAATCGTACGTACAGAGACTAGCATATAGAGGCCTAACTGTTGATTCACACGACATCTAGAGCAGGAATCAGAGCATCTGAACTGCACTAAAAAAAATCTTTTATGAAATAAAAGGAAGATTCTGCTTCAGGCCAAAAACTTAAGAAAAACCACGCACAACAAACAAAAAACATGAATACAGGCATACTTGGCTAAAATGAAGTGTCTGACTGTCCAATGCTGTCAGATGTTGATGGTTTACAGGCATGTGTCATTCCTTAGCGTAAAAGTTCCTTTCAATAAATAAAATGAAAGAAACATTTAGACCAGGAAGCTACTATTGGACAGATGAACATTCTGGTTTTCAACTCACCGCAACAACACATGGGTTTTCCTGGCAACAAGGGGACGTAAACACATCAAAGCTGCACAACACTGAAAGCATCTATCAGAGGCTAAACGCACGCACTACAGATTCCTGAGATTCACCACTTTCCAAGGTTGTTCTGTAGGATGCTGGCTTAAAATAAGAAATAAATAAATAGCCCAAAAACTTATTCTTTGAACACTCAAAAAACTCCCACTGCATTCAAGTGAAGCGAACAGCCGAACACCCATTGCTTTCTATTGAATCCAGTCATTCTGCTACAAAGAGAATGCAGAATCAGGCCTACAGTCAGACGGAAAGCTGCTTGGCAAAACACAAAACAAAGAATCCACCTTTATTTGAAAGCCACAAGATAGGAACAATCTTTTCCCAACTGGGGGATAAAAGTCTCATTTTCATGGATCTCCAGATTAGAAATTTGTGTTCTCTCAGCAAATGAAATAATTTTCAGCTACAATGGAAAGCTCAAAAGTAGCTATTTCACTTCAATGATAAAAATGGTTACGAGGTAATATGCATTGCATCTCCCAAACCCCATCACTATGCATAGGAATTTTTATTAGTTTGCACCTACTCAATAGGGACCTGATCCCAAACCCATAGATGTCACAAGGTCTTTCCATGGATCACACTCTTGGATCACTATGGCAGAAATAGTGAAATCACATGTTAGAAGTTAGACTTGGGTCAAAGCTCAATATTATAACTGGCTCAACCTAGTACAGTTGGTCTGCTTATGCAGTGGGCTATCCAGAGTTCATTCAAAATAAACTAAGACACCGGACAGGCTGTGAACTAGGAACACCAAGTTACATGCACTCTCTGACTCCTTGCCTGGCCGACAAAGGGGAACATCCCATTTTCATCTCTGCGTATTCCACATTCATAAATCCACACAGCTGAGCAGTCAATGGTTTGTTTATGGAGCCCCTCCCCACCACACTACATTACACAGGGTGTGGATTCATAATTATCTCCCAAAGGGTCATATTGGCTTTCTATTCCTAAACTTTTAAGAATCCACCCAAAAAAAAAAAACCAGTCATCAGACACGAAAAGCAATCTATTGCCAGCATGGTTTCCACTGCTAGCATAAACAAGCATTCTTCCGCCCCTCCTCTCCCAGACAGTAAGTACCCAATTTTCAGAGGTGCTGATCACATACAACTTGTCTCAGGCCACAACCCCACATGGTGTAAGCCACTTAGCTCCACTGACGTTAACAATCTAGGGAGATTTACACTAGCTGAGGATCTAGCCCACTGACTTCAGTGGTATTTGTAGGTGCTCAACAGCGCTGGATCAGGTCTTACATGTCTACACAAGGTGAGAGGCAAAGGGGAAATCAGGCCGCAAAAGCCCAGGATCTCTTACTCTAATTTTACATGATCGTCACTCCAATGACATCAGGGTACTGACTCCTGATTTACATTGGTGTGAGAGAGAGTAGAAACAGGTCCAAATATCATCCGAGTCTCTGGACCATAACCTCAGCTAGTATAAACAGACACGCCTCCATTAACGTTAACCAAGCAACGCAGATTCACACGAACGGAGAATGGAGCTCAGTGTTATTAGCTGTGGAGTTTAAAAATAGTTATGCCCTCTGTTACAAAAAAATATTTTACCATTTAACTAATTGTAAGGGCTCTAAAGAGGGCCAAGGGTTCCATCAGAGACATGGCTGTAAATAATTTACCAGCCACCACATATCGCTTGATTAAAACGTACTGAAAGAACAACTAATTAATCTTTGCGGGGAAAAAGCCGAGAATATGACAAATGCAAAGAAGGCAGATGGCAAGCAGGAACTTGTGAAGACACAGAAGTCACAGAACCAAAAGGTAATTTAAAACAAATATATATCTAGATTTGTTCATTTTAATCAGGGTTTGAAAGAGTCCACTCACCCAACCTCAGCTATGTAAAACTAGGAACCTACACCCATATTTGGGCACATGCGGAAATTAACGTGAATTTAAGTATTTAACTTCAGCCTTTCAACTTTGAAAACATTGGCTTACAGCTTCTAACAATACGCACCCCACCCCAGATCAAGTTGAAAGGAATTGTGGGACCTCACTCGAACTCATAGCCTCTTCCTCCCATGAGGACTACCAAAAAAAAAAAACAACCAAACCCAGAGTGTGAGCACAACCGGACAAACCTGCAGGTTTGAATTTTCCATGGATCTTCCAACACCAGCAGAAGGCAGGGACAACTGTCAGGAGTCCAAATGTTTCCACGCAACCCTCCCCATTCCACTGATTGTTCCATAATATGGGGGGGAGTGTTTGGATTGGAGGCATAAGGAGAAATGAAGTACATTATACTGACTGGATCAGTATTATCTTCTGCATCAAAATTTCCATGGGCCTCTAAGCCAGGGGTCGGCAACCCGCGGCTCTTCAGCCGTGGTAAGCTATGTTTTGCGGCTCCAAAAAATGGCTCTTTTAATAGTAAAGGTTGCCGACCCCTGCTCTAAGCAGAGGATGCCATGGAAAGCTACAATATCCTGATGGTCTTATAGGGACAATCTGCAGCCACTACATGGTGAGAAGAAAACGTTTGACTTTCCATTGAGAATAAGGAAACTACAATGGGACTGATGTAGGAAGTGTGGGCATCTTCTTTACTTCAAAGGAGTGTAAATCCTGACCACAGTCATCTCTGACCCAATAGTCTTTCTACAGGGCACCACACCCCAACCATCAAAACCCTTTGGCATCAGGAAGGTGGTAACTTCCTGAAGAGGATAATATCCATCCTGTAGTTTGAACCCTTCCATACCAGCCCGGAAAAGGCATGCACGCTCAGTCACTGAAATAGGATGAAAACACAGAGTACGCAGCCCCAGGATCACTTCAGGGACCACCACCAAGCTTGGACAAGGTCAAGACAGTCTCAAGATAAGCGGACCACCCAACACAACCTCTCCGCCTCCTGTTTCACGAATAGGGAGAGTCAAGAGCACAAACTGTTCTCTGTGGAAGGAATTCTCGGCATCGTTACAAAATTACCATCAGAGAAAATTCCACATCCAGCTGGTTTTAAAGCCAATTTCTTTTCTTCTCCACGCTAGCTACACACTTGCTGAGTGCGCAGCCGCTGTCACAGCCTTTGGACACATCCCAGCACATAAATCAAGTACAAGGCTTGCACTCTTGCTTAAGGAAGACTTTGAAATGAGAGAATTATACAGATCCCTCGTTAACTCAGGCCACCAGAACAGGCAGTCAGCAGTTCCTCTTTCACTCATCTCTGCCCAGCCAAAGAGCATGTCCATGATATACACTACAGGCCGTTTCCCTACGTGAATCCTGGAAAGAACACTACTATTTTTTTTTTTTTTTAAGAAATCACAGAAGAGCTTAAGGAAGAAACACATACATTAAAGCAAGAAGTCACAGACCTCACTGGTATGAGGGAGACTGGGACATCTGTTAAATTAATGCTAAGGAGGGGGAGGATTGCCATTTGGAAGAACAGGCTATAGGGAACAAATTTTCCATTGGTGGGGAGTTAGGACAGATGCCGAGTGTGTACTGGAGGCTGTATCCTGCACTCCTTGAAGTTCCCACTGAATTCAGTAAGGCAGTTACGTGCTGGAAGAGTCTCACCAACCCCTGGGTTTAAATTCCATCTCTAATTTGAAGGGTAGGTGGGGCCGTTTCCCCGCCACAGTGAAACCATCCCGGAGTGTTAGAAATGGATAGCCATAGGAGAGCAGCAGTCAAGCAGCCCACTGGGGATACAGGTTAAACAAGTGTTCAGGTACATGTGGAGTGGAGCAGCAAATGAGTTTGTACTGAGTGCTGGGGTCCTACAAAACCAACATTTTATGGTTTGATTGTTTGTTTTTTAAACACACTTTGCTTTAGCATGAATGATGCTGCTCCAGGGATCAAACAGAATCAAGGAGGAAACATGTTGCCACTCGATACAAAAATCAGATATACGCCTGCAAAGAAATGAAAACACACACCAGGAATTCTCTGTTTATTTCTGCCTTTAAAAACCAAGGGCCCCTGGATGCTCATCTCACTTCTGATGGTTTTACAAGGATTTAACTCCATGGACTTTGCTGGGAGTGAATATGCTGAGATTAATACCGGAGTAACTGGCATGAGACCCATCAGTCCCGGACCATCCCCCATGGGTGGTAAAGTTTGCATTAGATCAGCTACAATCAGTAAAGCAGTGCAAAGCCGCTTTAACATGAGGCGGGAGGGAATGGGGTGTGAGAGGAGAGCTGGCACGCACGGTATAACATATTTGCATTGCTCATACACCTTGGCTTATTAAAATATAATCATAGCAAGTACTAAGAGGCAGAGCCTTTTATCCTATATTAACACATGATGGAAGATAAAAACCACACCACCATTCAATTTGGTAAAATAAATCATTCTTTCCGGAGCAGAGATGTTTCATGCCAAACTTCTGCCCTGGTACATATTTCCAGCCCAGTTTATCAACACCTGAAGACAGAGGTTGATATATCAAGTCCCAAAACAACCTTTGAGCTGTTCACGGCAGTCAAGCCATGAACAAAGCAAAAATGGAAATGAGACGTTAAAATTCAGTTTGGCAGGCCTCCAGCGCCAGCTGGGTTTGGCAGACAGACAGTCAGCCTTCTAAGTGGGCTACAGTCATCGAAAGAGAAAGGTTTTTTAAAGTTGGGCCATCTGAGAGTTAGCAACTGCACGTGTATTGGCCGTGAAGCTGCAGCAAATCCTCATATCACAGTGACCAAAACGTATTAAAAATTAAACACAAGCCGTTTAAACTTTGGCCAAGAGTCTTCGCTCCACTGACTTCACAGAGCTGCACTCATTTGCACCAGAGGAGGATCTGGACCTTCTAGTAAAAGACATATGAAGAGTATTTTTCTCCTTGGGTGAAAAATGTCATGCTCATGCTAAGGTGCTTCTATGCACCCATTGCCATAGCATCTGTATATCATAATCTTTAATGTATCTATTCTCGCAACCTTCCTGGAGTAGACCAATGCTATTATCCTCATTGTACAGAAGAAGGAATGAGCTACAGAGAAGTTAAGTGACTTGTCCAAGATCACACAGAAAGATTGTAGCAGAACAGGGAATGAACCAGGGTCTCCCAAGTGTTAAGCTAACATTCGAACCCTCTTTCCTTTCTCAGCACTTTCAATAAGTGCCTTGAAATTATATTTAAGCAGCATGTGTGAGATACATTGTGGAACCTCAGTTATTTCCACAGCTGTGATCTTTAAGGCCATAAGCGCAAGATCACTTTGCTGCAGCACCAAACAAGAGTCTAATTTTCTGATGGGAAGGGAGAGCTCAGATTCAATGCATAGAATCTATCCACATGGATTGGAGTGAGAAAGCATGCTACCTACCACCATATTTTGAGACACGTATGATTCCACATGTTTTCATGCATTCACACAACAGAAGAACATGAAGCAAAAAAAACCACACCACGTTATCCACGCTGGTACAGAAACCATGTACATGTGGATTCAGGTAGGTGAGGAAGAGGAGAATCAAAGCTCTTATTTTTTAAAAACGGGAGGTAGAAGTTAGTGTAAAACCCAAACCTTTTGTACAGCCGGTTCTCATGCTTACTTCCACGCAGAATGACTGGGAAAGTAGCCATCATTGAAACGGGAGCCACTGTTACCAGATTCCTTGCACAAAACAGTCCTAGCCTCGTACTATCAGTTCGAAGAAACTCTAGCATTTCAAACACGTTAGGGTCAACACAGGGCTAATTCACTGGGTCTTTTAGCCTGTGTAACTATCCTGGTGTCTGTACTACAGCCTCCTTTACTTGCTATTTGAGTTCTAACTTGCATACACTGGGAGACTGCTGGAGATTTGCCTTCCTGCTTCAGGGCACCCACTTCTCTGTAGGTTCGCTTCTCCCGGAGCTTGCGGTTACCTCACAAGAGTGTTGTAAGGATTCATTAATAGAATAAGGGTGACCGAATCAGTCCTGAGTGAGGAAATATGGCAATGGCAGTTTGACTCAAGGGCCAGAAAGGAAATTGTAAGGAACATTCTGTACATTTCTGCTCAGAGGGGTGATGGATCGCCCCGTTCTACAGAGAACTGCTGCAGCATGACAATGGTCCTGGGTGCCAAAGAACCCATTTTTTACATTAAAAAGAGTGTCCGGGGGCCAAATTCTGCCTCCCTTAGAGTAGTCTCTTACACATTATGTAATCTCATTTATTTCAGAGCCCCTTAAGCCTTTGGCCAAAAACTGGTTATTTCTGGAAAATCTGAAGCAAATACGCCCAAGCAGTTTGAATTTCAGTGTAGTGGAAATACATAACTAGGGACAGAACATAGATCAGTACCGCTGGAGCACATCCCCAATAGCTGGATGCTGTTGTATATTTAAGATCCATGGGAATCAGAGAAATAATGATAGCTTCACACGTTAGTTATAGCTCTAGTTACAGATTAGCAGCAGATGACTGTGGATTAGCGTGTGTGCTTGTTTTAACTATAAGCAATCAGAAAGTATATTAACATGGCAGTAATATTTCCAGCCATGTAGCACCATTTAAAAACAAAACCAAAATATTGCTAGGATATTTTTCTAATGAACTAGCCCTCAACACAAACTCATATGGTCACACACGTTTGGATTTAAACAACAATCCAGTTTCTCATAAAGAGGGTCACTCAATGCCACGTTTGCAGGACTCTAGACTTCATCCCTTTTTGCCGGCTGTAATATTGATTCATCCAGGAGAGAATTGCAGTGGTGGCACGGGACTGGAAGCGGAGAGTCTTCCAATATCTTCCGTGCTCCGTCAAATTGTGTGTGTGACTTGCAGACAAATCACATTTCAGTGTGGGTGAAATGGGGTAATTGCACTCACGTGATTCTCCCAGCTCTGGAGGATTAATTTGTGGAGCACTGGGAAGATGAAAGGTGTTATTTAAGAATAAAAATGATGCTTTGCACTGCACTAAAAGCACACGATAGCCACGGTGCTAGTGTCACACTGACAGATGTATTATTCACGTTTGACCACCTCTTCTTATCCTCTGCTCATGAAGGGCCAGTAAAGACAGTTGAAAGATTCCCACCCACTTCTTTGGGACCTGTTTTTACATTCCACACCCTACAAAATGATCACCGCTTCTTCAAAATCACGCTCTCCCCACCTCACATACAGAATTTACCCTCCTCCCTCCCCACACACACCAGCCATGGGCATCATTCAGTCTTGAGCCAATAACCGCTTTTCTGTCCATACGAGTGTCAGGATTTTGAAATCCATCTTGTGGCCCCTTCAGAGCTGGAAATGGGGATGCACAGAAAGGAAGAGTCTTGGCCTCCCAAAAAGTCAGCTTCTTCCTTCAGGACATGGAAGGGCTCAAGATAACAGACCTGAAACAGTCAGGCATTTCAAGTGCAGCTCTTTGAGAAGCACATTTGTTTTGTTTTTAAATGGCTCCTTATGAGCCACATCTAGTTGGGCTGGTGGCAAATGAGCCATCTAGTTCTATAAGTGACGGTATATAAAACTAGTCCCAAAGGAAAAACAAAGGTTTAACTCTCTAGGGAAAACAAACCGCTTCAGTAATAGCTCTTCCGGTAATGTTTTATGGGCACTGGGCTGAGGTCACCTCCATAACTCACCTGGGATTTTCCCTGTGGAGGGCAACGCATCCATCCAACTTTCCTGCCAATAAAACTGTTGTATCACCTCCCTTACGTGTCGGTTGTTTTCTCTCTCTCTCTCCCTCACACACACACACACTCTCTCTCTCTCTCTCTCTCTTTAATTCCTGTACATCCCCACTAGCAGAATATGCCCCACACGCCCTGGCGAGGCCAAGCTGGGTTATTATTACACACTAGCTTGACTTGCTACGTTTTATAGCAGACTGGTCCTTTGACTTGCTCCAATGCTGTGACTAGGTAGCTTGGAAGTAAAGGCTGAAAACACTGGCTAAACCAATACCTGCTTCCCTTTCAAGCAGACAGGGCTCCTCAGAGTTTCAGTCAGTAACAGAGTATGGAGAAGAACCTATCCACCTGCACACTTTATTTAACTAGTCTCATTTAAAGGGATGCTTCCCTTTTTTAACATGCCTAACAATCCCCCATTTTCAGCGTTTACTAAGGCCTGGTCCACACTTAAAAGTTAAGTCAACATAGCTACGTTGGACAGGTGTGGAAAAAAAACCCCAAAAGCCCACCCCTGACCAATATAGCTTTGTGGAGAAAACTCCCAGTGTAGACGAAGCTACGTCAATGAAGACTACTTCTGTCGACATACTTACCATTGCTTAGGAAGGCAATGTTCCGACACAGATGGAAAAACCGCTCCCGTTGGCGTAAGCTGTCTACACTACGTGGTTACGCTAATATAGCTTTGTCAGCATAGCTACATCGGTAGAGTCTTCAGAGCGTAGATGATGACAACTGAAAACGCTGAAAGAACTCAGAGCCATATCGTCAGCCAGTGCAAATCCATCTAGTGCTATCAACAAGGGCTGGTCCAAAGTTTTCCCGTGAAACTACTTTTCCAGAGAAAACTCAAGTTTCAACTAAATGAAATTTTGCACAAGCCACTGAAGTTAGCAGTACGATTGTGTATGTGATTTAACCGAGCAGAGGATCTGGCCCTCAATGTTCCGTAGAAGCAAGAACAAAGACGCCCTGAAATAAAGAGAATTTTCCATTAACTTTTCCCATGCTTTAAAGATAGAGGAGAGGTTGCAATTGAGGTTTGCAAACCAGGATAAGGACTGTCAACACATACCTTCCATTAATTGTCATGCTAGGTGGGTCTAAGCAGCTTTGAAAGTGTCAATCTGAAAGTAACCACTGAAAGGCATTAAGCTTTAAAAGTGTTAATGTGTCCGGCTATTCTTTTCTAATGCAGTCGACATCATTAAAACCTTTATAAAAAACAAAACACCAGGCTGCACACTGGAGCCTGCAGACTTCAATAAAAGCCCACGCACAACAGTAAAGAGAAGCGCAAAATCTTTCTTTCTAAATTAAGGCTGCTTCAAACAGAAGTGAAAGTTCTTTTGATACATCAACATTCCCCTTCCTTTGAATCAGACAATGAGATCTCAGGGAGGGGGAGGCGCAGAGGAAAAAAAGCAAGCACCTCTTTATTTATAGCATACAGATTCGTGAGACATTCCTTACCCATGTTCTTTTGGTGTTCACGCCCTATTCACTGTGGCCCTGCATACCTGAACCAGTCCCCTCCCTTCTTTGTTTCTGAATTGCAAAGGACATCAGCTAAGGCACCCACGTACAGCGCCAAGTAGAGGACAACGAACGGAATACTTCAGTCTCCCAGGAAAGTCTTCTGCAGCTCTGAGCCTAAATTATCTACGGTTTGTGAACACAAGACAAAGCCAAAGGCTTGGCTCTAAGGCCACGTCTGAACTATAGCTGCTACAGAGCTGCAACTGTTGCATGGTAGGTTCTTCCTATGGCATCACAAGGGATTTTTCGTCATTCGATGCAGTTATTCCACATCTCCCAAAAGGCGGTAGCTAGAGGGACAGATGAATTCTCCATCAACCTCACCACTTCGGCACAAGGGTTTAGGTCAACCTAGCTATGGAGCACACAGTGTAAAGTTTTTCCAAGCCTTGCCACAGCTAGGTCTATCTAATTTGTGAGTGTAGATTTCAACTAGGCTATGCTGCCTCTACCGGGCGTATCTGTATCGATGCTATCATATTGATATCCAGACCGCACCTGGGAGCAGGTGTAAGGGCTCTGTGCTGGCCCTGCTCCCAGGTCCCAGGCATGGTGGGAGCAGGGAGAGAGCGGGTTCAGGAGGGGAATGGGGTAAAGCATTAGTCCTTGTTCTCCAGAGCCCATAGGAAGCAGAATGCAAGTCAGAACAGCCCTGAAGCTGCTCTAACTTACCCTGAGCGCCGAAGAAACACACAGATGGCTTAAAACCACCTTAACCAGCCCTCCTGCCCCCAGCACAGGGGCGGGGTAACAGAATCAGGCCCAGAGATTTTATCATTGCCTTGCTTTCACTTCATATAATTCCTAAGTCAAGGGAAACTCTGGTACTCTTAAATGGGGTTTCCAATAAAAACCAGCTAAGACCAACCGTATAAAAACTCTGGGCCCAGTTCTGCCCTCAGTTACGCCTGTGTTACCATAGGGAAGTCCAGAGCGTTACTGGAACTCAGTTGACAGCTAAAGGCATGTTTGTAGATATGAAACCGAGCCCTCATAGCTAGTTCTCTCATTTATACCAGCGTATAGGGAGAGAGATCTGCAGTGGAATTACAACTATCCTTGTGCCCTCTTGGATTGTCACAACCCTATTCTCTTCTTAGTCACCCTAGTGCAAACCCAGGGTAACTCCACGGCCCTCATTTATACTGCTGCAAAGTCAAAATCAGCAAAATGGGGCAAGGCAGATTAGCACCCTAGCCTCTGAAATTTAAAGCTGGAAAATCCTGGTCAGAGGGCTGCTGTTTTGCACAAGGCCTGGCCATTGAATTTGCTTATCTCCCCCACTGTGGAAATGCCCACAAGGAAGAGCCAGCCGTTAATTTTTAGAAAAAACTCTGACGCCAACTCCTGAAAAGCCTGGATCTGTAGCAACACGATCTCACCCTTGGAGCGTTCTGCCCCCCGTCTCCTCTCACAGCACAGCCAGGGAGACAAGCCAAACTAAACTACCCCTCTTCTTGTAGGGAAACCGCTGCTAGAAACAGGAAGCTGCTTTTTCTTTCCACTAAAACACGGACTATATATTTAAGAGCCGCAGCCGCCTAACCACACATGCTGTATGCACCTCCTGTTACTCCTCTATATCACTTTCAGGCCAACCACAATTCTCAAGTAGCCAGGCTGCAAAATTCACTCGTTAGCTTTATGAGAGGTTGGTTTCTGTTGAAGCAAAATGTCAGCTCTCCTACTGAAGAGCTGCTTCCGTCATCCTGCCTCACCTGGAGTCATGCCTTACTTTGGAAGCACCTGTCGGAAATAAAGGCGCTGTTCGGAGAGGGGTGGGGGGGGCAGATGGTTAGTCAAGTCAAGGCGAGCAAAGCCGGCAGATGCTGGGCCCAAGTGCTTTGTATTCTGCGGAGCCTTTTCACATCACCCTGCACCTTTCTCCCGAGCAGGCCCTTCTCCCCTGTCCCTCCATGTGCTCCAACCCAAAAATCCACCTGGTGGGCTGGACCCTTCATTGCTTAGCAAGTGGCTACATAGAGCACGGGGCGCTCTGACTGGGGATCATTTAACACGCTCTTCGCTTGGGGGCACGTGGGCCAGATCTTTCACTGGTGTAAACCGACAGAACCCCATGGACTTCAGTGCCGATTGACAGCCGTGGGGAGTGGACCCAATGACTGCACAAGGCACAGGGCAACAGAGCGTCATGCTGCCTAAGCAGAGCCCAAAACTCACCACCGTGCAAGCCGCGTCTGATGAAGTGGGGTGCAGCCCACGAAAGCTTATCCCCGCAGAAATGTGTCGGTCTATAAGGTGCTACAGGACGCATGTTGGTTTTGCTATATACAGACTAACACAGCTACCCGTCTGGAACTTTTCACCTTCCAAAGGTTCAGCTTTACTGAAATTAACAGCAATATTCAGCTCAAAACTTCCCCATAGGCTTGGCAGCACCTAGGGGCGCAGCTTCTGATCCCGTTCCTTACGCTTTGGCAGTTCCCGCCTAGACTCAGCCAGAAGCGCAGCTGTCTCTTCTCAGTGCCCCTGATGCAGGCAGCGTGTTAGGAGGATGGCTGGAGAAAAGAGGAAACTATCGGAGCACCAATATGCTCTGGCTATTCTCAGCTGCTGCGACGGCTTCATGGAGGTGCGGAAAGCTGGTGTAGGTTAGAACAGCCCTCTAGATTCATAGCCAGTCCCAGAATCTGGGGAACGGGGTACAGATGGTGGAGCACAGTCACATTTAGCTACCCCCAACTCCCTCCACCCAAGCTGTGCCAAGAACAGCTCTGGCACGTTGCAGAATCAGGGCCAGGGTTCTTGCGTCTGGGAAAAGCGTCTGAACAGCAGACTGCGATTTGGACTACAGACCTGCACAAGCGGGGGGGAGAGAGAAAGAATATCCCTATGCAGGCTTCCCAGCCCTGTACTCGGTGCCCGAATACATGAGCCACTTGCTCGCTTCCCCCCTCTTAGGAACAGGGGGAGCCTTGACTCCTTTATTTGCTGGCCAGAATGGGAAGTAATTTACTGCTAGTACAGGCCAGCAGTAAAGTATTACTCAAGCAGGCGGGAACTGTGCCCCAGAGGGATGTCTAAGTCATAACACCTCTGATGGCCCTGGTTCATACAGAGACTTGGAAGGATTAGGGGCTTTTTTAAATCAGTACAAGTCAGTAAATGTCAATGTCACTGTTCACACCCCAAGGGACGAAAAATCTGTATTTCCATCAATAATAACCAAAATGTACAGAGAGGCAAAGTAAGACAAATGCTGCTTGAGCACTTATTAGCGTTCGATTTAAGGATATTCACTTGATATATTTCTGACATGTGTTGATTTGCTTCTTAACCGTCACAAAGATGGAACTTTTAAATCTCAACAGCTCCAGTCACTAAATAATGATTGCCTGTCACCCCGGCAATTTCCCACAACTGTAAACAGTTTTTTAAAAATGGGAAAAATGTTGAAAAACCAAACATTTGTATCTGTCACAATGACATAAAATATTAAAAACCAATTCTGCCAAGCCTACTTATACATCACTCTTTGCTCAAAGCCATGCTGAAAGACACCTACATATTTTTCCATGGAAATGACAAGACATGGCCAAATGTGATTTTATGAATTTTTTTTTTAATTCCCCTTTGGGCTGAAAATAAGTATGAGAACTCTCAACCTGAAGAGGAGGGCTTGGAGTTTATTGTAAGAGGTTAAGCATCTGAAAATATACAGCTTAAGGTTGAAAAGGCACTTTCAGCATAACATCACGTGATGCTTTAATACACACACTGAATTACTACAAAATACTTTATGTGCTATTTATCAACATAAGTCAATGAAGTGATAAATCTGCATGCTTGCATTGCTAAGTCATATCTGTAAATCTACGTTGTTAGTATGCAGTGGGAACTTTTTTCCACACGCTCACAAGCTATCTTTGAACTTCTGACTATCAGGCTAAATTCAGCTTGGTTACACCTGTGCACACCCAGTCAAATCAACAGGTTCGGATGAACGTAGCTGAGGACAGACTTGGACATGGGTGTAAATCAGCTGAAGCGGGGGCCAAGCCACTGGAACAAGCATGGAGCAGAAGTCAGCCAATCTCATCACTCCTAGCTACTAGAGAATTTGGTTTGACGCAACGTGTGTGCAAACCATCGGCTCAATTTTAGGCTGGGTGTGAACTCCTTTATGGAGGCGAAGCCACTGTAAAGTGGACACCACAACAGCTTAACTCTGCCGGGCATGGGGACTTGCTGGGATAGAGGGAATGATGAACTGTTTTGTACTAAGGCAGCTGCTAATGGGCTGCTGTAAATTACAGAAGCTCCCCAGGGTCCATCTCCACTGTAGACTGAGCCCAGGTGATAGCCCAGATGTTAGTCCTAGCTCCCCACCCATACAGAAAAACCTCTAACCTGCGTTTGAAGGTGGTTTACACTCAGGCTAGGCTGAAAAGGGTGTAGGTGCGAACTCACGTTTCACTTCAACCCAAACTGCGCCCCCATGCTCAGGAGACAGGCTACTCAAAATTAGGTGTGGTTAATCCTCCAATCCCATCCCACAATTCCACGTGGGCTGTTCTTGCTGATCTAACTCCTCCCTTCTTCAGCACTACCTTTTAATCCCAATTTTGCCTGCCCCGTTACCACTGCATTACCACACCATTTGTACAGAAATCCATCTCTTGTGCTGCCCGTGGGCCAGAACCCAACCCCAGCCTTTTGGTAAAGCTGTTGCGGGACATCAGGAAGGCTCCTTGGTTTTGGTTTTTATCCAAAGAAATTCCCAGGTTTACAAAAGCAATTTGTTTTGGGTTTGTTTTTTTGGATCACTCAAGTACATGAATATACTGATTACATTAGGAAGATTGTTAATAAACAATTGATCTAATACAAGTGTAAATGCACGGCTTCTGTTACAGTAAGGCAACGTAGTGGAAGACAGACACACACCCAGATCAGATGCACTGATGTGTTGTACTAGGAGCAATTTTCTTCAGCCAGACCCTTTAAACAGATCCACGCTTCAAGGCTTTTGGGGTTTTTAAATGGCTATTTGACCATATGAAACAAAATAAAAATCCAAAGACTGGCACTCCTAAGGAGGAGATTTAAAAAAAAAAAAGAAAGGTACTGTTTGAGCGCCCAAGTGTATGGCACTCGTATCCAAAAGGGAAATGAAGCAAGGGAAGTGAGAGCTCCTCTTACATAAGGCCTGTTGTAAAAGGAAGTCCCTTTGGCGGAGCAGGCCCCATTCACATGTAGCTACAGGCTGCAGTTTGGGATGGAAAAAAAATATTCAGTGCTCCAGAGAGTTCAGGTTTACAAACAATACAGCCTCTCCTTTAGTTTATTTACTTTGGAAACGCCCGGCTTCCAGTTTGCAAGTTCAATTCCTCCTCCCCCTCACACCTGGGCCCCTACCTTAAAACTCAGCTCTCAGACGGTTAGGCCTCGTCTACACTACAAAGATAAGTTGACCTATGTTAGGTTGACTTAAAGTCACTGCCTTAATTACTGTGGTGACTGGATGTCCACACTACCCTCACCAGGAGAGCTTCCACCGACTTAAGAGGGCCAAGCCCCATTTCACAGGAGAGCAAGGGGCAGCTGGACTCTAAGTGCCAATGTAAGGAATGCCTCGGCTTCTGGCTCAGGTTACATTGAAGTGGGCAGATGTAGGACAATGTGCCACCAGCCCTAGGTCGTGTCCTAGTCACAAATATATGGGCTTAAGCCCTTAAGTTTAATGGGACTTGGCCTGGGACTGGCAGACTGTCTATGGCAGAACCAAAACCAGAACCCACAACTTCTGATTGGGGCACAAGCTGGGGAGTCCAGACGTCTGCCTGCCTTCCTTCCTACTGCGTTCTGGGAACGAATGAGCTCTACCACATTTGTGATCGCAGAAAGCAAAGCTCCAGAAGAGTTTTGCAAGGGACTAGGTTGGGGACAGACAAAAGAGGCTTCAGCAACGTTCAGGGACATTCGAAAGACAGGCTCCATCCACACCAAGAGACAGAACAGTGCTTTCATCTTATTGTCTGCAGTGTAGCTGTAGCCCTGTCAATCCCAGGATATTACAGAGACAAGGTGGGTGAAGTGATCGCTTTTATTGGACCAACTTCTGTTATTGAGAGAGAAGCTGGTCCAATAAAAAGGTATTACCTCACCCATCTTGTCTCTTTCAGCTTATTGGGAGACGACAATGCGACAAGCTGAACCCAACACAGTTCATTCATTTAGCTCCCATGTAGATGACAAAACAAACGTATCAGGGTAGGAGTGGGAGCGAGGCATGAAGCAGGACGCAGGTCAAAGGAAAGCCCATTCAAGCATTCATTCAGTACAATGTACAGTAATAAAACAAGTCAGTCGTACCAGACAACTCACTCTTCTAACAAGCAAACTAACGCTGCATAATTTATGCCATGGGGAACCCCCCTACCCCTCCTCAAAAGGCTTTGCCACAATGGCAGCAGAAAGTTTTGCACCTAGCTCATTTGTTAGAGGGTTTGCACTCTCATGCTCTCAGCTAGCAGTTCCCACGAATCTAAATTCCATCTTCCGCACCGCACAAAACTTGGTCTCCAATGGACAGCGCTGCTGTGTGCTGTTGGCATCCCAACAAATCCAGAAATAAAAAAAATTATAAAAAAACATTGCTGCTCAGGATGCTCTTGGAAGCCAAGAGGCCCGATTCTACCCACGAAATGCCTGCTGACGTCAGAGCTGAGCAGTCATTTCTAAAGGCCGAGGCCTTAATTCAGCTGTCAATTCAGTAAAGCACTTAAACACATAGCTAAAGTGAAATACCCGCT
Organism: Mesoclemmys tuberculata; assembly: GCA_007922155.1. Taxonomy (NCBI): domain Eukaryota; kingdom Metazoa; phylum Chordata; order Testudines; family Chelidae; genus Mesoclemmys; species Mesoclemmys tuberculata. The sequence continues at coordinate 12,957,224 of ML675623.1, forward strand.
TAAGTTCTGTCCAATGGGACTTAAGCACATGCTTAAGTGCTTTGCTGCATGGGTTTGTGCTCTTTACACCTTATGAATCCCAGGGTACATTATATAGTTCAGCTGTTCAGTTGGAACAATGACACACCGACAGAGAGAGCAGTTGCCAAAAGCAACCACACAGCTAGCAAAGGGCTTTGAAAAACATATGGGAAACATTTAGTTAGATACAGTTTCTCTCAAATTTTAGAACATTTTTTTCCAGACTCGTTGCTACTGTTCACCCTGGAAACGCTTGCAGAACTGATCCAGATCATTTTGAGACATGGGAGCACAAGAGAGCATGGCAGCTTGCACAAGAGCAGCTCCTCACCACCACCAAATAGCCAGGAGAAAGTTTAGTGGCACCATGTGCTTTTGACAATATAAGGAGTAAAGACCGAAGGGGGTCGGACCAGACCACGGGCAAAGATGAAACACTGAGACTAAATGCAAAGCTTTGGCAATGCACCCATACAGGGAGGCAGCAAACAAGCTTCACATCTCCAACCCTCCCCCCAACGCAACCATGCATCTTGTTCCCAAAAGGAACAGTGAGAAGAAAAACAAAACAACACAGCTTTTGCCTTCAATAAACCGGGCCAAATCCTGCCCTCAAGTTACACAAGTGCAACCAAGTGATTTAAGTTCTGGAAAGTGTGCCCATTCCTTTGCAAAAATAACCATTTATTAACCAAAACCGTGTCCTCCCTTCCTGACGCTACCCTTCCCCACTCCCCGTCCATTTGTTGTATCCACCTGTTGTGTTTCGTCCTGTACTTTGAGCTAGTCTACACCAGGAAGTTTTCCAGTATAGGAGAATAGTTAAACCCAATATAACTACCCAAGTTGTGGTTCTAGAATAAGAGTGAGCACATGGGAGGTTGTACTGCTAGAACGATGTCAGTTCACATTCACACCTTAGCTTATTCCAATGTCTATGTGGAAAAGTTACAAGTTCCATGGAGCTGGGGTGGTCTTTTCATTACATGTGTGTACAGTGCCCATTGGTGGTCCCCAAACATTTTTGGTCCATGCCCCTTACCAGGGCCACACACCTCTTTACATAGTCCACAAGCCCCAGGGACCAGGGTCAGGGAGAGCAGGGCAGGGTTACGTTCCCTTCCCACCTTCCGTGGGGGCTGGCCCAGGCCCCGCCATGCCCCTCCGCACCCCCCTAGAGGTGCACACCCCACAGTTTGGGGACCACTGGCCTAGTACATGCGGGGTCTCAATTAAGCCTGGTTAAAAAATTCTGTCAAAAAACAAACAAACAGTTCTGACAAACAATTGATTTGTTTGGGTTTTTTTTTTTTTTTAATGGAAAAACTGTTTGCTTTCCCTGGAACCTCCAAATTTTCATCAAAAGCTTTTCAGCCAAAAAGTCCATTTCCAGCCAAACAATTTTCAGTGTATTGACAAAGACTCAAATTTATTCCAAGCAGCTGCTCAAGCCCCCAGTCCCTGACAGGGGCCTCTAGGCTTTACCACTGAAATTCAGTTTACTAAGAATAATCATTCCTGAAAGCAGTAAGTGACTTGCCCAAGACCCTACACGCCCAGTGAGCCAGAATTTCCAGATTCCAGGCCCTGATTTCTAGTCAAGCGTATTAACTATGCTGAATTGCCTTCCCCTATTAGTCAACACATACAGCAATAATAAAAAGTCAGTCAGGTCAAGTAAATAATAAACAAAACAAAAAAAATCACTACCTCTGATCCCCAAAGCTTGATTATCTGCTGCCTGCATATTTGTACAGTGCGAAGTGGATACAAAAGGCCACCAGATCACACCCGGCAGTGTTTTTACTCAGACTTTGCACTAAGGGGAATGACTGTACAAAGTGCAAGTGCAACCTAGAGAATCAATCCTCAGGTCTGTAGCTTACCAGGTAGGCTGGGAGCACTGCAGAGACACTGTGCGTGCACTGTGCACCACGCCAGTCTTTCACACCCCCAAGCAATCGGAAGGAACAGTCTTATTACCCAAGTAAACATTTCACTATTGCAAGTAACTACTGGAAATATCTGTTTAAATATTTTACCAGCAAAATAACAAAAGTGACACTCACACATGGCTGCAGTGTTGGTCCCTGGATATTAGAGAGAGAAGGATATTAGAGAGATAATATCATATTACCTCACCCACCCACGACTAGAAAGTGGTTTTAACCCGTAAAGCCCAGCCGGGCATGTCACCATCCCCCTACGAACTGAGGTTTCTTTAGAATCTTTCAGCACCAAGAAGCAGATAATCATTTGCAAAGCACATTGATTAGCAGACCTTTCCACATTCCAAACACAAAAGAAGTAGTTACCAAATTGTTAAAATCTAGATAAATGCTGTTACATGCGGATGAGTGCTGTTTTTCCCTTCTCCTTTGACAATCTTGTTTGGGGGGAGTGAAAAGAGAGAGAGAGGAGAATGACAGAGTGCCCTCAATGAGCCGTCACCTATTGTTCTACTAATTCTAGAGTACTTCACTTCTTGGATTCTGGATTTTAAAGCACATGTGTTTATACATAACTGGCCTTTTACAGATGTTCCTAGAGGTTGCAGATGTGTGGGATCACTCACCCCTTTGTTTCTATCACCTCTGCTTCTCCAGATTTCATCTGCAGCCCCCACTGGAGCGCGTTAATAAAATACTTTATTCTAATCAAGCACAAACGAAAGCCTGACTTCACACCAGGGGTGGGGGGAGGGAAGAAATGTATATTTTGCTTCTCCTAGGTATGACACCACCACCTGCACACATCAAACAAGGTAAAAGAAATGCAGTTTCAGCATTAAAAAAAATAAAAGAGAGACAGGGAGACAAAAATAGTAGCATTTGAAAGCTATTGCAAGATCCAGCATTAAGCCATGGGAATACATCACTTATTTGGGGGTAGGAAGAGTTTTATGCAGCCTGTCTAAACATCATAACCATCTTCCAAACTGGACACTGGTGTTATCTGAGAAATAAGGAGGATCTGACTGCAGCAGTGAAAAGGAGCCAGTAATAGGAAGATAGGCCTGAATATGCAGAGCCGGAAATAGAGAGTCAGTGTCAGGGGAAGATAGCAAAAGAGAGATTTCTGTATCCCCAATCTTCAGAATTGACAGGTCACAGGTGGGAGGTCCCAGCCACCAAAAGACTTCATAAATCATGTTCACATAGCCCTCACAGGATACCACCTTCTACGCCCACAACAACATTTGGAGCCCGTTTATAGCCAGCAGTCTCCAAGTGTATTTTTAGAACAAAACAAAAACATAAGAAAAGACAAAAACAGGCAGCTTTCCCACAACTCTCCAAGCAAACCTTCAGACCTCAAACTAGAGCAACAAGCCCAGGTTGACGGTAGCTAGACCTTCCCAAACGAGAGCCCCTCTCCCAGATGCACCTCTCCAGCTTATTATTAAACTTTATCATCCAGTGACTTCCGTCAGCTTTCATCGAACCACAACCGGAGATATCCAGGGAGTGCCTTTTCATGGGAGAGGCCACAGCTGCTAGGATACCAGATGAGGAAGTGGTGGAGGGATGGGTGTGAGAGATAAAGTGGGTGCAGGGATTCCCTTACGGAGTCCCAGGTTTGCATGGCTCAGAAGGGGGCAGATCCCCCCTCCCAAACACACACTTAGCTTAGGACTGGGGAAATACATGGGAGAGGACACAGCATCCCCTCCATGGATGACACCGGGACCGACGGGCTCAGGGGTTACTCCTGCGACTGGCGGATCCCCTAGTTGGGAGGGAGGGGGGCGGCCCTGATGGATAGCCATGCTCTGTGCCCCCATGCTCCTAGCAGCTGGTAAAGCAAGGAGGCCCCTTTTGCTGTTTCCAGGCGAGTCAGGGGTGGGATAGGTCAGTGGGGACAGCCTACCTGACAGCTGTGGTTCTAGGGCTAGGGGGGGAAGGAGTAGCCCAAGGGACCCCCCAGCTGTTGCTATCAGAGACAGGGGGCTCCAGCTGTTCTAGGGCTAGGGGGCATTTAGTCCAGCTGTGAGGGGGGGGGAGGGCCGAGATCAGGGCCCCCCCCAGCTGTTGCTCTCAGAGACAGGGGCTCCAGCTGTTCTCGGGCGGGGGGGGTCCGTCCAGGGTACCTCGAGGGTCCGGATCTCCTGCTGGGTGAGGTCGTTGGAGGCGGCGCACTTGGTGCGCAGGCCGCGCAGGCTGGAGAGCGAGATGTCGATGAGGCTCTGCAGCTGGCCGCACTGGTGCAGCGCCGGCCCGGCCCCGCCGCGCCCCGCAGCAGCGCTAGCCATGCCTCGGCATCGGGCCGGCCCGGCCGGGCGGCGCCCGCGCCCCGGGCGAGGGAAGGGCAGCGGGCGGCGAGCCCCGGCCAGGGCAGCGCGGAGCTGGGGCGGGCGGGCGCTTCTCCTCCCCGCGGCGGCGCCGGGGCCGGGCTGGGCCCCGCGCGGATGCCGGGACTTGTAGTTCCCCGGGCCGGCGTGGGAGGGAGCCGCGCTGCCAGTTCTCCTCCCCCGGCCTGGCCGGGGACAAACCCCCCTAGACAGCCGGGGGGGCCCGCCTGGCCCCCGGCCCGCTCCGACGGGTCCTGCCCCCAGCGGGAGTGAAAAGCACAGGGCCGCCTTGGCCCGGGGGGTTGTTTTTTACATCAAGGTGGCCCCCTCCCGCTGAACACCCCCCTCTTCCCCAAGCCAGGCTCCTGGGAGAGACAGACCCCTCGCCCTGGCTGGGGCATCGTTCGCATGAGAGCAGGAGGCAGGCAAGAAAGGATGCTGCAGGCCTCCTCTTTTTTTGGGGGGGGTGCACCCCATTAATCCTGCAAATGACTAGCCCGGGCGCAAGGCAAGCGAGGATCGGAGCCCTAGCGTTGGCCTGAGCTGGTGTAAACGGAGTTACAGCAGTTGCCACAAAAGATTTGGCCCTGTTCGCCTGAGGGGAAAGCCGTTAATAGTGGGTAGTTTTTTCCTTTCATTAGGACTTGTGTGTTCACGCTGCTAACACTCTGGCCCGCTGAGAACGGATCACATTCACAATGCCTCTTTATTAACACAAGAAGGGCATTAGATCTCTCTCTGCTTTATACATCCCTACCCACACTCGTCGTTCTCTAGTGGGGTGGACACCTGGCATATTTCTCTCCCAGGAGGAACTGTGCAGTGTTCTCTTTTGATCCTATTTTTTATTTAATTTTTAAATCTAATTTTATAGGACAGGTGCATAGGGCTCTGTGTTTATATTAGCAAAGGCAAGGTCAAGGATGTGTGTTTCCAAAAAAGGGGGTGATGTTATACGAGGGATGGATTGGGCCTAGTAATTACATGTAACATTTATACAGAGCTTTACGTTTTCACAGCACTATGCAAACATCGGCTAGTTTATCTAATCTAATAAACATATACACAATGGTTCTCAGCCTTTTCCATACCCCCGTTCTCCTCCCCTCTATCCCGAATCTACCCAAAAGCTACTTCCCCCTTGGCAACATCAAAAGGGAAGGGGCTCTTGGATAGATCCTGGGTGGATGGGAAGCGGTCTAGGATGGCCTGGAGATGGAAAAGGTTCCCTGGTACCTGCCCATGATTCTTAGGTTAAGGACGGATGATCTAGAATCAGCCTCTTCTGCCTTTGTGCAGATTTGGTTACAGAAACGGGGTCTCAGGCTGCTTTGTTCACCTCATTCATTCTGTAGCTTTCCTGCGTTCTATTCCCTTGATCCTGGATAGCGAAACTAGACAGGTTAGCTTCACAGAATGTGTTTATGAATCAGATTAACTTTCTGTTTCTGCTGCACGAGCTCAGTGTTAACAAAGGGACATAGGACGTGCCTGGGGTCCACCTATTCCCATATCCTGTCTCTGACAGTGACCAGCACCCCATGCTTCCACGGACAGTGCAAGAAACCCCATAATAGGCAGATGTGGGGTTATCTTAGTCCCTAATAGATACAGAGGGGTTTAAATCTAATGAGGATAAGGTTTTATATCCCTTCCAGTGCTCTTTGATTGCAGTGAGTATCCTAACTTCTAACTGACTGTCTAATCACGCTTTGAGTCTGCATGAATTTTTGGCCTTGACAAGATGCTGTTGCAATGAATTCCCTGTTGTCACATTTTATTTCACAACACTCCAGGGAATGTTCAAGTAAAAAATAACATCTCAATGAAAGACTTGTCGTCATCGACCTTTAAAGGAAGCCTTCCTATGTATCTTATCTACCTTCCTGCATTGTCATTACAACACCTGACTTTTGGGGACCAGATTCTGACCTGTTACACCGTATAAAACCAAGAATAGCTCAGCTGAAATCCATGGCATGGCAGGAATATAAAACCAGCGTAAGAGAGGCCTGTCTCAACCCTGCAGTCTAAATACAGCTGAGAGTGACCTTCTAAATTCTCTTTCCCAAATGTTCCATAAATCCATCAGTTACATGGTTTATGTCACAGAAATGTTTACTTAGTAAAGAGTAAGAGCAGGTCTAGTATTTAAAGTGGACATTAATGTAAACATCTTTTAGCCAACATAAACACTTAAGTACTAGAGTCGTGAGTTCATTCAACTCTTTACTGAATAGTGTTCTCCAAGTAACTTTATTATGGGATGTTCTGTGGGAACGGTCTGGTTACAGCTCGGTGTTTCGACTGTGAACTACACTCTAAATAACTGCATTACAAATAAATCAGATTTCATATTCTGAATATTTCATGTAGTGAGAACAAGCTCGTGTGTGCAATATCAACACAAAAACCAATGCGCCTCCACAACGTTACTTTTTGTTGATTTAAGGGGCTCAGAAAAGAACGTAATCGCCTGCTGACAGAGGAAGGCAGCTTCATTAATGAGAACTAAATGAATACCTGGTTTTAGAAGACCAGTATGGCAGTATAGCCACAAAACAAGAAAATAAAAGCAAGCACTAACCACACCTAAAAGAACATTAGGAGAAGAATATAAATAGGAGCACGTGGGCAGTATCTTAGCGGATCTTGCAGGGAGCTTACATAGAAGACGAGGTTTTGAAGGCAGCTCAGTTACAGGGCCTGACCCTTGTATGAAAGAGTGATTAATAAATGAATAAAGCCCAGAGTTAGAGACCAAGGAGAGTAACAAAAAGGTGGAGAGAAGGGAAGAGGAGAGGATGCATGGACAAGTGGTGAAATCAGAGAGGCAGGATTTAGGATATATAGGACTCAATCCAGCAAAGCACTTAAGACCCAAATCCACTGAAGTAAATGAAAAGACTCCTGTCTTCAGTGGGCTCTAGGTAGGTTTCTTAAGTATGTGTGTGAACGTATTGACCTGTTGTAAATTACTCACATATTTAAGTGCTTTGTTAGACCAGATCCTACCGTTCTTTTGTCAGTGACTTACTGCGTGACTAGAGCAAGTCACTTACCTGCTTTATTGCCTCCATCACCCTATCTTTCTAATGGGGATATTTATCTACCTCCCAGGAGGGTTTGAAGTTTTAAATCATGAGTGTTTGCAACACACAGATCCTCGGAGGCAGGCTGGTATAGACTTGGGAAATATTCTTACAGTGATACAATTGCTACAAAAGTCCATTGCATACCCAGCCAGCAGAGAACAGAAAGGAATTGCTACCAACGCCACTGTAGATTTATTGCATGAGAAAGCAAGCCTAGGAAATAGAGGGAGCCTGCATTTTGCGTGAGGTTTTTAGACCTTGAGCAATGTTTGTGTATTCCAGTGGGAGTGTCTGCCTAACTCGCTGGCTAGGATAAGCCGGCAAGACTCCAACCTACAGTGCACTAGCCTGCCCTCTGGGCCCAAAGGGAAAAATGTGCTGACTAAATGTTTTGTACTGTACGTGCATTAATGCCTCTATCCTCTGCATTCCTCGCACTGGCTTATATGTTCATGCTGCTGTCAACCTTAGCAGGAGAAACAGAGAATCCTCTCAGCGTGTTGTGTCACGGACGCTGCTTACACAAAAGAGAGCCAATCCCTTACAGACAGAGCGGTTTTGACCCCATTAGCTGGGAAGAGAGGAGAGGGACTGAGCCACAAACACCAAACGACAGAGAAATCATTGTCTCATTCCAAGATCTTAGCACAGAACTGCAACCTTCAAGTGTCCCATACAGCTTCAGGCTGCGTCATGGAGTGAGCACAGAACAGACGTGGTATTGAGACAGAAGACTGTGAAGAAGCAGCTGGGGGAGGAATAGCCTGTCTGGGGCCACAATTGTGGCCATCAGGGATATATCCCGTATTCTAGCCTAGGGCTGGCAAAGTAGCCAAGCTGGAACAGCACTGCCTCCTGCTCTCAGGTGGGGGGGGACGGTGGATTCCCCCCACAACACAGAGTTTAGGTACAACACTCATTTAGGGCCTGATTCAAAGCCCATTGATGTCAATGGGAGTCCTTCCATTCACTTCAATGGGTTTTGAATCAGGCTTGTATTCATTGTGTGCGTATTGGGGAGCATAACCCAGTCTGAAGAGAAGTCTGAACCCAGTGCCCCTTACCCTCACCCACTTCTTGTTTGTTCACCATCGCCCTGCACCTTGTACAGTCATTTACACCAGTGCACAGTGGGTATGACACGCTGATCTGGTTGTGACGTACACTCGCTCTGCCCTCGCTTGGCACTGGTGAAAGATGGTGGGCAAGTGAAGAGAGGGGTGGGCCAGTGCTAGCCGGGTACTGAGTTCCCTGCTTCATCACAGACTTCTTGTTTCAGCTTGGGCAAGTCGCTTAGGCTACGTCTACCCGTGCGGCTAGTGGTGCCATCCCCAGCTCACGCAGACATATTCCCGCTAGCTTTCACTAGCGCGTGCGCTGCACACAGCGGCGTGGCCGTGGTAGCATGGTGAGTGGCGGCATAAACCAGTTGCCCTGAGTTCACACTTGCCTAGAGCCTGTGGGTACAAACATGGACAGCCACACAGGCTAGCTGTGCCCAACTACAGTGGGACCGGCTCCATGACAGCTTGTCCAAACAGGTCCACGTGAGCCGGGAATCACACCTCCAAGGGTAGATGTAAACTTAGTTTTCTCTGGTCCTCGATTTGCCATCTGTAAAACGGGGATAGCAATGCCACCTTACCCCACAAGGCTGTTGTGAGATAAATCCATTGAAGATGGTGCGACACCCACATGCTTGGTAACGGGGGCCTTGGATAGATGATGGATTGTAAGTCTTGCCCCAAACATCCAAATGCCTATTCGTGCAAATAATATTTTTTCATGCCATGTGTGGTGCATTTAGCAACATCCTTGTTATGCCTTTTGATGTCTGTGTATCGTCATCCCCATTAAAACTCTAAGAGCTGCACTCTCCACACAGGCAGGCAGCCCTATTTTGCTGAGTTGGTCGCAGAGGGGACAAGTGATGCCATCTCATTGAGACTTTACTTTTGATAGGGTAGCAAGGGTGAAAAATCAGGATGGAGGTGGGGGGGGAAAGCACCTCTATAAGAAAAAGCCCTGAATAGTGGGGCTGTCCTATAAAATCAGGACATCTGGTCACCTAAGGCTTTGAAAACAGTAGCACAATGAAGACTGTCTCAGAGAGAAATGGGTGTTAGGACTATCAACGTCTACTAAAAGCCTCTGATCTCAGAGGAGCCTTTATCTTCGGTGGCAGTCTTGCTTGAGTAAAGAGGCCAGGATGAGGTGTAAGGGGTGAAACAGTCATTCAGCAACATTGGAAGGACTGCTGAGATAACCTGACAAGTTGATATGAAATAGGAGAGGAAGGGAAATGAACATTAATTATATATTGTTGTTAATAATTTGTATTGTGGTGGTTTGGGCCTAGTGTGCCAGGCACTGTACAGACATAAAGAGACAGTCCCTGCTCCAAAAAGCTTGACATCTCAGTGGAAGACTATAGGCATCAGATAGAGAGACAGGGGAGCTCAAAGCAGTGAGATGACACTGGTGGGCATGAAAAGAAGTGGTGCCAGCTCACAGGCTGCCTAGCCCCGGGCAAGTTTTTTTGTAGGCATCACAGCAGAGGAAGGTGGACCGATGGGGTGGCTTTAAGGATGTTTACAGGACACTCCTCCCCTGTGTCAGGGTGGGGCGGATGCAATGGTGCTTGTTGGAAGATACCTTGCAATGGAGGCTAGCATCATTTGCAGAACAAAGCTGCCAAGGTGTCAATATCATATCAGCAGATGAGAGAGGATAGGGCAGGGTTTAACTCTAGAAATGAAAACCTTTGAAAAACAGAAGGGGAGAAGGACAAAGGAGAGGTCATTCATAATGAATATAGCATGCACAAAAAGTAGGGGAAAGGTAAGAAGAAACAAGGAGGAAAGACTAGAATTAGCCGAAAGGAGAAGTGTCCATGCTTCTCTTTAGAAATTCACTTGGATTCAGGCTTCATTACAAAGCCAGCCCAGGTTCACTGATGAAATAGCAAGACTCTTTCATCTATCATTTAACAAGATTGATACCCATTCTCTGCTGAGGCTCTCTATTGGTTACACCGAGTTATTAACTACACAGTTCCCAGAGGTGTAGCTGGTGCTGCGCCAGAGGCGCAGAGAGACAGATCTTTTCCCATCCATTTGGAACATTTTTAATCACAAAGACCAGTCTTACTGGAAAAAAGAAAGACGGCTGCTTCCCATCTGTCCCCACAAGCCAGATTCCACAGCGCTCAAACCAACTAACTATTGCCTTAGCTCAGCACAAAAAAAATCTGCCTTGTTAAGAAAAAAAATCTCATTTGCTGTCAAGTAGACAGCCCACGTGGGAAGCACTTTAAGCCTATTGTTCAAAAGTTTCAACAGTGAATAAGTGGAAGGGGCCTAAACTGCCGCACACAGTTTTCTATCCCCACTTCAACAATTTTCCAGCGTTCAAGAAAAGAGATGACGCCCTTACAGAGAAAACCAGCCATTTACAAGTCACTTGTGTTTTATATATATTTTAAAAAAAAGATGCTCAGATTAATAGCGGCACAATAGGTTTGAAAGGAAAAGAGTCTGCCATTTAATAACTTTTAACACTATCCCCCTACACCCACACACACCCTTGACAGGAATTGCTGGACAGCATTTGGCAATCCCAACATGAAATAGATCACCAGCTACTGAGCATCAGGGTTTTTCAGCAGGCCAGTGGCAATAGTGTAGCAAGGTAAGTGTGTGCTCCAGTGAGCTGCTAGACGAAGCTGTTTGCAATGCACATGTTTTATTGCCCCCAAGCAACACTACATAGATGTCTAGTCCAGAGGTAGTCAACAGGCACACCGCGGGCCAAGTCCAGAGCACCAGACGCTTTTGAAGAGACCGCAAAATCTTTTCATTGACTTGTTGTTGTTGTTGCGGTGTGAAAGAGGTTTCTCTGGAATCTGGCCTTTGATTATATCTTGACCAAGGAATTTGGACCTTGACGAAAAATAATTATTGACTACCCTGATCTAGTCTGAACTGCTGTATAACAGAGGCCAGAGAATTTCCCCAAAATAATGCCTAGAGCAGATCTTTCGGAAAAAGGCATTCCATCCTGGTTTAAAAGTTTCCAGCGATGGAGACTCCATCCTGACCTTTGGTAAGTTGTGCCGATGGCTAATTACCCTTACTTAAAATTTTACACCTTATTTCCATCCTGAAGTTGTCTAGCTTCAGTGTCCAGCCATTGGATCGTGTTCTGTCTTCAATCTAGCAAAGAAAGACCCCATTATCAAATAGTCCCCCATGTGGGTACGTCAGACTAATCCAGTCACCCCTTAATCTTCTTTGTTAAGATAATAGCCATACCTCAGCACCATCTACTGGCACCATATCTGTTAACAATTGACATAGACACAGACACAGACATAAAGAAGGGCTGTAACTGTAACATGTCCTGCTCATGTAAGAGCATGGTTGGAAGCGGGCAGCTGACGCTCCATCTTCCAGAAGGCCTTCCTGGGACTGGGCATGGGTGCGGGGGAGGAGAGGCGACATCTGTACCAGGTAATTGTATTTCACCCCTGAAGATGAAGGGGTTCCTCCTAGATCTAGTTCCCCCTCTGGGAAGACCTTGATTAGAAATTTAGTAGATTGCTGGTCACTGGGCTATTCCCTCAATGGTAAGGGGACTCCTGTTGGAGATGGTATGTAGGGATCAACGTCTGAAATAGGGATATTCAGATATGGGAGCTGAGTAGACTATAGGAATTGGGTAGCATCCCTTCAAATAGTTCAGGAGCCTTTTAGTAGGCCTCCCTGTCTTCTATTGCAGAAGCCACTAGAACCGAACATAGTAGCAGTGTATATCTGTTGTTAGGTCTCATACATTTCTATATAGATAATACACATGGCTATTTGGAACCTGGCTGTGTCCGGCCTGTTTCCTCATAGCTAGGGCCCTACCAAGTTCACAACTGTGAAAAAAAACGCATCACAGATCGTGAAATCTGATCTCCCCCGTGAAATCTGGTGCCAGTCAGCGCTGGGAAGTAAAAAAGCCTCCTCTCATCCCTCACCCCCTCGCAATAACTTCTGAGTCACAGTCCAGTGTCTTGACCACAAGTCCTGGGTTCAATTCCTGGCTACACAGATTCTCCAAAGACATTACAAAGGCTGCAGTTGGTTTCAAAGATCTCTTTGTCAAACCCTTACTCCCTCTGGGCTTCTGTTTCCTATCTGTAAGATGCAAATAGCAGCAGCATTGCAAGCGCTCATGATTTTTTTTATACTGTAAGTCTCATGATATTTGGTGTTTTTCTTAAAGCCTCAACACTTGGAGTCAAGTGATTAAGCAAGAACTCAGCTTTCATTGAAAAAGAAGCTAGTTTCTAGCCATAATGGCTAAAAAAGGATAAAAAATATGAACCCTAAAAGCTCAAGAGCTAGAGGGCAAATAAAAGAGAACCCAACATTTATTATTTATCATATTTTTTTTAAATGAAGGCAAAGGTACAATAAAAGGTTAGTGTGCTCCTTCATACATTACTTATTCAGGTTCAGTATTCAAAGAACCTGGCTACAGATTCTGGCTTTCTGGCTACAAGTAGACTAAAAAGAGTCACCAAATTTCCAAACACCTACCCTCCTTTGGGGACTTCTCTTGTGAATGTACTTGCTATGAAAACATTTTAATTACAAGAACAGTCCATATTTGACTATACCACAGTTTTATGGAGGGAGGTCACATTTTTCCAATTATGTGCAATACAGACTAACTGTTAATGATAAAAACATTAACTTGTTCAGTTTAAAGTATAGATCCTTTACGGGAGCATTAGGCAAGCAGGTCAGGTGATCACTAGGAAGCCAGCATTGTGACATAAGATGAATCTCTTAATAATTTCCTCTCCCAAACCATGTAATTCCTGGACACAACCACCTGTGCAAATATGTTCCCCTTTCCCTGCTACCCCCTCCAACAGAGCATGTCCCTACTAGCAAAAACATGATGGATCTTAATTGGAGTCAAACGCCATCTCCATAGTAATTTATAAACATTTTCTTTCTGAGCTACAGAAACTGAAGGTGGATACCCTCTTTCCCATACAGAGACCCACTTATCCAGAACAATTTTTTGTCCAAATCTCTTTTCAGCTGTGTTATTTTCTTATCAGTGAAAATTATATATATATATATATATATATCTTTCAAATTAAACCTTTCATTCCACTTTGCTCCTGGGTCAACTACTCCAATGTGGTTAAAGGTCTAGATAGAGTCACCTCCTCTCCAGATTTCACAATAAAACGTTTGACTTATGAATATTGAAAAGAGGAAGTCTTTATATTATTAGCTCATGCTTTCTGGAGACCTAACTTGTGCTTGGCCCTGCTACAGCAATACTGACTTTCCCCTAGTCTTTTCCATTTAGACCATAAACTCTTTGTGACAGGAAGGGTCACTTATTACATATCGGCACAACCAGGCTTAGCTCTCCATTGGGGCCTCTAAGCATTACAGTAATGCAAATAATAAATAACCAGAGAGGAACTTTTCTTTTCCCTTGAGGCCTGCCAGGCTTTAATTGGCTTTTAGGCCAAGTAACATGACAATTTTTCGCTGGCTGCTACACCTCAGTCTAACAAGAAAGAAATGGGCCAGCTCTAATAGCACAGCTTTATGCCTTTATTCTATTGTCTCCTGGGTTAAACACACCTAGGATTGACTCACGCTGGCACTGATCCCCTTGTGCAATTTGTATATTGGCATTAAATGTGTATTAAGCGAAAGCCAAACATTTGCTTAACAAAACAACGTGGGGATAATCAAAATGATTAGGGAGCGCTAGCACACAGAACAATGCGGCAGGTGAGTTCTAACTGCACCCGCTTCCCCCCACACCTTCCAACAGAGCCTGTCGTGTTTGTGACACCTGCAAAGTATTTGCCGTTTATTTGATGTCCAGTTTGTAAGAGCAGCAACTCCAGAGGCAACACATATCTAAATCACATGGCCGGACAGTGGAAACAGTGAATAGAAGCCTCTAGGGTGGGGGGCTGAGTGTTGAAAACAGGCTCACACCCCACAACAGGGCTTTGTCCAACTCGACGGGTAAAGAGATGATCGCTCTGAGGCGCCTGTTCTGCTGAAGGTTTTTGCCACCACCTTTGTCATTAGCAATTTATGGAACTGGATCATGACCACGGCTCTCTGGCCTTTTCAAAATGAATCAGAGGCTGGGACTCCATTTTTAGGAGATATTATTCCACGTAGCTTTAGCTTATTCCTCCTTTTTTGTTTGTTTGTTTGAAATAAAGGAAAAGTCCGTGGTTTGACAGGTTAAACATGCCACATTGTGCCCTGTGCCCGTGGATGAACTTTATACAGAAGGCCCAGCCCCTGCTGCATAAATCCTGAGCAAGTCCATACAAGCCGTTTTCTGAAAGTTAAACTCTAGCTCTTCCTGACATTACTGGGCTCAGTGCAGGAGGCACGGGGAGAGATTCTACAGCCTGTCTTATGGGGCAGATCAGCTTAGTTGCTGGGAACATACGAACAGCCAGACTGGATCGGAACCAAGGTCTACCTAGTTCAGCATCCTGTCTCCAACTGCGCCAGGTGCTTCAAAGGATGGCGAAAGAGCCCTGCACTAGGCAGATAGGAATATTCTGCCTCCCGCATAGGTCTCATCCTGCTCTCTAATAGTTGATCAAAGTTTAATATCCCTTAAAATAAATGTTTTTATTGTCACCAGTAACTTTGGCTATTCCTCACATTCCAGAATAACCATGATCTCGGTGGACCTTCTCGCCTCTAACATCTATGAATCTACACCTATGTAACCAAAGGCAGAGTTGGACTCCAGTATGGGACCAGATCCTCAGCTTGTGTAAATCAGCATAGCTCTATAGACTTTGATTAAGCTATGCCAATTTCCATTAGCTGAGGAGCTGTCCCAGGGCCTCACAGGGGCACCGTCTGTCACGTTCCCTCCAAGGACACTGGAATCTGCAAACACGATGCACACGCTGAACTTCACTCCCATACGTAGAATCCTTGGCTTCAAAGGAGAGTGCTCATGTGAGTGAAGTGTAGCGTGTATATGGGGGGAAAAAAAAATCAGGCTCTTGGAAGAGAATCCAATTCCATGCAACTGGATCCCTGGATTGTCTATCTAAAATAAGCCTTGCAACATTGTTATGAAAATTTACCAGCTTGGGCAAAACAAAAATCTAGCTATAAATTTACCACAATGATGAAAATAATGAAAAAATAAAATCTTTTACTCACCTGTCAACCTGACTGGCCTTCATTGAATTGAAATTTAACCCACAGAAGAAAGGTAATCATGCATCTTTTCCCCCCTTATGGCCTGATGCAAAGCCCATTAAAGTCCATATGAGTCTTTCCATTAACTGTGGGACTCTCTTTCCCCTGTCCCTGCAGCCCCATGAAAATTCAGGTCTGTTTTTCCTCACTTCCTTCCTCTTCATAAAATGTATCTAATAATCAGCCATCTGGTGTCCAAGATGCCTGGAGTATTAGGGCATTTCCTTTATCCTGGGGAGGCTCATGAGAGAACAGATAAATGTGTTCTCATCCCATCCCCGCTCTGCCCTGATTAGGTTCTGGCTGGTTTTTTTTGGTGTTTATCAGGATTCCTGTAGCAGCCGTGGGCTAGCAGTAGACAGTTTGGAGAAAGACTGATCCAGAAATAATAGGACTATTCATTAGAGAAACTCGCCAGCTCTGACTCCATAAGATTTTATGACATTCACTAACTGTTATTTATTATAATTTTTCACAGTAATAGCCATAACACATGAGAGAGACAGATTGCAGGGAAGACGTGGAGAGAGGGATGGAGAATGCTGTATGCTATCTATGATTAGAATGTGGATTCACTCTTTTATGCTGGATCAAGGCTGGAAATGTTGCCTTTGATGCCACTCCTCCGTAGAGGCTAGGACACTTGCCCCCTCTCTTGTAAGCTCTCTAGTACCCAAGGCGCCTATCCTGCAATTTGCAACATGCAGCACCCACACAGAGCCCCATTCAAGTCATAGGATTCCATGAGGGTGCAGGAGTCTGCTCGCACATGGTCTATGACAGGATCAGGTCCCAGTTTAGCAAACAGGCCAGTGTCTGCTGGAATGCACTGGAGAGAGTATGCAATTGATCAGGGAGCATCCCTTGGACCATGGTGAAACGGAGAACCAAGCCAGACTGAAATGGAAACAAAAACTGTATGGAAAAAAAAATTCAAGTCTCTTAGCTCCCTAGGAACAAAATCGTTCATAATACTAATTATTATGATTGTTCAGCATTGCCAACTTTGTCTCTTGGTATTTAATGTTATGGCCCCAGTTCCTGGAGACAAATGACTTAGCATCTCTGATTTAATTTCATGGTTGCCAAGAAAAAGTGGAAAGTAATAAAATAATCATCTCTCTCTTATGTAGCCATTTTTATCCATAAATCTCAAAGCATTTCACAAAAGGCGTTAGAACCTTAGGGCTCAGAACCCCAAAGGCAAATAACGGGAACCAAAATGTAATGCTTTTTTAAAATCTTGTGATTGTTTGGAGCTGGCGGTGGGAGCTAACTCACAATTTTGGGGTGTTTGGGCGTGGAAATGCTAATTACTGGTTATTTCTATTGTGGTAGCACACAGAAGCCGTGATCAGGATTGGTTTTTGTTTCCTTTAGCTAGTTGCTCTTCAGATTTTTCTTGGCCTGCTTATTATATGTTTACACTTGACTTGCCAGAGTTTATGCTGCTTTCTATTTTCCACACTAGGATTTGACTTCCAATTTTTAAATTTTTGCCTCATCTGCCTCTTTTGCTCTGCTGCTTAGCCAGGATGACCTTTTTGGGTCCTCTTTCTTTCATTATTAATCTGAAATAAGGGAAATTTTGGGTTAGGTGTTAGGAAACATGTTCTAATTATAGGGATAGTTAAGCACTGTGGAATTCCCATCATTGGAGGTTTAAGAACAAGTTAGATAAATAGCTGTTCGGGATGGTCTAGGTATGCTTGGTCCTGCCTCAGCACAGAGGGCTGGACTAGATCTTTTTTGGGGTCCCACCCAACCCTACATTTCTGACTGTGTTCAGACTCTGTATTATGATGGTCACAGCCTTCTGTGTTTAAGCCACTTAGTGCATTCATGAACTAAATGACTAGCAGCGTATGTTCGCATGAGTGCAAGGTGCAAAGAGAAGCATATTCTGGAGTGGAAGTGGAGCATCTAACACTTACTATGAATGGAAACAGATTTGTTTCATCTAAACCTGTGTAAAGAGCAAGACTGCAATCCTGCAAAGACGTATGCATCTGATTAACTTTATAGACTGAGTAATCCCCTCTGAGACTACACAGAGAACATTAAGTTACACACACGCAGCAGTGTTTGCTGGATAGATGTCCAAGAGAATAACGAACTAATTGTTCTAACCCCTATTCAAGTCCAGACTGCTGGACTTTTTAAAAATAAGTTTACAGAACCTACCAAGAGTAGAAATTATTACTACATTAGCATAACTTTAAATGTTTCTATAGCGCTTTCAAGATGTAACGATCTAAATGCTGTTAATTCTGGATATACTGTTGGTACCAGGACTTTAAAAAAAAAAAAAATTAGTTTCTCTTGGCAGTTGGAATAAAGCCATATCCTGGAGATGTGAGGCAGTTCCTCAACCAATCACATACTTGGGAAGCCAGGACTTGTATTTAGTTTAGGGACCAGCGTTCACTAGCTGTTGTACCTTTCTCTGATAGACTGAAGAGGTCATTATCAAAAGTGTTCCCCATGACAGTACTTAAGCTATAATCAAGTCCCCCTTAAACCTTCTCTTTGTTAAAATAAATAGATTGAGCTCCCTGAGTCTAACGTTATAAAAGCATGTTTTCTAATCTCTTGGCTCTTCTCTGAACCCTCTCCAATCTATCAACATCCTTCCTGAATTGTGGTTAAATAACTTGCCCGTGGCAACGTAGCAATTTAGTAACAGAATCAGGATTAAAAGGCAGGAGTTCCTGACTTTAGGAGTTTATCTAACTCCAATAAGGTGGTAAACTCCATGAGAACAAAACTTTAAAAAGTCTAAAATTAAAAAAAAATAAAAGCTAGCCAACTAGCTCAGGAAACAAAACTCCTGTCTCTGATATCCACATGGCAGGTTCCATGACACAACCTTGGATGCTCATCTGGAAAATCTACAACTCTGATGGGAAAAGAGAAAGTCAGCTCTCTGTGACATCAATTCCTAGTCCTGTGTCTTGATAGAATCAGGATGGGAACATCAGGACTGGCACAGATCTAGTCGGAGAGCAGAAATAGGCCTGCAGTTATTTAAAAACAAAGCAAGCATCTTTGGAGAAATACACATGTGCACAAAATATGCACTATCGGGGATGGGATGGCCCGAAAACTCGTCAGTTTTTCAGCTCAAGTCACAGGATAAATCAAACTCAGGGAATAGGAATTTAGGTCTGGAAGGGACAATCCAGTCCCCTGCTATTGCAGATAACCCCGTCAATAGCTACCAACAAATGCTACTAGCAGATTAAACAAAATGAACGTATTGTTTACTCCATAAGAAATTCTCATTAGCAGGGTAAAGAGTTTTTTAGGCCTTTATAATATTTACCAGAGAGACTTCAACTTCATCCCAACTGCAACTGGTTTCTTATTTATGAAAAAAAAACCACCAGATAAAATCGCTGTGTTTTGTTTGGGGGGAAAAGGTTTTATTCTCAGCCTTCCTGACAATCAGAGGCTGTGAGAAAGTTTGTTTTGTCCTCGCCTGGTGGGGACTACCACCCCGCAAGGGCCTCTGCAGCTCTTATTGGGATCCTGGCTCCCATCAAACTCTGATAACAAAACTCCAGTCAGGAGGTAAAACCAGGACATCTTCTTCTAAGCAAGCCAGGGCTGAATTTATTCCTGAGTTCACTCTATTGACTTCAGTGGAGTGATACAGTCCTACAAACAACTTCTCCATTTCCTTCCTTCCTTGTTTTTGTGTGTGTCATCTTTTCACTGCTAGTCACTTCACAAGTGACTATTTCAGCGTTGTCATCCTTCATCACTTCTTCAGCATGAATCTTGTGATAGCTGGTGCATTTCTTAAAGCCCCAGCTGCTGGAGTCATAGGAGTGTGAGGATTTCTGTGGTGGAGCACAGTTTAAAAATGGGACCAGAATGCACCCAAAATGCTCAAAAACCAGAAGATAAATAAGAAGCAGTACTGTTTTTTTAGAATCATTTCACAATTTTTGGGATCCTGACTTCTGAGCAGGGGGGGGTTGGCAATACAGCTATGTCTCTATCTACTCACGTGGCCCCCATCATAAGTACCTATGCACTGACCAAATGGTGCTAAGTCTGCTTCAATTGGTTTCAGTGCCTCTACAGTAGAGAGCGGCACTTATGTAAATAGATTGGTGTAAGAACCAATTTAGCTCTTTTAGTAGACCACACCTGAGGATAGTGGTATATTTTACCAGGCTCTGCTGGGACACACACCGCCAGCAGCCCCAGCTTTCCATCCCTTACACACACGCACACACCTCTCCACACTCCCCGGCTCTCATTAATGCTCCGTCACTTTTAAGGATACCAAGTCACGTGCCCAGTAACACATTTTAATCAACGATGGAATCACTCAATGACCACAATGGACAGTATCCATACAGCCACAGAAGGTTTGAAGGAACAAGTCACGTTACATTTGAGTTTTCCCGGCTTCCTTGGTTTTTGGCCATTAACATTCTATTGGGGCAGCATATTTGCAACTGACTGTCTTTATACAAATAAAACTGGAGCAAGACAAAATTCAACCCTAGCCTATTGAGGGAAAATTGTTCAATTGGGGAGACCAAATCTCCAAAGGCACTGATTTCTTTTGTTACAGATAGCTAGACAGATATATGAGATGGTAGCCAAATAGGTTAATAAACCATGCTGTGTAGCAGTCCCATCAAGAAAAAAAAGTGACAACTGCTTAATGCAATTTTCTGTTTATTTCTTGCTCTGATGGCTCCCCCTGGCTCCGCCACTTCCCATTGTGGAGCTGATTATGGTGTGAGCGGAGGGGAATGTTGGCATGAAGCTGCATGTTGTGTTTCTTTCCCATGGGAAAGCTGAATTAGATAAAACTTTGAAGACAGTGCCTTTAAATCAACAAATTCCACTCGATACATTTTCTTCCTGCTCTAGCCAGAATAGGTTGCTACGCCATAGAGGGCTTACGGAGACATTCTGAACACTTTTTTTTTTTGGGCAAAATATCAAACGCTGTAGGACTGTATGAAGAAGCCCGTTTCTGCAGCTCAGCCTTAGCTGGGAGTGCATGTTCCTGTTACATTGGCTTCAGATTAGTGCAATCAACAGTTCAGGAACAACAACAGGCCCCACTTTCCTCACCTTGAGGTTAAGCCACGGGGACAATCTGAATTCAGTTCTGGATTTCCTGTGAGCCTTGGGCAAACCCCAGAACCTCTTGCTCCCTCTGTTCCCCACTTGTGGCAGGGTGACACTGCTTCCTTTATTTATATTACAAGCTCTTTGGACAGGGACTGTCTCACTAAGTGCATGTGCAGGGCCTCGCTCCATGGAACCCTGATCTTGGCTGAGGCCTGCACGCGCGACTGTTGTATAAAGAACAACTGGAAGTCAGGACTCGTGTTCTATTTCTAGCTCTGCTGCTGACCCAAGACGGGGCTTTCTTTTCCTCCCTATAATTTCCCGCTCTTGGGACTCCATGGTGACAGTATAGATTGAGTCCCTAAGGCCTGCCCTGCGCTGAGTGGGAGAGTAATTGGTTAAAATGCCAGCAGACTCCTTTACCGTTGCCTTTTCCAGGGGAGGGGGACCTGTGGCCGCAAAGTGAGAAATCTTAAGGATTAAAAGTCTAGTGGAGACAAGGCCTTAACACAACTTTAAACAAATCACTCCTCTGTGCCTCTGTTTACCCAACTGTTATACTCTGTGATGGGGTTTGCGCCCCACACTGGCCCTGCCAGCACTGAATGACGCCACGTGAGTCCAATCCGCTCATTAGGTTGGAGGCAGCTAATTAGAGAGACACTCAGCTGTGAAGGACAGGACAGGAGGGGCTCTAGGAAAGACTTGAAGCAGAGGAGGCTACAGGGAAAGAGTCTGCAGTCACTCCCAGGGGGGGAAAGGGAGGGATGTTTGGGGGGAGTGCAGAGATGACCTGCCTAAAATTACTCCCTGGGAGGAGGAAGTGAAGAATCCGGCAAACCCAAAGGAGCGGAGAGGAAGGGGGGCAGCTCAAGGAAAGGTAGCGGCTCCCAGCCTTGGAGGGGAAGCCCCGCTAGTTAACACAAGATAAAAAAAAACAGGTGCCGTGCCCCGCCCCGCCGCCATAAACTCCCATAACCCCTAGAAACACAACCACCCTAAATTGTGTAAATAAAGAAGAATAAATGACTCTTACCAGAGTAAGAAGCGAAGCCTTTCCCGGCCCCGCTGCCACCGCACGCCCCGTGTAGGCCTGCCTCTTCCCGTGCCTCACGGACGGAGGGGGGCTGCTCCGGGGGCCCCCTCACAGGTATGAGGCTGCGCTGCTCCAGCCAAGCGCCCAGCTGGCACGGGGCTGAGGTGGGCTGCTCCTCCGCTCCGGCCTGGAGCACCGAGGGAGGGCGGTTGCTCCTCCGCTCTGCCCGACGAGCTAAATACCCTCAATATTCCTGACACCTCACGGCCCCCCCATCATCTTTGGGGCCGCCCCAGGTTGGGAATCGTTGAGGTAGAAGTTGGCCGGGATTCCCCCGCCCGCCACCCCAGGGGTGGCACCGCGAGGCAGCGACGCACAAGACGGCTGGAGAGCGGCAACGTGGATGCCCCCCGGCTCGAGGGCCGAGCCCCGAAAAGCCCCGCTGTGGCTTCCACGAGCCGGCGGGGGGGGACCTGCCGAGGAGAGACTGACGGGGGGCAGCCGCCGGAAGGGGCGTCGGGCTGACCCGACGGACCCCCCCAGCTGCCAGGAGGCGGACCCCCGAGGGCAGCAGCCTGTCACACGGGGCGGAGGCGGCGGGCAGGCCCCGTCACCTCGGCCCAAGGGGTCAGGGACGGCCCATGCCTGACACGCGCCCTGGGGTGGGGGGCAGCGTCACCGTGGGGTGCCCCCCCCCCCCCCCCCGACGGCAAGGACCCTCAGAGAGAGGAGAGCCCCTAAGGGAAGGTGAGCCCGGAAATACTCGCAGTATGGGCTTCCTTTGCGGAGGGAAGCTGTCCCCTGCCAGGCTGGAGGCGGCTGCCACAGAGGGGTGCTCAAAAACGATGGGGGGGGTCCATGCCCTACACAGAGAACCAGCAGAGACCTGCGAAGCCCAAGTGTATTTCGTCTGGGGTGAGTCAATAGCCGCAGCTGGGCACAATCCTGCAGGAAAGAAGCAGGAGTCGTTGGCCGGAGAGGCGCTCTGGGACAGGAGGCCAGAGGCCCGACCCCGAAAGGTGCTAGCCCTGTGGGAGCAAGGGGCACCCGAAGAGGCAGCCCAGGCAGCCAGGACTGAGACAAGGGCCAAGAGAGCCCCACCCCGATATGCAGTTGGGTCAGCGGAGGGTGCTTTTGATGGGGAGGAGGGCCAAATCAAGAGGCATTGCTCCCACAGGGAAGAGAGAGTCGGGGAAAGGACAAAGGTCTGGGGCAAAAGAGGAAAAAAAAGAGAGCCAGCGGGCCTGTAAGAGTTGTGGAGACATCCAAGAGGCAGATAAAGAAAGGTGAGGTGAAATTGGGGGGGAAGAAGGGGAGAGAGAGAGAGCTCCCCCTCCCCACAGGAGGAAAGCATTAATGTACATAAGCCCCCAAACAGTGGGGTCACTGACACTGGGAGAGGATGCTGGAGGATGCTGGACCAGCTGATGGAAAAACTGGTAGCTCCAGAAGTGGCCTTGCAAGAGGCTGTGCAAGACCTGGAACCCCACAGGTGGGGGGGCGGCAGGGGAAAAATGAGATACCATGGAGGAGAAAGGGAAACGACTCCTCATGGTGGCTATTATAAAGCAGGAGAGTAGAGCAACCTGTCACAGGCTTATTTCACTTTCTTACCTCACTCAGGTGTTCTGGGTTAAAGAATAGCTATAAAGAGCTTTAAGAACCTGAGGGGAAATGTGCTGTGTATACAAAATTCAGTGTTACATGGCCTAGCTAGTATTTTTATCAAGTATTGACATTAAAGCATTACTGTGGTTCTGAGATAAAAAAGCCATAGCTGGAGGCACTTTTGAACCTTACCTTATGTCCATGCTACAAATGCTGTAGCTGCGCTGCTGTAGTGCAGACACTTGCTACAGCGATGCAAGGGGCAATTGACAATTTTACCCATAATTTCTTGCTCTGACGAGCTTGCAGGCTCCACTAATCAAGCACGGGAAATGAAGAAGAGACACTTATTTGTGGTAGCTCCTAAGTACCTCCATTAAGATCAGGATCCCATTGTGCTAGGCGCTGTACAATCGTATAGAATGAGACAGTCTCTGCTCCAAAGAATTTACAGTCTAAATATACAAGCCAGATAACGAGTGGGACAAAGGAAGTAGGAGTCTGCTCATTTTACAGACAGAGAATGGAGACCCAGAAAGACTAACAGCTGGGTTTTCAAAGGTATTTAGGGCCCGAATGCACAAAAAGAATTAGGCTCATAAAAAGTAACTGCGATTCACACAGCCTAAGCTCCTATACAATGAGGGGGGAGAAAGAAGTGCCTTAGAGTGCAATTCACAAAAATCAGCCTATTAGCAGGGAGCCACCTAAGATAGCCAGTGGGAAGTGGGCATGTGCTGAGCCCTGCTCCTGTCATATAGATAGGCTGGCACCTCTCTCTGCTTTGGGATTCTCAGCTGCAAACCTTCTCTTGACAGTAGGTGCCAAAACTGTTAGCAAAAGCTGGAAGGGGTAGTGTCCCTCATGCCAGTGATTAAGGTATTTACCTGGGACATAGAAGACTCCAGATTCAAATCCCTCCTCTGCCTGAGGGGAGAAGGGATTCGAAGGGTCATCTGCTACGTCCCAGGTGAGTGCCCTAACCCCTGGGCTATGGACTGTTTTGATGTGGGGGGAGGAAGGAGGCCCCTCCATCTCTCCAGTTGAAGCTGTTGCACTGTGGATAACTAGAGTCATTGGAGCTTGAGGACTGGGTCTCCCACCTCCCAGATGAGTGCTGTAACCAATAAGCTAGAATCATTTGCATACTTGTGCTCTCTGTGTCATTCGGGCCACAGCAAAACAGGAGAGACCAAACTGGAGCTACCGACGTGTGATTGTGCCTCTCCTGCTTTCGCACACCCCAGATGCGTGGGAGAGATGCTTAGATCATCAAAACTGACTTTTGCCACCTGCAGAGAATGCGTGCTTTAAGACACGTCCGTTTCATTACAACAGAAAAATCACAAGAAGGCATCAGGAATGAACTCAGGGTGTTCCGTTAGACGCCACGCTTGGGTGCATTTCTTATAACTATATATTTCAATGCTCTCCTCAGACATTGGCTGAGCTGAAGGTCAACCATTGCTAGAGAAACAAACAGGCTGCCTTGAATAGTGCAGCTATGGGAGGGGAACTGGGAACAGGTTCAGGCATGGGACACACTTCTCCTTGGTAACTGTCATCCTCATGGGCTGGTCAGACTATCTCAACCTGAATTGTCAATAATTCACATGTTTTATTACTGTATTTGTATTTCAGGAGCGCTTAGAGGGGCCCACTAGGACTGTTCAGATAGAGAGAGGGAGTTTGTGCTCCAAATAGCTGCAAGTCTAAAGACAGAATAGAAGAAAGAGACTTGCCTAATAGCACCCACCCAACCAGCCACACTCCCAGGACTAGAACCCGTGTCTTGTGAGCCCCATTGCCATACCCACTCCCCGAATCACTGGGCTGCCTTATGTTTTTCAAATGTGGATGTGAAAGCCTTTACATCGGTCAATAAATAGCAGTCTCTTGACTTTCACAGATGGAGATAACAGGCACACAGAGCATCTGACCGACATGGCTTCGGTCACGCAGTGAATCAATGGTCGGGCCAGACACAGCAGCAGGTATGTGGACTGCTTTTCTGCTCTATTCACTGAATTCGCATATACCGGTGCTCAGATGTAACTGCCTTTGGAGTATTCAGCGACTAGAGGGGCAAGCAGTTAGTGGTCTCATGTTCACGTGAACTGCCATGGCCCTGGATCATTGGCTAATGGCAGCATTCAGGGAGGGAAGAAAAATCATCATGAGAGGAGAATCCAGGTGACGGAAAATAGGCCTAGGTGACCATAGCCATGACATGTGACAAATGGAAATGGATTGTATATGTGTACCATGGCAATTTTTTTATCATTACTGTCAGTTGTAACTGCACAACTGTTAGGATTTTGTCTTGTGTACTGGACTTTCAAATGCCTAAGGGCTTGTTGATACAAGGAAGTTGTAACTGTTCTGATATTTAAATAGTAAGACACCCCTTCCCACTGTGGGCACAGTTTTATACCAGGACAGCTTATTCTTGTACAGAAAGGGAATAGACTAAACTGGTGTAAGGCCCCGCTATAATTACGTCCTCACTAGAGGCTGTGCCAGTAGAACTAGAGTGATCCCAGAACCAAGATCAGGAGTCAGTCTTCTGCAGAGGCAGCCTCTGTTTTGCTAGGCAGAGAGGACATGCCCCATTGCAGAGAGGTGCAAATCATGCTCTCAGGGAGACCTGATGTTTGCTCCTGTTTCATTGCTTCTCTTCCTCTCAAATAAGGCATGCGTGCTGAGCGTGTACAGTAGACACTTGTGACTAATGGAGAAGCATAGCACTTACCAAACTCCATTCCAACATGTATATGTTTTACTTAATTTATTTAGCCTAATTCATTGTTACTAGCAGCTTCAGGGATCACTTGAGAGCTGATGAATACCAATCAATCAAAGAGGCCCTATAACAACAGAAGGCCACTGCCCATCATGAGGGCCAATATTGTCTCATTGTTTCCCTCATCTGTCTGTGTCTATTTGTTGCCTTAGCTGCAATCAGGAAACTTTAGCAGTTCGTGCCCCTGCAGCAGGATGGGGAACGGCACCATCTGACTCTAGCCCCGTTACGTTCAATTTGGTATTCAGCAAGTTGTCGGTCAGCCCTCCGGCCAGGTCCTAGTCAGCTCAATCCACCTCAGAACAATGGGGAGCTGGAAATTCTGTGGCTCTAGAGCAGTCTAGACAGACTTAGGTCGCCTAGGCTTAGAGCCACCTTTTACAAAGTCCTTGTCTGGAGCAGCTAGGGGAACCCAGGCCTACCCACTCCATTGCAGGCCAGCTCAGGGCCTTGTTGGGAACAGCCAAAAGCAATCCTTCTCAGGCCCTTCTTGCTGCCGCTACCTGGGCTAAAGCTACACCCCCCACCATCTCTGCAGGCTTCTCCAAACTCTTGCATTGCATCTCTCTCTTAGGAGTGTTGGTGTCCCAGGCAGTTACTCACCAATCTACTGGAGGGTTCCTTTCTCCTCTAAAGCATTTGCTCTGATTGCCATCCTTAACTTTTTATCATACCCAGATTCTTCTCTGCCTAATTAACTGCCTCCCAATTATTCAGCGAGTTAACTACTCCCAGGTGAACCTGAGATGCCCCATTTCCCCCTTGTGGAGCCTGGCAGAGGCAGGATGGGTCCCTGGCCTCTTCAGAGGGCCAGCTATCCTGTGACATCATCTTATAGTTCAGTTGTAAACTCTCTGTCAACAGGGATCATCTTTTTGTTCCGCACTTGTACAGCACCTAGTGCAAGGGGATCAAGGTCCATCCCTGCAGCTCCTATGCACTACAGTAATACAAATAGTAATGATAAAATAATACAGAAAGGGATAGATTGCCTTTCCCAAGGGTAACAAAGGTCTGATTGTCTGTGACTATTTCGTGGTCTCAAACCATAGCTACCAGCACTTTAACACAACTTACTTTTGTTGAGTAACCACTGCCTTACTTGTGTGAGATTGCCAGGACATCAGCTAACAACCTGTCACTTCTAGTTTGTATCCTCTTAATTTTTTCCCCACAGCTTTTCATAGATCAACGTGCTCCATTGGGTTACGTTTAACAAACTGCCAGCAGAAAAATACACAGGCACATGGGGCACTTCCCAGAGCAAAAAGGTTGGAAAACAATAGGTTTTGGAGCCCAGAATATATATATACTTTTGGAAAACCAAAGTTGAGTAAATGGTGAGAATTAAGGGCTTAGATGCTTACAAAACCAGCTGTAATTTATTAGTTTTAATACCCAATTAAATTTCCAAGCTAAGCAGTGATGCTGGAACAACTATGTACAGAAGTTGGAGAGGTAAACACTGTTTGCCAAGCTACCAACTGTCATAACCCACGAGACAACACAGCCCTCTCCCTCGCTGAAGGGTTTGAAAATGTAAATTGTCTCTTGATTGTCTTTGATTGTCTATAGTCAAGATTTTTTTTTCACGCTGGGGTAAACTGGACTAGCACATGCCCCACTTCACCTCTGTGAAGGGCAATTACTCTGGCAGCTGGTGTAGCTACACTGGTGCAAAACGCCCTCCTGTAAACAAACCCAGGTCTAGACTGTAAACAAGCCAGGTCTACTCTTAAAGATTTTGACAATTTAGGTATGTTGCTTATCGCTGTGATTTTTATACCACCAAAAGTCCTACTTCTTAAAAGAGTGCTTTGGCTAGCACAGCTTATTTCAGTTGGGAGCTAACTTAAGCGATGCTGGCAAAAGTGCTCCTTTGCTGGGATAAGCTGTGCCTGCTCTAGGAAGGCTGGCTAACACTGCACTAATTGCAAATCTTTCCTAGAGTCGCTTCAGTATTGCTGTAAATCGGTGGAGGACACAGGCTCCTAGATCACTTTGGAAAATTCTACCTCAGATCAGCCGTTAGGCAGCTGTGAGCTTTTTGTGGGGGCTTTTGTTTATTGCTCGTTAAATCTAAAGAAATAATTAATATACAAAGTCAGCCCTCCCACCCCTGCTGCTGTTGCTAGGCCATTGGGGAAAAAAAAAAAAAAGCTTCTCAAAGCATGATCGCTGCTGATGCCACTGGCAGAAACACAGGGGCCAGTCTTCCTACAGAGACCATAGACCACGTGCAGTAGCTTAAGCTTTGTCTGCTGGTTTGTAAATGAATGTTAAATGCAGCTGCTAGATGCCATGAGCTGGCAAAAGAGCGTGAAACCAGCTACCCAGCCGCATTGTTTGAGTCTGCATCTTCTCCCCGCCCTCTGAGATGAGACAGAAAATTGGCTGGTATTAATTTCCTCATTATTATGAGGTTTGTAAAGTCATCTCTGGAATAAAACAAGTTCCTCGGGGCTACTAATTCCCTTCCGCTTTTGCACAGCACAGCAGCATAGGCTGTTACATGGTAGCCCCACATCAGCATCGCCAGATGGTCCAGTATTTCAGAACACAGGTCAGGGTACCCCGAAAAAACTCTCCTGAGACAACCCAGAGACTGGGCTACACTGTTTCCCCTCCAGCATCTTTCAAGGGAGGATAGAGCTTGCCTTTGGGTCTCTTGAAAATTCTTTCTGATGCTCTAGTGCCCTCTACAGCCAGCTGAGCGGCGTGGGGTTTGGAGGGTCGAATTAGAGGGAAGGTTAATGGCAGCTAGACGGGCGCCGTCTGTGACTGAAGGATAGCCATTGCGAGGGCAGGGCCATATGTCACCGCTGGGAGAGGAAATGAGTCACTGATACAGTTGGTTGCAGGCCAGCCTTGTGGGAGCGTGAATGCTGCCCACACAGGAACTGTGGACAATTGCAGGAAATGAAAAAATTGAATCCTGTCGGGAGCCAGTTATTGTCTTTAGATTCACTTAACACGCCCGTGTTCCGAGTGTGTGAAGGCAGCCAACTCTGTGTGTGTGTGTGTGTGAGAGAGAGAATATCATTCATCCTAATTAAAGATTCAGCCCTAACATTCTTTCCTGTACTTCGGTTAAATCCACACGTAAGAAGGAGACAAAGGGCCTGACCTCAGTTAGGCATGTGTAAATTAGGAGTAAGCTCCTTGGCTCATCGGCGTTAGGCTGGTGTACCTGAGGGGCCCTTTGGAAAGTGCTTGGAGCTCAGTGAAAGCGCTAAGTGTTGTTTTTCCTGCACACGACGGTTACAGCAGCACCGCAAGCTTCCTGCACACGCGACACTGGCAATACCCCTCCAGCCTGGCATAAAGGAGGCCAGCTTTAGCAATTCTCCACACTTCATGCAAGACATAGCCACCATCAGATAGCATAAAATAGGGTGTACCTATCGTGGGATGTATTTGGATCAGAGACGGAGGCCAGGTCGGCACTAAAAAATGAGGTCTGTTTCATTATGTTGGTCAGGGGTGTGAAAAACCTACACCCCCTGAACGGCATAGATAAGCTGATCTAATTCCCTATGTAGACAGGGCTAGGTCATGGAGGTGGAGTACCTACGCCAATGATAGAATCCCTCCAATCAGCATAGGTAGCGTCCACACTAAAGTGTGACAGCAGGGGCGCAGCTGTGCTCCTGTAATGTTTATGTGTAGACAAACCTCTAGATGTGAGCGTCTCAGGCAATGTCTACATTTAAATTGCTACAGCAGCAATAGCATTTCAGCGTAGATGCTTGCTACAGCAATGGGTGGGGTTCTCCCATTGCTGTAGTTAATCCATCTCCCCGAGAGGCAGTAGCTAGGTGGATGGAGGAATTCTTCCATCGACCTAGCACTGTCCACATTGAGGGTTGTGTCAGTTTAACTACCCCGAGTGACCTAGCTGGATCGATCAAACTTTTCAGTGTAGACCAGCTCTTGGATGGCCCTATTACACCTGCATCATCTAGTTCCCTTATTGTCTGTATTTTTGCAAAGAAGTTAGTATTTTTATTGCAGTAGTGCCTAGAAGTCCAAGTCATGGCCTGGGACCCCATTGTGCTAGGCACTGTACAAACCCAGAACAAAGGGATAATCTCTGCCCCAAGGAGCTTACTAAGAAAAGACTCAACTGAAAGACACAAAGAGATAGAGAGAGCGCCTGGCAATAACACTGATCAGCATGCTAGGCAGTGATCTGAGCCCACTAGCTGCACATCTGTTGTCACTGTCCATGTAGTCCTTCGCATCATTGGTGAGAAGGCAGATTCTCTGATGTGGATTGTCCTAGTATGGCCTCCAGGCATCCCCTACCTCACTTTTCCTCTTCAAGGGGCTTCTTCAATAACTCACAAATCCTTTTGTCCATTCACAGCCCTTTTCAGGTCCTGGTTTATTAAATTAACAAACATTCAAAATAAAAGACCTCAAGTCCTTCCGCCCACACTCTTGTCTGGTAAAGCCCAGGCCTGTAGTTTTGTCCCAAGTCTCAGGTTTCTCTGCTAGAGCCTTTTCTATATTTTACTCGTCTCCCTGCTCAGTTTGCCTCCTCAGTAACCAGGGCTGGCTGCCCCAGCTCGCTAGCCCTTAAGGGGCAAGCCAACCATGGACTTTAGAAACCAGGCCGTACTCTGAAATCGTAACCCTTCATGCCAAAGCGAAAGTCTACATGGCCCCCCATCTTCCCCAATGTCATCCAATCCCCAGCAATCATAGAGGAATTAAGGTAAACAGTTGTGGGGTGGTTCCTCTAATCATCCACACTATGCAATAAAAACCTCTTGGGGTTAGTCATTTTCTCCTCCCGCTGAACTATTTTCTCAGGTGGCCATTTCATTGTTTTTTGCTCTTATCTATGGAAATTCATGCTGTAGCATGTTCTGTTTTGGAGAACTTGCTTTCAGATTTTTCCCTCTTTGTTTCCTGTTGTTGAAGCAAACTGATTTTTTAAGCAGCTATTTTTAAATTGGCGCTCTCGTTATACCCTTCTGCTGTCCTGCAAAACATGATCTAAGAGCAGTATTCCATTTTCCCCAAAGGCTCTGCTGCCAATAAAAACTGACTTTGATGTCCGCTGTGCATCCTTGCCGTCGGCTCTGGGGACAGAGCTCCCAGCGTTGTCAGTTACGTGGCAGGAAAACCATTGACAGGAACTGCTCCTTGTGGACAGACATTGTGGAGCGCCTGGAGGAAGGGCATTTCAGAACCTTCCGCCTCAGGTCGATGTTTTGAAGTCTCTTTAGGCTGACAACCAGATGTAGTCTTGCTCAATAGCCGGTTGTGAAATGAGTCAACCTCAGATCTATTCCTAGTGGGCAGATGTGTCACTAAAATCACAGCTGGCACCACGCTTCCTCTCACACCTGTTCTACTGCTGTAATTCTGATAGCTTCCTGAATTACCCTGGAATGGGTACTCACCCATGTATACGCAGGCCCTGACAGAACTCCGGTGGTGGCTGGCTGGCAGAGGAATCTTGTACTACTGATCTGTCTCCAGGTGTGCAAGTCTGACACTGCTCACCATCCTCAATCCAAAGTAGGAATCTTTCCCCGACCTGATGCTTCTGTTCAGGCTCTGTCTGACAAAGGATCCCACTTCTTTTAATGATCAGTAGAGCCATAGGGACAGCTGAAATGGACAGGTCCTGCCCCCTTCACAATGGTGAAGGAGGCTTAGCTCAGCAAGAGGAAACACACACAAAAAAGAGGGCGAGACGTGATCAGAGGATAAAGGTTTTCAACCGCCAGAGAGCAGGGGCTAAGCGGTTTGTTGGTGTTACTGTAAGAGGGGCCGTACAATTACCAAAGACAGATAGACACACTGCTGCAGAAATAAATAAGGGGGCAGCTATCAAAGGCCCAAAGCATGGAACCCAGTTCATACTGGCTTTCAATGGGAGCTGGGTGCCTCCCCGCCTTCTGTGCCTTTGAAAATCTCCCTCTCCCTACACACCACTCTAGTACATCTCATGTTTCTGTTCCCTTGCTAATTTTAGCCTCCCCACTCCACTGAGGGGTCAGTGACTGCCCGAGGAATTCCATGTGACTGAGTAAGGCCAGCCGACGTTCACATGTAGGGTCATTGCGCTATTTTTTTTTTCAAGGCCAGCTGGGCCATGGTTACTACCCACAGTGGGTTTATGCCCCCTTCTCACCTTGCTAAATGGGCTTTTGTTTAAATGTGGGTTGAACATCTGATACGGTGGCTGCTGTTCACCCTTCCCCTTATGCCTGGCATGTCCTTCCTGACTCTGGGCTCCAGGCATTCATGTTCCTTCCCAAAACCCACATCTTCTAGGAGCACTAAAGGATAAATAAAGGCGGCTTCAGGGTGTGTGTGTACGTGTGTGAGAGAGATGGAGCATGCACCCAGCACCAAAACTTGATTTTCAAATGCGATTTCTAAATGCCTGCTTGAAGGACAGAGTTTCCATTCTTACTTAGGCCAGAACCCAGAAGTGATTCAAAAAAGCAGTTTGGATCGGGGCCCTTCTGTCACGTTCCAGCAATAGGGCTCTTCCAACAAAGCCCTGCTAAACAACAGTGTGATTGTTTGAAGGCCCAGGAAAATATACTTGGCAGATGTCAAATTCTCAGCAACTTTAAGGGAAGAAAGTTTCGAGACATTCCAGTGGTCAGAGGCTCACTGGTCACGCTCAGGCTAACATAGTGTTCCCATGACTCACCAACTGGACAAAGAGCATCAGTAAGGGCCAGGGAGCTGGATATAATCCATGTTTTCTCCCTCCTCCCCACCAAATTCCTATAAACAGCCGACCACATGGGGCTTAATCTTGGGAGAGAGGTGCTATTGGGTGTTTTCGTGGGAGAGGAGCTGGAGATGGGCAGAGTATATCTGGGAGAGTAGAGAGATGGAGGCATTCAAAGACACCCCCTGGTGTCTGGCCTGGGATCCTTCCACAGATAGCAAAATCCCTCACCCACTGATTTATTTCGCTAAAGGGAACAAATCATATCTGCAACTGGATGCAGACATTGCTGCCAAAGACCCACCTCCAACCACAGTGGCTAACTCAGAATACCAGTTGTAAACAGACTCTGGAGGTTTTATCACCACATCTGTCCTACGAGAATTGCAAGTATTTGCATACACCACGGGGTTATATTTTTGGCAGACTTTCCAGCAATTCCCCCAGCTGTACAGAAAGTGGTGCTCTCCACGTTTTTTTCTGTGTTACCGTGTGATTTGCCATCTTAGTACAACTATTTTCTTGGGCACATAGGAGAGATTGACTGCCTCAGTTTCCACAGAAGAGGATCCCTCCATTTTAATCATGAGAGGGTGATGACATATTGCTACCACTAGAGAGCACTACGGACATAGGAAGGTTTCTGCCCTGTTGGAGGAAATGGCTGCAGTGTGTTATAGTGGTGTTAGTCCCAGCATATCAGAGAGACAAGGTGGGTGAGGTCATATCTTTTATTGGACCAATTTCTATCGGTGAAAGAGGCAAGCTTTCCAGCGACGCAGAGCTTGTCTTCAGGTCTAGAGGAAAGATATTCTTACAAATAGTTCGGAACAGATCTGTGACTGTTTTCTTTTAACTTTTTGCCAGGATATATAGAAAAAGTGAAAAAAACATTCCCAGATCTTTCAGAGCAATTACATGAAGCATGGCAGAGGCAAGCAATAAAAGCAGAAACCCACCAAAGTTACACACAATAGCAGGAATAGTTTGCAGTATTGCCAACTCCAAGTGTTCAAAAGTCAGGACCCCCTAAAATCATGAGAGCTTAATAAGAATACATTTGGAGTTCTCTTAATTTGCCTTCTGGTAGTGGAGCCTTTAGGGGGTCACATTTTCAGGCTTTTTTCTGTAACCACGCACTTTTTTTTTTAAAGACAGCTACGATTCTCGCCCAATCACTTGACTCCAGGATCTGGAGCTTAAAAACACCAAATAGGGCAGAACGTGATGAAAGAGTGGGGAAAATTAAATCTATCTCAGCATGACATCTGCAGTGGGTTGCGCCTCCATATTGACTTAGAATAATTTAATTTATATTTGTTTTTCTTTTGCGTGGAAGGAGGAGCTTGTAGTTAGGATGGCAGAAACTTGATTCAAGTCTGAGCTGCTCAGCTGCAGATTTCCTCGGAAAAGTCACTTAATTTCCTTCTGCGCCTCATTTACCCATCTGTAAAATGGGTATAATAGTATTTCCTTTCTCCCACCCTTTCTCTGTCTAGCCCTTTCACAATGAAAGATCTTTGGGGCAGGAACTTGCTTGTTTGCCCAGCGTCAGCACAAACAGCCCCTCTTCTCAGTGGAGTTTTAGGTGCTACCGTAATACAAATAATAATAATATTTATGAATTTCCGTACATACAATGACGTTAATACCAACTGACGTTAGTCAGGCTGCAGCATAAATTGTTAAGACTTCTGGCTATTCAAAACACTGATTGTTCCCAGCTACTGATTATTCAAAAAATCATCATTTGTCAAAGCAGAGGAACAACACAGAGCCTGAAATAAAAACCCATCTTTTATAAATTACCAGGAAAAAACAGAGCAGGAAGGAACAGAGCTCTTTGGGGCAGGGACGTCTTTCTCTTTTATATGGGTGCAGTGCCTCGTGCAAAAACTGGCTTCTGTGTACAAGAACCACTCGCCGGTGGGGGGTGGAGTCAGAACAGTTCGAGTGTGGGCATTAGCCCCCTGGATCTGGTTGTCAGAGGTGCCGAGCAGCCACAGCTCCCACTGATTTGGGAAGTTAACACTTCTGAAAATCAGGCCCTGTGCCGCTAACAGCTACTTCTCTGTTAGCTCAAGCTGCCAGGGCCTGTGTTTTTGGATCTGAGGTTTCGGTTCTGGTCCCTTTCTAATGGAAATGGTCTTCTTGAGCAGAGAACCAAAAAGCACAATAGGAGATGATTGCTACATCCAGAGAGACTGACATCTTGAATTCTGTCTGGCCTCGTCACCTTCCCAGGACAGTCGGATCTGATTCAGTCAAGCCCTTCAGCTCTGATTATGCAGCTCAATGGCAAAGAGAAGCCAGCCTTTCTTGCACAATTCAAGGATACGTCTGACGATGGCATCCTCAGGGAATGTTAAGCCAGGGCAGGATTCTGCCTGAAAAGTGAGTGGGTAACAGAAACGGGCAGGTAAAGAAATCTCACCCAGTTGTCCTTTTTTAGAAGGCAGCCACATTGGAAGATGCAAGCCCTGACCTGGCTAAATGTTATCCGGGCAACATTTCACAACAATATTAATTGACCAGCATGGTCCTGGCTTTAATTTGAGATCTGACACGGCGTGCTTTATGGATAGATACCATGAAAGCAATGTGTTAGCTGCAATGAGTTCGTCAGGCTTGATAGGAACTGCTGTTAGAGAATGGTGTACCCTTTAGCAGTTGGCATTGAGGGATTTGTAGGGTCTCAGTAGTTCACTGAACTGGGGTGGCAGCCCCTGGATTCCATTTTCCTGAGTGGGTGGGTGTCCCAGTTCTGACATTGCCACTGCTCTGTCATGTCCTAAAAGCCACCACCGCTCTTCACCAACAAAAGGCACACGTGAGATCAACGCACACAGAGGAAAAACGATCCAGTGTTGAAGAGGGAAATTAACCCTGGCAGCTGGCTTTCTGGTGCTGTAGACAGGAAGGAGGGGAGAAAACTGATGTGCCTTCTGAACACAATGGGGCAACACAAGCAGATGAGGAGTGGCTTCATCATTAACGGAGAAAGTGAGATTTCCCTTGCATTGATCAACAATTATACATTACCGTTGTATTACAGGAACCGCTAGAAGCCTTAACTGAAATGAGAGCCTCGTTTTGCTAGAAGAAACAACCTCCTTCCCAAATAACTTACTGTCTTTATGGACAAAGGGTAGCAGGGGAAATGAAAGTAAAGTGACTTGCCCAAGGTCACACATCAGTCAGTAGCAGAGCTAGGAACAGACTCTAGCTTCTTCTGACTCCTGGCCCACAGTCCAATCCACCAGCATTTATTGCCTCTCAATATCACAGATGTGTAAGAAAAAGTCTGTCAGCTAATGGTTGCTATCAGATGTGAATGGGGGCAGATTGCTTTGAATTTATGACTGGGTAATTTTATGTCTCGTAAGGGGTAATGACTCCACATATTTTACTTTTATATACACTGCACGCAAATATTTCAGTCTTGTGACATGCCACATGAAGATCAAAGTTCTCACCAGACTAAATGCTCTCTCCTGCTACTCTTATCTTCAGTGGACTTGGATTTGTTATTTTTCGCTTAACAGAACTGTGATGAAGCAATCTTTCTTCATTTAAATCCCTCCTTTGGGCTCACTTCTTCTGCCACGCCCACGAAGAGCTAGTCACACACATACTTTTAATGGTATGGTACCATCAAAACATACACTGCAGGTTTGTCTTCATGGGGAAGTTACACCAGTATAAGGCAAGGTGTGAATATATACCAATGTAGTTTTCCCAGTATAACCTCACCCACCCTCCATGTGGACACTGTTTTCCCAGTATAAGTTGCTTGTTTGGGTTTAGTTTTGGAAACAACTACGCTTCCAAAAAGAAAAAGAAGGCAGCTGTGAGGGAGAGGTAGTGAGGTCTAGTGGCTATGGCCCTGGGCTAGGAGATGCGTGTTCTACTCCCAGCCCCACCACTGAGCACTTTGGAGAAGTCACTTCTCTGTTTCACCTTTCCCATCAGATTTTAAGACCAGAAGGGACTATTATGGTCATCTAGTTTGAATTCAGATAGCATATAAGCTCTTCCGGTCATTGAGCATTTTCTAACCATTTGTATGTGCAGCGCCTAGCACAAAGGGGCCTCGAAGGGTTACCATAATACAAAGAACAATAACATAACATAAAAAGAAGCAGAAAGAGACAGCCAAACAGAACAGGAAGGGACCCGGCATGTTTTGTTTTTCTTTGTAATTCACCTTTAAAGGTGTTTGTTTTCCTGCCTTGTTTGCATCTGTCCTTGAGTCCTTTTTCCAGCTTATTTGCTGAATTAATACTTAGCAGTTAATCTTTTAGGATTTTGATGCTTATTGACCAGATGAAAAGGAAGGGGAAACTTTTGTTTGGCTGCTTGATCATTTCTCTAGTGAGCCTCATCAGCAATGAACTTTTGATCTGGATAATAAAAACATACTTTTACTGAGTGATGCTTTTACATCAAATAGCATCCATCCAAGCAGCTTTTCAACCTTTTTATTTCCAGAAGATTGTTAGATGCAGAAATAACTCAAGGCAGATTCCACCTGGCACACCAAAAACTCTGTTCATCTGAGCATTGTGGGATCAACAGACACAATCTGGGAAGGTTACGGATGGGTGGAAGAGAACAGACAGAATCTGGGCAAAGATGTTTTTCTTTAAATAATCTTTTTCCTGCACTGTTGTTTCTAATATGCCCTCCTGGAAAGCATGCGCTGGTATCCTTATCCAGAGGGGCTCTGATCCATTCCTGCACTGCACCTTGTGTCGTTATTCACACCAGTGCACAGTGAGCGTCAAGTATTGTTCTTTATGATGAATCAAGCCCGTACTGTTTATGGGCATACGTATGGCTCTTCATTTCAGCCAGACTTAGACTGTGTCTGCACTAGAGTCTCTTGGTTGGTGTAGCTATATCATTACCCTATACCATCAAAGTGCTCCAAGTATGTATACAGCTTAGACTGGCAAAACTGCTTTCCTTGGCATTGCTTATTCCAGCTCCTGCCCCTGCTTCCCATGTGAAATAAACTATACCAACAAAACCCCAGCTTTGCCAGTAGCGCTGTGTCTCGTAAGGGAGGTTTTTTTCCCAGGCGAGCTGTGCTGTTCAGGGATCACACCTCTTCGCACCCCTGACTGACACAGCTACGCTGGCAGAGGTCCTTAGCATAGACCTGGCTTTAGCAGGTACTGCATGAACTTTTCAGAAGGGGGCTGAATCCACAAATGGAGCTAGATTTTCCAACATGAGCACAGCCCGTTGACCGCGTGGTGCATCGGTGGGCTCCTTTGAAATTCTGGCCCTGATTATCACATGGGAACTGCTAGGGGCTGAGCTGCGCTGAAAATCTGGTCGGTTATTTCAGTGCACAAATGGGGACTGAGCTTTTTAGGAAATCTATCTTGGTCCTGGAAGTGCTTTCAGGATCCGGCCCTTATTTCCCCTTCTGTTTTAGGTGCATGGTGGTTTGTCACGGAAGGAGTGCCAGGCTACCAGGGTTACACAGTTGCTTTGCAACCCACACCCACCCACGCAAATGGAACAGGCTGTTGGAAAACAGCTCAAAGAGTGAGTCTCCAGTTGGGTCTGTTTAAAACTAACGGCCTATCTGCAAATGACCCTCTTCTCTGATGCTTTGAAACTGCAAAGCACTGGCAATGCAATGCAGCTCACTGCGGGAGCCCTACAAATTTTCCTTTGCACCTCTCGGCCCTGTTTGTGCCTGGGTGATTTTTAGGAACCTAACGTGCTACAGTATGCAAGTTCAGCACGTTGGATCAATGCCACAGTGTGATGAAGCACTGAACTTCCTTGGCTGTCAGTTAAAACTGGAACCGAACTTTAACTAAC
Source organism: Mesoclemmys tuberculata (assembly GCA_007922155.1). Taxonomy (NCBI): domain Eukaryota; kingdom Metazoa; phylum Chordata; order Testudines; family Chelidae; genus Mesoclemmys; species Mesoclemmys tuberculata. The sequence continues at coordinate 12,996,004 of ML675623.1, forward strand.
AGAAATGGAATTTCCTATTTTGTTTTAAATAATGCTGCGTTTCAAACAGACAAAAAAAAGCAGAGGGGGAGAACTCTTCTGTGGAGTTAACTGTGCCACCTCAATACAATGAGTGCAACTGTCTTTGTAAACATAGACCCTGATCTTTCAAACACTTACGCATGTACTTTACTCACACAAAATCAATGGAAGTACTTGCGTACTGAAAATTAAGTATACATGTAGATGTTTGCACGAGCAGGGCCACAGTATTGATTCAAAAGAGGCATTTAGGCACTTTTTAGAATATGAATTTAACCCAATGTACCTGTAATAGTTTTTTTCCCCCCCAAAGCAGTTACAGTCCCGCAGGTAAACAGATTTTGCCACACACAGATCAAGTATTCATTTCTCTAAGTCACTATGCCAGGGGAAAGCCCATGCAATTCATTCTCGTAGCAATGGTTGGCAATGATTTTTAGTGCTCTTAAAGCCTCAGCTCCTGGAGTCATGTGATTATATGAGACCCTCAGCTTTCATTTAAAAAGTTTCTGTTTCTAGCCCTCAGTTGTAGAGAAAAGCTTGAAAACATTAACCCTAGAGGCTCGAAAGCCAGCTAGCAATTTTTTTAAAAAGGTTACTTTTTAAAATGTCAGGATTTTTGAGCAAATGTCATGATTGGAAGCAGGAGGGGTTTCACTCATGATTTTTTAATTCTACGGGTTGAAGAATGCTCAGCTGGTATAAATTGTCATAGCTCCAAATATGACCCATTATACCAGCTGAGGGTCTGTTCATAGCATCTTTCCAATTTCAGTTCAGATTTTGAAAATATCATTCTTTGAAAATAATAGTTGAGAACACCATTATTGCTCTTTCTCTGCAAACCAAGGGTTTTTAATAGCACAGCCAGTCTAGTGTTTGCCCCAAAACACAGGCTGATATGAGTAATCATCTGGCTTTCATTCCCCCCACCCCCTTATCGTCTTTTTATTAGTTTAGTAACAATACAAAAAACCCACATCCAAACCAGTATGTTGGGGAATGTGTACATTCCCCATAATGAGCTCCCTTGCTGGAACCCTGCCTAGTAGATTTCAGGAACAAATATTTTTTCCCCACAAAGGTCAGTTGTCTTAAGGCCCTGATAATGGGAACCTTGACAAGCTAACTATAGCAGTGTTACTAGGGTATGTGAGACAGACCAAACTGGTGAATTAGAACTGATCTCCTCTTACCTGCTCTAGGCTCTGTGCTTTGCCTGTAATGTTGGGCCAAACAAATTATTCTCCGACATCCTTTTTGTGCTTTACCAGCTGTAAAGCTGGTGCAACCATCAGTCTCCCCGGGAATTCCCCCGAGTAGGGTGTTCTCCCAGGCTGGGGTAGCCAGATGTATTCCATCCCACTGCCGGAGCCCCTGGCTAAAGGGGCATTTTAGGGGAATGGGAAGTGGTCCAAGAGCCCCCGTGCTCCTGCATTCCTGACTGCCACAATGGTCCCTGGGGCCATAGGCAGGTAGGTGCAATTTACAGCAGCTTTCAGGCAGCTCTCGCCTGCATCCAAAGACAAAGTTCCTCCCTGTTGGCCCAGAATAAGGGAGGCTTAAATGTTGCAAATAGCCACTTTTCCCTTCCAACCTTGGAGCTCCCATGCTGAGCTCCAGTGCAGAAATGAACTGTTCCCTAGTAACTGAGGTCTTCACAAACACTAATGAACTGTTGGGCCTCACAACAGCTTTATGGGGTAGAGAAATATTATTGCTCCTGTTTTTCAGCTGGGGAATCTGAGAGGTTAATCTGGTAAAGGCAGAAATAGAATCCAGATCTCCCAATCCTGTGCTCTAACCGTAAGATCTTCCTTCTCTAGCGTTAAATGAGCTCTATAAAATGCTAAAAGAAAGTCAGCGAGTTAGCGAACTCCCTCGGAATTGTGCCTGCAGCCATTTTTCATTACTGAACATGTAAACGATCGTAAAATCCCACAGTACAAAACCATCTTGATTTTATATTTCACCTGTGTATCGGTAATTGTGTGTGTTTTAAGCATGTAGGCATTTAATCAAATTTAAAATGAAATAGGGGTGTTTGGCTCTAACTTTTAATTCCTAACTTCAGGAAGGGCCTGGGAAAGATTGCAGAACTGATTTTCAAACTAAGCCTCCATTTTTCCCTTGTGCAACTTTGCAGACACACAAATTACATCCACAACTTTGTGTCTGCAAATCATTCTATCCTGGCAGTTTACTGCAGGTGTAAAATTGCAGTATTGCTAACATCAAGCATTTAAAGATAACAATTCAGGCCCTTCAAAATCATGACATTTAAAAAAAACAAACCCTCTTATGATCTTTTTATTTGCCTTCTGGCTCTTGAGTCCTCAGAATGCACTGAGGTCACATTTTCAAGCTTTTCTCCGCAACCATGAGGATCTACAGATTTACTTTTTTTAAATGAAAGCCGAGATTTTCATCTAATCACCAGCCTCCAGGAAACGGGGCTTTAAGAAACTCACCAAATATCAGGAGACTTCAAAACACGAGAGTTGGCAACATTGCAGTGCAATTAACTGGCGATGCAAAACTGCACCTGCAGAACTGGGGGTCTCATTTGAAAACTCAGGCCCTGAGGTTGTTATTCACCAGTTTGTACAGTTTTGGGGCCAGCTGTTCTGTCACTGGGCTTACACAAAGAAATCTCCACTCTTCTGTTAACTGCAGCTAGTGGTGCTATTATTCACTCAGAAGGAGCTGAATGAACTGGAATTTCCATCTCTCCTGGGAATAACTGCCAATGCGATGTTAAAAATAAAACAAAATAAATAAAAAGCCCACAGAACAAAAAACATTTACCCTCCAGAAACTTAAATTCAAGCCATCGGGAGCAGACGATGCGTGCAAGATATTTACTTTCGGTGTGTCTGTGTTGGTGGTAGGGAGAGGATGGAAGCCTTTCAATGTTGAGTACCCAAAGTTTGGCATCTTTAGGCTAAGTTCTGAGTTCCCGCAGCACGCCACTGATTTCAAATCTCTGCTTTTACTGCTCCTGTTTTAGGGTCTTTAAAAAAAAAAAAAAGACTGAATTTATAATCATAGTTTAATTTCCGTATTTTTCAAAATATCCCAAGGGGCCATTACCTGGGAGAAAGCCTCTGTCCAGCCACATGGAAGCAGATGGTGGCAAAGGAGTTGTCTAAGTGTCATCAGTGGAGCGGCAGTGGCTATGAGACTATGTGCTGTTCAGAATAACCCAACTGGCACATAGTTTATAGATTACACCCCAGGATATGGCAGGCCTTTAAGTAACTGCAGACGAAAATACATGGCGGGGCGCCCTGACACCATGAGTCATGCTGTCACGGATAAGTGAGCTGAATTAACAAGAGAGGTATTGCCATTTAGTGTGAAGCCAATATGCCTTTTCCTATTGTTCACCTAGCCAGGGGAGGAAACTCCCTGCAGTTTTCAACTGCACAGTCTCTATTTTAATGGAAAAGGACCAGCAGCTAAAGTTTAAATTCTGAAATGAGGGTCTTTACCCAGAAAGCCTCTTACCCATTTCCTCGGCAGGGCAAAAGGAAGTCAAGAGAGAGGCTGTTAGCTTTCCAAAGCCCAGCTTCTGTAACTATGACACCACTCAGTTCTTTGGTCCCTTTCTGTTATAATTCCTGATTCCTATCAATTCATCATTCCTTACATGGGGGGGAAAAAAAGTACATAGGGTGAATTTCTGCCTGCGGTTGGGTGGCATAGGTGGCTATAAAACTGCTATGACTTTATTTTCTGTGCATTGTGCTTTTACATTTTTAAGAGTCACCAAGAGATAACTGCCATTTTGCGTTCAGTTCACATGCAGCATGTTATTCTCCCACACTGTTGATTGGCACCCCAGGGTGTAGCCTCCCTGTTTACCCACCGTGGATTGCTTTGCAGGGCCTGACTGTGTTTGGCTGCCCTACAAATCTTCCCTCCAGTCACAGGGACCAGCAGGTGAACGCAGCCACCCAAAGCAGCCTTTTCAAAACAAAGTCATGTTTCATCTCCTTGCGAGCAGCACAGTATAACGAGAGTAAACACAAGAGTGAACACAGCACCTAGCCTACACACAACTGACCTAAACCTTAGATACGCCCAAGTTAGCCACATCCTCCCATGCCTGCGACTGCTTCAGTCTGCCTCCACACAGTCCCTCAGCCTCTTCCCCCCTCTGCTCCCACGGCTCAGATTTTAAGCATTCCCAAACTCCTTGTTTCAGTTTCCTGCCTGGATTCCCCCTGCCGGGTACCAAACCAGCATGGCCAGAGGTAAACGTCAAAGGAATTGATCCTCGTATTGTCCTTTTAAGTAAAATTAATCAGTTTATGGTCTCCTTTCCTGTGCCCGTGCAAGACAACTCCTTCCGGAATTAACCCCTTTGTAATCACATCTGCCACCCACACAATAACAATCCAACAAACAGATGGAACATAAAATAGTCCCAGAACACACAGGCCTCTCCCACGTCTTTCACACTCCTAACTCCACATCAACTTTGAGAACAAATATTGTTCGCTATTATCTCTCAAACTCAACAAATTGCTCAAGCCGTAACCTCGCTGATAAATACTAGTATTGTTACCCTGGCTTAAACAAGGTCACTGATTACTTATCTAAAGTACACACTAGCTTTACTTCCATTCCAATACTCCAGAGTTTGAGTCAGAGAAGCACAACTGCCTTGTTGTGTCTACTGAAGTTAGGGTTGTGTGCTGTGCTGCACTTACAAGGCAAATTCACCCCGGGCAGACAGCTAACTCAAGGTGTAATCCTATTCTGAAGTATTTATGTCCGAAATGTATCACTTTCCTGCTCCTTACGGCTTTTCTGGGCTGAGATTTTTCTGTAACCTATTTACTTGGGAAGAAAATATCCTAATATGTAAATAGAAGGAGGGCCTAGGAAGGGTGAAACTGTTCAGAAATGTGAGTCACACTATTGCAGGAAAGGAAAAGTCTTTTTTTCCCAGGCTCCCAAATATATAGAAATAAATTGCCAATATCACTGCTCGATCCTGTGACCAGGCCTGCCCCAAATAGTTCAGCAAGACATCCATAAATCATTCCTTGACTATAAATAGCTTTTCAGAAGGTCCTGACCTCAGAGCATCTCCGGAACCTCAGGATCTTGCCTCTGGCTGGATTTCTTATTCTCTCTACGTAGCACTTTGCCCATCAGTGAAGCAGAAGGGACTGCCTAGCTTCTGTGTATGCAAATAGTGAGCAGTACCTAATTGCTAGTAGGTTTGGAGTACACTCCACTTTAGGAAATATCACTGGGGCTGCAGCAGATCAAGTGTGTGAATACCAAACAAGAAACCCCTTGAAGAAGTACAGCTGCTAGAAAAATATGTCGTACCAGATCCATTGAGCTTCATGGCATTTACACCGTGAAAATCTGGCCTATGGCTCCTAGTCATTTTTAGCGGCTGCGTGAGAAAGAAAAATTCCAACTACAGCCGACCCTTCTCCATATCTGCAGAGTGATAGATTTCATTTGGAAACACATGAAGTGGGGAGAGAAGTAGAATCTTTAAGACACTCATTCTTGTCTCCTTCCCTTCCTCATCCAGGTACATTTGAAGACTTTGGTCTCAGTCTCCTCTTACAAAGGCATTGGCTGGATACCATAGATCAGCACATTGTGCTGCAACCCGAGTGCCTGCCAAATGCATTCCACTAACCCAGCCAAAAGAACGTTTAAAAGCGGAGCCTAGCCATTCCTGCTAGGAGGTTTCTTTTTTATTTTTCTCCCTTTCGTGGTTGGCTGGCACAATTGCTGGAGGGGAATCGATACCAGGGTGGGGTAGCTGTAAACACAGCCAAATTATAGCCATAGCCAATCAGAGTTTAGAGGCCACAAAACCGGGGAAACGCCTCTCTATATTCTTTACTCTTCAGTTCTGTGCTCCACTAAAGCAAGATCACTAGCAATAGGCTCAAAGGATTGCAGCACTGCCTAGCCTCTCACAGAGCTATCTGCAACGCCTCGGCCACCTGGATGCTCTGCCATTCTGCATGGCCAGCTTGCAGCAGTAGCTCTTCCCATAGGCTATCTGGCACCGCTGCTGGATGTCCAGGGGTCCCCCCGCCTGACCAGTTGTCTCACTGCACTGTTTCCCTATCTGCCTTAGGGTGGCTTTTGGCTTCTGTGTCCGGGTGTTATTTAGGGTTATCAGGTGCCCAGTTTTCAGGGACCTGGCAATCCTAAATGGCACCCGAACCAGAAGTCCGGTTACTGTGGGGCAGTGGGAGGCGCTGGGTCATTAACCTGCGTCAGCCCCAGCTCAGCCAACGCCCGCTCCTACCTGCAGGCAGGGTTTTTGAGACAATCTAATGAGCGATGGGGGTGGAACCTTGAGAGGAAGAGTCAGAGAAGGAACAAAACCTTGGGGGAAGAGGTGGAAAGAGTTCAGGGCTTTGGGGCTCTGGTTATCAGCATTTAGAAAGATGACAACCCTAATCTGCCTATTTGGATAAAACAGCTCACTCTCTTTGAATCACTGTAGATCTGGGCCTTCCAGACCGACTGGCTAGTAAAGCCCTGCTCATACATAGATCTAAGTGCTTTTGAAAATTTTACCGAAGCCTCATTTTCAAAAGCAACGTAGGCCCAGATTTTTCCAGGTATTTAGGCATTGCCGTGGGCATATGGTCATGCCTAACTGGTGCATGCACATAAGTCTCCTAAGTGTCTAAATCCCTTTTGAAATTGAGACCTTGGCTCCTACATCAGTTGGGTGTAGAATCATTCTACTTCTAGTGTAGATGAGGCCCTTAATGGGAGCTCCCTGGGGAGGAGGAAGGATTGCATTAATCCGAATATCCGATTCCCATAATAACCCCTTGGATATAGGCCCAAGCCACAAAGTTCAGACTCAAACCACCCCAGAATGTTGGGATCAAAGAGGTTAGTTCAGTCCCAACTCCATAATATTTTGGCCTTTTTAGACAATGTTCAATTTGTATTCACCCTTCAACAGCTCTGGCAGAAATAGTAGCAATATTGCTATTTCTACTTGCGGGACACGCACAGAGACCTGGGTGTGTCTGGCACGGGCCTCAGGCTTGATTATTTTGGTGGGCTCCACACAGAGCTCGCTTGTCCTAATGACTGCCTCGGCGTTCATGCAATCAAAGGTCAGAACTGAAAAAGCCTGGGCAACGTTGTGGGCGTGTCAACTACAAATCTTGCCGTGTGGCTGCATGATAACAGGTTAAGGCTTGTAAAACCCAGCGTCTGCATCATTATGAATGTTGGCCCGAATGCGGCAGCTTGTGTGCCAACTCTAAAATTATCCGTGGTGTCCTGGAGAGATGGTTAAAAAAAAAAAAAAACCCTAACCCAACCACCACCCTCTGAAGAGCTAGAAAAAGCTACGTGAGATTCCACTGGTGTGTTTCACATCAGGAACACTGGGACATAATGTACAGAGCAGAGGAAAAAACAGGACCTGTGAAAGGTGGAGGAGTAACATGTTTCTTTTTCAGGCTTCGTCTACCCTCCCTGACACAGCAGTGCAAACACAACCCACAGTGTAAATGCAGCTATGTTGATGAAAGAATGTTTCTATGGATGTAGCTAACCTCAATGGAGAGGTGGTGTTCCTAAACCCCTCCCATCAATACAGGCTGCTTCTACACAGCTGAAGTCAATCAGCATGGTTCCAGAAATATCAGTGGAGCTATGCTGATTTACACCCGCTAAGGATCTGACCCCTAGACTGCACCTCACCATGGCCCTTTCCACCCCAGATATGTTCTTTTAGGTAGGCTCTGCAATCATTTACCTATTATTGTCCTGTGGAAGGGTTCTCTTTTGGGAACCTCCTGCTCAAATAACCCAAATTTGGGCCAGTGACCCTACCCCGGACTCTGATGAGGACAGCAAATTTCACAACCATCCGGCTGTGGGTGTGGATCGTAGAGCTCTTAGAAAAACCAGCTGTTCAGCAGTAAGAATGTTGCAGACTGACGGCTTGTCTACAGTACGGACGTTACGGCAGCACAACGGCGACACTGCAGCTGAGCCACTATGGTACCACCGTGCAGACACTCGCTACAAGGGGTAGTTAATCCACTCGAGGGGCAGAAGCTAAGTGGACGGAAGAAGTCTTCCATCGAGCTGGTGGTGGCTATTAGGTTTAGGTCAGCATAACTACGTATCATGGGGTGTGAATTTTTCACACCCCCCGAGTGATTTAATGTTAGATCTATGTCGAGCTAAGTTTTAGGTGTAGACCAGGCCTTAACAATAGTGGTGCCTACCCTAATAAAATAGCTTTACTTTCTGTTCTTTCATATCCTAACCGGATTCCCCTAGGTAGCTTATGGCTAGGAAGCACATGGATTAGTCTCATTCCCGCTCCCCATGTTTCAGAAATGCCTTTTTGCACTGCAGTCTTTCTAGATGCCAGGCATTATTTCTAACTCACTCCCTTTTTTTTTGCTGTGAGGTTTAATAAGAGTGAAGTAAGTAACTGGTTGCTTCAGAGGGTTATGTAATGCTCTGCAGCTCTAAATTAAAGGCATTTACGAGCTGTATACAGGGAACTATAAAAACTACACCGAGAAGCTTTATGTAACAAGGTAATGCAAGCACTGGACGGTAATCAACATTTGTTTTCTCTGCTAACTAGAGCTGTGGAACTCAGCAGAAGACATTGGGTGAAATCCAGTTTCACCACTTTCAGTGGGGCCTTTGTTTTGGGTCAAGGGGGCCAGTGTTTCAGTTTGTGTCCCTGCCTTACTATAATACTTATATGGCAGGTTTCATCCATAGATCTTGAAGTGTTTGCCAGAGCTGGGTAAGTATGTATTATAACCCCCTTTTTGGGCACACAGAAATTGAGACACAGAAAGGTTAAATGACTTGTCCATGGTCACACTGCAAGTCAGTGGCAAGGTAAGGAATATAATCCAGATCTCTTGATTTCCGTGGTCAGATCCTAGCCAGGGTTGCAGCAGCTTTGCATCCGTTCGCCAGTACAAAGCAGGAGCATTCCGTTTTTGTTCTGTGTTCGTACAGCACCTAGCACAATGGGATCCTGGCCCAACACTAGGGCTGCTGTGTGTTATGGTAATATAAACAATAGTATTTCCCTTGGAGGAGAATTCCCAGGGGGCAAAGGCTGGCCAAATGACTGCAATATAGATAGAGGAAGCCCTTCATCTACCCCTGTCAGGCACCTTACAGCAGGGGGGCAGAGTGAAGTGTGGTCACCCTGTGACCCGTCCATGCCTAGGGTAGCCACCTGAAAATGCCAAGGTCAGGGCAGGCTGCAAAAGGAGAGCAGATTCTCCCAGAACTGGTGGGTGACACTGAAATCAGACTTCCCAACCAGCCACAAACAATGCTTCCAATTCCCCACGTTGGTCATCAAGAAGCTAAAACAAAAATACACACAGCCCCCTTTACTGCATTTCAGTCTCTGGCTCCCAATCAGCCACTAGGTCCAATAAAGAGAGAAGTCATTTAAAACTCTCTGCTCTTTACCAAAAAGGTTCTCCTGACCCCAAAGGGTCAGCCACAGTACCAGATCAGTGTAAGTTTGGATCCTACCCAAAATACCACGCTGCCAGCCAATCCTTTAGTAACTAAAACTAAAGGTTTATTATAAAAGGAAAGAAACAACTACAAGGGAAATGTTAAATGATTAAAGCAATCAGATACATCCAATTGAAAGTCCATATATATCAGGTTTCCAAAAGAATTGGGGACTTTGCAGGCTTGTATAGTCGCTCTGGGGTACATCCAGTACCTGAATGGGTCTGAGTCCTTTGTTTCACAACTTCAGTTGTAGATGAGTTGATCTGGAGGTAGGTGAAGACTAAAGACAGACTGACAACATGGATGTGGTGCAGCTGCCTTTTATGGCCTTTGCCATGCTGCTTGTGGAAATTTACAAGAATAAGATGGAGACCAGGATCACATGAGTGAGTCTTGGTGACTCATCGGGTGTAACCCCTGGGTTCTTTCCTGGGACCCATTGTACCTGTGAGTTTCCTTAATGGGCCATTAAGCAGGTTAGCACTGCAGCCATCTTGTCTGGGGCATCGCCCAGAAACCCAGCACAAGCTGAAATACAGCTACAGCAAACATATCCCTAACTTCCAACATAAAGCTGGCACATGCCCATAAACAATATCATCATACTTAGCAAAGAATCACCTTTCTAACGGTACCTGACATGGCCTATCTCTCATGGATATTGCAATTTTGAAATATTGATGTAAAATAATATCATAAATTCCAGAGGGGTAGCCGTGTTAGTCTGTGTACAGTAAAAACACCAAGAGTTGTTTACTATCATAAATGGTCCCCCTAATTCAGACAGCATCACACACCCTTTTTCACAGTGCACAACAGACAAAATGGGCCAGATTATTCCCTGGTGTAACTCCAGTGGCCCAATAGCCTTCAGCCGTATATTCTCTCTTAACACATTGCCACATTCATAGCTTCTTTTCTCAGTATTCCCTGCTCACCTTCCTCAGTTTATTGCCATTTTAATCTTTTTCCTTCTGTCAGTTCCCTTCAGGAAACTTTGCCAGCAATTGTCTCATCTCTTTGTCCTGTTAATTCTCTCTGCCACCTGCCCCTTACTAAAGCAACACTTGCAACAGCTGGCTAATGCGTGTCAATTTATAGCAGCTTTGGCTCCACTTCCTGGTTTCTTTCCTCTCAGCTCCTGGCAATTTTAATGTCTTTCTTTACTCTAATATTTGGAGGATTCTTCATCCAAGGATCCCAAAGTGCTCTACAAACATAAATTAAGCGTCACACCACTAACAACAATACCATGATGGCTACTGATGCATTTGCTTGCCACTCATAACATTGTTTTGGTAAGGCAGGAAAGAGGATGCCTGATAAAGGATAGCATTGCCCACAGACATTGCTGAAATGACTCAGTGCTCATGGGCAGCCGGATTAAAGCAGTGAAAACTCTCTTACTCCAGAGACAAGGTGGGTGAGGTAATATCTTTTATTGGACCAGCTTTTGTTGGAGTTTTGTCTCTCATCCTGGGACCAACCTGGCGACACCACCACTCTTACCCCGGGCATCTTGTTAGGACCTGTGTTCAGGCAGCACAACATAAGCACAGAAAGAGCTGGTTGGGAAAGGCTAAGTATTTTCCACCAAAAAATTCAACAGAAACTTTTCTTACTGCAAAACTGTTTTTTTTATTATAATGGCTATTATTCATTTTGGCAGTACAAAAAAACCTTCAGAAAATCTAGAAAGAACTGAAAATGTTCATTTAGGAAAAAGCCATATTTTGTTATATATATTTTTATATGAAACATGTTGACCAGCTCTCAACAACTCTATTTTAATCTGACTTATGGACAGTACTTCGTAGGCTTATCTGCCAATGAACGGCACTCTTTCTATTAACTATTTACATACATACACAGAGCACTTTTATATAGAACTCAAGGACATGAATTAGACGGCTCTTCTGATGGCAAAGTAAAGCAACCTCTTCCATTTTTAGGTCTTTAGCCTGCATTAAATTTGTTTAAATATAGATCATTCAGGAAAGACCTGGCATCTATTCAAAATTCAACGACAATTGCTCCGCACTAGACACTGTCCCTTCCTTCCCCTATGGCAGGACAAAGCCATGAACTCTAGAAATGGGTGTGTTGAGCCACAGATTTCCTACATGCTACCAGCTGGAATTCAGGAAATATACAAGGCCCACCTGGATCCTTGTCACAAATACTTCGATGTTTGTGTACTGTACAGCAAGCAGAGGCGTATTGTCAAAGCTCTGTAGTATCATGTGACACATGATAGAGCCTGGAACCAGAGGGGTTTCTTTTTTTTCTTTCCTCAGCTTATGCCAGGAATTAGATGAATCTTGAGCCAACAACAGTTAGTTGGCTCCAAGCAGGGAAGATCAAATGTTTGTAATTTGAGAAATGTCAGTACGATCCTTGAAAGTTTCAACAGTAATACACCGAGGCAGCAAGAGGAACAGCAATGTTGTTTGCAAAGTTGGAAACTCTCCGTTATTATTAACTATTTGTATCATAGCAACACTTACACACCCCAACTGAAATTGGGGCCTCTTTGTGCAATGAAATCCCAAACACCTAATGTACAAACATGTACTGAGAGGAAGCTCCTGCCCTGAAGAGTTTACAATATAAACAGACAAGACAGAATTCTCATCCCCATGTTACAAAGTAGGAAGTGAGAGATTAGCAGCCTGATTTTCCAAAATAGGAGGAACCCACAGTGATATAAATGGGAGCTGAGATTGCTCAGCACCTTCGGAAATTGGGCCCTAAATGACTTCCCCAAAGTCATACGTGAAGGCTTTGGAAAGGGCCAGGAATGAAATGCTGATTGCGAGTCAATCACCTTAAAAGCATGACGACCCTTATCCTCTTCAGATCAGAGCATGGGATGACTTTTTTAGACTCTGCCAACATAACTACATGGGGATGAAAGGTGCTATAAACATCCTGGAATAATCAGTACATCCATGACTGGAGTGCAGTTAATTCTGAGGTGAAACAGCAGCGCACAGCATGTTGCCCAATAGTTTAGGAAAGGAAGAAGAATATTATATCCAGTGGCATTGCAGGAGGAATTTAAGTAGGCAGAACGTGATTACCTAGGTAGGAATTTAATTGGAATATTAGCACCCTTACTCTCGTGAAAAGTGCCAGAGGAACGTGAATTGTTACAAGGGGAAAGGACCGTGTTTTTAACATATCATCTAAATCACAAATTATAGATGAACCCAAGATCAAATGTAATAGTTTCAAATGTTTCACCTCCCTACTACAATCATCCATGAGAAAAAGACTGATCTGTTGACCGCATACTCCCATCTTACCTGTGCCATACTTTCCGTGTCATTGTTTATTTTCTTTCCCCTTCATAGTCACAACCTGATTGATCTCGGCCTAGTTTCTTTTGCTGCAATAAATAGTTTGTGAGCAATGTTGGCCATGATGATGGCTCATGGATGATAGGAGTCACTAGATCCACTTTGTGGCAGGTCAGCTGTTGCCCCCCATTCTTGGGTTCAGTGACCAATGCTATGCACACTTAGAAAAACAAAGGTGCTCTTTAGATTGAGTAAGTGCTTCTCTTTGGAAGCGGTGATTTAGACGGGTTATAGCCTGACAAGCCCAGCTAAAAGTACATTAGACCGCAAACTAATTCTAAACTTTTTAATAATGCTACAGTAACCTGGTTTGTATTTACAAGCACTCCCCACAGACCCACTTGTTAAAGGCCTTGGACCTTTTCTCCAGATGTACGTTGCTTCCAGGCCTTTTGGATGTAAAACAATAACCCTCTTCATCAGACACAACTGCTAAGTATAAACTTTGCAAGTGGCCACCAAACATTCTCCCTGGTCTTTTTAACCCTTCCTTACACAGTTCTGTCACCAGCAACATTTTTAATTGCTCTGTGGCTGAGCCCACACTACGAGCTATGGGTGTGATTCCCCCGGTTTGTGCACACATACTGCTCCTGCACACATAATTCTCCTCAGGTTAGTGTCAGTATGAACAGTAAGGTAGCTGTGGTAGCAGAATGCTTGCACGTTGCCAGTGTATCCTTTAACTGGGCAATGCCTGAGGGGTCCTGTTCTAATTGTTCACGCGTTTAGACCAGGTGGCGGGAAGGCATATTGGCCCAGTTGTACAATGATATTTAGCTGCTGAACTCTCTATGAAATCCATGGAAGTTAAGAGCCTAAATAACTTTCACGATCTGGGCCACAGTGTCTATCTCAGGGTAATTCTGTCACTCCAATGTATTATTATGGCAGGAATGGCCAGATGGTGCTGTTACACATAGTCTACTGCTCTAGGGAAGGGCAACACTCCTATTGGAAGAAGGGGCAACAGTATAGATAGGAAAGATACAGAACGGTGGGGATATTTACAAACAACTTTCTTGCAGGGGGCCTGCTAGAGGATGTTAAGCAGTAATTTCCTCTGCATTCTCCTATAGATTTTGTACTTACTCCAAGAGAGCAGAAGTAAATACTGGGCATGAACAAAAGTTCAATTAATATTCTCCCCTGTCATTTCCCAGCAATGCTGACTTGTCATACTAATACAGATAATAAATAGAAACATTGTACTCTTGAGGCGTCTTTCATCCAAGGATAGCAGGGCCCTTTACAAACATTAACGAGATGCCTAGGAAGTAGGTAAATAGTTCAATTATACTCATTTTTCACAGTGGTTAACGCTGGCTGGAATCAGGAGGGGGAGCGAACCCAGCACCAGCCAAAGAGGAGACGAAGCGGTGACAGCACTGCTCACTCCATCCAAGGTGTGGAGCGTCTCTACCTTTAACAGAGAAGGGAGATGTGCTGCTCTCCTAACACAGCCCCTGTGGACGCTGATGCACAGAGAAGGAAAGCGACCAGCGCAGCAGCAGTGCCAGGAACAAGCCCCCCAACTCCAGGCTCTTTGCCATGCACTCTAACCCCTAGAGGAAGATAGCATGAGAACAACTTTAGGCTGTTGATGTTTATATACACATTAAAAGGCTTGAAATTCTTGCCGCTGCTGCAATTCTGTGCAGCTCTCTTGTTCAGGCCTCCCTGACCTCACTTGGAGTTTCCTCAAGTCCCCAGAGTCCTTCTATTCCTAAATTGGAAAATTTGGCTGTAAAGGAGGCATTTGTACTTGGTCAAAGATTCATTTGGCTGCTCTGGAGCAAACACCAGCAGCTTTCACAACAGGCGGAACACTTTCCCCTTTCGTCAGAGGGAAAAGGAAGACCCCCAAAACCCTTGGCTCTCTCCTTCCTCTGGAACGCAGTTAGGTATATCAACCCTGCAAGTTTTAAAGGAGACAGGAAAGACAGATACAAGAGGCAAGTATCAGAATCCAGCGTAATTTCATTGCAGGCTTATTTTTGTGAAAGGGGGTTTCTCCTCTGGAATTTGTCTCTTTAAGACAAGGGAAGGGGGCTGCTGTGTGACATTTAAATACATGTTATGCATTGTGACAAACCAAACGAAGGATACTCAGCTACAATCTGGCCTCGCCAGTCTTTGCTGCTCTCAGGCCCGCCTAAACTGGCTTGAACTGCTTCAGTTATACAGCACCACTCCAAGAGAACAAAAAATTCAAGATAATGAATTTTAGGGTTTGCCAACATTGGATCAAATTACAGAGATTATGGCTGCTTCCAAGCCTGTATATACCACTTCACTACAGCTCTAAGGCACAATTCTGCTCTCCTTTAAACACCGTTGCAACTTAGAACCTTCTCCATGTGAATGTGTAAAATTGGTGAGCAATCAGAAGCAGACAAAGGGCTATTGCTCTGATCTAGTAGCACTTTGCACAGATGTAAATGACTGCATAAAATTGCCAGAGCACAGACAATCAGGCTCAAGGCTTAAGAGAGCTGCAAATAAGTCCTAATGCTGCAAACATACAGGGGTTAACATCACACATGAAGTTTCCATCTTTATTTCTTCTGGCGACATAAGCATAAAACCATCATACCTCTCGGGACAGCATAATATGCAAGACAGCACTATGAATGAAAGAGCATGGCATTGTTAAATCAAAGCAGATGTCATGAATGCACACCCCCAATTAATTGCTGCTGATGGTCGAATACCTGTGCTATATTTGCTGTAAAATAAAACAGCCTGATTCCTAAATGAAATAATCACTTGGATCTTTTGTACTTTGTTACAATTTTACAACATTTGGGCCCACTGTGTGAGCAGAATGAATTTGTCCTCCATACAATCTGTCTAATTAAACTAATTGCTTAATGAAACTGAATGGCATGGCTAGTTAACCATCTCTTGCTGGAAAATAAACGCCAAGCCACTTGAACACAAGTCAAAGGTAAGCAAACCATTTTCAAAGCAGGAAATTCATTACCAAGTGAATCGCCATTCCCATTGCATTTATGGCTTTCTGTATCACTGTTTTTAAAAACACGCAGAAAACAGGGCTATTGCCACTATAAAAAGATTTAAATTAATATGGCTAGGGGTTGCATCACTGAGGGAAGCATTGTTTTAATCTTGGAGTCTATATATACATTCTGCTTTGTCACTAGTTATTTTGGCGCATTTCATGCCGGTAAACTGTGGTTACAACTCCAGAGATTTGAATCCTCCAGCAAGTCACAGAACTGCTACAGCATTAGCAGTGGCAAAGTAATGCCTAGTTCATGCTTCAAGGGTTTTGCCATATTAACTCTATCAGAATAGTTAAGCCAATAATATAACCCCCATATAGATGTCCTCAGTACAAAAGCACTTACACACTAGTGCAATATAGTGTATGCTGATTCCCCAACTTTTATATCAATAACTAAGTCTAGACTGGTACTTTTATGGGTACAGCTTCGGTGGCAAAAACCTGTATCTTTTAACATACAGCTATGCTGGCAAAAAATTTTTAGTGTAGATCTGCCCGAAATTTGCCACTTTAGTAACTATCTCAAGGTCTTGGAGCAACATTAGGAGCAAGTTCTGCCTCCTTGGGGGCTGCTGGCCTCCGTGGTGAGAACAGCAAGCACGGTGTGTGCCAAATGTGATGTAGCTACTTAGCTATTAGAAACTGGACAGAGATGAACTCCACATAGACCATAGAAGCAGCTTTCAGCTGGTAACACTGGTTCCAGGTAGGTTCTGAAGGACGTACACCAGATTTGACGTGGAGAAGGGCTCTGTATCAAATGCCCTTAGCAGCCTGTCACCTATCTTTGAATTTTGGCACAAGGCCCTATGCTATAGGCTCGCCTATTTTGTACCGTTTGCTTTAGATTAATTGAAATTGCAGTAAACAAAAATGCAGGAGTAGAGCAATCAACAGATGCTCACTGTACTGCTGTTAAAAAGCTGCTGCTGTTTGATTAGTTCAGAGCAACCTTGTTCTGTACAATTAAGTCCAGCTGACAGGTATTTTTACTCTCGTATGATTGGCTGACACCATTTTATTTAGCAGAGTCATGTTAATGGACTTGTGTATTGCTGAAAGCACAATTGTCTCTATCTACATTAGTTACATCTAATGCAGTTTTAAAAAGGAGCTGGCAGACTTTGGCTGGCTAGCAAATTTGAGACTAGAATTGTAAATAACCCTTATTATATTCAGTACAAATGTGTCTTGTAATCAAAATTTTCTTCCTCTTAAATGGTCATTACTCCAAGGTTTAACATCCCAGTCTAGTAATTGTGCAATTCTGCTATGCGGACCACAAGTAACTTTACTCCTATCATTTACAGACCGGTTTTCATTTCTGCTTGGCTCTTGACTTCCCGAGTTTAATTCTGCACAATTTTCACCCCAGCTACTATAGGCTTTTCATTTTGCAATTTCTTACTTTTAGTTCCCTATTCATGTATGTAGTGGATAAAACTTAGCTCATCCTTCTGAGTTCTACCTTTGGTAGAGTTCCAGTCAACATTGTCACCAGTCTTTGCTGTAGTTAAAGCTCTTCCCCATCTTATAATCCAATATTAAGTTATGAACACTTCTTCAAACGGCAACTTACTGAATCATTGTCCAAAATCTAGTCTAATAGAACTTTCCATGTAGTGCATTTATTATGGATATCCAATTTTATAATTCTGGAATTCTCTAGACCATTAGTAAACATTTTATATATGCATGCACGTATAACGTAAAAAAGCATTATATGTTTAAGTAACTAGACAGCTATTTTTCTGCCTTTGCGTAAGGCCGTGACTACGCCAGTATGCTCCAAGTGTGACTGTGCAATGTGACAACCATAGCTTATTCCAGCCCCCTGTGAAACCAGCTATCCCAGCGAAAATGTCCGTGTAACTGCATCTACACTAGGGCCTTGTCAGCTGTCAATCAAGGATCACATCTTTATACCCCTACCTAGCACAGTTATGCCAACCAAAGTATGACGTACACATGATGTACAATACCTTTAATACCTTTGGGAGGCCTTTTGAGAAACTTAACCCACATGTACATCAGTATAATCAAAAGGATTTAACACTACCAACCCTCCCTTCATTATATGCACTGTATTATACCCTTGAGATTTTTAGAGTCCCAGCACAATAGCTCTAACAGGAGACTTCCACTCAAATTACTTCATTATTTTCATAACCAACACCTCCTTGCATTCCCAAGAAGTCACCAGACAGCATGGTTTCAGAAAAGTGAGGTTTCTGTACAAGTCTTTAATAAAAAACAAAAATATATATAATCAGGCATTTTATGCAATGCATACATTCTTTATATCTGCAGGTACAGATAAATAACAAAAGGCAAAAGCAAACATTTTGCTTATCTTTGGCAGTTAACCATATCACCCCCATAAGAGATATTATAGGGTCACAGAATAACAAAAGTCCGTAAACTTCACATATTACAGACAATATACCAGGCAACAATACAGTAGTTGGATTTTAGAAATGTAAGGATATTTTTCTTAATCACCATCCAGGTTTTAAATTTAACCTTTTTGTTGTTGCAAAAATTAAGGCCTGCTTTAGATGACAAACATGTTTGCTAATCGAAGTGATGTTCCAGGATTTATATTCTATCTAATCCATCTTTCACTCAACCTACTTCCCTTAACCACACATCAGCGCTAATGAAAACTAAGCTGTACCTCCCCACAAAATAAACTAACTTGATTTTGTATCTGTGGATCAGTGTCCTGAACCCCAACTAATGTATGTACGTACAAAGCAGTTAAACTTCCATAAGTCAATATTTATCTAACTGTGTCCCAGAATAATAGCTATCCTCCTGCTTTTACAGCACTGATGTATCTGATGGCTCTACAGAAGCAATATATACATGATATTCACTAAATCAGGAAAGCAATTTAAAAAGGTCCACTGATAACACAACAGCTTACATCTACATATGTACATGTTTTCACAGTTGAATTTTAGAAAATCGTCTGAGAACTTCAGAAATACTTCTACTGTATTTTTCCATAAATAATATTAAAAACTCCATTGTCAAAATGCAGGACAATTTTTTTAGATTTATCAAATTTAAATAGATCTTGAAAACCTGTAGAAGCTTGAAGGCTGTAAAGCTTGAGGTTTCTTTAAAAGTGTACTTTTACCAGTTTCAGCAGACTGGTCACATGCAAGGGATTTTTTTTGTTTAAGTCTGGTAGGAGAGAAACTCCACCACTTTTGAAGGGACAGGCAAGTTCTTCACTTGGGTAGTAGGCATCACTCTTCTAATTGCCATGCGACACAAGTGTTGAAGACTGGACACGTGTTTTGGAGTCGCCCAGAAGTACACGCTTCCATCATGCGTTCTGCACACAAACACAGAAGTCAATTATTCCACAGGGCTACTTTCAGAATTGCACACCCTTATTAGACTTCGATAGTTGGGAGAAGCCAGAGAAATCTTGGCCTCAATTATTTGTTCCCTAAATCTAGATGTTAAATAGCATAGTTAAGATTGTACGCTGTGCTCCTTGGATTTTAGGCTGGGGCTGAAACACCTTCCAGGATCTCTCTCTTACAACCTATTGGCAGCAGACGCTGAGCCGTTGTGATTATAAACAGCAGTGTACTACACTAGGGATTCCACGGGCCTGAGCAGGACTGTCTAGTGCAGTGCCTGCATAAGGAGAATTCGCCCCCGGATGGCTGAAGGGTTTTTAGAGCACTTCCAGGGCTACACAGTGCTGTAGATGGGTCAGGCCAAGCAAGAAAATCCCTCCCCCTCGTTTGCGGTTTGCACGATCATTTCCTGAATACTACAGAGAAGAGAGACTACAGTTGTTAAATTCTAGGTGTTACTGAACTCAAGGCTTGCTTGAATAAGCACTGATTCTTCCTTCAAACCATCAAAAGGAAAAACAAACATTGAGAAGCAAGAGAGCTAGAACAGTACGTTAACATTCGCAAAGTATTTTGGGAATGGATAATGCTGCCTAAGTGTTAACTATTATTTATGAGCTGTATACTTGCCCAGCAGCTAGAACACTGCCATCAGTAGAAAAGGCACAGCAAAGCCCATTGTTCAAAGGTGCAACTTGTACAGGATAGTCTTCTTCAATACTCCAGAACCTCACCATTCTGGAAGCAAAAAAATTAGCTATTAAAGGCAGAGTAACCAATTTCTTTAACACAATACAATAGTTTATGAAATGCTAACCTAATTTGTGAAATATATAATATTTATGCATTTATAATATGTTGTCTTCACTTGCAGTCATGTAGTCCAGTGGTTTTCAACCTCTTCATTTGCAGACCCCCTAAAAAATTTCAAATGGAGATGTGGACCCTTTTGGAAATCTTAGTCTGCAGACACACCACCCATCCCCAGGGTCTGCAGACCACAGGTGTAGTTATACAACTTTACATTTGTGCTTCTCTCAGGCAATAATTCTAAAGAATTATAAGTGGCTATCATTTGAAGAGTATGCAATAGGAACTACAGGCTTAGCAACCGCAAGCAAAAAATTAGGTATGCTGCAGCCACAGAATCTTAATTCATGATCTTTAGCAGATGTTATTTCTGCCAAGGTCTCAATCCTCATTTTAGCAAGCTACCAAAATAAGGTTTCCTTGTCTTGAGACAGGATGCCGTTCCTAGCTCTAAAATCTTCTACTGTAAAAATTGATTGTCAGACTTCATGGACAAAACCATATACTAAACTACAAAAATAAGCCAGGATGGCCCAAGTAATCATGCGGACTCATTTTTTCTTGAAAAATGTCATTCAACCAGACCCAGGAGAATGCTATTTCAATGATTTGTTGAAATCAAGTTAAATAGAGGGCCTTTATATCTCCACCCTTTTACAGATATCTGTTGTATGCTTGCAGTGCCATTTAAGATCTCTGTACATCATCTCTTGTTTATTTGATATGGTTAGGAGACAGAGTTTTACAACAGATCATTCAGACAGCATGGCACTGCTACAAGCAGTCTGTTCTCAGTTAAAAAAATAAGTGGTGTGTATTACAAGGAATTTTTAATTACTGGGAAGAAGCAAAGGAATCCGACAACTCTTTCCTCATACTTACTTATCATCAGCAAGGCTTGCAATATGCAGTCCATCATGACTAAAAGATACAGCTCTCACCCATCTGTCATTCGCTCCCCCAGCAAATATTGGAGTTGGAGGGGGAAAGAGATGCCTGTAGACAGACAGACAGACAGGCTCAAAACACAGCATAACCATTGAAAAGTATGTAGGAGTTTCTGTTACCATGATCAGTGATAGAACTCAAGAGGAATTCCTTTATTTTCCATTTGTCTCTAATATATGAATTAAGGGATAAAGCTACACAGCTCAATGTGAGACCAATGCCCAAACTCAATCAAGTACTGGGCTGTACCCAATTTTCTCCTCTGCCCCTCTCAATCTGTAAGAATCTAGGTGCCTAGGAAGGGACCCTTCTCAACTAATGAAGGATGTTCACAGAAGCACAGTATAATAAATAAGACAGGGTAATTGATAAGGGGTGCTTATAATCCAATTATGTTCTGTGATTGCTAAGAGGTATTTGTTATTGATGTTTTATGTGATGAATGGAATAATGACCAATTAAAAGATATTTGTAACTCTTTAGGAACTACTGGTTGCCACAGTGGTCAATAATAATGATTGGATTTGAAATCCCTTTAGTTTATCAATCAGGTAAACTGAGATACCATAAAAGAAATTCCATCAGCAATTAGGTAAAATGCAATATTGAAAACAGAACAGTGAAATTTACTCTGGGAAAGACACTGCTCTCCACACAAAGGAATTTGTGTGTGTCTAACATCCTTTAAAAGGAAAGTTTTTGGAAAGTTAGTTACAAGTGAACTGAAGTAAGCTGCCATCATTTCTCCAGTCACAGTGAGTTGGTACATACGCTTCCTTCTGGTATAGTGCTACATTAAGTATCGCCCGATTGTCGTAATTAAATTAACTCAGTTCAAGTTTGTTACTTGACATTATACAAACACGAAGCAATTCTATCCCTTTATTTTCATTAGGTATAAACTATGGTCAGATCCTTTTGTAAATTCCAAGAAGTAAAAACACATTTAACTACTCTGCTTACCCAAATTCCATTAAAATAACTCCAATATGGGGATCCCAGACATAAACTCGAGTATCATAAGATGCAGTAGCCAGTAAAGCTCCATCAGGAGAAAACTCACAAGCTACAACATCGTTGTGATGTCCGTCTAGTTTCCGGATCATGGAGTACTTATCCATATCCCAAAGAAAAACCTGAAATTAAAAAAAGCCAAGGTTATAGCTTTTGCTCAGACACACAATGAAGCATTTACATTTCTTAACTGACTGCTAGTTTTACTTAAGATTAAAACAAGCATTATAAATTACTACAATTAAGAAATATGCTCGTGTCATACTCAGATTAAAATCAGTTTTAAAAAAATTAAAGCAGACATGCAGATTCTAACTTAAGTTTGTTAAATGTTATTTACAAAATAAGCCAAAATATAAGAAAGGCAATGCAATTTAACCATGTAGTTTTACCAAAATCCATGTATTACAAAATTATTTTATTAAAATACACAGAAATAAATAGGGTTAAGCACTACAGTCCCCTCTTTTCAATAACTACCAAAATTTTAAGAAATATACAGACAGAAAAAGTAAGGTTAAACATATTGTTACTCCAGTGGCATCCCCTTTGAGTTTAAGATCACTTGTTTACAATACGCTT